>OX402594.1:20880462-22080462 GCA_948098905.1 Tiliacea aurago
CATAATTAAAAAATAACACTTGAAATCTCTCTCGTTTATAGAAGCCATTTTGCTAAATCGTAAATAATAATTATACATTAAAAAAAATTTGTATTAAAGAAAATATCAACATGATTGTTTCTTATTCATAATTCGTACATATTTATTTATCGATATCAATTGTTTTTTTGTAAAGGTTAAAGTTGTATTTGGCTAACCAAACAAATCACTACTCGACAGATCGAACGTCAAATATGTTTATTACCTAAGTTATTTTGTTAAGTTTCTCATATTTAAGTGAACTATGTGTGTTCTTTTGAGAAAAAAATCTCGAATAATCCATAAATCGAATGGCTAGCGGGGGTCAAGTGTTTCAAAAAACTAACTAACTGGTTGCAGAAGTTAACGTATGACGAAACGGAGAATCTTATTACAATTGTCTCTTAATAAAAATAGAATTAATACTGTATTTCGATTAGGCCACTTTTTGTTTTGATTTTTTTTTGTTTTTAATTTGTTCTTCTTTATTTGTTTTTGTTTTTATGTTATTGTTTCTTTAAGTACTTGCATGACACCCAATACCAGTTGTATGCCTTTATATCTGGAGGAACATTGACTCCCTAAAACACAGGCTTTTAGCCTAGTTTAGGAGGCATCAATTCGCCCTTTAATGTGACTATATTGTACAACATTTATTTAATCCTTGTGTACTGTATGTTTTCAAAGTGTACAAATAAACATTTTTTTTATTTATTATTATGTTCTTAATCCATTCTTTCAAATACGTTTTCAACAATGTTGGCCATCCATAAATTAAATTTAGTTCATGTTGTGTAATCAGCAAATCACCGGCAGCTTCAATAAAATAAATTTACCCCTTTGCGACATAAATAAATAAAGACAGTAAAATAAAAATATTGAATACATTATAAAGTGAGTTCCAGTTTCAAATAAAATAACTTCTGACACTTTTGCTAATTTCAATGTTCCTACGAATGTCTTAGATCTTCAAATTCAAATTATCTTATTGTGGGCGTAGGTATGTTTGTTACAAGGTCTTAACAATAAATTTCCAATAAAAAGTTCCAATATGTCCTGCCTATTAGGCATACAATAATTATGTATTGACATTAAATATAAAATTATTATACATGTCAAATTTAGTTATTATAAATGTCAAAATATCAAAACACAATGAAATTAATACATAGTCAACAAATCAATCAATAATTCAAGAAATCTTGGATTGTGTTGTATGCTTTAACAATTAAAATGTTTCAAAATTTATTTTTAAATACTGGAAGTTTCTTAGTGCTCAGAATGTCAATAGGTATTTTGTTGTAAATTTTTTGATGCAATGCCAAAGAAGCTTTTGTTAAATAGAGCCGTTTTATGTGGTACATTAAATATTTTTAACATATAATATTATTATATCAAATACGAAGGAAACATTACTACGACTATGAACAATGCTACAAAAATGATTAGCAAAATGTAGCTGAGGTTGTACATAGTATTAGCAAACCAAAAAATTCCAAGCGTGATACCCGTTGTAAGCAGATTCGCGAAAATACTGTGATTATCGTTGAACAGACGAGAGATATAAATAACCGGCCAAGAACGTGTCAGACCACGCACAATGAAGGGTCCCGTAGTTGGGATAAATTTATCAAATAAAAAAACTTAGCATTGTAAATTTTTGAAAAACATGTTCTCCCATACATTAATATGTGTCATGGTCAATTCTCCAACTGCAAATGTAAGTTGGTCGACTATAACTCGTTAACTTGTAAAGCCTACTCAGCTGTGATAGTTTTACTTTTAATTTTGATAACTAATTATACTACTGCCATGAATTTCTTCACATATCTAAAAACAACCATATAAGGGGGGAGACTTAACTCTAACAACAATTTGCACTTTAAAGCTTAATATTTACGCAAATGGATCCCTGAATCGAAAAATAGCCTCTACAGACCCTCAATATTTTTGAATGGCCTATCCAAATCCTAAAACAAATTTGGTAAGGTTTTATTTTAGCACTTTGTCGGCGTAATTAATACGTATACCCATGCTAAATTACAGCTTTGTAGTACTAAGAATCGTTGAGCTAAGGTGGGACAGACAGACAGAAGACATACGGACATGGCGAAACTATATGGGACTACGGATAACCTGATTGCAGGTGTGAGATATGTTACAAAATATCATCAACAGTATGTAAGGAAAAAGACAGTGATAAACAACCAAAACGTGGTTAGTGAGATATGGGTTTATTGGTTATCATATGAGATAGTTATACTCGTAACACTGTGTGAAAAGAATTATCCAATAGTGATTGCTGTTCTTGATATTTTCGTTTTTTAACGTTTTTTTGAATCATACTTATTTTGAATAGAAGACTGCAATGAACATTATGTGGGATAATTAAACTGTTTTTCGGAATTATTTTTCTAGTTTGTTATTGAGTAACAATTCAACCGGGCGATTTGAGTTGTTTCGGTACCTATTAATCGTATCGAAGTTGAACATAAATCGTATATGTATAATCGTATACTGGAAGGATTTTTTGGTTTGTATCTACTCAGTAATTAGTACATAAAATCATTGCAATTGAAGATTTATTGAAGAAATAACTGATTTTACAGGATAGCAAACTGCAACAGTACAATAATGTATTTAGTTAAGAGTTCTGCCAGAGGCATAGGTAGAGTGGCGTCTATTGTAAACAAACCACACGCTGTCATCTTACTGAAGGTCCGGTTAACTTGTAGCACGCGCTTGCAAAGAAGTCTGACACTTTCTGTAAGAAAATAAGCAAAAATTGAGTTGGATGAATTACAAAAGATTAACATTTTAGTTTTTATTTCCCCAGATTTCAAGATTGAAAAACCTATCCTTCAGAAATAATGTTGAAATCAGAAGAATTAAAATTGATGATATTTTTATGTAAAGAATATAGTTACTCGTAGTCGAAACTTTTGTTCTCACCTGGACAGTTCCTATTCATTACACGTTGTATACACGCAGACTCAGCTTCTTCCACAGATCTATAGAAGTTCTCACATTGCCAACAAGTTATCATTGCAAGTGACAAAAATATTATAATCCATATGATTACAAGGACGCTCAGAGGTCGAGGCAACTGAAAGCAGCAAGAAGCAAAATAATATTAAGAGCCAGCTGTGCTCTGGAATGCTACCGTAACATCAGCGTGTAAACTTATTTGTTCAATAAAATTAAGTTAACATTGAATACCTAACTGAATCAGATAAGTACCCAAAATTGAGTATTACAATCTACACAGTACCTAACAAAAAAAAAAGGTTGAAAATTATGCAGCATTTAGTCCCTTAGATGATTATGTGGGAATTAATGCGGAAGTAATAGAGGAAACGGAACGCAAGCGTCAAATAAAAGAGTAGAACTTCGTTTGAACTTCAAATCGATGATGAGAGTTCAGAGTTATAATAGTTTTTCATGTAGTTCCTCAAGAGACTGTGTTCAGGTATTTATGAATGAAAGAAACATAACATTGTTGCCTAAAGGGTGTGAATGGGATTAAAAAAAAAATTGCAGGGTGTGTGGATGGTGTGGTTGATGACACTTCATAATTACATCCTTCACTACTAAACCACGTAGTTTAGTAGTGAAGGATGTAATTATGAAGTGTGTTCAGGAGTATAAACCACTACATACCTACTGAGAAGCCACCCAGCCATTCAGCTCAAGCCATTCAGCTCAAGATTATTTTGAAGGATGACATTCCAATCACACAGCGGCCTCGACGTTTGTCGATAGTGGAGCAACAGATAGTAGAACAACAGATAGAGGAATGGTTGAATGAGTGAGAGAACGAAGGAGTAAAACAGAACCAATATGGCAGTCGTTCAAGAGGACTTTTTTGATAGTATGGTATCGCCGGCCGATAAGGACCAGGCCCGGGTTGACGGCGCGTTGTGTGCCACGCGTGCCTCAAAGAGATGTCAGCCCGAATTGACGGGGTCCATTAGGGCCAATGCCTGCCAGGGTTGCGAGTTTGTCCGAAAGAGATATCGTGGCCCTGGCACACAGGCAACGGAAGGAACACGGGTGGGTTTTAGTCAGTAAAAGTCTGACACGGGCTCGGCCCAGACCGGGAGAAGTTATTTGATAATTTCCCACATAAAAAAAAGACCTGTAAAATAAGGATATTGAAGCTGCGAATAATAAGTATATTGAAGCTGCGTTAAACGTCTTCCAAAATAAGGTAAATTTTATCTAGGTACTGATTTTATTTTATTCTAACACTTTTGGACACGTCCGTACAAGGATTGGTCAAGTGTTAACTTTACAAATAATTTAATTTTATATTTTGGGGACGTTGGGAATGAATGTATGAAAAATCATTTTGGGGAACTTGGAACTTGGGGACATCGGGCATCACCTGGTTAAACGATATTCAATACAAGTTACTGAAAACTTAAGGTACTAAATGCATATACTCACATCGTGATGTGACGACGCTTGCATTTGTATTAAGTTTACCTGTACAAAACATAGACAGCGAATAAACGAGTTGTATGTTTGGTATAATATCTAAAAAAGAAGAGAATTTATCATTGCATGAACCGGAGGGAAGTGAAATTTATGTAACAATGTAAGTAACCCACTTACCAATACTCGGAAACATTTTGTATACAGTTTGTAAGCTTCTAAAATATTTTGATACGTCTTAAAAAACTTGTTACAATATTCATCATTGTGTTCTTCATTATTTATTATTAGTAAGCCTTTTATACATTCTTTCAGATACATTGTCAACAATTTTATAAGGCGGATACCATAAATTAAATTTAGATGATATTCTGTAATAAGTAAATCGCCGGCAGCTTCAGTAAAAAAAATTGACCCCTTTGTGACATAAAAATATATAGCCAGTAAAATAAAAATACCGAGTACAGTAAAAAGTGAGATCCAGTTCCAAATAATATAACTTCTGACACCTTTGCTAATGTCAATGCTTCTATGAATGTCTTGGATCTTCAATATGAGAGACACATTGCTACGGCTATGAACAATGTTACAATTGATCAGCAAAATGTAGCTGAGGCTATACAAAGTGTGACCAAACCAAAAAATTCCAAGCGAGACACCCGTTTTATGCAATTTCACGAAAATACTGTGTTTATCGCTGAAGAGACGACAGATACAAAAAACATTGAATAATGAAATAGTAACGAACAACAATATGTGATACTTTTTTTCACACGGAGTGATACAACTATTTCTAATTTTGTATTTTGAAGTAAAGAATACGGAGAGCATAATGTTGAAAGGTTGAACTATTCTTTGGACGTCATTGTCCAGTTTATTATTGAGTAAAAATTTTACTGGACGATTTGAATTGTTGTTCCACATGATTACTAGGTACGCAACTGGTCGATGGTATATATGAACAATGTTCCGTTATTTTTATAAGGGCCGGTCCGGAAGCTTTTCTATTAGTGGCTTTTGATCGTATATAAGTTGAAAATAATTAATCGTGGTTGTTGTCAAATTACATAAAAGGATTAGATAATTACTTTTCCATTCATCAAATATGCGTTTTTTGTGTATTTGAAAAATATACATGAACTGATGATGAAAACTGAACTATTTTTTTTTCAGTTTGTTATTGCGTATGACGATTTGTGTTGTCCCACATTATAATTTTAATTTTGAGGTTGCTTTATTTTTAAAGTAAGAATACAAATAATTCTATTTATTAGTATGGTATGACACGACTGATTAAATTTTATTAGTTTAATTTTATTTAATGCTTGATTAACTCTGACTATTTTTGGTAATTTTTAGGGTTCTGTACCTCAAAAAGAAAATTCGTTACCTTATTAGGATCACTTCGTTATTCGTCCGTCTGTCTGTCTTTCTGCCAGTCTGTCAAAATCTTTTATCCCAACGGAACGCGTGGAGGTATCAAGTTGAAATTAATATCAAATACGGTCTCTTAGAGCTCTAAAGTCAACACAATAAAAATATACGGCCATTATGCGACATATTTTCATTCTCGTAAATAAATCAAAGCTATAGGGTAGGTAGTTCTCGTTGACCTAGAATCATGAAATTTGTCAAGAAGCAAGGTCTCACAGTACAGATAAAGGAAAAAGTTCGAAAAATTTTATTTGTAGTTTTATCACAAAAAAAAATGCGGTTACAAACTTAAATTTGCAGTTGGAGATTGACCGTCACGTATAACGATGTATGGGAGAACATGTTTTTTAACACGTGGGATGGATTCATCTAACTACGGAACCCTTTATTGTAAGTGGTCCGACACGCAATTGGTTGTTTTTTTTAAATAAAACGGTTGTATCTCTATGAATTAAACTAGTCTGTTAGAATTATTCTATTGGTCCAGCTAAGATAATCTAACGCGTGAGTTAAGTAAAATCGCGCTAGCATAAAGAAGCCCCTGTTAAAAAAAATCGTGGCGTTGACTAGACTTTAAGCCATATTAGTCATAGTTTATTTATTTATCACTTCCAGAAAGTAAATTGAGAGAGTATCCGAGCTCTTGTCTATAACAATTTTTAATTGATTTTCGAACACAACACCTTCCGTTTATAACAAGGGTGTGAACTGTCAACTGTCAAGTGATCCAATAAAGTACCGCCCGAGTGCGTCCCGAGTGCGTTCGTGAGGCATCGGTTGACGAGGGCATGGGACGAACGTGCCCGATCGTGATTCGAATTTTGATTTCACTTGAAGACTGATTTTCATTCGGGCACATATCCAATTTGTGATGCACTTACCTACCTACTTTAGATAGTACGTCTGTGTGCGTTAATGTACCAATGTCTCGTGTACGTGTGTATTCGATACTTTGCCGTGTTTGCGTTATGTTTTAATAATTGACAGATAATTAAAACTAGTACTTAGCTCAGTTCCGTTTAAAATTGCAATCAATACAAGAAATAACCATTAGAGTTGTCACAAAATAATAGGCCCGTTTTGACGTTTAACTTGAGTCGATTTATCGTGAGTGTTGAGTACCGAGTCGTATGGTTACTTCACTATTTACGTCGCGATTAACTATCGCGACGTAAATAGTCGATACTCGATACGACTCGGTACTCGATACTCACGATAAATCGATTCAAGTTAAACGTCAAAACGGGCCTATTATCTTGTGACAACTATAATCTATACGTAACCTAATTTAGGTACCTACTATCAATTAGAACTACTGCGTTAACAATAGGTATTATGTCATGTCATTGCTATAACAGAACACCTGCAACACAATTTATCTTTAAAACCAAGCTATAAAATAAATAGTCAGACAGTCATCCCACAAATTGCACAATTAATGAACAACTGATATTTCTTCAATAATTCACAACTCTTTAATTTAAATACTCGTACTTAGTTGAGTTCTGCTTGAGATTGCTTTCGAGACAAGACAACTCACGAAAAAAGTTAGTTACAGAAATGAGTTAGTAACAAAAAATATCCATTAATCTATCACGATAAATTATTGTAGAGGTTCTATGATAATGCATCATCCTAGCTTCTAGTTGGCACTGGCAGCATAATAAAAATAAATATAAAATTTAAATCAGAATATAGAATTGAAATGATGGATTGTCAGAGGGACAGACTTAAATTAGCTTACAAAAAACATGTATTGATTTTAAAAGATATAAATATATTAATATTTTTATCCAAAAGAATTATTATTTTATTAGTGTTACACGTCCCGCACACTACAGTACCTACTTAAGTGAGGTAATATCAATGCCTTAACAATCTGTAAAGACTTTTAGGTCATTGCTTTATCAGAAAACGCCAACAAAGAAGCACCTGCAACACAATTAAGAAAAGCCCTTTAGAACCATGTTATAAAATAAGTAATCAGTCATCCCACAAATTGCACAGTTCATGAACGACTGATATTTCTTCATTAACTCCCAACTCTATAATTGAAAATCACACAAATAAATTGAAAACACTTCAAATTGCCAGTTGCCGCTGTCACCGCACGGTTGATCAACGCGTAAAACACAAACGTGAACAATTAAATTTAAAATCATCCTCATTAACATAATCAGATAATGCTCTGTTCTGCGATATATATGTCTACGTAAAGCATCGTTATTGGTGACATTTGGTACAGATAAATAGACAGAAGTTTTCATATAAAAAATATTCGTAATAATGCTGTCGTACAAAGCTCAACGATACCTTATTCCGCAAACCAGCTAACTCCTTATGAGCAAATTTTTCAGGAGACACTTAAAACTTTATAATATTTTGTTTAGACTACTTATGAAAAAATCTAAAATACCGTTGGTGGATAATATCATAAGCTGTTAAAATGTTAAACAAAAAAATCTTTAAAAAAATTCATAATAAAAATCAATATTTTAAATCTTAAAATGTGTTTGACGAAATGTGGAGTTAGCTGGTTTGCGGATTAAGGTATCGTCAAGTGGTTTCTCATACGTCTTCGCCGGAATTCTCATATCTTATTTCAGCTCTACAGTATTTGGTTAAATCTTAACCCCCTCTTATCTTAAAGAACGTTTCAAGTTCCTTCATGATGCACTTAATAGATATGTGAGGTCATCGGAAAACTTGAGGCTAGAGATGCCGATGCATTCCACCAGGGGCCCAAGTCTGCTATTTTTATAAATTCAGTCATTCCAACACGATCCCATTGTCATTTTGCTAAAAGTTCGTAATCTGCTAAATTCATAATGGTCGATCATTGGTCGGTCAATGTTCTCGTAGAATTGTGTTATTATAATGGCATTGTCGTATTGCCATTATTATAAAACCCATTAGTAGAAATGTCATTAATTTGTCATTATGTACGAGATTACCAATAAATGCATTTCTTTCAATGTAGTATCAGTGGCCGACCATTGGAAAGTCATAATGACGCCATTTTAACAAACTTGTAAAAATCAACAATTATGAAATCAATGATCGACCATTCTGACACTATTGTAATAACAGACTTGAGGCCTTGGCTTTATGACAAGTATTTTATAGTTCAAGCAGTACAGTCATGGAATGACTTGCCCGTGTCGATTGCAGTAATCGACAATCTTTAACCACTTATAAAATTCTGATACAAAAAGACTTCGTCCTTAAACATCATCATTACATATTATACAGCGTGCCGCTACAGTGGCGACATTAACTTAACACACGTATACAGTTTCGCCTTTACGTTTTATGAAAATATTTTAATTTCATTAAACAGGTATTATTTATTGATTTATTTACAATTTTCGAAAATAGAATCTTGGAGCAACCTGTACATAAATAAAGAACACAGGTAATTAGCCGGGGTCATGGGATCATAACATCGAATCAATGAAATTAAAACAAATAACGTGCAAGGAGCAGGCGAATTGAAGTAAAGAGATAGCTTTATTATTTAATTTGTTTGATTTTTTTTATTTTTCAATTTATAATTATTTATCTTGATATAGTCACCACTGTAGTGGCTCTCTGTATAAATAATTTCCTTGACGCTTCATTTTTACCCACCATCCCTTTTTTCGAAATATCATTTTCATGAATAATGCTATCAATAATAGGAAAAATAACAATCTTTGCAGGTAAAAATTAATTGAAAGACGCTGAAACTTTTGTTTTCGTGACTGCACAGAGTTGTTAGCAGTATGTGGGAGATCATACCACGTAGCGTTTTATAGGTAGTATTTCTCGACTCACTATTTATGCTTATGTATGTACAGTGCCCCCAATATATCAAAGTGAAACTTCTGCCATAACTCCCAATACCAACCAGGTCCCGCATAATCAGATTACCAGCTCGCAGATGACGCCGAACGATTCCGATTTGCATGCGTAATGCAGCTAAGTGCACTTTCAGTCGCCGACATTTTGTACTCATTATCAGAAATTCGATTCCCCGTTAGGTGTGAATGGAGAATTTTATTTGCTTCTATGCATATTTTTAAGTGGAAAAGAGATTTAGTACAGATATCGGAATGTTTCATTTGTTTTTATTGATTATCACTCTCATGATCCTTCATGTTTTTGTTTATAACGATTATGGGGCCATCTGTCTATCATGAGAATTATAAAGTCCGAATCTGCTTCTTCTTAAACCAATGATTTATAACCTTTAGATGCGTTACCCGCGCTCAATAATGGCAAGGTAAATGCAAGGCAATTGCCCAGAGAGGCATTAGTCGCGCGCCATCCAGTGACGCGGCTACAAGTCACAATCACTCGCAATTCTCAGCAATTATTTGTGAAGAAAATGCCTTCCCGTGTCTATACACGATGTACATATTACACTGCTACTAGACAATAGAGTAGAGAAAAACGTCTCATTTCATGCATAAGTAGTTATTGTATTTTTTTATTACAAGAAGACGTTGTTCTGTTTTGTACTTGTACAGCCAGTCAGCCATTTTTCCTGACTGCTGCGACCGACGCGTACAGTCATGAGCACTAATATGTAAACGCTTAGTAGAATTCAAAACCGATTTTCTCGTGGAATAACGATTGCAACTTTGAGAAAAGATCTATTTCATAATATTTTGGGTTCCAAAATACTATGTTCGTAGTAAAATCAAATTTCAATCAATATAGTTGTAGGGAATAACTTTTAAAAGTTGCAGAGTGTATACATATTGGTGCTCGTGACTGTACGCGCCAATGAACATGCAGCAGCTAGTGACGTAACTAAATATGTATGTTTATCTCTTTCTAGCAACAGATATCGGTATAGGAAGGGTATAGGTCTTTCCTTTTCTTCGCGCACTGCATGATTGTACGCATGTATGTAGCTACATTCATGGCTGCTGTTTTTGAGTGCACTAAATTTAATGTTCGTATATGACGCTTCTATTTATAATACGTCATTGTCTTAAACAAGATATTTTAAACATTTTTCAAGCAGCAGAGTTTTTACTATTCATGATAAATGTCAATCATAGTATAACAGGCAACCTCTCTTCGCATTTTAGTCCTTACAATGATGCTCACTCTCGATAATATTATGCAAACTAATAAATGAACTATTTATGATGTTAGTAAAATATTGTCCAAAATTACTGGTCCTTTTATTAACTTAAACATTACACAGTATACAATCAAATCTCAAATGAGATAAATGGCGATTTAAATAATGTTATTGAATGTTTTCGACTTATTAAAATGATTAATGGCCGCATTCCATAATATAATTGAATATTAAAAGTTAATATAAATAATAATTGTTATAATGAATTCATGCGCTGACACTGACATGTTCAGATTTGACATTTCGCGGTAAAGTTCGGAAAGGCGGCTGTTAAATTGAATTTATATTTTGAAATTGATTGTTATTAAAACACTTTTCGATGATTTATTATTAATGCAGTGTGGTTGCTTGTTGGCACGCTTATTATAGTTAAATTATTTTGTTATTAATTAATCATGATAAATAAATAATGTCGATGAGGATCATTAATTTCAGTAATAGTAGTTAAACGATTTTTGATCGTTGTTCGGTTCATTCGATGTGTTTCAATGTATTCAAACTTGCTCACACTTAACACCATTTTACTAAGCTAAGAAAACATCAACAATACCAATACGTTCGGAAACATTTACACACATACACCAAACAAAGTTGCCAGCCCATAAAAATACTCCAACAAAAGCGCGGTAATATTAAAATCAGTGTAACAGACCGTCTAAAAAGATAATTAAAAAAAAAATGCAATTCATTCCATCCCGGGTCCCATCCCCCATCCTTGAAGGGTCATTACGCCACAAACGTGTGGATAATGTCTTCCACAGTGCTTTGAGTGCTTTGGAACGGCCGTTCAACAAAACGGTAAGAGCAGTTAAATTTCGTTCCAGTTTTTACTGCGGTATCTTAGCGTATGTCGGCTTAATGATCGGACTGTTTAGAGAGCATGACTTTGCATCAGCATTTGTATTATGTGGTTATGACGTCACAGATTATGATGACGAAAGAGTCTGTGGATATCAGCAGCCTAATTTTTTAACGTACTCTCGATCTCTTTAATTTTACAATTCAACAATATTCAGTGCTAAATGGCTAATAACTTAAAAATGCTTAAAATAATGATTAATTTCATACGTCTAAGGTATGTGCATGAACACGACAATCCTGAAGTTTCTGTATTCAATACGTAGGAAGCTAAAGTTACACAAGATAATTTGAAACACGTTTTGCAAAATACGTTTTTACAAAATAAACCTTCCATGATTCAGTCACACTAAGCGTACGTAGATATACAGGGAAACCGTCACGTTATCCTCCCATAAGAGAAAATAGCTTTTACAATACCAACATACGACGTTCGTAAACTCTTAGCTGAAAGGGGGGAACATCTAAAAACAGTAATAATTAACCGTCTCGAGCCACTTAATGACACGGCCAAGTACAAAACTTCACTTTCAGAACTTGTAGGCGTTAAAATAACACTCCACCTAATGGGCCTTTTTAGTAGGGCTGCTGTGCGAACTTCAAATAATAAAATTGGAAAGGATTAAAATGGTTTTCTTTTGTTTTTGGAGTTTTTAAGAGTCAAAGGGTCGCTTCTCGAAGTTGTGAAGGAGTATGTCTACCTAGGACAAGTCATCCAGCTCGGTAGACACAACTTTGAGAAAGAAGCCGACAGAAGGATCCAGTTGGGTGGGGCGGCATTTGGAAAACTGCGTCAAGTCTTCTCGTCGCCTATCCCGCAATGTTTGAAGAATAAGGTCTTTAACCAGTGCGTCCTGCCCGTCATGACATACGGTGCCAAAACGTGGACACTGACTGTCGGGCTGGTGCACAAATTCAAGGTCGCCCAGCGCACTATGAAGCGACCTATGCTTGGAGTCTCTTTGAAGGATAAAATCAGGAATTAAATTATCCGGAAAAGAACCGGAGTTACCGACATAGCTTGCAGAGTAAGCAAACTGAAATGGCAGTGGGCTGGCCATGTTTGTCGAAGGACCGATGGCCGATGGAGCAAACGAGTCCTGGACTGGAGACCGCGTATCGGCAAGCGTAGTGTGGGACGCCCCCCAGCTAGATGGACCGACGACCTTAAGAAGATGGCTGGGTCAGACTGGATGCGGAAGGCGGAGGACAGGGTGTTGTGGCGCAGCCTGGGAACGGCCTATGTCCAGCAGTGGACTGCGATAGGCTGAGTTGATTGAGTTGATAAGAGTCAAGCCATGTGCCATCGGCAGAAATGTCGAATTCTAGACAAGCTGTCATCTTTTATAACCCATTTACGGAATAAATTGCAAAAAAACCTTCTTTAGGGCTCACCTTCATTATCTTAGGAACTCTTGTGTACTTACTTGCTTTAAGGCTGTGCATTGTCTGTTAGTGAATTAAATATTTTTACTGGGTAGATTTTTTCCATAGAATATGAAACTCAGGCAAAAACATTGGGCAGGGAAAATGTAAAGGATGGCCTTTGCCTTCCAATAAATTCTGATTTCTAGGTTTTGACGGAACAATCAAGCAATCAGTTTCAACTTATATCTTATTTAAAATCAAGACAGCATTGACTTAAAATTAGCGTCGTAATAATCTCGATTAAAGTCCTCAAATCAAAAATACGTCTTCTGAAATACAAGCCGAAAGTAGATAGGACTATTCTGTCTCTAATTTAGCGATGAGTGATCGATATAAAAGTATAATATGCAAACCCAAGGTGCAGAGTGAGCCAGCCCTGCCTTAGGGACGATTCTCGGAGGGGCGCAAACAAAATAACGTTAATGCATATTCAAATCTGTACTTTCCTTTTTATTAAACATACAGGGAAATGTTAAAGGTAACGGGGCTTTAGTTAGAGGGTTCCTTTTAACTCAGATTTTTGCTAGGGGGCGCTTTCACCCTCCATGTGTAATATTTTAGATGTTGAGATAAATTTTGACTGGTAAATTGAGTTTACTAGGGGATGTAGGTTAACGTGATGGGTGGCTGCGATACGGTAGTTTATGCGGAATATGCAGTTAGATTTTCGAAGAGTTTTTAGTTTTTCAGGGCGAAAGGTCTTTGATAAAATTTAGTTTCTAAATTATACAGCGTGCCTATAAATTCTGTTCCCATCAACTAAAAGGCTAGATTTTCTCTTCTTTGTAAATTGCATACGTAGAATATTTGTAATTATAATATTCTGTATATTGGAAGTATAATTATCCAGCAGCAGAACGTTCACAAGATAATAAGTTGCCGAGGCCTCTAAACCGTATTCCAAAATCAACTATTTATTACCTATCTTGGAATTTAGGACAATGTTTCTTAAAATTAATTTATTTTTAAAATTTCTGTGTTGACCATGAATACCGAAAATATGGTAAGTGGTAAGCCAAACTATTCTACAAAATATGAAAAAGAAAAGAAAGAAAGAAGGAATATTTACGTTGTCTAGCAGATAAATTTTTCGAGCAATCAATCAAACAAGCAAGCAATGCAATTAATGCAAGCAATGTATTAGCAATATCCTTCAAAATCATTAGGTAATATTGTGGTTGAAAGAAAAACAAAGAAAAGTGGTTTATTCTGCACAAACGAAACGCACATTACAACAAAATAACATAAATAAAATACACGCATGCAAATAACCCAAAAGCCTCTTGTATCATCAAGCAATGGACTAGATTGTATTTTTTTTAGTGTTCAATACAAAAAAAAAATTACAATAAAAAAAATACAAATACAAAAATTATTTATTGACATAAAACATATTTTACAATAAAATAGAATTCTCTGACTCCTGCGCTAGTTAAAACTGTGTTGCAGGAGCCAGCGTCCTCCCGTAATAAAAGACACAATTTTGTTGTTATAAGACAAGACAAAGAAAAACAAACAATCTTGTCCATTGCATGATGTCAGGGCCAGGGACTAAAGCCAATTTACACTGTGTTTACTACATTGTCTAAATATTTAACAACAACAGTGTGTTTCCCATGGCTGCGCCAAAAAAGTCCAGTTCAGCATTGATGCCAGACATGCTGACTGACGTTCGACGTCTGAAGAGCAGTGGTGGCCCTCTGGTAACAGCCGCGACTTACGAGCTGTAGGTGCGAACCCAGACAGAGGCTTTACTTTGTGTAAATTATTTCATCACCACTGCTCTCAAAACGATGAAAGAAAACATCGTGAGGAAACCGACATGCCCTAGAACCAAACATTCGAAGACAACATCCACCAAACCGCACTGGGCCCGTGTGGTGAGTTACAGCCCACTCCCTCTTATCGAGAGGGGGCCTGTGTCCCAGCAGTGGGAACAATATAGGCTGATTATGCTATTCTGTCTGACATTGGTTTTCTTTACCGGGAAAACGTAGGCGAAGTGAGCTTGTCCACCTGATGAATTGGCACGTCAGTGTCACCAGTATAGAGGTATGAGGAACAGGGTGTAAAGTTCACTCATCCTCTATAAAAAAGGGAGGATCCTCCGACCACACGGGTGTTGTGTTTGGTGGGCAACCGCCCGACGGCTGATGTCGCGATGTTGTTTATGTCCAAAGTGCCACTTCAATGGCGAAATTCGTTTAAAACGGGCTAGTGGCCAGTATAATCATAAAATTTATAAAAAGAAAACATATTTCGTAAATAGAAAAAATCGTATTTTTTAACATACTAAATAATAATGAAGTAAACAAAATTGGGATCACTCTGTGCAAAAAATCATTCATGGTGCTATTTTACTAGCTGGCTTACGAGAACGTAAGCGAGTAGAACTCGGAGCGGCAATAACGCCTAGCTTCGCGCGCTGGCATCCTTGTACGATCGGCATAATATCAAGTAATTTTAATGTTTTCAATGTGACCATCGCGTTGGCGGATACAAAGGGCTAAACGGCGTTTCGTGTAATCCCTAATTTTTGAAAAAGATGTTCAGTTAAAGCCATTTCCTTCAATTTCTCAAACGCTTTCGTTATTCTAAGGTGTAATTGTTCTCCGCCTACTCATCGTAATTAATAACGAGACATCACAAATTCACGATCACATGCTGGATTACACAAGAACTAATAACACAAAGAAAATTATCTTTGTCGCAGAGGATGTACCTACCTACTCGGTTGAAAACTACAGAATATATCGGCTGTTCTCAGCTGTAGACAACATAGGAACCACCACTAATAAATAATGACATACACGCCAACACCACAGGTTTCCCCTAGGTATTGAACAAGCTGTACAAATTGAAGAGGAGCTAATTTCATTGGAGTCACGGGCACGTAGGGATGTAAGTAATGACAGGAAGCTTTTCACTTATGACTAGCATGCTCATTTTCCAAGGGTCCATTTAGCTCATAATAATCAGTTGAGATCGACGAAGCCAGATGACAACAAATAGAAATTATAGTTTTTTGATAGTCACTGCCATATTTTTGCTAAATTTTTTGGTGTGTTGAAACTTTCCTCTTATGTACTAGGCTCAAATTAGTACGAAGTAGACTAGTAATAATTTATTTTATTGATGATGAATGTAAAATCAGGATCATGTTATTGTTTATCGAATTGGCTACCAACTTAAAACCGTAAATAAAAAAAAAATTGAAAATCCGAAAGTGCACGCCTCACAGACAGAAATAAATTCGATTTTTGATGTTATCTTTAAAATCGATAGGGTTCATCCGAATAATGAAATAAGACTTATAGTAGAACATTTAGATTAATTAATTGTGTGTTTGAAGTTAGATCAGCGTCGTCTTTGCTGCACATAACTTAACAAAACATGAAAGTTGCGTGTGAAATGGAAAATTATTATTTTCTTTTCATGATTGTTCGCGTTTTTTCGTTTAAATGGTTAAACTTTTACTTGTCAGCTTTAATTGTGTAAGTCTTTACTGCTTCTGTCAGTGCTTTCGTGGTTTAACAAATCATTTGATAATAATGAATTCCTGGCCATTGAAGTTTTTTTTAAGTGTATAACATCATGCCTGTCATCCCGAAAGGGATAGGCAAAGGTACCCATAGTACTCCTGATGACCTGGGTTGTGACGACAAACAGACTTTAAAAACAAATATTCAACCCTACATTTACCCGACCGACGCGACGTAGAAACTTTGAGCAATATTCACTTTTAACGATTTTAAAGAATTGATTTTTACAGACTGGGGGGAAGGTATTAGCACGTTTCATAAAGCGTTTTACCTGTAGTCTCATTTTCAATGCAAATCCATTCAGCTTTTGGCCAGTTTTCAGCGAGCTTTCACCCATGGACAGTGATCAAAAAATAAATTTTTGCAACGCTAATAAAAAAACTTGAAGTTGAATACATTCATAAATAAATTGAAACCATTTCTATTATCTAAATGCTATTATAATATCTATTTTTTTATTACATGTTTAATAAAATAATATAAAGTATCATCGTCATTATTTAATAAATTAATACGTTAAGCGAAAACTTTTATTGAATTACGCGGACGGAGTATGAAATTTAGCACAGTTAAAGTTTATATTTTCGTTTTTATTATTATTATTATAAATAACAATAATAAAAACGAAAATATAAACTTTAATATTATTGTAATTATATGAATGAGAAGTGCAGAAAGCTAATATAAAAAAATACATTAAAAATAAATTAAATTAATAAAAAATAAAGTACACCCACTACACATGCATTTGACACGCACATAATACCAGACCCTCATGATGACACACACACATAATACCAGACCCTCATGATGACACTCACACATAATACCAGACCCTCATGATGACACACTCAAAAAACATTCAGTTCCGATCCAAAGTGTTAATATTTAAATGCAATGAGTGCTTTTTTATGAGAAGGATGCATTTGTCTCCTGTTTTTTGTCATTATAGTCTTAGCATCAACTTCAGTTTTAATTACTTTTATTCGCAATGAGTTTGATACGTCCAATTTATTTCGGTGCGTTCCGTCGTCCCCCTCCACCCGCGCATACGACGGAAATCACAGAACGAATGCCTCGCGCCGCGATTTCGGACCGGTCGGTGGCCGATGGGTCGTCCGCCTGTTGGCCCTGTTGGTCGATTAGGCACATCGCGCACTAGATGGCCACGACCACGACCAGTGGCCGCAACGATCAGATTTACTAAAGAAACCATATAAATGTCGCGCACTTAGCCGCAACGGCTAACTGGCCGCACACCGGGCCGGCACGACTGGTCGTTGCGACCAACTTACGTATAGTTTGCTATTAGCGCTCGCGCACTAGATCTGCGACCGTCAATGCGAACAACAACTGCAGCAGCTCTACAAATGGCCGCTTTAAGACCAGTCGTGGTCGTGGCCGCAAACTTGATCGCAGCCCAACCGTACCTTCTGCGACCAAGGTTCAGGCCACGACTACGACCAGTCGTGGTCGTGGTCGTCTAGTGCGCGAGGTGCCTAAGTCTTCCTATTTTTCAGAGCCTATCCAATATTCGCTCGCGACCAACTGGTAGGTCGCGACCCATACTTTTGAACTACTGTTTTAAAGGAATAGATTATTTTGCTTGTGCTTAATTTACAAACAAAGCAATTCCTTGTTTTTGTAAAAAAAAAAATATTGATCTCAGTAATTATAAATAAATGCTTTAATAATTTGTAATCATCTGATATTGATAACTATTTACGAGACTTTTATGTCCTTACTTTAGTGTAAAATTAATGTAAATATTTAGACTTTTTTATATTGATGGATAACGATTTAGCCGTATTTTCCATTGCTATGAGTGCAATTATAATTATTAATTGCATTTAAAAAAAAGATAAAAACGGCATTTTTTTAATTACTCGTTTTCGTCGTAAAGGTGTATTCATATTTTGGATGTTTCGATATTCCAGTCGAAATTCTAGCATTTTGACGCCATTTTTGAAGTTTGACTGATATGATCATATTTTTGTACGCTTGCTGTCAAATAGGATCCCTTAACTATGATCATGACAATTTTAATCATACTCGTATGTAGATATTAATATACCGACATACGAGTACATACGTTCTTCATATAAAAATTACTCATACATCTCTGATCCTAGTCTAATATATTATATAGCTTTTACAGTAAATTTTTTAACTACATAATTTTGTCATTAATTCACAAAACATTTCAACTCCAAGTTACGTAGATTTACAATCACATTTATGATTTAAACCTAACCACTGTTTTTTCCTATCATAATCTGAAACAGGATACATGAAAGCGGTTTCCTTCTGTAAGGCAATATCGCGATGTATAGGCCGGAACCCATAACAGATAGGTATACAATAACCGTAGTTTCACTATTGGGACCCACCCTTGTGACATAGGATAGATGTAAACAGATGCGACAGATTTATCTATCACCTGCTAAAAAAAAAAAAATATTTTATTTCACATAAGCCTACATGGGCATTTATGAAACGTCACGGTTCCAATTGGTCGTTTCCTATGGAGAAGAGCCGGCAATAAACTCCACGGTTACTCTTTTATAATTGGCTTTTACAATGTTTTCAAACCACGGCGTTAATAGGTAGGAGAAGCCAGTGTAGGCCCGTCAAAAGTACCAGGTAATTAAAATGTAGAAAATGGTCTACAAATCTACAGTCTAAGCCTACAACGTTCTCACATCAAAAAAAACATTTAAAAAAAAAAACGTAATAAAATATTATTAAAATAATAAAAGTTTGAACCTTGTTTAAATTAAAATTGTAGGTATCTAATGTCAAATAAAAAAATAAATATGTCAAGGAAGTATGTAAAAAAATAAAATAAAAATAAAAATCGTAATTTGGCATTTAAATATTTTATCCGTATTTTTGCCATAGTTTAGACGCACGAGCAAACTCAAAGCATTTATTTCAAATAAACCAGTTACAGGCACTTTTGAACTGTCAAGGGGTCGGTCAGTCATAAAGATGAAGCCCATTCCAAAGCATAGTAGGTACCTATGGAGAAGAACGGGCAAGAAACTCCACGGACACTCTTTTAAATTAACATATGGTTACAAAATATTGGTTACATCATTCGTGTTGAAATTAAACATGTGAGAACGATGCAAAACGTCAAAAGCGTCCGTAACAAAAAGATAAAAAAAAAAAAACAATTCAAAAATTAAATTAAAATAAGCCAAGGCCTGCTAATACTGCCTAATGGCGCCCGTTCACGAACATGACTGATGAGCGTAACTTATAGTGATATAATTATCTCCCCTGTGCTCGATATTAGGAAGGCCAATCTGCCTAGCCTTTTCCCAACTATGTTGGGGTCGGCTGAATACCAGTACTTTACATGGAGCGACTGCCTATCTGACCTCCACAACCCCATAACTAGGCAATACGATAGCCCTTGGTAAGACTGGTTGTCAGTCTTTCGGGCTTCTGATGACCCGTAACGACTGTCAAAGATCCACGAATGACAGCCGGGACCTACGGCTTAGCGTACTTTCCGAGGCATGGAGGAGTCTCGGTATGTAAAGATGGTCACTCATCCACGGACCAATACCGGCAAGAGTAGCTTAACCTGATGGATTGACCCTTGCAGCTGTTATTAGTTAGCCCCGATGGTACACAAAAGTTTTATAAATTCAAATCACCAATGAGTTGTCAGAATCTCACAGCAGTATTATTTCAATAGCGGTCCGTACATGAGAGAACCAATCATTAATAAAGCGTGCGCAATCCATTTCGCGTCCTGTCCTAGACGCAAAATTCGCGTCCTCGCGCGCGCGTGCTTTTATGGTGTACATAATAAAGAGTATTCTATTCTATTCTAAGACGCCCCGGGTGTCGGGAGTCGCAGGCCGATTCCCGGCCACCGTAGGCGCGAGCTTACGGACGATGAGCGAAGGGTAGCTCCCCGTCCGATAAGGACCTGAAAGGCCCGGGTCAACGGCGCATTGTGGTCCACGTGCGCCCCAAAAAAATGTCAGCACGAACTGACGGGGTTCAGTAGGGCCAATGCCTGCCAGGGTTGCGAGTTTGTCCGAAAGGGATATCGTGGCCCTGGCACAAAGGCAACTGAAGGAACATGTAGGGTGGGTTCAGTAAAAGTGAGTGAGTGAGGTGACTCAGTAAAAGTCTGACATCCCGCTCCGCCCAGAGCGGAAGACGTTATTTGATAATTTCCAACCCAAAAAAAAAAGGGTGATACGTGAGCGAAAAGACCGTAGAGCTATAAGTACGCGTAGGCATTTGCTCATGCATCTATCAGCAATTTAAAATATATTTAATATGGCACTTGTGTAAGTAACTACGTCTGTAAATGATAAGTATTATTTTAATCACATCAAGTCAAAAGATCTGACAACCAGGCAACCTACCCTAGTTATGTTAGCCAACCCCGATATGGCACGTTCTTCACACAAGAGCTGAATACATAAGTATTGTTAAATGAATAACTCACGCATCCATAAACCGCAGTGTTCCATAACCATATCTTAGATGTGTGCACATTTTTCACACTTCAAGACTTTCTTGCTTCGAAGAGCACGTAAAGCCATCCCGATTCGATCACTTAGCCTCAGGCGAAAACTTCAAAGCTAATATTCTCCGAAATTGAAGCCGTTTACCGTATTTTAAGTAAACACGTGGAGAGATTTAAATTTTAGTTACACATGTTCAAAAACGCCTTTGAGACTGAAATTAACCCTTCTTTGAGTTTTTTTTTCATCATCCTATGACAGACTCTAGGCCTTCCCCAAACTCAAACTCAGAGCATTTATTTCAATTAAACCAATTACAGGCACTTTTCAATAAAATTGTCAAAGAGTCGGTCCGTTAGTCAGAAAGTTTAAACTATTTGCCCATTCCAAAACGTAGATCTCTATGGAGAAGGACAGGCAAGAAACTCCAAGGACACTCTTTTAAATCAGGATATTACAAAATCCTGGGTACATTATTCATGTCGCTTCTATAGTGAGAACAATGTAAAAAAGAAAAATTATTCTAAATAAAGAGATTAAAATAACAGAAGAGATAAAGAGAATAAGATTAAAAGATTACAAATAAGCCCTGGCAGTTAAGAGATGTCCACATTTTAAAAGAGTAACGGTGGAGTTTCGTGCCCATTCTTCTCCATTGAAGCTACCTTTTGTAAGGGGCGACTAGAAACAATTCTATTTTATTTGTAAATTTTGACGTTCAAAAATGCCATTTATGTGCCTATTTGAAATAAATAATTTGACTTGACTTAACCAGTCTCAACTGACGGCGCCCATTCACGAACATGACGCGTGGATCAGTACCATCCAGCACAACCATTTTGTAGGGAACCGAATGATCCAACACGCGCCACCATCAGCGAGACATTAAAGTATAACAAAATAAACGGTTCCATGGTACTCACATTATTACAAACTTGAAAAAATGCTTTTCAATTACACAAAACTTATATAGATAGGTAGCTTGCAATGTATTAGACGTCGTCACATTGACTGGTCTTGCTCTTATCGCATGTAGTGGATTATTGCGGCCTTCACCAGGTTTTCAGTCCACCTTATGGAAGGCTACCCACGCTGCGCCTTTCGGTACACGATTTTTGTTGATTGAAGTGAATAGGTATAAAATCCTCCATCCAGACGATTACTTTGTCCTTTCGGCTACCCAAACTACTCTATGCCCATTACACAAGGGACGTCCTCGTACACTTTTGAGGAGAAGGGAACTTGAAATACAACCAGCGTTTATCTGTTATGACCCGTGCAATCTGTACGGTGGTTGTTACTGTAATCTATGGCTATTGCACTGGGATGGCCACCTTTGTTCGTATTAGGCATGGAAAGAAAAAATCTAGAAGGTCAAGTGAGGAACGAAAGATTTGCACTGCATTTTGCTTTTTCAGTTGCGGGGTTTTACGAGTTGTAGTGCTTATCGCAGGAGCCTGTGGTTAAATAATAGCAGCCGGGAAAGGCGTTTTTTTATTTTTTATTTATTAAGGGATAATAAACAACTACAACATATATTATAATAAATAATACATAAAGTTAACAATACTTTTACTAGCAATGTTGCAGTCCACTGCATTATCCGCAGCTAAGACATATTTAAAGATCATTGGTTGCCACTAGACGAGCATTACCACAATTAACAAATATTTTGAAATAAATAAATAAGTTACTATAAAGATAGCTATAGCTACAAAATCAAATCAGATCAGAAACAGTTTCATTTACTTTTAAATTATGCAATAAATGAGTAATAATAGTAAGATATAATTACAATAGAATTTTTATAATATTATATTTAAATTTATTTTTCGAGCATGCAAATATATCAATATCAATGAAATTTGAATTATAAGATCAAGGTTAAGCAATGCTTGCCGAGGTCAGTCCGTGGATGTGTGACCATCCACTACATACCGAGACTCCTCCGTGCTTCGAAAAGCACGTTAAGCCGATAGTCCCAGCTGTCACTTGTAGATGTTTGACATTCGTTAAGGGGAGTCACACCAAGAGGTATCCTGTTACCCAGTAACTGGGTTGAGCAGGTCCGATAGGCAGTCGCTCCACGTAAGACACTGGTATTAGACTTTAGACTTGTAGCCGACCCCAACACAGTTGAGACAACGAGAACGAAGGCCTGATAGATGATGAACTGAACTTATCAATTATCGGTAACCGATGCTGAGACATTCATAGTCACTTACACCTAGGTACTTACAACTTTTTCTCGAGATGGTTGCAGAGAAAAATAAGTTAAATCAGAAGAGGTCAATCGTCAATCGTAATAATAAAAATATGTCCCATCATTATTATACAGTATGTAACAAAAACCCTGTTGTTCCTTTTATGGACGTATACATTTACCTACAAGCACAACATTGGTGGAATTATAATTTAAAAAAATGAAGTATTGGCTAGTCGAGAAGCCAAAATTAAAGAATGAAAGAGCCTAGAAATCAGTTAAATATTACAAATATTAATATCAAATATTTATTTTAATTATTTTTGTTGAACAGTTTTTCTATATGACTTGCTTTATTATATACATACCGATTCTAGAAGGTTTCGAAGGTAGAAGGAACAACAGGGTTTTTGTTACATGTTGTATAAAGATAGATGCGTATAGAAAACGCAAATCGTAATGCCACTGCATCATAATAAAGCGACCTAAAATGTCAAACGGCATTCGAAATTAGACAATGTGCGTCCGAAAATCACGGATAAGCCCCGTCCACTCCCTAATCTCTGCAATATTTCCATTTGTAACCTGTATTTTATATAGGAGGAGCTCATGGCTATGTACAGCCTCGGGGGTCGATCCATCAGATAAAGCTACGCTTGCCGGGGTTGTCTGTGGATGGGTGACCATCTTTACATACCGAGACTCCTCCGTGGTTTGGAAAGCACGTTAAACCGTTGGTCCCGGCTGTCATTCGTGGATCCTTGATAGTCGCTACGGGTCGGCAGAAATCCGAAAGTCTGACCAACCACTCTTCCAAGCGGTATCGTATTGCCTAGTTACTGGGTTGTGGAGATCAGATAGGCAGTCGCTCCATGTAAAATACTGATGTTTAGCTGCATCCGGTAAGACTGGAAGCTGACCCCAACATAATTGGAAAAGGCTGGGCAGATTGATACTGTATTTTATACACCGTGGCTTTTTAATCGTCTTACAACGGCAGCCCACTTCATGTATCCAATGACTACTAATCATTCATAACAGTAAAAAATCTATATTATTAATTGAATAATAATTGATTTTTTAAAATAATATTTACATAAACAGACGCTAACAGACTAAAATAATAATATGTACATGTATATAATAAAAGGGGGGGGGGGGGGGGCAGAATCATAGGGCATCAAAAGATTCGTCCGATATCGCTGTCAACAGGAAAAGTGCCCAAAAGGCTGGCTGGCAAATCATTGCCACGTTGTATGGCGATGCTAATTCTTTGGTCGAAAAATAGACCAGCCCTCTGGTCACGTGAAGAGTCGACCAACCGCTTGGCGATATCTTGAAAAACCAAGTGGGCACTCGGACCCCATGCCCTAGTGTTTTAAACCCAAATGGCTCGAACATATAACACCCACTAAGATTGGAATATTTTCGCCGTTTGAGGTTTTCTGCACCTGCAGCAGCCGCCCCAGCACAGCTTGCCGTGCTAGGAAGATGGGATGGCGCAAGGATGTCGACACATGTTGCATCCCACATCCTCATCCCATCCCATCTTTTGAATAATTAATAAATATATATATTATTCTTTATGTCGCATGACGGAGTTTGAAACACCCTGTTACGAGCGCGGTGCGAGCCTTGCGCTCCAAGGGCGGCTCGGAATGGAGCGCAAGGCTCGCACCGCGCTCATAACAGGATGTTTCAAACTACAACATGCGTCATAATGAAAAATATAAAATAAATAATACATTATAATATTGAAAACAGATATTATTATTCATATAATAATAATATTTTGTAAATTTTTTTTTCCTTTTATGAATGATTAGTAGTCATTGGATACATGAAGTGGGCTGCCGTTGTAAGACAATTAAAATGCCACGGTGTATACTGTGGCATAGCTGTGGGTCTTCTGCAAAACTCTCTATTGTGGCAAAGCTGTATCATTTTACTGCTGAAGTTGACTTTTATTTGGGTAAGGACGTAAGTAATTGCTTCTTCTTTCCATACTCTTTGTTTTTGTAGATAAGTCTCTAAAAAACGTACCTAATCAGTCTTTGGTTTTAAGAGAATATTAATTACAAGTGTCTCAGAGGTCTGTTTGCTTGCTTCGGAGAACATAATATATAATTTTTTTGATTATTTTATATACAACATTATTTTTAGTATATGCGAAACCCGAAATACGTGTCTAGTATTTTTATGTAAAGAATCTATGTACTTACAAAATTTTAAAACTGTATCATGAAAAATCACAAAGTTATAAGGTCGTTATGTTACCGGGTTGCCGTACAACGACATGCTAACGGCCCCTGCACCTCCAGGGTCGTCTTGCGCTCATTGATAATAATTTGGCAGTAGGTACCTAATCGTACGGCGATTGTATTGTAAGTAATTAAATGGTGATAACATTTTCCATCACACTTAAATATTTTTGGAAAAAAAATACATGGTGTAAAAATTATTGAAATCGTTTCAGTTCCTTATTCTGAACAAACTATATTCAGGTTTCGCATATACTAATAATAATGTTGTATATTAAAATGTTTCATCTTTCAATCGGTCTGTTATTGATGTTTGTTAGAATAATGATGAATGATATTTAATTTTCCTACCTTATCATCTACATCATCTGTCTAGTCTTTTTCCAAGTTTGTTGGGGTCGGCTTCCAGTCTTACTGGACGCAGCTGAATACCAGTATTTTACATGGAGCGACCGCTTACCTGACCTCAACAACCCAGTTACAGGGTAACAAGATACCCCTTGGTAAGACTGGTTGTCATACTTTTGGGCTTCTGACGACCCGTAACAACGGTCAAAGATCTATAAATAGGTAACAGCCGGGACTTAAGGCGACGATAACCGACTTTTAATGATTTTATACTGAAGATCACGTCAAAACGAGTAGTGTTAATGATTTAAAAAATATATATGTTAAATTAGAGCATTTTCTCAATAATTTATTATGTGAATATTTTAGATTATGTTTATATTACATAGTTAAATTAATTTGTAAAGTTATGTCTAACGCGGATAAAAAACTGAGAATGGCGCAAAATATACCAAGCGTATTTTTCTGAAACCTTCACCAATTTAAAGATAATTTAATTATTGATCTTTTAGTATACGCGTTTTATTAAAATACCTTTTGTTTTGTGTTTAATAAATTAATAATGCGTCAAATTGGGGACAGTGCTCCTTGATGGGCGAGTCCTATTACTGGCTGAACGTACGACGCGTGGCGTGAGCTCAGTACAGAACACGCAAGCTTACTACTCAAGGTCACTGGCATATATCTCCGGCTTAACGTGCTTTCTGAGGCACGGAGGGTTCTTGGGATGTAAAGATGGTCACCCATCCACGGACTAACGCGGCAAGCGTAGCTTTACCTGATCAATCGATCCGTGCGGCTGTTATTTCTAAGCTACAAGCCCCTCAATTTTCCTTCCTTATATTATTACCTTATTTAAATATGGTGATGATTTCACATGGATCACAGAATGATGAAAAACGGTGAGTTGGGGTGTGTGTGTTTGTGTGTGTGGGTATGTGTGTGGGGATGTGTGTGTGTGTGCGTTTTGTTTTCCTAAGAAAGTGGGGCACGGACACACACAGTCACAGTCAACAGTCAAATCGTTTATTTAATTTAGGCACATATATGGCACTTATGAACATTAATATTTACAAAAAAATAGAATTGATTCTAGTCGCCCCTTCCAAAAGGTAGTTTCGTATGGAGAAGAATGGGAAGAAAGTCCACCGTTACTCTTTTAAAATCTTGTACAATATTTTTTATAGGTACATTAATTACATAATTATATGTGAAGACGATGCACTTAGAATAAAATTACTATACCACAATAGGTAATAAAAACAGGAGGCCTGTGTCTCAGCAGCGGGAACATTATAGGCTGATTATGCTTTCCTAGAAGATCCAAGCTTAAATCTCAGTCTGAACAACGTAAGAATTATTATCTTTTCTTCCAAAATATTTGTTATTTTCTTGTAAGAAGACAATAAATAGGGGTGCGTCCATCTTTCATCCCCAAAACGGACATAAAGCTCCACTTAAACATAACCAATTGCCTCCCACCCTATTTTGCATAATGATTTTTCTCAAAATTAGTGCGTATTACAGCAAATGGAGAACCAAGGGGGAAGGGGAGAGAAAAATGACGTAATTAGGCAGACATCTTGATTTCGTCCGTTTACGCGTTCCTATCTCTGTAATGGCAGTTTTTTTTAAACAGTAGCCATTTTGAGAAGCTTAGAAGGATGTTAATCTTCTCAGACACGAATCTGTAAGGATTCTTTTGAGGTAATCTTTGGCTTATTGTATTATTCAAAAGATTTAGGGTGACTCTTCAGTCTGTAAGCTTTATCAATCTGTTCACAAATATCTTGTAAATAATAATATTTTAAACAGAAAAGGAGACTATATTATTGTAAGATTCGACATTGATTTAACATTTCTTTTAAAAAGGGTCTTCTCTTCGACATTTTTTTTATGCAACAAATGCGATCGACATGTTCCCAGAAGCCGCCGGCCGTTTACAAAATGGAAAGTTCGTTGACTATCCCGGAAATAAACTTACTTAACACTACTTACTTTTCTTACATGATGTATGAAACGAATGGCTTCTAACGCGTCTAACGTGAACGAAATATTCCACTAAAATCATCCTACCTAATTTGCAAAATATGTCATACTCGCTTCGTTCCCACCCACATTATCTAACTACCAGATAATCAGCTGCCAGGCTGCCAAGCTGCTTTGCTGCTACGCTGCCATTCCCCGATGACTGTGACTGAACAACTGATCAGTATCGGAATATTGTATAATTTGCGCCGCACTCAGCGCTGCGCTCTGTGCGCTGTACTGAACATCCATTTGAATAATGCTGTAGCGTTTATGTGAAATATTGGGATTACGGAACTGGGGTAGTTTGTGATAAGCTATAGATAGGCTGGAAATATATTATAATTTACTGAATCGCCTCCAGGTATACCTTACTAGGTTTATGCTTAAGAGTAGATTCATTTCATTTGTGTAGCGTATCGAGATCAAACTCACGAACTTTCGCTCACCAGGCTGTACCTGGTCCTGAGTTTATGGCAAAAGGCTCGCTCCCCCATGGCCCCATTCATCATCTTCATCATCATTACAGCCAAAAGACGTCAACTGCTGGACATAGGCCTGCCCCAAGCACCGCCACTTCGACCATTTCAATGCTTCCCACATCCAGCGGATTCCTACGGCCTTCAGAAGGTCATCGGCTCACCTTGTAGAAGGCCTTCCAACGCTATGTCTCCGACCGCTCTGACCGGTACGCGGTTGCCACTCCAGAACCATTGGCCCCATCGGCCATCTGTTTTGCGAGCAATTTGCCCTGCCCACTGCCAGTTATGTTTAGCTATTCTTCGGGCTATGTTGATTACCTTGGTTTGCCTGCGGATCTCTTCATTTCTAATTCGATCACGTAGGGAAACTCAAAGCACAGCCCTCTTCATTGCCCTTTGGGTGACTTTTAGCCTTCCAACAAGGTCCATTGTGAGCGACCACGTTTCCGTGCCATAGGTCATCACTGGCAACACGCACTGGTCAAATTTCATCTTGAGAACAGCTCCATGCCCCCATTCCACTCCCGTGAACAATGCCGAAATTGGGACCGGAACGAAAATTCTTGATTGAACATTGCCAAAATTGGGACTTCAAAACAGCGTTCTCTTTTTTTATTTATTTGATTTTTTTTAACGCAGCTGCGTGTGTCCGGCAAATGGTGACGAAAAGCCCTTGTATCAAGCTATTATTAAAAAAAAGTTATCTGTGTTTTATCAGGCGCGCGCGGGGCTCCTATCAGTGGCTATCTTTTTTTTTTTTTGGGTGGGAAATTATCAAATAACTTCTCCCGCTCTGGGCCGAGCGGGAGGGCGTGTCAGACTTTTACTGACTAAAACCCACCCGTATTCCTTCATTTGCCTATGTGCCAGGGCCACGATATCCCTTTCGGACAAACTCGCAATCCTGGCAGGCATTGGCCCTAGCGGACCCCGTCAGTTGGTGCTGACAACTCTTTGAGGCGCGCGTGGAATACGACGCGCCGTCGACCCGGGCCTGGTCCTTATCGGACGGTGAGCTACCCATCGCTCACCGTCCGCAGGCCCGCGCCTACGGTGGCCGGAAATCGGCTTGCGACTCCCGACGCCCGGGGCGTCTCCTGCGGCGACCAGGGGCGCGAGGGCGCGAACCTTGCCTCTCCCTCGCGCGTTCCGCCTTCTCCTTCGCAAGCATTACTGCTTCGCAGAAGGAGGTGACGGCCTCCCATGCACTCTCGCTCCGAACCATGGCCTGAACCAGGGCCGGACGCGAGAGATCGCCGCCGCCGATCGCCTCCGTGAGGACACGGCGGTGCTCCGCCCAATCTGGGCAGACCTCCACCGTATGCTCCACCGTGTCCTCCGGGCGATCCACACAGTGGTGACACCCGGGCGTTTCCTCCCGCTTTATCCTGAACAGGAACCTCCCGAAACAACCATGTCCGGTGAGGACCTGCGTCAGGCGGAAGGTGAGGACGCCGTGGCGCCTCTCTAGCCACTCCTCAAAGAGGAGACTTATTGCCACAATTGTGGCGTGCCCAATCAGTGGCTATCTGCCAAACCCTTCGAGGAAAACGGGTGTGTTGTTATGTTTACAATGATTCGTATTTAGATCATTATTATTTGACCCAATAATTTTCAACAAAATACTTCTCGAGCTTTCGTTTCCAACACATTTGCATCGCATCCGCATCGCTTTCAGTGTACAACTGCGAACTAAAGTCTCGCTGTGCAAGTTTATGACATAAACAAGTAACATCTGCTTTGTCTTATTGAGTTTGGAACTCAATATTGACTCTCAATAGTAAATACGTACCTACAAATCAAATTTCAAGTTGCGCGGATGGCTGTACGTCGACACAGATCAAAACTGACGAAAATATGGGCACATTTTTGTGATATGAGGTGAATTTTTGTATGTTCGGTAAATAGTTCACCGTTTTCCAATCTATGGCTGTCGTATGAAATCGCCAAGACATCTTGGGAGTAAAAGTATCATCTTTTAGTAAGTTTTGTTAATAACTTCTTTAGATCATAATTTGCAATTATCATTTATGAAAACCATCAATTTTTGCGATCAGCTAATGAAAATAGAATTCATTCTGTGCTGTGGCTTTATTCCATAGTAATTTAACAATAATAAAAAGTTACATCAGCATCTATGTCATTTTTGCCAGTTTACAGTTTTTCAGTTTACACGACACGGAAATGTAATCAATGCTAATTAAAATCACACTGTTAGATTTTGAACCTTCGGTTCAGTGGCTTTGAGTCTAAAACCAAACCAAAGTGTTAGCAAAAACGGGTATTTGTGTCGTCTCCATTTAGCTAACATAAACTAGACAAACACAATTAGTTTCAGAATTTCCAATCTCATAAACAAAAACTCTCAAAGGCCGTCCCGCTCTCAAATATTTTATGGATCCAAAATTATGACCTTTACTGTTCCCGATGGTCTGAGCTAAGCCAAAGTTGCTCAGGGCGGTAGGTCAGGCTAGGTCATTAGGCCAGAACCAGCTTTTAGCCGTTCAAAACTGACTAGAAATGGGAATTGTAATAAAGTTTATTAAACGGCCTATACGAGGCTTTTAGTTCGTAGAAGGCTTTGGTTTTTGAGCTTCGGGTGAAAGGTCAGCTGGATTTATTAAAGATGAGCTGTATTTTATTAAAGCATTTAGGTAATTAAGGGTTCGAGGAATGAATTTTGAAGTTTTGGGTTCGTTCTGTACCCAATTACAAAACCGCCCAAGTACGTGTTGGACCACACACAATGAAGGGTACCATAGTTGAAATGAATTTATCCCAAAAAACAAACTTGTAGTTGAAAAACATGTGGGAGAACATGTTTTTCAACTATTGTCTTTTTGTATAAATAAAATATATCAACTGCATGCTTCATACATCAATATACGTTACGGTCAATTCTCCAACTGCAACTCTAAGTTGGTCGACTATTACTCGTTAACTTGTAAAGCCTACTTAACTGTTTATATAGTTTTCCTTTTAATTTCATATATACCTATTACTGGCATGAATTTTTTCACATATCCAAAAACAACCATTTATCTGGCATTTAGCGGGCGGACACTTGACTCTAACAAAAAATAGCACTTTATAGCTTAATATAACGGAAACGGATACTTGAAACGAAAATAGTACATTTGTATATTGCAGTAATATTGCATTCGAGGCGGAATTAACACCAGATTTGTGCATTTAGCCAATGTCAAGTTTTAGTTCTTGTTTCAAATATTGATGAAATGAATTATAAATGCATGATGATGATATCCCCGCCCACTCCCCTTGAGTTTCAGTAAAGATGTGGCACTTTACTGAGACCTCACGCGGACTTCTTGAGAGAACTTGAAGCGAAGTTGCACTGTTTTGTTTTATTTGCCAACACTAATGCACGTTCACAAACACTTAATGGTTAATAATCCACCATTATTACACATTAATATTCGGCTAAACACTAATTTTGGAAAATTAAACAAACTGCTGAACATGACGCTTCACTTTCCCGCCAAGAAGTCGTCATGAATTATTAGGAAACTATGTTTTAATTTTCTTTTTTTTCGCGCTTTGCTTTCGCCAGGTTGAAGGAGAAGCAAAGGTATAAAGCCGATAAACAGCCTAATATGAAAAATAGAAAATTCAAATATTTTTGAGTTTAGAACACAAATAAATGTTAATTTGTTCATAAACTTTTTTTTTATTGTAATAATCATGGTTATTCTATTTATGAACATTATTTAAATATTCCAAAAATATTAACGCCGTAAAGACGCATCCTAGCCTAAATAAAAGAAAAAAACCTCCGAATAGAGAGGACCGTCTCTGGCGCGAGACGGTGTGAATAGAGGCATTGAACCAATTTGGACTAAGTATAGGTATAAGTTATCTGTGGCAATTTTTATTCCCACACACGTGTTGGAAAATAAAAAATCGCACGCGTGTGAAATATATCGCATTGTGAACCTAATCGTAGTGCGATATGAACCAGTTTTCGAAGAAGTGTATTGAAAATGGCTTTCTCAAACCCGCAATATTTGAAACCTTAAAGAAATCGATTTCAAGATTTTATTTTACCACTTTGTCGGCATGATTAATTATACCTATATCAAATTACAGTTTTCTAGTAGTAAGAGTCTCTGAGCTAAGCCAGGGACAGACAGACGGACATGGAAAAACTTTATAGTTTCGCCATGTCCGTCTGTCTGTCTGTTTTTAGGGCTCCTTGTTGACTACGGAACCCTAAAAACTAAGTCCCCCTTATTCCAAAACAAGGTTTATCTTCAGACCCAGGTTTAAAACATGGAGCCATTATTGAATTTCGAACTTTATTCCGACTATGGTAAAGTTCCTAAACACAAAACTGACAACTTAGTACCGAACTAAGTTTTCAGTTTTGTATAAAGAACGGTATTTCAATCACTGTTACGTTCTTATTACAAAAACTGGCTCCATGGTTTAAGCCATGTCAAAATATAAATCTTGTTTTGTAATAAGGCGGAGTGGGTCCAAAACCAAGTAAGATGATTTTTTCAATGTTAAAGATGTTTATTGGAAAACAGACAGGTCATTTCGGGCCGGCAGTTTTCGTCTAAAGTCCGGTCGCGAAGCAGAAAGAATTTCGTACAATGACCCCTCATTACTTATCTCTATCGCTCGCTCACAATTGTACGTGTCACATATTATTAGAAGGACCTTAAAATGTGCGAGCGCGACGGCAATACAATTCTGCGCGAGCGATAGAAATAAAATTGATAAAAAAAAAACTCAAACATGCTTGGAAATTCGAGCATTATTTTGACAACCTTCTTCGAGATAAATTGAAAATGCTGTAGGTACTGGTCAAATACATGCGAGCAGACGGCCGGCAATGTTCGTATGAAAATCCATATCTGTCGTGTTTAGCGGCTGAATAAATTACTATGAAAACTCATATCTGTCGTGTAATTTAAAATTGGAACGAACTTTTCACGTCGGCACTATCATGGCAACCAAGAAGGCAGCATCAAAGATTTTATTTAAATTTCAAACTGGCATGCAAATAGAGCTGTTTAAAGTACAAAAAAAACGGCTAAGTGCAAGACGGACTCGCGCACGAAGGGTTCTGTACCATTATCAATAAAAATGGCAAAAAAACGTTTGTTGTATGAGAGCCCCCCTTAAATATTTGTTTTATTTTAATTTAATTATTTATTTTTAAAGTCAATATATTATATATCTACATATTCTGTGAATATTCCAAGCGTCTACCTGTTGCCGTTATCAATAACGAGCAAAAAAAAAATCACGTTTGTTGTATGGGAGCCCCCTTAAATATTTATTTTATTCTTTTTTTTAGTATTTGTTGTTATAGCGGCAACAGAAATACATCATCTGTGAAAATTTCAACTGTCTAGCTATCACGGTTCATGAGATACAGCCTGGTGACAGACGGACAGACAGACCGACAGACAGACGGCGGAGCCTTAGTAATAGGGTTCCCGTTTTACCCTTTGGGTACGGAACCCTAAAAAGAAACAAATGAACATTATTGGTACGTGAAAAGTTATCATTGTTCGTCATTGAATCTAGAATTTTTATATACCGGGTAAAACGGGGTGAATAGAAATGCAGGGGTGAATCGAGACGCAACTTTAAAACGGATTTTAACCATGAAAGAATATAGTTTGTTGCCAAAAAGGACACTTAATCGTTAATTATAGTTCAGGTAACACATTATAGTCCTTTTTGGCAACAAAAGATATTATTTAAACGTTAAAGTCCATTTTAAAGTTGAGTCTCGATTCACCCCTGCATTTCTATTCACCCCGTTTTACGGTATTTTACTTTGTTTGAATTTCCGCGCATTTATTTGAGAAAAGCACTATAAAAGCCTTAGCCACAACCAGGCATTGATGGACTCACGTATGAGTGCCTCGGCCCACATTTTCACGTTCGTCCATCAATGCCTCTTTTGCAGGCCGCTGCAGTAATGCACTATAACGAAGAATTCAACGATGATTATAAGCTAGGTAATACGGGCTGGTGTCCGCAACTCCACGTCAATGCGCTTATTTTGCGTACAGGTGAAACAATCAGTTATTCGATCCACCCCAGCTCCTCAAGGAAGGCCAGCAACGCCTTGGAGACTGACAATCTCATGTAGGATACCTGGGTTACCGAAGTGTTTTGCCCTGTATGTGGCGAGCACCGGGCAGTTTAGCAGCACATGAGCTACTGTCTCGTCGTCCTCCATGCAGGCCCTGCACAGCGGACTGTCTATGACTTCTATGACAAAGAGGTGTTTATTAAATGACCCACGGCCAGTTATAGCCGCTGTAACTATACGCAGTTGCTGTTTAGTTAGTTGTAGAACCCGTTTCGAGAGGCGGCTGTCGATAGTAGGATGATTAGCTAAAAAAGAATTGTTCCACCTATGTCCCTAGGTAGATAATCTTAGCATAGTATGCGTTATGCGTTACCAAGTTACCGTGTCCGGAATATGTAGTATCGTATCGATTGCCTTCAGATGTGCCGACTAATCGAGTTACAGCGTGTCGGTTCAGTTGAGTGCCTCGGCTTTGAGTTATGTCTGTCTATGCTGGCTTGAATCATATCTTGAGCATCGAGATATTGAGTGTGGTAGTCCTTAGATGTCTGGTTGAGAACTGAATGGGTTATGGATAGATTTGAGTGTAGGTATCTTGAGGTTTAATGGAGTTTAGGTTTAGTGTTCTGTTGTTACTCTTTGACAAAATGGAATAGAATAGAATACTCTTTATTATGTACATACACCATAAAAGTTACAGATATAAATGTTTAAATTTTACATAGGGTGACACAGTGGGCGGTCTTATCGCTAAAAGCGATCTAACAGCGATGGACAGTTGCACAAAAGTGTTCCAATTTTCGATGTCATGCAGTCTGTATTTTGGAACTCTGATGATGAAGACACAAAAATAAAGTGCAATGACCTAGTCTACAAAGATTTGTAAGGAGATCAGAAAAAACTATACAGTGGATTAAACAAGTTTTTTTGATGATTTTATCATAGAATACTTATCTCAATTCAAAGTGATAATTAGAATAGAATACTCTTTATTATCAAAATCAAATTAAAAAAAAACAAATAATTTTTATTTCAGGTATAAGTACACCCATATAAAACACCCTATTACATTATGTAAGCCATAAAAAATACAGACCTAAATGTTGAAATTTTACATAGGGTGATACAATGGGCGGTTTTATCGCTAAAAGCGATCTGTTACAGATAACATTTGGATGGATTAAAAGGAGAAGGAGAGACAATACTTCAGGTAGTCAGTAGTGTACCATTTACATAAACAATGAATACATACATACATAAAGCATACACTTATCTCTTAATTAAAATGGTTAGGTCAGAAATTAATTAAGAAAGCGTATCCAAAGAGGCATTTCGTTACAAGCCGGTTTTATAGTGGAAAAATTACAAGGTCTTAAAAATCATCTGAAGTGTATCTTTTCCTTGTGCAGCCAATCTACCGCAAACGAATATAATATCTAATATCGTATCTCAACAAAAGCCAGTTACAACACAAACAACCACAAAGGGGGCATTCTTAAAGCAATTTCCACCAATCGCGTTTCGGTTTAATCTATTTTTAAGCTATAACTACACGGTCAAAAGGAAGCCTTTACCCGGTAGTCGGGGGAATCGGGGGGAATCGGGGGAAGTTGGAGGAACTCGGGGAACCCGGGGTATTCCGAGTACCATCCACTTCAAAAGAAATCTCTCAAAGGGCGAAACTGAAAATAATATGAATTTTCTTGGAAAAAAACGCAGTCCGTTGTACAAACGCTCAGTTAGTTATTAAAGTCAAAGTTTATAGGGATTGTTGGTTATTATTGTTGGTGTAGAACTATTCAGATGTTTGAGTCTGGTTGTGTTTTCAGTGTACTATTTTAACCAACGGATTGGCTAGAAAGCGGGGGTGACTACGACTAATAGAGATGCATAGTTATTTACGATAAGAGAGAGTATGGAAGGAGGATCTATAATTATGCTTTTTTTTTTGGATGGTACCCACCCTTGTTCCTTCAGTTGCCTGTTTGCCAGGGCCACGATATTTCGAACAAACTCGCAACCTTGGCAGCTGACTTCAAATAAATTGGAATAACGACATGAGCATGATGATTTCTTTAACCAAAATAGTATTGCTAATATTATAGGATTTACATTTGCCAATCTATCGGGTTGCTTTATCAGAATCTACAATTTGTTTATTATTAAGTTCCAATTTAGATCAAACACCCAAATTGAATCGTGTTAACCTAAACATAAATATTTCTATATTAGCCGTAGCTACCTATTTCACAATTTTCTACACCTTTTAATCAAAGTTAATCAATTTAGTTGAACGATAGAAATATAAAAAACTTTTTACAAAAAAAACTATCGACTTCCAAAAAAAAACACTACAAATTGAAAAATAACCAAAGACACCGACTTCCGAAATGAATTTCGGAAGTCGGTGTCTTTGGATCTATTTTAGTTTTTTGCCACCGACTTCCGAAATTAAGGTAATTTTTCAGTTTGTAATGTTTTTTTATTTGGAAAAAGTTTTTTTGTATTTTTCATGTTTTAATGGGTCATTTGCAATGTATCTAAGTTACAACAGCCTAATGGCAACTGCTCATCACCTTTTACAAAATATTGCTTTTCCCGATGCAGGATGCAGTTCTGAACATCAGGAATTGCTGGTGACTTCACCAGCATTGTCACAAGCATAAATTGCTTCCACACCATATTAAAGTGTCTAATCGAATCGCAACAGTGAAATATTTATTATTAAGTAGTTCCGGTGGCCATCTGTGGTCTTCATCATCAGTTCCACTTCACCAAATGGTGCTTTCCGAGTGCAAATGCATGAGTTACTATAAAAAATACTGAAATTAATATAGGTTTGCCTATACAATTTGAGGATAGCATTCCTGAGAAAAAGGGTCTTGACAGACACACGGAAAACGAAGTTATCCTATAAGGGTTCCGTTTTTTTTTCATTTGAGGTACGGAACCCTAATAAGGAGTGAGGAGCTCGTGGCTGAGTAATAACAGCCGCATGGGTCGATCTATCAGGTTAAGCTATGCTTGCCGGGGTTGGTCCGTGGATGGGTGACCATAATTACATACCGAAACTCGTTTCTTCCATTAAGTTTCAGTTTCTCACGTTAAGCCGTTGATCCCAGCTGTCATTCGTGAATCTTTGACAGTCGTTAGGGGTCGTCTTTCTTTTATTTTTCTTTTTTTTAAAACGTTGCCCCACACTAGGAATTTCTCCTGTATTGTGGGTTCGTTTACAAACATTTAAATTCACATACACAAACAGCCAGACCCGGAACAACTACTTGTAGGTCATACAAATATTTGTTCCGTGCGGGAATCGAACCCTCGACACGCAGCGCAGCAGTCAATCGCTTAACTAGCTGCGCCAACCGTGCCGTCTTCAGAAGTCATCAGAAGCCCGAAAGTCTGACAACCAGTCTTCCGTAGGGGATCGTATTACGCAGTTGCTGGGTTATGGAGGTCAGATAGGTAGTCGATCCATGTAAAAGACGGGTATTCAACTACAATCCGTTAGACTGGAAACCAACCCCAACATACTTGGGAAAAGGGTAGGCAGATAGACGTACGCACGGCTACAGATCAAGCTATACATTTCCAGTATAAGCTGATCTCGCATTGTATAGGATTTCCTTACAAAGAGAAGTCAGCGTAAACTGGAAATGTAGAGCTTGATGTGTAGCCGTGTGTACTAAAAATAAGGAGCTATATCTGTCAAAAAACTGCGTTGCAGTTTGGCAGAGGTCTAGTATTTTTGTTATTTACTTATCACATCACATGTTTCCTTTGCCATTACAGATAATAAATCTAATGCGACAAAGTAACTTAAATATACAACTATGCCTTACATGCTACGCAGTACGTGGTTCTTGTGAACTCACCCAGTGAACAGCAGTGCTATTCTGTAAATATCTCACCGTGAAATCTTGCGTGGAGTGAGCTGTCAGTGTCATCTCACTGATGCTAGGGATTGACCAAGCATTACATTTGCAATCAAGATCGAGATTTTAATAATATTATTTTATGCTAACTCTGTTGATCATTTTATATTATTTCAAAGCTAGTATTTAAGTGTCAAAAATTTACTAATTAAGAGGTTTTTAAATAAAATATCAAAACTGAAATTCAGTCAGAAACTCAATTTTGTTTTTTTTTGTTTTTTTTCCTAGACTAGTCCTTAAACATTACTATGTTTAGAGTTTAGACACTCAAATAACAGCTTTGAAATAATATATACTGATCAAAAAAATATTATTAAAGTCTCGATTATGATTGTACTTGGTCCATCCCTAGTATCAGGTAGGATGACACTGACAGTTCACTTCACGTTCACTTCACATTATGTTTTCACGGTGAGATGGTTCCAGAATCAACATGCTGGTGAATATGTCTATGGCATCCGCCACCGTTATGTTTATCAATAAACACTTTTATGGGTTCCGTACCTCAAAAGAAAAAAAACGGAACTCTTATAGGATCACTCGTGTGTCTGTCTGTCTGTCACAGCCGATTTGCTCCGAATCTACCGGACCAATTAAGTTGAAATTTGGTACACATATTATGGACTTATAAATAAATTTTGAATATGGGGATCATTTTTGGGGGGTAAATAAGAAAATTAAAGAAAAAAGGTTTCCAAAATGTACCGTGCGACACACCAAATGAAAGGGCTTATTGTAAGGATTTCAGATATATTTTTTAATACTTTCCAAAAAAAAACTTTTAAAATTATTAACGAAAATAGATGATAATTGACCATACCATGATACATCCATAACTACTGAGCCTAAAATTTTGAAAAAATTAAAAAAAAAATTGTTCTTTACTTATAGATTACAGGAAAACCTACAAGAAGTCTATGATCTTAAAATAACATAGTAAATCTCTCAATATTGTGCGTACAAACTTACATTTGCAGTTGGAATGAGGGAACGTGTTTTTCAAATGCAATGTTGTTCGTAGGATAATTAATCCCCACTACGGAACCCTTCATTGTGCGTGGTCCGACACGCTCTTGGCAGGTTTTATTTAATTTTTCCTTTGCATGTTTTTCTGTGACAACCGCTACTGACGGTTGATGCGTTCACACCAAGATACGAATATCACAATAAACTGTCACCCATCCGCGCACCGACCTCGTCAAACACAGCTTAACCTCTCGGCTGGTCCTCAAGCCTCCGTTTCATCCTACATAATATTTCTAGCATAATAATATAACTCTATGATTGCCAAAGTTGGCGGCGAGGAGAGACAGTTGATATTAATATAGTGCCAATAAACCAAGCTTGAGATAGTTTGTGCCAGTTTAAAGTGGGCCAAATAATAACAGTTTGAAATAATTATTAGACGTGTAGCTAGGAAGTTTGTGGTATGGTGGATTAGGGTTATTAATTTGGAGGATAGAATAGATTTGGAGTGTTTTGGTTAGGTTATAGGGGGTGTAAGGGTTCAGGTTGAAGACAAGGAAGTTTGGCATTATTTTCTTCTGCACATGTGGCTTCCCTGAAACCTCATTATCGGCAAAAATATGTAAATGTCTATTAACTGCTCCCTAGTGCGATGTTTATGTTATTTATTTTTGGTTGGTATTTAATGCGGCAACTAAGTAAAATGAATATAGGTTTAAAAAAAAAATAGAGTGGGTACCATATATAATGGGTTGGCAGCTAATAAGGAGTATCGTAATAAGTAATAGGTAGCATATTAATATATCAGTAATAAGCTCCGTTTTAATTTAAACTAGCATCAAGTTTTTCTTTTGGGAACAGAATTAATATCTAAGCGGAAACTTAATGGCGAAAATAAAATAGAAAATGGGCATTCATAAATAATATATTATTAGGGCAGGTTTAGATTTTCTATATAATCTAGTCGTTTCTGGCACTCGCCGGCCGCTACCGCGGCACCGCTCGCTTCGCTCGCTCGGCTTGTGCGTAGGAAGTCACAGTTTTAACCTAACCTAACCTAACCATTAAAAAAAAAAATAACCTACTCTAACTAGACTGGTAATATATTATCTTTGCCACCCTACTAACATTATTAGTCGCCAAGTCATTATTTACAGCTCCTCGCCTAATATTTTATTTGACTGGTATAGTTTATTTGCTACCTAAACGCAGCTGCTAGTTTTTAGTTTTTATAACACCTTTAATTTTGAACCTTACATAATATAATAGTCGTGAAAATATTTAATCGCTGGCAAGTTATTTTATTTGTTGCAAACATTTAGTCGACTTTTAAGTTATTAGTCACTCGGAAAATAATAAGCTTTTATTTTTTACATAATATTTTTTTTTTCTTTGACATTATATACCTACAATTTTAATTTAAACAAGGTTTAAATTAAAATTTCTACAAGGTAAAAAAAACAAGGTTCTAAATTTTATTATTTTAATAATATTTCACATCGTTTTTTTTTGTAATGTTTTGTTAATGTGAGAACGTTGTAGGCTTAATGGACTGTAGCTTTGTAAACCATTTTCTATTTTGTTAGGTACTTGGTAGATACTTGTTGACGGGCCTACCCTGTCCTCCCATACCTATTAACACTGTAACTTGAAAACATTGTAAAAGCCCATTATTTTTAAAAGAGTAACCGTGGAGTTAGTAGATTATGGGCAAACCCTCCAAATGGCAAGCCAAAATCAATTACGGCCCCCAGTTCCCGGCCGCCTTGCTATGCCTGATTTTGGCGGCGATCACGGTAATGGCAAGGTAGGGGATGCGAAGAATCCCCGGGTTACGAGTTGCCGCCAAACCCAACTGACCTTGGCAACGTATAACGGACGCACATTACGGCTCGACGAACACCTAGTGCAGCTAGAAGCTCGGAAAAATAAGCCGTAGAACCGATGACCGTTGGGGTAGACGTGTTCTTGAGTGGAGACCGCGAATCGGCAAACGTAAGGTAGGATGCCCTGAGGCTAGGTGGAGCCACGATCTTCGCAGGGTGGCTGGTGGCAGCTGGATGAGAGTTGCCGAGAATCGAGCTGAATGGCGTGCAATTGGAGAGGCCTATGTCCAGCAGTGGACTGCTATGGGCTGATGATGATGATGAACCGTGGAGTTTCTTGCCGGCTCTTCTCCATAGGAAACGACTAATTGGAACCGTGCACTTAGCTTCTGACGTTTCATATGTTGGATCTAATATTATATATGTTGGATCGGTTCCAATAAAACTCACTTTTATGCTACGGCTACATTTAATACTTTTATTATATCACTTGCTTGCACCACAGTTAGTAACAGACTGACTCAAAAGCCAACGCGCTACGCCGGCTACCAACAAGAGTGGGGACCGGATGTAGCGCGCCACCTTTCTTGATAAAACAGTATCATTATTTGACATCTTGAACACAAACCAAAACAATTCTAAATATTAGTTTTAACGTTATAAAATACAGGAATTAATTAAGCATAACTTGTTTAACAAAATAAATAGATCCTAACTATACCAAAAGTAACGCCATCTAGTGCTATAGGATGACAGTCATATCCAACATAAAAATGACTGTTTAGTGCAAATAAAGCGATCAAAGTGAAAGGACGGTTTTTTCTTTCGCTAATCACCTGCATTCAATAGTGCACCTTATTCACAAGAACATATGGTCCATCGATCGGATTAGTATAGCCGTGACCTATTTTAATTACGTGAATATTTGCAAAAGATGTAATATTGGAATCGAAGAAATACGGACAAGTTGTAAACAAAGTGAATAACAGTGAAATAACTTTCAAAACGTTTCTAGGATTGTGACGAACAGTTATAAAAGTGATTCTGCGGACAAATAAGTGTGTTTTAAATAACGAGCTGCTGTTTTAACGCGATCATTGAACATTTTGTTGCACACACTATCAATCTACCTACGGGAAAAAGTTAAAAAGTTAAAGTTTTCGTCGTAGTTTGCGATTTACGTCTTTTATACATTTTATTGGAAAATCACAAAGTGTAAAGGATGGAGATCATAGAAAAGCGAATGTTGCTTCAAGCTGATGTGTTTGAAAAAGTGCAGAACGCCTACACGAATTACAAAAAGTCGCCCAAGGACAGATTGACCGAGGGTTATATACAAGGTAGGATTGATACTTTAGAAACGTATTGGAAAGAATTTAAAAGTGTTCACGAGAAATTAGTAACTGATGTTTCTAAGAAAGACAGACAGAAGTTAACGTATTTTGCAGAAGATAGGTGCGATAATTTTGAAGAGTTGTATTTTACTTATAAGGGAGAAATGAAAACTGCATTAAACAAGTTGAAGCCTGACATAAAAAAATCGGATAAACTGGAGATATTAGACGAGACTAGACCAACTGCTTCCAGTAGTGATGTTAAATTACCACGAATTTCGATACCTATTTTCGAAGGAAATTATACGGAATGGAGATCGTTTCACGACCTGTTTATGGCATTGATACACAGAAATGAGTCATTGGAAGATGTACAAAAACTTCATTACCTTAAGAGCAGCTTGAAGGGAGACGCAGAGGTTCTTCTGCGCCAGTTTGCCATCACGGGTGAAAATTATGCCGATGCGTGGTCAATTTTGAAAAAACGATATGATAACAAAAGGTACATTGCTAATTGTATATTTAAAAAGTTTTTTGGTCAAAAAACAATATCTCAAGAGTCAGCTTTCTCTTTGAAAAACTTGTTAGATACGTCGGTCGAATGTGTTAATTCTATGAAAAACCTTGGCTTACCGACAGCGCAGTGGGATGCAATTGTGAACTATGTGGTTGTTTCAAAGCTGGATCCGGTAACGCATAAACAATGGGAGATTATTATTAGTGAAGATAGTTCTGATGACTTACCTGGTTTTGAAAGGCTGAAGTCCTTCCTGGAGACTCGGTTTCGTACGTTAGAAATGTTAGAACCTGAAAATAAAGTTAACAAACCAATTAAGTCGAAGACATATCACGTGACTGCCACTAGTGAAGAGAAGCACTGTCCTGTCTGCAAAGAAAACCATTATATTTTTAACTGTAAAGAATTCGCAAAAAAACCGATAGAAGAAAGATACAACTTCGTACAGAAAAACAACTTATGTTTCAACTGTCTCATTCCAAATCATTCCGTATTTAAATGTAGACAATCAAATACATGTAAAATATGCAAAAGGCGGCATCATTCCTTATTACATCGAGAAGTTACGAAACAAGCAGGTGACACAATGTCAACTAAAGAAGAAACTACAACAAATAAGCAAGAGGTTAGCAAGGTAACAGCACATGTGTCAAGAGGAGAACAACCTGGTCAACACATTTTGTTGGCAACAGCATTGGTAGACGTGACATCGAGGACAGGACAATCACACGTCTTCCGTGCTCTGATTGATCAGGGCTCAGAGGCTTCGTTTGTGACTGCGAGAGTAGTCGAGTTATTGGGTCTGAAGAAGACTCAAATCAACGGTGAGGTCTCTGGTGTTGGCGAAGGTAACAAACTTTGTATTAATCATTTAGTTAGCTTACATATTAAGTCGAGGTATGAAAGTCATTTCTTTATTGATGTTAAAGCGTATGTATTAAGGTCATTGACTGTTAGGCTACCTTCTAGAGAAATAAGAGGTTACGACTGGCCTCAACTTAAAAATATGAAATTGGCTGACCCTACTTTTAATATTCCGGGTAGAATTGATATCCTTCTCGGAGCTGATGTTTTTGGCACAATAATAGATCATGGTTTGTCAAGAGGACCGGGCAGCATAATTGCTCAGCATACACACCTAGGTTGGATATTGTCAGGGGATATGTACTCAAATCCTACTTGTGCACACAACATTATTAGTTTACATGTTACCAGGCTCATAGAAGAAGACAACAACCTTTTGAGAAAATTCTGGGAAATAGAAACAGAAGACTACACAACCAAGAAAGTATGGACAAAGGAAGAAGAAGAATGTGAAGAACACTACATAAAGATAACAACAAGAGATGCATCAGGAAGGTATGTAGTACACTTACCTTTGAAACAAAGTATTGAAGAAACCGTGAAGGCGTGCGGTGAGACTAAACAACAAGCTACAATAAGATTTAAGCAACTGGAAAGGAAATTTGCAATACATGAAGATTTGAGATCAGAATACAAGAAGGTCATACATGAGTACTTGAAGATGGGTCATATGAAGAAGGTTGAAATAGAGGATAAAAGTGAAGCAATTTATTTAGCACATCATGCTGTCATAAGGGAGGATAAGGATACAACAAAGGTAAGAGTTGTTTTCGATGCTTCAGCCAAGGGATCTAATGGGCACTCCTTAAATAGCACCATGATGGTCGGCCCTACGCTACAACCTGATCTTCGTGTTCTTATCATTCGCTGGAGGTCTCACAAAATCTGTGTTGTCGGCGATATTATAAAAATGTATCGTCAAGTAAGAATGACAAACAAACACACAGATTTACAACGCATAGTTTGGCGAGATAATACGTGTGAAAACATAGAAAGTTATCAACTACTTACCGTGACGTTTGGGACCGCATCGGCACCTTATCTAGCGGTACGATCCTTGATGCAACTAGCTGATGAGGAAGTGGAAAGATACCCTCGTGGAGCTGCTGTCGTTAAGAGTTCGTTGTTCATGGACGATTTGATGACCGGACATGAAGATCTATCTGAAATAAAACAAGTTTGTGAAGAAATAAACAATCTGATGAAGGCGGGTGGTTTTCAAATGCAGAAGTGGTCCAGTAACTCTGATGAAGTTTTGACGTTTCTACAGAGAGGCACGGAAACTCCGGAATCTGTGAACAAAATAGAAATTAAATTAGATAAGCTCATAAAGATACTTGGACTTACCTGGGACAGGAAAAATGACACTTTCCAAGTTACGGTCAATCTACAGGAAACAAGGATTCCTGTAACAAAAAGGGTAATATTATCTGATGTGGCGAGTCTCTTTGACCCGTTCGGATGGCTCTCTCCAGTAGTTATCACAGCCAAGATTATGATACAGAGATTGTGGCTTAACAATCTCGGCTGGGATGATGAATTGCCCTCAGAGCTAGTAGCCGAATGGCTTAACTACAGAGAGGAACTTAAAGAGTTACATACCATTGAAATTCCACGCTGGATAAAGAGGACATCGCACTGTAAAGAAGTTCAGCTACATGGGTTTGCTGACGCCTCGTCTGTTGCATATGCAGCAGTAGTTTATATAAAGGTGATAGATGAAAATGATATTGTTCATGTCACAATGGTAGTATCTAAGACCAAGGTCGCGCCACTGAAACAACTGACAATTCCAAGATTAGAGCTTTGCGCTGCAGTGTTGTTGGCAAAGCTATTGCATGAGGTATCTAGCTTATGGGATATAAGTATGCATCAAGTGTATGCCTGGACAGATTCCATGGTGGTTCTGTCCTGGCTACAGGCTCAACCAAGTCGGTGGTAAGTGTTTGTTGGCAACCGAGTGTCTGATATAATTCAATTAATAGACAATGACAGGTGGAACCATGTTCAATCAGCCGACAACCCTGCTGATCTTGCGTCAAGAGGTGTAGCGCCGAGTGAATTGGCAAATAATGATATATGGTGGACTGGACCCAAGTGGCTGAAAAATAAACAAATAGATATTACAAAAAGTTCAATTCCTCAAACAGATTTAGAGAAAAAGAAATCATTTAATGTTACATTAGAAGAAAAACCTGTTTGGGAAAGGTTTTCATCCATGTCCAGAATGAAGAGAGTTTTAGCACAATGTTTAAGATTTTTGAAACCTAAGGAAGAAAAAGAGAAATATTTAACTGTTATGGAAATTAATGAAGTTGAAGAAAGATGTGTAAAATATTACCAACACTTAATATACGTAAACGAAATAAAAGATCTGAAGAGGAACGGCAAGGTTAAAAATAGGAGTTCTATAATTAGTCTTACACCTTTCTTGGATAAGAAAGAGCTGATGAGGGTTGGAGGGCGACTGGGTAAAGCAAATATACCAGAAGATGCGAAACATCCGATTATTATACCTTGTAAACAACATGTTACTCGGCTTATAATAAATGAAGCCCACACAAGAACTTTGCATGGAGGTTCCCTTCAGATGTTGACATACATCCGTAGCAAGTATTGGGTAATTGGTCTCAAATCAGCTGTTAGAGAATTTATTCGTAATTGTAAAGTATGTGTCATACATAGAGCGACAACCAGACAGCAGCTGATGGGTGAGTTACCGGCGTCAAGAGTGACTCCTAATCGTCCTTTCTTCAACAGTGGAGTGGATTATGCCGGACCCGTACAGCTACGAACAGCTAAAGGGCGTGGGCATAAGTCTACAAAGGGCTACATTTGTGTCTTTGTCTGTATGTCTACCCGAGCCATACACTTAGAAGCTGTAACAGATTTAACGTCACAGGGCTTCATTGCAGCATTTAGACGATTTTTTGCAAGAAGAGGTCACTGTGGTCACTTGTGGAGTGACAATGGCACGAACTTTGTGGGAGGCGACAAAGAATTGAGGAATATGTTTGAAAAGGGCAAGGCCAATCTGGCGGCAGAGGTAGCTAAACTGCTAGCAAATGATGGCACAACATGGCACTTTATTCCGCCGAAAGCACCAAATTTCGGTGGTTTATGGGAGGCTGGCGTCCGGTCAGTAAAGAAACATTTAATGAGAGTAAATGGTTCCACAAAGTTGACTTATGAAGAGATGGCTACGCTGTTAGCACAGATAGAAGCCTGCCTTAATTCGAGACCTATCTGTCACTCAGATAATACAAAGGAAACGTTGGACCCGCTTACCCCGGGTCATTTTTTAATTGGTGAGCCATTAATCAATGTGCCTGATATAAACTATGAACACAAGAATATAAGTATACTATCTAGATGGCAATTTCTACAAAACAGGACACAAAATTTTTGGCGAAGATGGAAATCCGAATATCTTAACACATTGCAGCAACGTCATAAGTGGCAAAACAGCGTGCCATCCCCATGCGTTGGAGATATAGTTATCATAAAGGAAGAGGATCTCCCACCTGCAAGGTGGTTGCTAGGAAAAATCATTTATCTACATCCCGGTAATGATCAATTGGTTCGAGTGGTAACAGTACAATGCAAAGGAGATAACATTCTTAAGAGACCGTTATCTAAGTTGATATTACTGCCCAAAACATCAGATGGTAACTAAATAGTTAACGAGATGGTCAGTTAATGTGTCATGTTTTTATTTTTTTATATAATGATGTAGTACAGGTAGACCTGCGATATTTACTTTAATACATTATAGCACAAAAAGGCACTATATTCTGATCACAGTAAACCAGTTATCTAAAGAAAAGGGTCGCTAAATATATGTATTCTAAGTTCATGTTAATTTACTTGTGTTAACGTACTTGTGTAGGTACACAAAATTATTGTTATCGTCAACTTTTGTATGAAATTGAACCCTAATCCTTTAGTATTTAGGTTCATTTTTACTTGTTGCTTCCTATGAGACGATAAACGTATAACATACAGTCCACTTAGTTATTACCTAAATGAATACTTTATTTTGATGTCATTATTTTAGTTTGTCGAAGGTAATTTTTTTTGATATGTACCCGTTGTTTGTTCATTATAAGCAATCCAACAACGACGCGTAACTTCCTTTAGGAATGTAAGGTATGCCTATAATATTGTAGGTGCTATTATTGTTAAGTATGTATTTACGTACACTGTGTGCAATCTTTCAATAATGTGTATGTAATTTATTAGTAGGTAGTTAATGAGTTAAGCGCAGATGTTTCTTTAGACAATACAATGTAACGGTATCGATTATATGTAGGTACCTACTTATAATGTTAGTGGTTACCTATGCTCATTAAGCAATTAGTGTAAGTTGTTTTGCAATGTATTCATATTTTATTTGTTTGAACAAGATAATACACTGTTAGAATACTGTCATTAAATATATTAGTAAAAAACTGTTGTTTTTGGAGGGCGGTATGTTTAGCGCAAATAAAGCGATCAAAGTGAAAGGACGGTTTTTTCTTTCGCTAATCACCTGCATTCAATAGTGCACCTTATTCACAAGAACAATGACCCCTCGTGAGCAAGTCACCAGATTCTCAAATCACCAGATTCTCAACTAACCAGATTCGCAACTCTGCAGATAATGTACAGTTGACAGCACATCAGGTTATATGGAACTGTCATATTTAAACAAACATCTTAAATAAAACATTATTATTATATACTGCCTAAGGTACCATAATTTTGCACCCAGATGAATTAGGCGAATAAAGTTTACTTTTAGTATACTTAATGTCGACACGGTTGGCGCAGTGGTTAAGCGACTGACTGCTGCGTTGCGTGTCGCGGGTTCGATTCCCGCACGGAACAAATATTTGTAAGACCTACAAGTAGCTGTTCCGGGTCTGGCTGTTTGTGTATGTGACCTTAAATGTTTGTAAACGCACCCACAATACAGGATAAATTCCTAATGTGGGGCAACGTTTAAAAAAAAAAAACGAAAAACGAAACGAATGCATGGTGAATAATATTTACGAAAAGTATTATCGTGTGAATTTAGTAAGTAAACTACATCAATAATTCCGTATTATTTTGGTTTGGTTTCGATTTACATTTGTTTTTTTTTTTGTTGAGTAAAGTACCTATTCTGTTATTTTTTATGATTTTGTGTTTCATTGTACATTTGATGAGTTGCGAATCTGGTTAGTTGAGAATCTGGTGAGTTGAGAATCTGGTGACTTGCTCATAAGCCAAAATGACTGTCATCTATCCCGCTCAACAATAACTAAAAGATTACATTGGAGTTTCTTGCCCGTTCTTCTCCATAGGAACCTACTATTTGGAATGGGCAACTAGCTTCATATTTGTAACTGACCGACTTCTTGACAATTCAAAAGTGCCTGTCAATGGTTTAATTGAAATAAATGCTTTGAGTTTGAGTTTGAGTTTGAAAAAATCAATAGCATATCTCATATAAACTAAATTCTAACACATAAGTGCCCAGGTTTATGTGAAATAAAATATTTTGATTTTGTTTTGTTGTGTGTATGATTAAGATACCTGATTGAATAATTTCATGAAGCCTTTTACCAATCTTCTTTGGTATCTCAATAACAGACAACATAATATCACGCCTGTATTACTCGAAGGGTTAGGCAGAGATGAACCAATAGTACACCCACATTACGCCAGTTATATTGAAGTCCCATGTAATAGGGGGTCAGCCTATTGCCATCAACCGGGCACAAATCTAGACTTCGGGCTGCTACTGAGAAATTCCTAACGGAAAATCCCAATAACACTTTGCCCGACCTGGGAATCGAACTTAGGACCTCATGCTCAACAGTAGCGCTTGCGACCACCAACGACGAAGTTCAGTGTACTGAATTTGTGATATCATACTACACCTATGGAATATAAATTAATTTGTATTCTTACAGTAGAACAGACTTATAAACAACCTCAAATTAATAATCACAAACCGTCTTTCGTAATAATAAACTAGACAAAGATCAAAAGTGAAATTTGTATTAAAAATCGTTGTTGATTATTTCTCACTTTTCAAATACACAAAAAGGCTTATTTGAAGATGACATTAACTATCGATCCTTTTATGTAATTTGACAGCAAGCACGATTAATTATTTTCAACTTAGATACGATCAAAACCTAGACTACTTAACAGAAAACTTCCAACTGGCCCGTATAAAACTGGCGGAATATTGTTCAAATAACATCGAACAGTTACGTAAATCATGTGGAACAACAACTCAAATCGTTCAATTAAATTGTTACTAAATAATAGACTGGACAAAGACGTCCAAAGAATAGTTCAACCTTTCAACATTATGCTCTCTGTATTCTTCACTTCAAAATACAAAATTAGAAAAAGTTATATCACTCCGTGTGAGAAGAAGTATCACATATTTCTGTTCTTTACAATTTCATTTTTCAATGTTTTTTGTATCTGTCGGCTGTTCAACGATAAGCACAGTAATTTTGCGAAATTAAATAAAACGCATACAACTTTTTGGTGTGCTGTCTCTATGTATTACCTTGGCTACATTTTGCTGATCATTTGTAACATTGTTCATAGCCGCAGCAACGTTTGCCTTATATTGAAGATCCAAGAAATTCATAGGAGAATTGACATTAGCAAAAGTGTCCGTAGTTATATTATTTGGAGCTGGATCTCACTTTGTACCGTAATCGGTATTTTTATTTTACCGTCTACATTTTTTTATGTCATGAAGGGGTCAGTTGTTTTTATTGAAGTTGCCGGCGATTTACTAATGACACAATATGATCTAAATTTGATATATGGTATCCGCCTTACAACATTGCTGACAACATATCTGAAAGAATGGATTAAGAACATATTAACAATAAATAATGAAGAACAGAATGATGAATATTGTAACAAGATTTATAAGACGTATCAAAATATTTTAGAAGCTTACAAACTGTATACAAAATGTTTCCGGGTATTAGTAAGTCGGTGCTGACATTGTTACATATTAATTCCGGTCCCTTCAACTCATGCAATGATATTCTCTTCTTTTTTATTTAGATATTATACCGAACATACGACTCGTTTCTTCGTGGTCTGCTATTAGTGCAGGTACACTTACTACATTTGCAAGCATTGTCACATCATGAAGTGAGTATATGCAATGCATATATTATGTATCCTAAGTTTTCATTTAACTTAACTTAACTTTATTAAGTTTTGTTGCATATTTTTTAACCACCTTCAACGTCCATGTTAAGTGTAAGTTCAGAGTGTGAAGTATCTATGTTCTTTATATTCTATCTATCTATTTCAGATAAGATATTCTGATTTATTTTTGGAACAATAGAACCATTTTTTCTTCGGTACTTAATTTTCTTTTTATATTCCATCCCTACTTTAGCAAGATCCCATTATGTTTCTATTTTGAATGATGTATCATATATGTGACTTAATACTGCATTTGTACTTCCTCAGCCTTTATTTTCTTCACTCATTATATTGAAATATCGTTTACAACTTATGTTTATCATTTATTTACTAAGTATATTACGTTACTCAATTTTGGGTATCTGATTCGGTTACTCAAAAGTAACTTAATTTTATTGAATAAATACGTTTATACGGTGACGTTAAGGTACCATGTCAGAGCAAGCTGACTCTTAATATTATTTTGCTACTTGCTGCTTTCAGATGTCTCCATCTCTGAGCTTCCTTGTAATCATATGGATTGTAAAATTTTTGTCACTTGTAACGATAACTTGTTGGCAATGTGAAAAGTTCTATATATCTGTGGAAGAAGCTGAGTCTGCGTGTATACAACGTGTGATAAATAGGAACTGTTCAGATAAGAAAAAAAAATCTGCTATGAATAACTAAATTCTTTTAAAAAAATTATCGTAAATTTTAATTGATTTTAACGTTGTGTTATCGACTTCCGGTACTGCTTAAACCAGCTCGACTTTGTAACATCATTCAATCATTCTTAAAAGCAATTATAGTATTTTAATAGTTAATTGTTACTATGTCCGCGTCTGTGTCTATGTACTTGTTCACCTATTTTATTTGTTGTGTTTTGTAATTATGTTATATTTTAATATTTTATATTCTTACTATTTTCTCTCAATCAGAGCATCCGCCATCTTATCTCTTCACCAGCTTTGGTTGACTGGTAGAGAATGCCTTAGGCATTAAGTCCGCCTTTGTACATTATTGTGTGCGATAAGTTTAAATAAATAAATAAATTGTTATGTATTGTTTAGCTAAATGTTTGATTTATTCTTGGTGATTTAAAATGATCAGAAACGTTGAATTTCCAATATGGCGCCTTCAATTTGTCAGCTTTCGGCGCGCCAAGTATTAAGTTTAAATTGATGGTTGCTTATGATTATTGATTTATATACTTTAATTCATTGTTTATTTATTAATAATTGTTATTCAATTTTACTCGTTACAGTAATTAATGCAATCTAAATACTCAGTGATTAGTGAAATCTATAAATGCGGTTGTGTTAGGCAGTTCGAATGAGTCGTTTTGTAATCGTCACCAAGTGCAAAAGCCTTAAAGCGCTGACAGGAGGCAAATGATAAATGTAGGCTTGTCTTAAACGAAAAAAATGCCAACTCTATGTAGTTTGTGATAGCGGAAAAAATATATTTTATGTTATTCTTGAACATATTTATCAGAACTTGGTTGTTATCAAAAACGCTTAGAAAAAAATCCAAATTAACAGTAAACTAACCCTTTACTTTGAGTTTCAATCCAAAATATATGTATTAAATATCAACGTACGGTTGGTATTTAATTAATAACAAGAACGTCTTAATTGTATGCAGAATTTGGTTGTTTTTTTATTTTCGATTACTCAACTCATTTTTGAGTAAATAAATAATTTTGCAATAAATTACAAGCGTTGTGTCATCGCGCTTCTGTTTCTTTTGTATTCAGACTGACAGTGACAGCGGTTTACCTGTTGTCAGCGTCTTAAGTGGAAACTCTGTCCGAATTTAAAATAAAAAACGAAATATAGTGGAAAGTACATCGTTTGTTGTGACCATCCTGACTGTACACCGTTTCACAATTGATTCTAAAAGATGGGTTTTTTAATGTTTAAATCTGGGAAATTAAAATCCATATTTTTACTCTTTTGTAATTTATCCGATTTAATGTTTGCTTATTTCCTTACAGAAAGTGTCAGACATATTTGCGAGCGCGTAGTACAAGTTAACCGAACCTTCAGTAAGATGACAGCGTGTGGTTTGTTCACAATAGACGCCACTCTACCTATGCCTCTGATCGGACTCTTAACTAATTACATTATTGTACTGTTGCAGTTTGCTTTTCTGTGAAATTACTTATTTCTTCAATATATGTTCAATTGCAATGATTTCATGTAATATTATTCTTGAGTAGATACAAATAAAAAAAAATCCTATATGTAGTAAAGCCTTTTATATAAAAAAAAAAATCGGATAAGCAACATCCATAATATGGGTTAGTAAACAAAAAGCTAACTTATACCTATGGTAGTAAACTTATTTTCTATTTTGACTCAAGGTTGTTGTTCAAAATGCATCTTTGAACAACATCACCTAACAAAGGAGAGTCGTACCTCCCCGCTATGGTCCTCAGGATGGAGTTGGAGCCTTCCCGCACTCTGCAGAGCAAAGAGGCAGATTTCTGTCTGACGATGGCGTGGAAGCCATCAACATGTGCTTGTGCAAACATACCTGATGCACTGCAGAAACGGGGCAGCCCCATCAACATCCTGAACCCGTTGTTATATTGGACCCGTAGGGCGCTGATAGCCCGCTGAGTATAGTTGGTCCACAGGCTGCACGTGTAAATCACTTGGCAATAACCTTTAAAAAACGTTATTTTAACAGGGTTGCTACAGCGTGCAAACCTGCGGGCCAACATGTTACATCGGACTGCCAGCGCCCTACATTCCCTCTCAATATCCACTTGGTCATTAAGGTCGTCTTTTATGTAATAAGTATACGATTTATGTTCAACTTCGATTCAACCAATAGGTACCTAATTAAACAGACATGTCTAATTTAGTCATCATAAAAAAACGAAATGGTTTTTTAAAGACAATTCATTCTGATCTCGCTGTATTGTTTCCAGTTTCTTTGTTAATTACCTGCCACATAGCTTTTATTTTATTACTAGCTGTGCCCACGACTTCGGCCGCGTGCATGTCAGAAAACAATAATGTGTCGCTTAGAGAAGGTGTAGGTACCAGTCCTCTATTGAAAAGGAAGAATCTTGCGATCTTATTCTCTACTACTACGTCTACTACTAGCCCTTTCGAATGCATTCACTACGTTTTCAGGCTCCCTAATGGCAATGCGATGAAGTGTCACTTTGATTTTCTGATCGGTTGGGCTCATTATCTGTGCACTGCCGTACTCAATAAATCGACTGCCTCTCTGGTGGAGTGTGCTGAAATGTTATCATGGTAAAGAAGGATCACGCTTTAAGAGCGTTGAAAATTTTCCTTTCTCTGTTCTTTGGAGATCCCAAATAATTAAATATCATAAAAAATTGTTTTAAATAAGAAAATGTTTCTCTGTAAACTATGCTTGAGAGGTGGCTTGCCCCTTGAAAGAGCTCCTACATACAGTTGCCCTTTTGAAAGCAACCCATTTACTGTGATCCACCCCTGGTTATGGCCGCCATTTTGGATTTTAATTTCCTAATTTTCGGCACTGGCGCCCTCAAAAACTATGAAGATGGCACCCATCAGTTTTGTGACTCCCGAAAACCATAAAAATTACGCCCTCGCTTTTAAAATTAATATGGTATACATTTATGTGTTCATCGTTAATAAAACCAATTACAAAAACAATATACCTACCCAACTTCCATAAAAAAAAAATACAAAAAGCAAAATAAGTTTGGTTAGGGAAGTCGTAAAGGTCTTTTGTACTTTGAAATCTATTGTTTTTGAAGTCGGTAAAAAGGTTTTAACCGACTTTCAAAAAGGAGGAGGTTACGTGTTAGTCTGTATGTTCTCAATTCTCAATTCTTTATTGCATTCCATATGTATTAATAGATGGTATAATCAATATGGACCCTGTCGGGCACAGCAAAAATTAGGAGAGAGGAAGAGGGCTAAGTAACAATAAAATTCAAGCAATTCAATGTTATATTATAAATTATTGATATGTGCCTGGTCAGCATCCGCCGTTCAGTACACGCCGAATATGGAAATTTCATTTCGACGATTCCTTCTTCGAACAGACCATCTGGAAACGCACCCAAGAAAAAAAAAATCTGTAAATGAAGAGTCCGCATTATTGCACAACGATACTCTTGCTGCTCCAGTTGCTTGATAGCGGTTTTTTCATTCGCTTTTCCATATTCGATGGCAGTCACGCTTTTCAAAGAATAGGAATAGACGAGAGACTTCACGAGTCGCGCAGAGCTAATATTACATCGCTTTTTGCAAACCTAAAAAACGAATTAGTCTGAATAATATCAACATAAATCTTGAAGGATGATTTTCGTATTTCGTATTAAAAACGTACCTTGCTAAAAGATGAGGCTGTTAACAGGCATCTTCGTAGCTCCAGCCATAATGCGCTTTCAGCTTGTAATACTGTGTCTCGTTCTACGTCATGCCGCTTTTCTACCAGGCCTTTCAAGTTGCACAAACTTATTTTTGCAGTTGTATTGGCGTTAAATTCTGTTTTTGGCATCTCTCTCCAAGTCGTTCCTATCATTCTGAAAAAACAATATTTTATTGGAGCATGATTGATGATTATGGTTGTGATGGTTACTCTTGTAACGTCTCAACCAAGACCTTCATGTAAGGATTTTAGAAATATATTTATTAATAATTTTAAAATAAACACTTTTGAAGTTAATTATGAAAATCGATGAAAATTGACCATTTCGAAACTACTGGACTGACCTTAAAATGTTGAAAAAAATACAGAAAATAGTTCTTTACTTATAGATTACAGGAAAACTTATAAGAAGTCTATGATCTTAAAATTACATGGTAAATCACTCAATATTGTCCGACAAACTTACATTTGCAGTCGAAATGTATAAGGGAACATGTCTTTCAACTACGTTAAGTTTGTTCTTGGGATATATTCATCCTAACTACGGAACCCTTCATTGGCTGGTTTTTTTTTCATCTGTACAATAAAATATGTCTTCACATGTAATTTATGATCACCTAAAATATACTTTGAGCTGTTTACTATTTATCATCTTTTAAATTTATGATTTTATCGGGACGGCTGGTGTTCCGAGCATTGCGAAAGCGAGCTGCAACTCTTACGGCTGTACGAAGTCGAGTGGTTCGATCATTTGTTAATATATAGTTTTCTTTCAGATAATAGAATAGATGTATATTTTTGTGGTTGCATAAGTTTACTACTGTACTTTATAAGCAGGAGGTTTGAATATATATTTTTTGCACTTACACATATATTTTTTTATAAGTGCTTGCATCTCCATCTGTCATAAAAGTTTTCTAAATCAAGTTATGAGTGGTGACTGAAGTTTTAAATCCCTTGACTATGCTTGTTTGTTCCAAGCCTGTAGATGATCCTACATGATTTTTAGTGTACTGATGGACGGGTGGCGACTGTTTTTTTGATACAAATCGGGCGTATACTACATGATATTTATTTTTTACCTTCTGATATATACTTTCCCAGTTTTAAATCCAATAATTACAGCTGCTCCCGATGTTGCGGTATAATTATTTCCATAGGATATTTTAGACCAGCACGCATCAGACACAACTACGATTGCAGGAATTCCGTCAATAATGTCTCCACTTTCAATAGCTAACTCACGTTCTTTTGTAGCTGCCTCTTTCATAATGGTTTCCGCTACAACTGCCCATAAATAAGTCCCAAAAAAACCTACAATAAGTTTCATAGTAACGTATCCAACGTTATTATGAAATTTGATGTAGGTTTTTTCGATTTATTTGCTTGGACATATGAATACAAAATGATAATTTTTGTTAAAAAAAAACCGGCCAAGTACATGTCGAACCATGCACAATGAAGTCCCTAGTTGGGATAAATTTATCTGTAGAACTTCCTGTGTGAACTTTCTTTCTTTGTAATTGATAAAATGTTTTAATAAATCGATAAACGACACGATCAATTCTCCAACTGCAAATGTAAGTTTATAATCGCAAACGAAAACAAAATGTGATATAACTACAAATTACCAATTTACGGACTTTTTCCTTTACTTGTGCTGTGAGACCTTGCTTCTTACCAAATTACATGATTCTGGGTTAACGGAAAGTACCCCATACATTTTTATTTATTTGCGAGTATCAAAATATGTCGAATAAATGGCCATATATTTTTATTACGTTGACTTAGAAGCTTGATATTTTTAGAGTTCCAGTGGACCTTAGACCTTATCAGATTGATACCTTCACGCGTTCCTGACAAAAAGGGTCCTTTAAATATGGGTTTAGTTTTATTCCTTTTGAGGTACGGAACCCTAAAAATTACTAAAAAGAGTACCTAGGTAATCCTTTTAACTAATTTGACAGCAAACACGATTAATGGTAACAATCAAGCATTCAATACATGAAACTAATTTATGTAATTTAATCATGTACTGAATTTGTCATGTCATAATTTATTGGAATAAAAATTCATTAAAACTTGTATACTTACAGTAGAAAATAAAAACAACCTTAAATAAATAATGTTCCCGGGACCACACAAATCATCTTACAAAATAATAAACTAGAGTTCAAAGATTATTTCAATCCTGAAGTTAGATAAAAAATTAAATTAAATTTGTATTGAAAGACGTTGTTGATTTTTATAATACACAAAAAAGAAAATTTGTGGATGTAATTAATTATGTGATGCTTTTATATAATTTGACAGCAAGCACGATTAATTATTTTCAACTAAGATATGATCAAGACCTATTACTTAGACCAAGACTACTTAACAGACGAACTTCCAACTAGCCCAAATAAAACTGATGGCACATTGTTCATATAAAATCGAATAGTTGCAAAGTAATCATGTGGAACAACAGTTCAAATCATCCAGTTAAATTTTTACTCAATAATAGACTGGACCAACACCTCCAAAGAATAGTTCAACCTTTCAACATTATGCTCTCTGTATTTTTTACTTCAAAATTCAAAATTAGAAATAGTTATATCACTCCGTGTGAGAAGAAGTATCACATATTGCTGTTCTTTACTATTTCATTTATAAATGGTTTTTGTATCTATCGTCTGTTCAACGATAAGCACAGTAATTTCGCGATACTAAATAAAACGGGTATCGCGCTTACAATTTTTTGTTTTTCTAGCACTATGTTTTACCTCAGCTACATTCTCCTGATCATTTGCAACATTGTTCAGAGCCATAGCAACGTGTGCCTTTTATTGAAGATCCAAGACATTCATAGGAGAATTGACATTAGCAAAAGTGTCCGCAGTTATATTATTTGGAACTGGATCTCACTTTGTACCGTATTCGGTCTTTTTATTTTACCGTCTACATTTTTTTATGTCATAAAGGGGTCTATTAATTTTATTGAAGCCGCCGGCGATTTACTGATGACACAATATGATCTTAATTTGATGTATGGTATCCGCCTTACAACATTGCTGACAACGTATATGAAAGAATGGATTAAGAACATATTAACAATACATAATGAGGAACAGAGTGACGAATATTGTAACAAGATTTTTAAGACGTATCAAAATATTTTAGAAGCTTACAAACTGTATACAAGATGTTTTCGGGTGTTAGTAAGTCGGTGCTGATATTTTTACATAGAAATTCCACTCCTTCCAACTCATGCAATGATATTCTCTTCTTTTTTAGATATTATACCGAACATATGACTCGTTTCTTCGTGGTCTATGTTTAGTGCAGGTACACTTAATACATTTCCAAGCATTGTCACATCACGAAGTGAGTATAATGCAATGCAGTATCTTAAGTTTTTATTTGGTAAAAGGTAAAGGCCTAGGAATTTCATTATGTTTTGTTGCATATTTTTTAACCACCTTCAACATCCATGTTGAATGCAAGTTCACAGTGTGAAGTATCTATGTTTTTATATTTTACGATATCTATTTCTGATTAATTCCTCCACGTATTATATTGAAATATCGTTTACAACATTTTTTTCATCCCATCCTTTCGAAAAGACCCAAAGGGTTCCTCGTTATGTGCGAGCAAAATGGGTCACTTAATAATAGTGACGAAATTACTTTTTAATTTGGGACACTATTTGAACGTAATTTCGTTCGCTTCAATAAAGTCCTGGCCGGTAATAAAAAAGCGCGCCTGCCGACGCGGCATTGGTTAACCAAATACAAAAAAAAATATGCGAAGTTATTACGAATATCCAAGTGATAAAATAAGTCAACGACAATTTCTGTTCCCAACAAAACAGTTATAATAAACTTCCAAAATTGCGATCTTCTATCTTGCGTTTCTAATATTAACATAAATTTGTAATCTAGATATGTAAATATAAATATTCGTCACTACAAAAACTTATTTATTTTTCTCATAGAGGATGAAAAGCAGAGTGTGCCACACGGTACCAAAATTATTCAACCTCGAGCGACATAGTATACTTTGAACTCCTCGCTACGCTTAGGATTCTACTCCAGAATCCCTCGCGATGCTCAGGATTCTACTCTACAATCCTTCGCTTTGCTCTGGATTCAAACAATCGCTCTCGCCCTCAATGCACCATTTTGGTCCCTAATGACACAATCTACTATTTTATCATTTACTTACTGTGTAGATTGTGTCACTCAATGTTGAGTATCTGATTTAGTTACTCACAAGTTAACTTAATTTTATTGAATAAATAAGTTTACACGGTGACGTTACGGTACCAGAGCACAGCTGACTCTTAATATTATTTTGCTACTTGTTGCTTTCAGGTGCCTCTATCTATGAGCGTCCTTGTAATCATATGGATTATAAAACTTTTGTCACTTGTAACGATAACTTGTTGGCAATGTGAGAGGTTCTACATATCTGTGGAAGAAGCTAAGTCTGCGTGTATACAGCGCGTGATGGATAAGAACTGTCCAGGTAAGAACAAAAGTTTCGACTACGAATAACTAAATTATTTTTATAAAAACCGAATTATTAAAAAAAGGCATCTAGGATGTTACGAACACCTTAAAATTTTATTCCGACTGCATTTATTGATTTTTGGTACTTTGAGGATACTCGTTTTCTTTTCATCTTGTTTCCATCTTTTCAGTTCATTATTTTACGTCCCGTTTTTTTTTAAAATAATTTATATTATTTTAATAATTTGTTTTATTTTAAGCTTTTTAGTGTTATTCATGAACCAATTGTTTAGATATGTATTGGTAAGCAGGTCAGGCAAAGTGTTATTGAGTTTTCCATCTAAAATTTCTCAGTAACGGTCCGAAGTCTGGGTTTGTGCCCGGTTAGTGCTTAGCTAAGCATAACTGGCGAAATATGGATGTACTATAGGTCACCTCTGCCTAATCCTTCGGGCGCGAATAGAGGCGTGATGTTATGTTATTTTTACAAAAAATCCCTATAAACTACGTTTGTAGTTTTGATCTACGCAGTCAAAATATACATATACTCAAGACTGGTGACGCGGGAGCAAGTGACGTACAGCTAGTTGTCCGTGTGTTTTTTCAGTTTTAGTCTTGAGGTCGACTCCGCAGTCTTCAGTGGCAATTCCCCATTGCTTGCGATGTTTTTCGTTTTTAGTGAATTATAAACGCCCACGTTCCTGCATATACTAGGTACCTAATGTCACAACACTGATAAATTGATTGATGTATTCTTACAGATTTTTTCTGAAGAATGGCTAACACTAAAATAGCAGTCACTAGTTCTCATTAACAGTCACCTTACATTTATATAGACCGACCGCTATGGCCGAAAATAACCAAAAATTTTTAATTTCGATCGAACACGCTTTATAAATTTATATGCTTTGAATTTAGATGGTATGTTGCTTGTGATTTCTAACTATCTAAGAAAAAAATGAGGACCTCAAATAATTTAGAAAGTTTAGACTCATTCATATGGCTATTTGGTTATGACTTGTATTGACTTGTTTAATTTGCTTCTTTCTTTCATAGAATTGTCGACGTTAAAACTCAAATTTAATACCATTTTTTGATGAATTTGTTTTATAATTGTATGTTACGGTTTGAATAACTAACTTCTATTAAATATTTGCATGCCATCCATGCACGCGGTGGAATAATAATATGTCTTTGCACTGTTCACATCATTTATACATCATTTTAAACATCTTTTGTACCCACCACAGCAAATAAGATGGGAAAAGATTTTTGCTATTTCTGACTTTTGTAGCAGCCAGACTATTCATTATAAAAAAGTGCAAGTGCATGTCAGGTCACGCACAACGAAGAGTTCTTGTATAGTTGCAGTAGTTCCTGTATAGCGCATAAACTAATTGAATAGCATTCAAATCTATTGTTGGAGCGGCTGAAGATTGTAAATACTATCTTTATATTGTATAAATTCAATCTATTAGTATTGTATAATTGCATAGCACATGTGTGAGCACTATGTACCTACCATTTTCTGAGTACGTCTTTTATTGACTTGAATGTGCCATGGCGGCTGAGAGTGTCATGCTCACTAAAATGTCTAGCTGATGGTGGCGTATGTGTTGGATCATTAAGATCCCTTCAAAATGGTTGAACTAAATGGTGCTGATCCATGCGTCATGTTCGTGAACGGGCGCCGTCAGTAGGGACTGGTCATTTCTTAGCTTTAAGGTCCGTAGTCCATCGTATTTGATATTAATTTCAACTTGATACCACGGGTTCCGGAGAAAAAGGGTCTTGACAGACGGACGGACGGACAGACAACGTAGTGATCCTAGAAGGGTTCCGATTTTTTCGTTGGCGCTATCTTTTCATTCAGCGCTTCACCAGCGCCCTCGACAACCATGAAAACAACACCCATGACGAAAACATTTCAAATCTTGAATTTTGATTTTGACACCATTTTTGTTATCAGAGACCTCAAAAACCATGAAAACTACACCCATTACTCTAAATCTAACGATACCTAATACGTTAAAATGCATCAAGCCGTTTAGGCTACAGAGCGTGCCAAAGAAATAGACATAGACATACATACATAAATACATTCGAAATACATAATCCTCCTTCTGAGACAATCGGGTGAAAATATTGACAATTTTAATTAATTTAGATTTTTTTTGAAAGATTGCTTTTGCAATGTTCAATCTGGGGAATTCATGTATTCTTTTGTAATATTATCCAACTCAACTTTTGCTTATTTCCTTACAGAAAGTGTCAGACATCTTTGCGAGCGCGTAGTACAAGTTAACCGGACCTTCAGTAAGATGACAGCGTTTGGCTTGTTCACCATAGACGCCACTCTACCTATGCCTCTGACAGGAGTTTTAACTAATTACATTATTGTGCTGCTGCAGTTTGCTTTCCTGTAAAATTTCTTATTTCTTCAGTATATCTCCAATTGCAATGATTTCATGTAATATTATTATAAGAGATACAAATTAATAAAATGCTTTAAGCCTTTTATGTTATTTGACAGCAAATAAGTTCACAATTTATGTTTGACTTCGATTCGACGCTCGACGCCTCATTTTTTATTTCAGTCAACTCTCATTGATTCTTTTTTTATTGGCTAGCCCTATTTCAGTAACTCAGCTTTTATATTTTAAAATTTTTCAATAATAAAAATAAAGTGATGTAGTGTCTGGTATATAAACAAGATAAAGCCCAAATTCTGATTTTACACTATGAGCATTTGAAACTTAAAAAAAATGCTACAAATCGGAGTACGTATAATGAAATGAATGGATTATATTTAGATGTTAAAGATTAAAATACACTTTTTTTTTTATTCTATAGTGCATGAGTTAGTGTTACTTACCTTTGTATCACACAGGAACAAATCAGTTGAAACAAAATTATTCACTTATCAGTATTTGAACAAACATCAACCCATCACTTCTTTCCCTTATGCTATTTAGGTTTTTTATTGCAACTACATAATACTAGTTGCAACCGGCTTCCAAATTACAACTAAATGATTCAGCTAATCAAGAGCCTAGCAGCGACGCAGACGAGTGACTTGACCAATCGCACAAGTGCTTTGTCGCGGTTTTAAACTAATTGGATAAATACATATGGATACATTCTGATATTGTAGTGTCTAAAGAGCAAAATTGCTTCTGTAAAAGAAGAGTGATTTCAAGTATATACAGTCCATTGTTTTTATGTGTAAACATACAGTTTTAAGTATATGATTATTACCTATGTATAATTTTTTTCATATTTTTTTAAACAAATTTTATAGATTTAATTTTTATTTGCTACATGTATTAATTTAAATATTTTCACACACTATGCACACTGATTTACATCCGTAACAGTCTTCGTAACATAAGGTCCAGTTGAAAACCAGCGTCAGGCACTAGATTTATTTATTTATTTATTTAACACTTTAAGCACACAAAAATGTACAGAGGCGGACTTAATGCCATAGGCATTTTCTACCAGTCAACCTTTGGGTGATGCAGAGACAAGCAGTGGTAGGTGCAATAACGAAACTTGTGGAATAAATATTTATTTAAATTTATGGATATACATACATATACCTATTAAAAACTTTAAATATAATATATATACCTAATTATAAATAAATATAAGACCTTATAAATACACGAATATACCAACAAACCAAACAATCAATGGGAAAACATTACCGTTGTGATGATACTGCCAGCTTCTTACGAATGTGCTCGCGAACTTTAACTTTAAAGGATAATCGGTTGGTTGCCATCCTGATTTCCTGGGGGAGCGCATTCCACAGAGAGATAGACTGAACGAAGAAGGAAGAGTGAATGAAGTCAGTGCGGTGAGTGGGACATTGAAGAAGACGATTGTGTGATGATCGTAGATTTTTATTGTGGTTGGCGCAAATGTACTGAAAGTGGGGGGCTAGATAACTAGGAGAAGAGGGAGAGTCAAGAAATGAAAATAAGGTGGTCAGCGCCCTTTGCTCTCTGCGCTGGCGTATGGGCAACCACTTAAGAAGCGACCGATGCGCAGAGATGTGATCATATTTACGCAGATTGAAAACGAATCGAATGCAGTTATTGAGAAGACGGTCAAGTTTGTCGAGGAGATCTGCATTCAGGTCATAGTAGCACACATCACCATAATCGATGATAGGGAAAATTAAGGACTGCACAAGCATTGTCTTGGTACTTGATGGTAATACATTTTTCAAGCGGTATAGAGCCCGCAGCGTTCCAGTAACCTTCTGGCTTACCTTAGCGACTTGAGTACGCCAGTTCAGGGTACGATCGATGTGCAAGCCCAGGTCTTTCACGTCAGTGCTAAATGGAACAATGGTATCATTGAAGAGAACTGGTGGCAAGGTTGAACCATCCACCTTACCGATACTACGATGACTCCCAATGATGATCGCCTGACACTTATTAGGGTTTACTGCAACACCAAATCTGTCAGACCAGTTTTTAATGGCTGTCAAGTCCCTATTTATCTTGTCGATAGCATCAGGTATCTCATCAACCTTCCCTTGACAATACAACTGCAAGTCATCTGCATACAGATGATACGCACACTGAAGCTCGGAAGTTATAAGATTAATAAAAATAGAAAACAGAAGAGGAGAAAGAATACCGCCTTGAGGAACGCCAGCTTCCAAATCACACCAGCATGACGAAGAATCCATAGATGTCTGGCATTTATGCTGAACTGGGCCTATTTGGCGCAGCCGTGAGGCACACAATACTATTTTAAGTATTCTCTGGTTTGGGTCAAATAAACTTATTTTCTTTCTTTCTTCACTCATTTTTTTTTAATTATTTCGTTATTTCTAGAGAATATTATCCTCTCCATTGTCCATCGAGGCTGACATTGGAGCGGTTATGTACCCAGAAACAAATATCAGCTCATCTTCATCATCATTTCAGCCAAAAGACGTCCACTGCTGGACATAGACGTCCCCCAATGAGGGGCGGTTTGCCATAATCACCACGCTTGGTAGGCGGGTTGGCAATCGCAGTATAGTGTTAAAATGCATACAGAACGCTGCTGCCCATGCTAGAGCATGGGCAGCAGCGTTCTGTATGGATTTTAGCGACTATAGGGGCTTACTAGAGTAAGCCCCTATAGTCGCCTTTTACGACACCCACGGAAGAAATAGGGTGGTGCTATTCTTTACGTCTGGCGCCACACAGACAATATCAGGTCACATCCTGCTAATCGACAACCACACACAATTGGCTAGTCATAACCTAACTATGGTAACAGACGTCAGAGAAATGGCTCCCTGAAATCACAATATAGACAAAATCTAACAACAACACTGAACAACAATACTCACTTTGTACACAAACAATGCAACACAAAAAAACAAAATCAACACTCCATCGCAACTTTTACATACAATCCAAACTTTTGGGACGGAATGTAAATTCGGGCGATTTTTTTTCACGAAATAAAAAGCAAAGTGACCCATACATCCCCGATACGAGGGTATGGTACGTGGGTAAGTCTAGGGTGCTAAGCAGTAAATTGTCCAATGGGAAATTGGACAATTTACTGTTAATTTTATTTATTTATTTTTTTATTTTATTTTTATTTTTATTTATTTACACGTGCCCCGTACGTGTTTGCACATCCCTCGCTAAAATGGATTATACGCGGAATAAAAAATGGAGATTACTTGACACGTGTTTAACACAGATTATTGTGCAATTAGCGCCAATTTTTCGCTTTGAATAACAAAATTTATAAAAGGTTGGATAATGGTAATGTATTTTTCATGCTTTAGGCTGCGTTCAGACGACACGCGCCCGCCCCGCGCCCGCCCCGCTCTCTTTGAAATTTGTTGTATATAATTTGAGTCTTATGACACATCAATAGATCTCAAATTGCATTTATCGAAGTCGACCCGCATACGCCACGAGCCCGCCTCGCGCTCGCACCGTGCTCACCCCGCACACGCGCCGCACACGCCTTGTGCCCGCGCTTCAGCTAGTGCCGTATTGACTGTGATCTAGAGCATTTTTTGATTAAATAATAAGTAGTATTAAGCAGGTAAGAGGCGGGCGCGTGGCCTGCGCGGATTTTGTGCATGGTGAACGCGGGTGCAAGGCAGGCCCAACGCGTGTGTGTGGCCTGCGCGTGGTCAGCGCGGGTTATCTGCACACGGTCTTACACATGTTTTCTTTTAGCGGTTGTAAACTGTTTGCGTTATGAGTTGTTACACGGGACAGGACACATTACACGTTTTGTGATATTACTAGAATCAGCCCGCGACTTCGTTCGCGTGGAAGTCGTAAGACACTACAATATATTAAAATAACAGCCGCATTTTTGTAAAAAGTTGCCTCGTTAGTCCAGTTGTCACAAGCAGTACTGTTGAGCATCAGGTCCTGGGTTCGATTCCCAGGTCAGGTAAAGTTTTATTGGGCTATCTCTGTAACAGTCTGATGCCTGGATTTGTGTACGGCAATAGGGTCGCCCCCTATTACATGGGACCTAAACATAACTGGTGAAATGTGGGTGTACTATAGGTACACGTCTGCCTGACCCTTCGGGGAATACAGCCGTGATATTATTTTATTTTTTATAAAACTTCACTTTAAACTACGTTTGTAGTTTTGGTCTCAGCAGCCAAATTATACAGAGTCTCAGGACTGGCGACACGGGAGCAAGCGACTCGCGACGTACAGTTGTCCGTGTGAGAAGCAGTTAGTCCTGATGTCGGCTTCACAATCTTCAGTAGCAATTTCATATGGTCAGCTACGACCATGGCTTGAATATTATTATGATTATATGATGGGAAACCAAATGCGGTATATTAAGAAAAACCGGCCAAGTGCGAGTCAGACTCGCGCATGAAGGGTTCCGTACCATTATCTATAAAAATGGCAAAAAGATCACGTTTTTTGTATGGGAGAAATATTTGTAAATTTTTGTTTTTCCTTAAACATTTGATTTATTTTAATTTCATTATTTATTTTTAAAGTGACTAAATAACTAAATATTCTGTGAATATTTCAAGCGTCCACCTGTTGCCGTTAACAATATCGAACAAAAAGAGAAAAAAAATCACGTTTGTTGTATGGGAGCCCCTTAAATATTTGTTTTATTCTGTTTTTTAGTATTTGTGGTTATAGCGGCAACAGAAATACATCATCTGTGGAAATTTCAACTGTCTAACTATCACGGTTCATGAGATACAGCCTGGTGACTGACGGACAGACAGACAGATGGCGGAGCCTTAGTAATAGGGTTCCCGTTTTACCCTTTGGGTACGGAACCCTAAAAAAGGACGGCATACGGTAAACTGACGAAATGTAGGTGTAGTTTACGTACACCTCCGCCTGATCCTTCAGGGAATTCAGGCACGATGTTAGGTTATGTTAAGAGTAAAGTAAGTGTGTTATGCTCCGATAGCAGCCATATTGGATTTTCACCAAAAATCCATGTTGAAGTTCGTAAAAACACAACATAAACATTAAAATTATATATTTTTTAACACCACTATTTATTCTGCACAGTATTAGAGTAAAACCTTCCCCACATTAAAGCTAAGGGCCGCCTCCACGAGCGAGACAATCGCGGCGATATTATCGTCGTGCCACGTATTTCTATTCCGTTCCGTATGGTGCCGGATGTAAATAGAGAATGGGCAGCAGCGTTCTTTATGCAACCTTACTGCGATTGCCAACCTAGCTTCTGACGTTTCATAAGTGCCCATGTAGGCTTATGTGAAATAAAAATATTTTTGATTTTGATTTTGATTTTGAATTTGAACCCGCCTGCTAAGCGTGGCGATAATGCCCCTTCCTCTTGGGGCAGGCTTATATGTCCAGCAGTGGACGTCTTTCGGCTGAAATGATGACGTATTTCTATACACTCTCTTAGGGGCCCCTAAGAGAGTGTATAGAAATACGTCATCATTTCATCATTCCACGAGCGAGAGAATCGCGGTGATGCGACGAGCCGAGTGCGAGCGAAACGTCATCGTATCGCCGCGCGCTCGTCGCTACTGGCGGCAGGCCCGCCGCTCTCTCGCCACGGAATGTGGTGCTCTCGTGGCGATTCCGTTACGAGTCGTGAATATACGCTGGCGTAATAATCGCTCGTTCGTGGATATTACCCGACGTAGAACCGCGGATCCGCCGCGATTCTCTCGCTCGTAAAGGCGGCCCCTAAGAAGTTCAAAGACGTCTGCAGCCGACAGCTGCTAACTGTACTATAACTACACTAACTACTTTTAATTGTTCGCTAAAATAGCTATCACCGGATATTGCCTGTATGTTTCACACACACTCGGTAAATTTATGAGGACTTGGCTTCAAGTGCAGCGCAAGGCTTGGAGAAAATTGAAAACATATTTGTTCTTGGAATTTGTAGAATTTCAAACACAAGTATTTTAGGTAAGATTTTGTCGTAGTATTTAGTACTTATGTGAAGTCAGTTACAGTAAGGCTCGTGGCTAAGCTACGCTGGCCGGGGTTGGTCCGTGGATGGGTAACCATCTCTACATACCAAGACTTCTCCGTGCCTCGGAAAGCATGATAAGCCGTTGGTCCCGGCTGTCATTCGTGGATTTAACAGTCGTTATGGGTCGTCAGAAGCCCGATAGTCTGACAACGCAGCCTCACCAATGGGTATCGTATTACCCATTTACTGGATTGTGGAGGTCAGATAGGTAGTCGCTCCATGTAAAATACTGGTATTCAGCTGCATCAGGTTAGACTTTAAGCCGACCCCAACGTAGTTGTGAAAATTCTAGGCAGATTGATTGTGAAGTCAGTGTCAATTTGATTGTGAGGTCTTCACGTTGCGATGGCATAGAGGTTAAGGGATCCCAGAACGAGGTTGTGGATTCGAATGTGACAAAATTCTAGGCAGATTGATTGTGAAGTCAGTGTCAATTTGATTGTGAGGTCTTCACGTTGCGATGGGATAGTGGTTAAGGGATCCCAGAACGAGGTTGTGTATTCAAATGTGACAAAACTAATGTAATTTTTCCAATTTCATAATGTAGGTAGGATGTCTAAGGCGTGCTACAAACTTATTCTGTTCGGCATAAAGGCTTCTACATACTGGCGCAACTTGTCGCGCGACGCGACACCGGTAGAACAATTTTCTTGAATTTTTGTTCTACCGATGTCGCACCGCGCGACAAGTCGCGCCAGTATGTAGAAGCCTTTAATCTATACTAATACTAGCTGCACCCCGCGGTTTCACCCACGTAAGTCTCGATCCCGTGAGAATATAGGGATAAAAAGTAGCCTATATGTTAATCCAGGGTGTCAGCTACCTCAATACAATATTTTATCAAAATTGGTCCAGCCGTTTTTACGTGAAAGAGTAACAAACATCCATCCATACTTACAAACTTTCGCGTTTATAATATTAGTAGGATTGCTCGTCCCCTTAACAAATAGTGTGATAATTTATAGCGTAGCAGATTTTTAATAGCAAAAGTATTTTTGCTATTTCTGACTTTTATAGCGGCCAGTCTATTCATTATAAAAAACCGACCAAGTGCGTGTCGTTGCAAATTATTACTAGCGCCATCTTGAATTTTGATTTTGACCGTAGTTTTGGTATCAGAGACCTCGAAAACCATGAAAATGACCCATGACGAAAATTCATCACAAAATCACGACAACCTTTTTTTTTGCGCATTTGTCGTCACGGTCAAGTCACGGAAATGTCAATCGCGGAAGTGTATCAGATCCGATGCATCACCCCTCAGTTGGTCTAACTCCCTCAAAGAACCGGGATCAATTGGCATAACACTTTTTTTTTGTGGAAATTACCCATTTTCCTCCTGACTTAATTTTTTTTTTCAAAATCTGTGTATGCAGATCAAAATGTCTCAAAAAGTTAAGGACAGTCTTCTAAGACCGATTTCGTTTGGCTACAACGGTTAAGATTCCCTTACTTCCCCATCTTAAAAATCCAGCCTGTATATGTCATGATGATTGACGCTATATCTTATAGGTCTCCTTCGCAAAATATGGAAAGATTTTTAGACCCGCTTGACACAAACTTAAAAAACATAACATCTTTTAAAAACGTAGTACTTTTGGGTGATATTAACATTAACATTGCTTCCGGAAAAACCGCGGATACCCATGTACATAATTATCTGAATATTTGCTCATTTCATGGACTTTTACCAGCTCACTATCACCCCACGCATCAGAGCGGCTCATGCTTAGACCATATCATTCTAAAATCAAAAAATCCATCCAAAACATTGGTTACTAATTCTTCGTTTACCGATCATCAAGCTGTTTTACTAACATTACAAATAAGTTCACCTAGAAAAAATTGCATGCGTAGCTACACTAAAGTCAATATGACAAATCTTGAAAATGACATAAGCGGTATTAATTTTGACCCTGTTTATAATTCAAACGATGCAAATATTTCATTACAGTATTTCATAAATTCGTTACAATTTGCAATAAGGAAAAACTCATTCACTAGGACAACGCCCAGAGAGTATAGTTGTATTAAACCCTGGATCACACCCGGGCTCGTTCGTTGTATAAGACATAGAGACAAACTTCACCTAAAATTGAAACTTGCACCTGATAACGAAATACTTTCTGTTTCATATAAAAGGTATCGAAACTTCTGTAATAATCTTTTGAAAAAACTTAAAAATCAGTATGATAAACATGAATTACAGAAGGCGGGGAAAAATAGTAAACTTGTCTGGAAATTTATAAAAACCTCAATACAATATTTTATCAAAATTGGTCCAGCCGTTTTTACGTGAAAGAGTAACAAACATCCATCCATACTTACAAACTTTCGCGTTTATAATATTAGTAGGATTGCTCGTCCCCTTAACAAATAGTGTGATAATTTATAGCGTAGCAGATTTTTGATAGCAAAAGTATTTTTGCTATTTCTGACTTTTATAGCGGCCAGTCTATTCATTATAAAAAACCGACCAAGTGCGTGTCGTTGCAAATTGTTACTAGCGCCATCTTGAATTTTGATTTTGACCCTAGTTTTGTTATCAGAGACCTCGGAAACCATGAAAATGACCCATGACAAAAATTCATCACAAAATCACGACAACCATTTCTTTGCACAAGTAAGTTTGCGCAAGTGTTATAAAAAAACCGACCAAGTGCATGTCATTGCAAATTTTCACTGGCGCCATCTTGAATTTTGATTTTGACCGTAGTTTTGGTATCAGAGACCTCGAAAACCATGAAAATGACCCATGACGAAAATTCATCACAAAATCACGACAACCTTTTCCCATGAACCATTATCCCTCAGGAACCATTTAGATCGAAAAATCCCGAAGCAATTAATAAAGTAAACAACTTTTTTTCTAACGTTGGTAAAAACTTGGCTGAAATCTTTAAAATCTAGTAATTCTTCCCCTCAAAACCCGACTACGACATCCTCTAAAATAAATTCTTTTGTTTTATTAGATACCGACGTTAACGAAGTAGTAAGAATAATAAACGGGTTAAAAGTTGCTTGTGCCACTGGGTGGGATGACATACCTAATAATATACTTATAAGATTTAAATACCTACTTGCCCCGCCACTAACCCACATTTTTCAGCTATGTTTATCTAATGGTATTTTCCCAAAATTGCTTAAGAAAGCTGTGGTCACACCTATATTCAAGTCTGGAGACAAAAACTGTGTGAATAACTACTGACCTATTTTAGTGTTAACAGGCCTCTCAAAAATTTTAGAAAAAATAATTAACAGTAGACTGATTTATAATATTTGGAAGATATCGGACTACTTTCAGATAGTCAATTTGGTTTTAGGCCCAAAAGATCAACTAGTCAAGCAGTACACAAATTAACTAATTATATTTCTACCAATCTGGATAATGGTATGCATACAATTGGGATTTTTCTAGACCTTGCCAAGGCCTTCGACACTATTTCTTGTACTTTACTTTTGCACAAGCTTGAAACACTTGGGATAGGAGGAGCACAACTTCTACTGTTTTCTGATTATCTCAGCGATCGGCATCAATGTGTCAAAATAGGTCAGTATACAAGTTCTGAACTTAAAAATAATTGTTTTGGAATATCACAAGGTAGCATTTTGGGCCCTACGTTATTTTTAATCTATATAAATGAACTGTGCAGTCTGCCACTCCAAAATGGTATCATAATGTCTTATGCGGATGACACCGCTCTATTGTTCTCAGCTAAATCTAGAGTTGAGGTCTATGAACATGCTCAAAATGGCTTTAACATTGTGTCTGATTGACTCCATAATAATATCCTAACATTAAATGCAGATAAAACCAAACACATTTTATTTACAATGAGAAATACTAACATACCGCTTACTAATCTAAACATTTACGCACATAATTGTTGCACGAGCGCTGACACTGCTTGTTTTTGCCCCAGTTTAGCTAACGCTGACCATCTGAAATATCTAGGTGTCACTATTGACTCCAACCTAAGTTTCCGCAAACTTATCGATTTATTGTGTACTAGAGTGCGCAAATTAAAATATGTTTTTAAGAATTTACGGAACATAGCCGACTATAAATTAATTAAAGAGGTTTATTTAGCTTTGTGTCAATCAATTCTTACCTATTGCATAACTTCTTGGGGTAGTGCTGCAAAAACAATTTTACTACCCCTAGAGCGCGCTCAAAGAGCAGCTCTAAAGGTTGCTACCTTTCGCCCTTTTAGATTTCCTACGCACCAGCTTTACATAGCATGTAATGTGCTAACAGTACGGCAATTATTCATTCTAAGCATAGTACTACACCAGCACACTGCACTTCCGTTTGACCCAGTACGTTCCGACAAGAGAAGGAAGGACTTGGTTTGCATAAAGCCTCAAATTAAACATGCGTTTGCTAATCGATTTTATGTATTTTTAGGACTTTTTCTGTATAATAGGCTTAACAAGGTACTAAACCTCTATAGTGTAAGCTATAAAAAATGTAGTACAATGTTATCAGAATATTTAGCGTTACTCAATTACACAGACACAGAAAAACTTCTAGAAATTTTGTCATAATGATCATTTATTCCCTCGTAAGTATCTACTAGTAGTAATTATGTATATTATAATTATATTTTAAATAGGCTAGATTTAGGTATTAATGTATCAATATGCTTTTTATGAGAAAAAGCATAAGTTGTTATTAGATTATTTTTAAATCACTATTACAAAAAAAAAAAAAATGTCCAATGTACTCGTAATTGAAACGTAAAGTGATGGCCTGAAGCACAGGTTTGAATAAACCTAGATCGGGCGGGTCGCTAGCTAACATTCTAATTCCAAACGATCATTACTTGCACCTGTATTTAAAAATATATTAGCTTTAGTTTATTATTAGGCACTATTATTGCATAGAATATTTATACTACTATTGGCTTTAAGTACACCTTTTGTAAACGTTTTTACTAAATAAAATTATTATTATTATTTCCTTTATTTAGTGATTTACATATAAATTATGTTTTTAAATATTAGAATATCAAAAAAGTATATAAAAACATTTAAAAAATATAAAAAATAGTTGTCCGCCGGTAGCGTATTATTATTATTATTATCTTTATGGGGCTAAGCACCCATAAAGATATAGCGTGATATCATTTAAAAGGTTAAATCTGTAACTATCTGCAATGTTCTAACCGTTTGGCTCGTGAATTTACAATTTGCTGTAAACCATAGAGTAATACAATCATATGGCTCATACCTCATTGTAAATAGCGTGATGATATATAGCCTACCGGCTGACCAGACTTATAAGGAATATGTATGCAAAATTATATATATAAATTAGAACAGACTATCCGGTAGAGTTGGCGTGAATTCTGATTTATGAGGTATTTATTTCCGACTTGCAAGACAAAAATTGTGATAGCTCGGTTAATATGCTTGTTAATGTAATAAAAAAAAAAAATAGAATTGGATCATTTCTTTCGGAGATTACCCTTTACATACAAACAAACAAATTTTACCTTTATAATATTTATTTAGATGTATAGATTATAGTTAAAAGAAATAACCTACACTTTATCAAACTGTTGTTATCTTAGGATCAATAAAGATGTTTAGGTAAACCAGGGTAAACCATAAATCTGAAACGTGTTTTTACTCAAACGCTCTATATTCAAAAAACCGAACCAGACCACTCATACATTCACGAGCTCACCTGCTATGTCTGCGGATGAAGTTTACATGTAGTCCCGTTAAAACCTGCCCCACATACGAGTAGGTGCAGGCCATAAATAAAACACGTGCACGTTATTTTCAGTGGCGATACTGTAAATCATTGGTGGACACGGTGCGATGCGTTGGCCATAGAGCGTAGAAGGGGTAGACTTGCCAATCAATTCTTTTACTAGTAGTTATATATTTATTAGATAAGTGTATGCTTTGTGTATGTGTGTATCTATTGTATATGTTAATGGTACACCACTGACTACCTGCAGTATTGTCACTCCTGCTCCCTTTAATCCATCCAAAGGTTGTCTGTAAAAGGTCGCTTTTAGCGATAAGACCGCCCATTGTGTCACCCTATGTAAAATTTAAACATTTATATCTGTAACTTTTATGGTGTACATAATAAAGAGTATTCTTTTCTATTCTATTCTATTCTGCGAATAATATACCTCATTCATTTATTTCAGCCGAAAGACGTGTTTATGATAAATTAAACAAAGATTTCTTGATGAAAATAGGTTTACTAAGGTCTTTTTACAATTTTTAATAGTTTTTAAATACGTATGAACAGAGAATTTTGCAAGCTGAAGATGAACGAACGTAGGAATGAATCTATGAATGAAAGTTAAATTGAATAAAGATAATAGAGCGAATGTGTCGTAGACATCCTCGGGGGCCTTGAAAGTTATAGATGAAGCTTTCAAGATCATTAATTGTCCGTGTTGTTAACTGGTGAAGGTAGCAGACACAATCTGTTGATGGCTCTCCGTATGATGCCTTGTGAGGTAGACACGTCGGCGACTCGTGGTACACCATCAGTGCCGGGAAATAGCTTCGAGACTCTTCCAAGGCGCCAGCATAGTGGAGGAGTCCTATCATCTTTGATTAGGACTAGGTCGTCTATCTTTAATTCATGGCACCGCACCTTCCACTTTGTGCGCTGCTGAAGCTCCGTGACGTACTCTGTCGACCACCGCTTCCAAAAGTGTTGACGAGCTTGTTTCAATCGCTGAAAACGATCAAGACGGTTTGTGCTATAATCCAGCAGGTACGGCGATGGTACAGACGTCAGCGGCCTACCAATTATAAAGTGGCCTGGGGTGAGTGGAGATAGGTCTTGAGGTGAAGGACTTAACGGACATAAAGGTCGGCTATTAAGTATCGCCTCAATCTGAGCAAACAACGAACTCAGTTCCTCGAACGTCAAGTGAATATTTTTAAGTACTCTGTATAAGTGAAATTTCGCGGACTTGACTCCGGCTTCCCAAAGACCTCCAAAGTGAGGAGCGTATGCTGGTGAGAAACGGAATTCAATGCCTTCACGAGATGCAGAGTCAATAATAGAGTCGCTATTGGACTTAAGAAACGAATTTATTTCTTTTGCTGCTGCAACAAAATTTCTACCATTGTCGCAGTAGATGACCTTTGGTTTACCTCTGCGGGCTATAAATCTTTTTAGTGTCAGCACAAATGCATCCATTGTCAAGTCACTGACTAACTCTAAATGAACGCATTTGTACCGAAAGCAAATAAAAATACACAAATAGCTTTTAGTTATTTTACAGCCTCGTCCTTTGCGATCCGTAATAAGAAATGGACCGGCAAAGTCGGTACCTATCGTGGAGAAAGGAAAATCAGCTTCTACGCGATCTGCAGGTAAGTTTCCCATAATATTATCCATAGTACGAGCATTGAAACGACGACAGGTAACGCACTCGCGCGCTGCACGTCTAGCTAGAGCCCTGCCTCCTACAGGCCAATAGTGTTCCCTTATAGATGCTAGGAGATGCTGAGGACCGGCGTGCAACAGGCGTAGATGCTCCTGTTTGAATATTAACTTTGTTAAATAATCTGCAACAAGATAGGATGACGTTTGTCATAATGGTAAGTAGAAGAATCGATGCGCCCTCCGACTCTAAGAATGCCATTTTCATCTAAAAATAGATTAAGAGACGAGAGAGCGGCTTTAGACTTTAAAGATTTACCTTTTTGTAGTAGTCCTAATTCTATAGGAAAGGAATCTTTCTGGGATAACTTTATAGAAACGTTTTGAGCGTTTTCTAACTCTGAAACTTGAAGTGGACCTAGTGATCTGTCCGATCTTTTGTGTGACCTACAATTATTGGCGAACCTTAAAACTCCAGCTAGAACCCGAATAAGAGTGGTTAAATTAGAATATTTTGCTAAATCCACAGACAAATCTGGCATAGAAGATGCCTCCTCCCCCTCTAAAGTATGGTGGGTCTTAAGCTCTGGCAATTCTATAGATTCCGCAGCATAGGCGGGCCAGGAATCCTCGGATTCTAAAAGAAACGATGGACCATTCCACCATATAGAGATATCTACTTGGTCTGGATCGATACCACGCGAGACTAAATCAGCCGGGTTGATAGAAGTGGGAACATAACGCCAGTCTGTGGGATTTGACAGATCATTTATAGCAGCTACTCTGTGGGCAACAAACGTTTTAGTTTTATTAGAGTTGAGCCAACCTAATACTATTTTAGAGTCTGTCCAATACACCTGACGTTCAATAGGGCAACGTAATGCGGCTAAAACTGTAGCAGTTAGTTGAGCTCCTAATAGGGCAGCGCAGAGTTCGAGCCGTGGTATTGTCGTGGGTTTAATAGGTGCAACCCATGATTTTGCACATACCAGGCTAACTTGAGTAGCGCCGCTAGTAGAAACAGACCTCAAATATATACAGCTACCGTAGGCACGCTGCGAAGCGTCACAAAATGTGTATGTAATGTATCTAAGAATCCTTAAAGAAGACAAACATGAAGATTTGCTAAAAAAGTTTAACCAGGAAGACCTTATTTCTGGAGGAACAGGTTCATCCCAATCAATTTTGTGACTCCATAATTATTGTAGTATAATTTTAGGTTTAATTGTGAAAATAGACAGAAGACCAAGAGGATCAAATATTTTAAATGTTGAGGAGAGTATAGTTCTCTTCGTCACATTTTCAGAAGCCGAAACATTATGCTGAAAGTGAAGTTCATCTGAAGACGGCGTCCAATCTATACCCAGAGTACTAGTCGAATTACTAATCATGAGATTACCACTTTCCAGGTTAACGGAGTCTGCGAATAACTCAGGTAAGTTTGAACGATATTTACGCAGATGAAAACTTCCCTTTGCTAACTCAGAAGAAACTGAGAGACGGATATGACGTAGCTCCTCATCAGTGCTTGCACCGGTCAGAAGATCATCACAATATAGATCATTTTGTATTATAGTTTTGATCTTCTCATCTGAACACTCTTCACCTATCTGCCAAAGAGAACGAGTAGTGAGAAAAGAGGCACTAGCAAACCCGTAAGTAACCGTATTTAAACGAAGCGTTCTTAAAGGTTTATCTTCACTATCACGCCACAGTATCAGTTGAAGATTGCGATCAGATTCTTTGAGAAGCACTGACCGAAACATTTTTTCTATGTCTCCTGTTAAAACATACTTATGCTGTCTAAAACGAACTAATATATTAAACAATGGTTCTTGCACTACTGCTCCCACCATTTGTAGGTCGTTAACAGAAACACCAGAAGAAGTACGAGCCGAGGCGTCAAACACAACGCGTAACTTAGTCGACTCGCTTTGTTCCCGTATCACTGGGTGGTGGGGCAAGAAGTAGGCATTTAACGGTCTAGGCTCCGGAGATTCGGATAGGTGACCTAATACTTCGTATTCGTTTATGAATTGACAGTATTGTTGTTTTAATTCTGGTTGTTTTCGGAAACGAGCCTCTAAATTAAAAAACCTTTTTTTTGCTAGATTATAGGAATTACCTAAACAGTCTATGCTATCACGAAGTGGCAACCCTACACAAAATTGACCATTACTAGTGCGAGTAGTGTTGGTGAGGTAATGTTGCTCACACAATTTTTCTTCACTGCTCGGGGGCTTCTTTTGAGGAAAATTTTCAAGTTCCCAGAATTTAGACAACTCGTCATGTATGTTACTAGAAGTGTCATCATTTGAGACAAAGTTGCACATGACTGAGTTAGCTTTATTTGTATTAAAACAAGGCAATGATCCCGTAACGAGCCATCCTAACTTTGACGCCTGAAGCTTAGGATAACCATGTCCTAGCGAATGCTGCTGGGCGCTTATGATGTCCCAGAGTAAGTCAGCACCAATCAAAATATTTATTTGGGATGGTTCGTTTAAAGTGGGATCTGCTAACTGAAATCCATGAATATTAAATTTTTGTAAATCAAAATATGATTTAGGTAAGTTGCCGGTAATTTGAGGCAAAACTAAACATGAAACTGTCACATTAAAAGAACTTGTTTCAGAATGAATGCGTAGAATACAGCGTTTTGTGTTAATATTTAACTTAGTGTTACCAATGCCTACTATGGTAGTGTCTGATGGCTGAGGAATCAGGTTTAGATGGCACTTTACGGCCTGTGTGATAATTGTCGACTGACTCCCGCTGTCGAGCAAAGCTCGCACTATCATAGTCTCGTTGGTGGCTGGGTTGGTAACCTTTACTCGAGCAGTACATAACAGTACTTCAGAGGAGCACTTTGAGGACATTGTGACGGAATTAACTAAATTGGAGTTTTCAGTTTCTTCCGATTTATGAAGAAGAGAATTATGTCACAATTTGCAATGACGACATGTAGCTGACAGACGACAACGTTTAGCTATGTGACCAGATCTCAAACAATTCTCACATAATTTGTTAGAAGCAACAAAGGCTAACCTATCCTCTATTAAGATCGACTTAAAAGACGGACACTCATACATGCGATGACTATTCTTACAGAACAAACATTCCGGTGTTTTAGAAGTAGAAGTGTTGCCTTCGTTTGGTACAGCCACTAAAGACTTGGAACTATTATGTTTGTTTTGATTATTTGCGAACTGGTTTTGTTTATTGTCCTGATTATCATGTTTATGGCGATAAACGGTCTCCAATACATCAGCGCGACATTTAAGAAAACTGAAGAAATCATTAAGCGAAGGTATGTCACTCAAACTATTTCTATGTTCTTCCCACTTGAAATATGTACTATTATTTAATTTACCTGCAATAATATATATAAGTAAAACATCCCATTTGTCAGTAGGCAGCCCCAATGAATTGAGTGCGCGTAAGTTTATGGTGACGTGGTCAATAATATATCTTAAAGACTTGTCATTTTCTTGTACGGAATTAATGTTGAACAAAGACTTAAGATGGTTATTTATCAATTGACGCTTATTGTCGTAACGTTCGCATAAAAGTTTCCATGCTTCGGAATAATTACTATGAGAAACCTCCAAATTAGCGATCACCCGAGTGGCTTCTCCGTTAAGATATGATTGTAAATAGTGATATTTATGAATACTTTCGATCTTATCATTATTGTGAACTAGCGAAACAAATGTTTCCTTAAACTCCAACCACTTAAAATACGTACCGTCGAAGTTTGGTATTTTAATCACCGGTAATTTAAAACTTAACGCATTACAATTGTGATCGTTATGATGACACGTAGCCATAGAAGATTTATTTTGAGAATTATTCTCATTATCCTGAACTATTGAATTTTTCTTAATTAAATTTTGAGCTAACGCAACACAATGGTAGAAATCGTTTTCTATTAAGTCTCTAGTAACCAACTCGCTACTTTGACTATCTGCGTTGTTAATTTCTATCAGATTCTGCACCTCATCAAAGTCAATAAACAATGCCTCAATTTTTGATAGCTTCAATGCGAGCTTACTTGTTTCCAATTCAGAAATGGATTCTAATAAAGTTAGACTATCGAGACTTAATTTAAATTTCGTTACGCGTCCTCTAATAGAACCGCGTTTGCTTATTAGTTCCTTTAACTTTACCGGTTCGGACATTGTAATAAACTCGTAATGAGCTACAAACAGATGTTAATAGAAATAACGAAATAGGTATATATAGCATACGATACGCTCCTCGCTTTATTGATCAGCTGATGCCCGCGGCTCACGTAGACTGCATGCAATGGTGAGCTATGCAGGTGGCGACGCGCCGGCAGTCAGGAAACAGCGATGCGCAAGCGATGCCGTGTCACAAGTCAACGCACGACCACTGGAATAGATTAATTCCGTGTGTCTTAGTAAACTGATAGCAACAACTAATTACTCGTATGACGAAACGACGATGGTTCCTAAGTTTACAGTTAACTCGGGAAGTATTTAGTATGTAAATGATATAAAGGTTGAATTGAATGGTAAAAAGGATAAATAATCGATAACAGTGGAATAGTTTTATAAATATTGCTTGGTTTGAGTAACGGTAAGAGATTTATTAAATTGTAGGTAGTTAAATGTGCATTAATTTAAGCTGGCGGTAAGACTACAAACTCAGATTATATAAGTGAAATTAATTAGGCTAATTTGTGCTTTGCCTATCCTATTTAGATCTCTTTCGAAAATAATTATGGTTAGGCACAATAGACACAAATAGAAAGGTAGGAACTTCACTTGACTTCGAGAAACTAAGTCCGCTAAATGCACAGACTAAAAGATAACACAATAGGTATGTTAGTAAGATGGAACGAGCTCACTTTAAATAGGCAGACAGCTAATCCCAGCAGTCTGTTTGTAGGCAGGAGCACGTAGATAGGTAGATAGTGATTCCTCTGACTCGTTCTAAAGGTGGACCTTGCTCAATCGGAGTTCCGTAGTCCCAGCAGAGTTCCCAGAATGGCTTGACGAAGGTAAGGTTGCTCGACCCAGGTAGAAGTAGGATGCCAGTCCACAGGCACGGCGATCTTGGATTCTCAAGACGGCCTTCCGTTGGTACTGGTAAATGTCGTCCGGTGTTGACGATGTCCTTCGAGTGCCCTTGATATGGTACGGGAACAATGTGTGTGGCTATTTAGGTTCAATCCGACGATTGTAGGTCCTGTCACGGTCGCCACTTTTGTTTATGATAAATTAAACAAAGATTTCTTGATGAAAATAGGTTTACTAAGGTATTTTTTACAATTTTTAATAGTTTTTAAATACGTATGAACAGAGAATTTTGCAAGCTGAAGATGAACGAACGTAGGAATGAATCTATGAATGAAAGTTAAATTGAATGAAGATAATAGAGCGAATGTGTCGTAGACAGACGTCCACTGCTGGACATAGGCCTCCCCTAAGCACCGCCACTTCAACCGGTTCTGTGCTTACAATTAGTTATTAAATTCTCAAGAGACAACTTGAAACTTCTGTCCTTGATGTCCAGTGATGCTCTTTTTTTGCACACAATGATAAAAACTGCTATGGAAGAGTTTTGAAATTAGTATCTTTAGCTATCAAACATGCAGACAAAGCGACCTCTTCGCCCTCTGCGTCACCGACAACGCCGTGGAAGTGGCGAAGTTTTGGGCCAACAAAATCTATATCTGTCGAGCCAGCGATACGAAGAAGAACAAGTCTTTGCTTGTGGCGTTTTGCCCTCGAGTATGACGTAATCAAGCAGCTTCTGGAGGACCTTGAGAACGGGTTTTCCACCGGCCTTCAGGAGTTTGGCCGTAATTCCGTTTACTGACTAAAACCCACCCGTATTCCTTCAGATGCCTGTGTGCCAGGGCCACGATCATATCCCTTTCGGACAAACTGGCAACCCTGGCAGGCATTGGTCCAATATTGGCCCCGGACCCCGTCAGTTGGTGCTGACATCTCTTTGAGGCGTGGGTGGAACACAACGCGCCGTCAACCCAGGCCTAATCCTTATCGGACGGCGAGCTACCCATCACTTACCGTCCGCAAGCCCGCGCCTACGGTACCGCCGCCTACGCCATGGCGCCTCTCTAGCCACTCCTCAAAGAGGGGACTTATCGACACAATTGTGGCGTGCCCAGCGCTGGGTTGCGACAATCGCACTCTCCATGCCGCCATGAGATCCCACCGGAGCTCCGTCCGCTGTGCCGTGATTTTCTCGCGGCAGCGGAGTAACGCCCCGGCGTTTCGCCTCCTGGGACGCGTTCAATCGGCGGGCAGGTCGCAGTATTAAAGAACGTGCCCACACCACACCGGTGTAGCGGTGCCCCGCTGTCCAGATATAAACCACTTCTGAGGACCTAGTGCAAGGTTTTATATCTATTGACTTTTATGTTAACGCAATTGATTGGGTATTACAACTAATCACATGACAAGAAAGTATTTCCAGTTGAAAATTCTATTTATTTGTGCAGTCTGTGGCAGAACCTATCCACTGTTAGTAGCACTGTGTAATAGACTGTGTTTCTAATGCCTTTTGATTTATTGCCTTGATAACTACGAGTAACCACCTATATGTAGCGTATGTAACGTGTCCTTATCAAAAAAAGCATATAATTATTATTATACGATTAAAGACTACATTGAAGACAAGGAAGTTTGGCAATAAATCCTTCTACACATGTGGCTTCTCTGGCACCTCATTAACGGCATTACCTCAGTAAATGTCTATTAGCTGCTCCCCAACTTCAATGTGTTATTTTTTTTTACATATTTAACAGTTTTTTTGTAATTACCCGAATGTAGCAAGTTCTTGTATTGGGATCTCAAGGGGCGTTTACGTGTTCTTAAATTGTCCAGAGACGGAAATAAGTTAGGATTGGTTTTCACAACCGGCATCAGATACTTTCGGAACACACTATAATAATAATAAACCATTTATTATCAGGTTACAAAGACCCATAGATGAATACCAGCGCAGGAATAGCAGCGCATAGGAAGCACTAATTGACGGGGTCCATTAGGGCCAATGCCCTAATGGACCCCGTCAATTAGTGCTGACATCTCATTTTCTATCCGCCTGGGAATGCTTTCTATGCCCTGCTTGGTACTTTCTTTTATCCTTGGGTTGTGATGCCAAACATTAATGCTTTTCTATCAGCCCCACCTTGGTGTTATCATTTCTTTAGCTATTTCGGCTATTTGGGAATCCCATGAATTTTCTATGGGGTTCATGTCAAGAGAATTACCAGGCCAAGGTAAAACTTTTAGGACGAAATTAAAAAATACATTCCTGCAACGCTTGTACCACTTAAAACTGCAGTCAAATGCGGCCAAAGCAAGAAATGTGCCTGCCCCTAATACTTTGGCAACCTATTATGAACTATCTTTGTTTTGAAAACCCGAATACCAGAAAACCCAGAACTGTGTGTTTTAGTCTTATGTTTTGAAACCAATTTGCCGATTTTGCCCTTACAAAACTAATCAAAATCACCTAATCCAATCTAGGACATATATTTGATTCTCAATCCCATTCCAAATGAATCTAAAGCACTGACATTCCACTTCAAATGGTTAGCTATCAATCTAGCTATGCATTTGCGAACTCGGTAACTAGCACGAAGGTAACTCGTTACGACAAACTTGTTAGTTATTAAGTTTTGTCGCTTACCCGTTAGAATTAAACTGTTCGCGCGGAGTAGCTGCAAGAGACTTTGTTACGTGAGAGCGGCGAAATATGTTCACTACTGGCGTCTTAAGGGTTTAGCAGCCTTGCAAAAAATGATTTTAAGATTAAGTAATGATTATTATGTGACAGTAACATCAATACGAGAAGGTACCTTTTTATGCATATATACTTAGGTTAAGGTATTCATCTATGGGTCTTTGTAACCTGATAATAAATGGTTTATTATTATTATAGTGTGTTCCGAAAGTATCTGATGCCGGTTGTGAAAACCAATCCTAACTTATTTCCGTCTCTGGACAATTTAAGAACACGTAAACGCCCCTTGAGATCCCAATACAAGAACTTGCTACATTCGGGTAATTACAAAAAAACTGTTAAATATGTAAAAAAAAATAACACATTGAAGTTGGGGAGCAGCTAATAGACATTTACTGAGGTAATGCCGTTAATGAGGTGCCAGTGAAGCCACATGTGAAGAAGGATTTATTGCCAAACTTCCTTGTCTTCAATGTAGTCTTTAATCGTATAATAATAATTATATGCTTTTTTTGATAAGGACACGTTACATACGCTACATATAGGTGGTTACTCGTAGTTATCAAGGCAATAAATCAAAAGGCATTAGAAACACAGTCTATTACACAGTGCTACAGTGGATAGGTTCTGCCACAGACTGCACAAATAAATAGAATTTTCAACTGGAAATACTTTCTTGTCATGTGATTAGTTGTAATACCCAATCAATTGCGTTAACATAAAAGTCAATAGATATAAAACCTTGCACTAGGCCCTCAGAAGTGGTTTATATCCGGACAGCGGGGCACCGCTACACCGGTGTGGTGTGGGCACGTTCTTTAATACTGCGACCTGCCCGCCGATTGAACGCGTCCCAGGAGGCGAAACGCCGGGGCGTTACTCCGCTGCCGCGAAAAAATCACGGCACAGCGGACGGAGCTCCGGTGGGATCTCATGGCGGCATGGAGAGTGCGATTGTCGCAACCCAGCGCTGGGCACGCCACAATTGTGTCGATAAGTCCCCTCTTTGAGGAGTGGCTAGAGAGGCGCCATGGCATAGGCGGCGGTACCGTAGGCGCGGGCTTGCGGACGGTAAGTGATGGGTAGCTCGCCGTCCGATAAGGATTAGGCCTGGGTTGACGGCGCGTTGTGTTCCACCCACGCCTCAAAGAGATGTCAGCACCAACTGACGGGGTCCGGGGCCAATATTGGACCAATGCCTGCCAGGGTTGCCAGTTTGTCCGAAAGGGATATGATCGTGGCCCTGGCACACAGGCATCTGAAGGAATACGGGTGGGTTTTAGTCAGTAAACGGAATTACGGCCAAACTCCTGAAGGCCGGTGGAAAACCCGTTCTCAAGGTCCTCCAGAAGCTGCTTGATTACGTCATACTCGAGGGCAAAACGCCACAAGCAAAGACTTGTTCTTCTTCGTATCGCTGGCTCGACAGATATAGATTTTGTTGGCCCAAAACTTCGCCACTTCCACGGCGTTGTCGGTGACGCAGAGGGCGAAGAGGTCGCTTTGTCTGCATGTTTGATAGCTAAAGATACTAATTTCAAAACTCTTCCATAGCAGTTTTTATCATTGTGTGCAAAAAAAGAGCATCACTGGACATCAAGGACAGAAGTTTCAAGTTGTCTCTTGAGAATTTAATAACTAATTGTAAGCACAGAACCGGTTGAAGTGGCGGTGCTTAGGGGAGGCCTATGTCCAGCAGTGGACGTCTTTCGGCTGAAATAAATGAATGAGGTATATTATTCGCAGAATAGAATAGAATACTCTTTATTATGTACACCATAAAAGTTACAGATATAAATGTTTAAATTTTACATAGGGTGACACAATGGGCGGTCTTATCGCTAAAAGCGACCTTTTACAGACAACCTTTGGATGGATTAAAGGGAGCAGGAGTGACAATACTGCTGGTAGTCAGTGGTGTACCATTAACATATACAATAGATACACACATACACAAAGCATACACTTATCTAATAAATATATAACTACTAGTAAAAGAATTGATTGGCAAGTCTACCTCTTCTACGCTCTATGGCCAACGCATCGCACCGTGTCCACCAATGATTTACAGTATCGCCACTGAAAATAACGTGCACGTGTTTTATTTATGGCCTGCACCTACTCGTATGTGGGGCAGGTTTTAACGGGACTACATGTAAACTTCATCCGCAGACATAGCAGGTGAGCTCGTGAATGTATGAGTGGTCTGGTTCGGTTTTTTGAATATAGAGCGTTTGAGTAAAAACACGTTTCAGATTTATGGTTTACCCTGGTTTACCTAAACATCTTTATTGATCCTAAGATAACAACAGTTTGATAAAGTGTAGGTTATTTCTTTTAACTATAATCTATACATCTAAATAAATATTATAAAGGTAAAATTTGTTTGTTTGTATGTAAAGGGTAATCTCCGAAACAAATGATCCAATTCTATTTTTTTTTTTATTATATTAATATCAAGCATATTAACCGAGCTATCACAATTTTTGTCTTGCAAGTCGGAAATAAATACCTCATAAATCAGAATTCACGCCAACTCTACCGGATAGTCTGTTCTAATTTATATATATAATTTTGCATACATATTCCTTATAAGTCTGGTCAGCCGGTAGGCTATATATCATCACGCTATTTACAATGCGGTATGAGCCATATGATTGTATTACTCTATGGTTTACAGCAAATTGTAAATTCACGAGCCAAACGGTTAGAACATTGCAGATAGTTACAGATTTAACCTTTTAAATGACATCACGCTATATCTTTATGGGTGCTTAGCCCCATAAAGATAATAATAATAATAATACGCTACCGGCGGACAACTATTTTTTATATTTTTAAATGTTTTTATATACTTTTTTGATATTCTAATATTTAAAAACATAATTTATATGTAAATCACTAAATAAAGGAAATAATAATAATAATTTTATTTAGTAAAAACGTTTACAAAAGGTGTACTTAAAGCCAATAGTAGTATAAATATTCTATGCAATAATAGTGCCTAATAATAAACTAAAGCTAATATATTTTTAAATACAGGTGCAAGTAATGATCGTTTGGAATTAGAATGTTAGCTAGCGACCCGCCCGATCTAGGTTTATTCAAACCTGTGTTTCAGGCCATCACTTTACGTTTCAATTACATTGGACATTTTTTTTTTTGTAATAGTGATTTAAAAATAATCTAATAACAACTTATGCTTTTTCTCATAAAAAGCATATTGATACATTAATACCTAAATCTAGCCTATTTAAAATATAATTATAATATACATAATTACTACTAGTAGATACTTACGAGGGAATAAATGATCATTATGACAAAATTTCTAGAAGTTTTTCTGTGTCTGTGTAATTGAGTAACGCTAAATATTCTGATAACATTGTACTACATTTTTTATAGCTTACACTATAGAGGTTTAGTACCTTGTTAAGCCTATTATACAGAAAAGGTCCTAAAAATACATAAAATCGATTAGCAAACGCATGTTTAATTTGAGGCTTTATGCAAACCAAGTCCTTCCTTCTCTTGTCGGAAGGTACTGGGTCAAACGGAAGTGCAGTGTGCTGGTGTAGTACTATGCTTAGAATGAATAATTGCCGTACTGTTAGCACATTACATGCTATGTAAAGCTGGTGCGTAGGAAATCTAAAAGGGCGAAAGGTAGCAACCTTTAGAGCTGCTCTTTGAGCGCGCTCTAGGGGTAGTAAAATTGTTTTTGCAGCACCACCCCAAGATGTTATGCAATAGGTAAGAATTGATTGACACAAAGCTAAATAAACCTCTTTAATTAATTTATAGTCGGCTATGTTCCGTAAATTCTTAAAAACATATTTTAATTTGCGCACTCTAGTACACAGTAAATCGATATGTTTGCGGAAACTTAGGTTGGAGTCAATAGTGACACCTAGATATTTCAGATGGTCAGCGTTAGCTAAACTGGGGCAAAAACAAGCAGTGTCAGCGCTCGTGCAACAATTATGTGCGTAAATGTTTAGATTAGTAAGCGGTATGTTAGTATTTCTCATTGTAAATAAAATGTGTTTGGTTTTATCTGCATTTAATGTTAGGATATTATTATGGAGTCAATCAGACACAATGTTAAAGCCATTCTGAGCATGTTCATAGACCTCAACTCTAGATTTAGCTGAGAACAATAGAGCGGTGTCATCCGCATAAGACATTATTATACCATTTTGGAGTGGCAGACTGCACAGTTCATTTATATAGATTAAAAATAACGTAGGGCCCAAAATGCTACCTTGTGGTATTCCAAAACAATTATTTTTAAGTTCAGAACTTGTATACTGACCTATTTTGACACATTGATGCCGATCGCTGAGATAATCAGAAAACAGTAGAAGTTGTGCTCCTCTTATCCCAAGTGTTTCAAGCTTGTGCAAAAGTAAAGTACAAGAAATAGTGTCGAAGGCCTTGGCAAGGTCTAGAAAAATCCCAATTGTATGCATACCATTATCCAGATTGGTAGAAATATAATTAGTTAATTTGTGTACTGCTTGACTAGTTGATCTTTTGGGCCTAAAACCAAATTGACTATCTGAAAGTAGTCCGCTATCTTCCAAATATTATAAATCAGTCTACTGTTAATTATTTTATTAGTTATATAGAAAAGCCCTAATGGACCCCGTCAATTAGTGCCAGGCCTGCCAGGGTTGCGAGGGTGTCCGAAAGGGATATCGTGGCCCTGGCACACAAGCAAATGAAGGAACACGAGTGGGTAAAAGTCTGACACGCCCTCCCGCTCCGCCCAGAGCGGGAGAAGTTATTTGATAATTTCACACCCAGAAAAAAAAAAGAAAGGCGGATAGAAAATAGACAGTAAATTGACGCGAAAGGATATGTCACTAAGTACTGATCACTACTAAGTATCATTTCTTTTCGCCTATTCATGTACTTAATTATAATTTTTATTTTGTTTTTACCACACCTCGTTATTAATTGTTTTGTGTAATTAAAGTTTTTATCATTCAGAAAATGTGTTTTTCTAATTAATTAAAGAACACAAATTAAAAAAAAATCTTGACTGTCCATAATAATTCGTCAAGCCACTGTAAGTAGCCACTAATAATAACCGAGAAATAAGTCCAACATAAATGCATATTAAAACTTAAAGCAGTGCTTCTTATTCTTAATGTAATTTGACAGCAAAGATGATTAATGTTCAACTTACAATAAATAATTTAATGAATTCGGAAACCGTAACACCGTAACATTAACAAAATATGGTTCATTCGTCATCAAATAGCAGAAAGTATAACAGAGATACAGAAAACTGGACAAAGACGACCATGGAATAGTTATTAGATATTAAATATAATTTAAAAAGTAACGAGTTTCACGTAATTGGACTAATATCTAATCTATCTGTCTAACAGCAGAAAGTAAAACAATCATGTGGAAACCTTCAATGACGTCAGTTCAATTGTTATTCAATAATAAACTGGACAAAGACATTTATAAAATTGTTCAACCTTTCAACATTATGCTCTCTATATTCTTCTCATCCAAGTACAAAATAAGAGAAAGATATATCACTCCGTGTGAAAAAAAGTGTCCTTTATTGATTTACTTCATTACTTTTTTTTTTAATGTTTTGAGTTATTATAGTTATTCCACCGATTCTGCTAATATGCATAACGCTATGACGTGTACCATGTTGTTTAGTTTTATAATTTTACATGTTGTAGGGTACATGCTACTGATCATTTGTAATATTGCCCATAGTTGTAGTCACGTTTCCCTTATTATGAGTATCCAAGAAATTCATAGAAGCTTTGTCATGAGTGTTACAACTTATATTTTTTGGAATTGGATCTTAGTTCTATCTATTTTTACTTTTGTATTTTCGACGACAGGCTGCTTTTTTGTGATACTGAAGTCAATTCAATTCCATGATGTTAGCAGTGACTTAGTGATTTTTGCATTTGATTTAAATCTGGTTTATAGTATTCGCCTTGTGTCATTGCTAACAAAGTATTTGAAAGAATGGGTTAAAAATATATTGCTTGGCATTGAAGCAGAAAATGATGAATATTGTAAAAAGTTGTTCAGGATTTATCAAAATATTTTGGAAGCGTTTTCATTGTATAAAACTTGTTTTCGAACTTTGGTAAGTCGGTGTGTGCTAAAATTTCATACATTTAATCCATTGTTGTCTTACATGTTTTCTTCTTAATAATAATTTTATATTTTAAGATATTATGGCGAACAATCGACTCATTCTTACGTGGTTTATTATTTTTGGAGAATCATATATATTTTCAAAAAAGTGCGGCGTCAAAACACAAAGTAAGTACAATGTTATTGTTCATGGCTTGACTGACTAACTATGTCTGCTCCAACTACCACTGCTCCTATGACAGACACGCCCGGTACACTTCCACTTCAGCAAAAGCATGATCTTCATTGTGACAATGTACAAAATACAAATACAATACAAAATGTACATTTTTTTTGTGATTTTTTGTCTTTGCAGCCTGACTTGCTCTTTTCGCTCCTGAGCGGTGTAGTTGTTATATTGGTTATAAAGGATATGACACTTATAATTATAACAAGCGTGCAATGTGAGAAATTTTATGTATCTGTGGAGGAAGCTGGGGCGGCGTGTATACAGCGTGTGATGAATAAGAACTGTCCTAGTAAGAACTAAAACTATTGAATATTATTTGTAGCGGTCTTTGGTGGCCTCATGTTGATTTAAAACGTATCTGAATGCATGACTCCATTTGTTAATCCCCTTTTTTTCTTTGAGAAACGTTGATTAACTTCAAACGGGTTTTCGAGGAAAACTCCTCAAAAAATGGCGTTGGCGAAGTTTACTTTGAAAAACTTTTATTATCCTTGTTATCTAATGAAAATCCCTAATTCGGGATTTCTCTTAGGAACATTAAATATTTTTTTTCAGAGAGTGTCAGACATCTGTGTAAGCGCGTGATACAAGTTAACCGGACATTCAGTAAGATGACAGCGTGTGGTTTGTTTACTATAGACGCCACTTTACCGATACCACTGATGGGACTCATGACTAAGTACATTGTTGTACTGCTTCAGTTTGCTTTTCTGTAAAATTCCTTCTGAAGACAAATATTCATCACAACGATTTTATCTATAGACATTTAATAAGTAAAACAATGTATGTTGTCAAATGTTATTAACTACCTTTTTTTACTAGTAAAGACCAACTCTAATCAATCAACTCAAAAATGAACAAAAGGTACTTAATAATAATATCGTCAGGACAAATATTGAAACATACACAAAAGAAAAATTCAAATATAGGCAATGATTTCAAGGTAAAATAGTAATCTTTTTACATATTATGACAGCAAAAGTGATAAATGTTCCAATAAACAATTGATTGTTTAATTAAATTTTCTGTTGGATTGGTACCTATACCTACCTATCTTTCATTTGTCATCTAACATCGGAAACTAAAACAACGTGTCCTTCTATAAATCATGCGGAATAACGCAATACGTCCAGTTAAAGTTTTATTTAATAATAAACTGGACAAAGATTTTCATAAAATGGTTCAACATTTCAATAGTATGCTCTCTATATTCTTATCAGCTAAATACAAAATACGAGAAAGTTATATCATTCCTTGTGAAAAAAAGTATCATATAGTGATGTTCTTCATTATTTCCTTTTTTTATGCGTTAAGTGCCTATCGTTATTTCACCGATTCTGCTGGTATGCATAACGCTGTGACGTGTACCATGTTTTTTACCTTTTTAATTTTCTATGTTGTCGGGTACATACTACTGATAATTTGTAACATTACCCTTAGTCGTAGCCACGTTTCCCTTATTATGAGTATCCAAAAAATTCATAGGAGCTTTGTCATGAGTGTCCGAACTTATATTATTTGGAATTGGATCTCAGTTCTGTCTATTGTTAGACAGACAGAACTGAGATCTGTGTGTCTATTGTAAGACAATTCAATTCCATGATATTAGCAGTGAATTAGTGGTCTTAGCATTTGATTTAAATCTGGTTTATAGTATTCGCATTATGTCATTGCTAACAAAGTATCTAAAAGAATGGGTTAAAAATATTTTGCTCGACATTGAAGGAGAAAATGATAAATATTGTGAGATGGTGTTTAGGATTTATCTAAATATTTTGGAAGCGTTCTCATTACATAAAACTTGTTTCCGAACATTGGTAAGTCGGTGTTTTGCTAAAATTTCATACATTTAATAATCAATTGTTGATTTGTCGTACATGCTTTTTTCCAAATAATAAATTTTACATTTTAAGATATTATGGCGATCAATCGACTCATTCTTACGTGGTTTATTATTTCTGGAGAATCATATATATTTGCAAAAAAGAACGGCGTCAAAACATCAAGTAAGTAAGTACAATGTTCATATTCATTGGTTATAGCTTGACTGACTAACTATGTCTGCTTTAACTACTATTGGTCCTATGACAGCCATCCTCGGTACACTAAAAATATGTTTCTTATTGTGATTATTTATGTATGTACATTTATGTGTAGTTTGCTCTTTCCAGCCTGACTTGCTCTCTTCAGTCCTGAGCGCTTTAGTAGTCGTATTGATAATAAAGGATATAACACTTATAATTCTTACAAGCTTCCAATGTGAGAAATTGTATGTATCTGTGGAGGAAGCTGGGGCGGCGTGTATACAGCGTGTGATGAATAAGAACTATCTTAGTAAGAACTAAAGTTTTTAAACTTTTGAATATTATTTGTAGCGGTCATTGTTAGTCTCATGTTGATTTAAAACGTATCGGAATGCATGACTCCATTTGTAAATCCCTTTTTTAACTTTTTTTCTTTAAGTAATGTTGATTATTTTTAAATGGGTTTTCGAGGAAAAGTCTCCGAATATTTGTGTTTACTTTGAAAAACTTTAATTATTCTTGTTTTAATGAAAATGCGGGATTTCTCCTAGGAACTTGGCATTTTTCTTTTCAGAGAGTGTCAAACATCTGTGCAAGCGCGTACTACAAGGTAACCGAACCTTCAGTAAGATGACAGCGTGTGGCTTGTTTACTATAGACGCCACTCTACCGATACCTCTGATGGGACATATGACTAAGTACATTATTGTACTGCTTCAATTTGCTTTTCTGTAAAATTCCTGCTGAGGACAATTATTCCTCACAACGATTTTATCTATAGATATTTAATAAGTAAAACAATATAACGCTGACAATGTTATTAACAATTTTTTTTTACTAGTAAAACCAACTAATCAATCAACTCAAAAATGCACAACAGATACTTAATCATAATTGTCGTCAGGACGTGACAAAGGTTATTAATAAAATATCTCTATATACAAAATAAAAGTTAAAATATAAATAAAAGTTAAACAACGCGATTCGTCCAGTTAAATTGCTACTCAATAATAAACTGGACAAAGATGTCCAAAGAATAGTTCAACCTTTCAACATTATGCTCTCTGTATTCTTCTCTTCTAAATACAAAATAAGAAAATGTTATATCACTCCGTGTGAAAAGAAGTATCACTTATTGTTGTTCTTCATTGTTTCATTTTTCAATGTGTTGTCTATCTATCGTGTATTCACGGATTATTCAAAAATGTATATTACCATGTTTTTGTTTACTTTTATTATTTATTACTTCGGCTACATTTTGCTAGTTATTTGCAACATCGTCCAAAGCTGTAACGACGTTTTTCTTATTTTGAGGATTCAAGAAATTTGTAGAAGTATCGATATTAGCAAAAGTATTCGAAATTATATTGTTTGGAATTGGATCTCACTTTTGTCTATACTTAGTATTTTTGTTTTTATGTTGTCATGTTACGCTATGTACCTGGATCCAATTTTATTTCATGACATCAGTGGTGATTATTTGACCGTAGCATTTGATATTAATTTACTTTATAGTATTCGTCTTATGGTATTGTTGACAAAGTATCTCAAAGAATGGGTTAAAAACATATTAACTGATAATAATAACGGTGAAGCTATCGACCATTGTCGAGAATTGTTTAGGATGTATCAAAATATTTTGGAAACTTACACATTGTATAAAAAATGTTTCCGAGTATTGGTAAGTTGGTGCTTGTTACATTCTATAGAAATATCAATACATCTAGGTATCAACGATTTCTTCAGTTTGATATGTTTTACTTTTTCATAGATTTTGTGGCGAACAATAGACTCATTTATACGTGGTTTGTGTTTTGTGGAGGTACACATAATACATTTGCAAGGAACAGCGGCGTCCCATAACGAAGTTAGTATAATTATGTACCGATTTCAAAAATTGGTTCTCAATTGATAGGTAGGTATTTTTAGGGTTCCGTACCTGAAGGGTCCAAACGGAGCCTTATTGCTGTCATTCACGTGTGCGTCTGTCCATCATCTGTCACACGGGGTTTACAGCCAAACGGTTGGAGCTACAGTCTTCAAATTTTCACAGTATTTAAGCATCTTGCTGACCCAAAGCCATACAAATTGTCAAATAATATTTTTAAATGTTTTTAAGGGGGAGCTCCCATACTGATAAAGGAGGTCGTGAAAATTTTGTTGCCTACCCCATCGAATGGGATATCGTTGTTTAGAACTTGTTGAGTTTATGAATAATTATTTTTTTGTTTTAAAAAATATTTGAAAACAAAGGAATGAGAACACCAAAGTCAACTTTAAAAAAAAAATCCGAAGAATTTTTTGACTTGTCATTAAAATATGAACTTGATATTTGATGATAATAATTATTTATTATTACGTATATTTTACTAACAAATACCAATATATAAATCAGTTTTGTTCATCGAAATTCCCTTATTTTTCTATTACAATCAACTTGATTTTGCTGTCAAATGCGTAGCACAGAAGGGATGCGGGCGGCGGCACGCCACTGGTACGGGTCAGGTCACTTACTTCTTATGAATAATTCTGCTATTCCGACGGCTTATATTCAACATTTGGTACGGAACCCTAAATGTACGAAGTCCGACACGCACTTGGTTGGTTTTTTTATTACACTTACTTCCTATTGTCAGCAAAGCTATAGTCAGTTCGAAAGTATCTCATAAAAGTGTTTGTGAAACCTAGTTCAGGTTAAATTCTTACGAAATCATTTACTTACTAAAGGGAATTACTATCACATTCATCTGCATTTATAAGGCTTCAACTTTATAAATCAACTAACCCTATGCTTGCATGCCTTGATGAGTTTTTCTTAGTTTGCTAAATTTACTTTTGTTTTACTATTTTGCACAAAAAATGTTTTCTTAACTAAAATTATTGTAGTTTCTAGGTTAGTTTTGATAGCATGGTTTTGTAAAGTTTTTTTTTCTATTGTATTCCGTGGAAAATGTTGTAGGTTACACATTTGGCATCTTTTTGTATTTCTTCCTACAAGATGTAATAATTATGTCACTGTTTGTTTTCCCTACTTACTCAAATCGGATGCGAGTAGCGGCACATTACGCGAGCCAGTTGAATTGAACCACTGCGGTTTCGCTGCTATAGTTTCACGGCGCAGGTGTGCTATCCGCGTAAAGGCTTTTTTTGTTTTATTTTATTAATTTTATTTCTAACCACTATTTCCTAAATTTATTTATTTAAAAAAAACCATCTCGTTTTTCAATCATCGACGAAATTGAGGTACTATCTAGGCGCTATCTTTTAGGTGATTATTAGGTACTATCTTTTAGGTGATTTTAAATCAAAATATTGGGTTTAATTATTCAAATAATCAGTTCAAAACACTCAACTTGTAATTGGCACTCCTAATTGCTTTCCATATTTTTACATTTTGTTCAAATAATTTTGGCACAGGCTATTGATATTCATAAATATTTACAACACATTTGTGTTCTTCTGCTTCCAGCCTATATTCAAGACTTTATTTCTGAGCGGTCTGTTGATTGGATGGATTATAAAGAATATAACCCTAATGACCATAATAAGCGTGCAATGTGAGAAGTTCTACTTATCTGTGGAGGACGCTGGGTCGGCGTGTATACAGCGTGTGATGGATACGAATTGTCCAGGTAAAAACAAGTTTTGATCATGAATACAGTGAGGTAAATTAATTATAAAGCAAACTCCAAGGTCAAGGACTTTCTGTTTTTATTTTAATTTTTACTTTGTTTTATTTTTAGTTTTGTTATGTTTCTATGAGTGTGTTTTATTTTGATCTGTGATCTGTGCGAGTCCCAATAAATGCTTTTTCTTTCTTTTCAAATTGGCACCCTACGACATTTTACAGGGATATAGTTATATAATATAATATAATAATCTTTAATAATAATCATAAAAATGTATGTAATTATGCATACATTTTTATGAATTCCCTAGCTCCTGCGCTAGTGTACACTGTATTACAGGAGCTAGTGTCAACCTCTAGTTACATGATACATGTTTATTATGGCATTCAAAGATTACAAGCAAATAAAAAAAAAATAGAAGTAATAAAATTAAAAGTAATCCAACATGCAAAAATAATATATGATTTATTTCGGACTACACATACAAAGCATGTACACAAAATTCATATATTATTAGTAATAATGACTTAAAAACTGTGTTATTCTCCGGCCGTTGAGAGAATTCGTTCCTGACAGCCGAGAACCTGAGAACCAGCCGGTCAGCTGAGAACAAAAGAAAACGAGTTTTACGAATTTAAACTGTATTAATTTCTAAATGTGTTCAACTGACAGGAGATGTCAGGAACGCATTCTTTCGGTGGCCGAAATATAGTAAACTCTTACAAACTAACCCAAAAAAAAACTAATAATGACGTGACCATGACGTCACGTCGTTCTAGTCCACTTTGTTTAAAAATGTTTAGTAATTTCACACAACTGTCAAATAATAACGGTTTTAATTTAAATATACATATACGGGCATTTTAAGTTAGTCAATTTGCTTAAGTTGCCGTGCACGAAACCGGCTGCTTTAGATCAATTTTGTCCATTGGTTGTGATAAAGGAAAAGAGAATTTAAACAAAATTATTTGTGATTTCAAAAGTCGAGTTCTTTGTTTTGTGTGTGGCTGGAGGAAGGGATTTTTCAAATAAATTAAGTATTCATGGAAAATCATTAATATTAGCAACAAGTTTTCCGAAAAATTAAACGACCCTGACGTTTGATAATTTTTTTACAAGAATTTATTTTTGATTTTGAACATTATACAACACTGCTTGCTTGTGGCTGAAGTACTTTTTTCAACTTCAATACAAAATATAGCAGAAAAATTATAAAAATAATGATGAAAAAACCTATATTTTATTAAAAACCCAGTCGGTAATGCATTTTTTCCTATTATTTAGCAAACCTTAAGATCAAATTTAAAAATCACACACTGGACTTCAGCTATCCTTAAAATAAAATCAAAATTTTATTTTATGATTATTTATTTATTTATTTATCTTTATTTCAGGTAGAACCCATAAATGTGTTAGTATTCCTTAACCTATGTTAGTATATTAGACTAAAACACACACTAACTAATAATAATTAATTACGCCATCTCACGGAGACACCTGGCAACAGTACATGCACTGCGCACAGGTGCCCCATAAGGTGGCCCTCAGTCTTACTAGCAATAACACTCAGAAGACTGTTGTCGCTGCCCCGCATTCGACGCAGTAGTGAAGCGGATCTTTTACGAATGATCGCAAAGAAGTCGTCTGTACGCGCTACTGTGAACATTCCTGACGCGCTACAGAAACGAGGCAGCGACAGCAGTATCCGAAAAGCATTATTGTACTGCACACGCAGGGCATTAAAGGTTTTTTGCGTGTATCTGGTCCACAGACTGCAAGTATAAAAGGTCTGGCAATAAGCCCTAAACAGAGTAATCTTGACATTGCTGTCGCACTTTGCAAATCTGCGGGCCAGCATGTTGCATCTTACGGTCAACGCCCTCCGCTCCCTCTCAATATCACAGTTATCAGTGCCATCCTCTGTAATCCAGTGACCAAGGTACTTGAACTGTTTTACTCTGTTTAGAGTGGCACCACAGAGCGAGACTGGTGGTACAACTTCATAGGTCTTGTTTTGTGCCATAAAAACTAACAGCTCGCTTTTCTTGGCATTATACCTTAGTCCATGGGCTCCAGCATAGCACTCACATATATTTAACAGCTTCCTAAGAGCACTGATCGACGGACTCAGCAGCACCATATCGTCAGCATAACTGATATTGTTGAAAGACACACCATCGATCGTGCATCCGATGCCAGTGCTGCTGAGTTCCTCGATCAGCTTATTCACATAGATGTTAAACAACTTGGGGGAGGTCAGACCCCCCTGCCTCACCCCGCACTCTAACCTGTACACATCTGAGTATGAGCCTGCCCATCTCACAGCGTTGTGTTGGTTATCGTACCAGAACTTTAGGACATTAATTATTTCTGGCGGCAGGTTAGCTTCATTAGACAACTTTTCCCACAGGATGTCATATAAGACGAGGTCGAAAGCACTGGATAAATCCAGGAAGCATGCATACACAGGTGTCCTCCTCCCAGTGTAATATTGCACTGTACTCTTAAGGGTCATGATTGCAGTCTCAGTTGATAACCCATCCCTAAAACCAAACTGTCTGTCGTTAATTTTTAATTGTTTACCCAGACAACGGTCAAGTAAACAATCAAAAATGTTCGCTGTAACCGTTGCCAAGGATATCGGTCTGTAATTATTAACATCAGACATATCACCGGTCTTATTCTTAGGAACGGGCACCACCACTGTTTTCACTAGATCAGCCGGCAGATAAGAATGGCTGACACATAGGTTGAATAGTAAGGCAAGAACCCTTGTGAGATGAACACCTGCGTTCTGCAGATGCTCAATACTTAAACTATCGTGACCAGGTGACTTACCCCTGGACATGTTTTTGATGACGGAAGACACGTCACGGGCAGTGAAACGTACACTTAGGTCATTATAGCTTATATTCGATGTTTGGTCTGCTGGACCCAGAGGTGGATCAATTTTGAAACGCTGTCGGAATAAGTTAGCAATATCGACCAAGTCACTTTTGCCCCCAACACTCGAAGGGAGACTCGACTCAGGATTCAACCTTTTCGTTTCTCTCCAAAAGCTTCCAAAATTCCTCGCCGAGTGGTGAGAAGCGATAATGTCCATCTTAATTTGCTGCTGGTTATTTTGACACCACTTAAGCTTTGCCTTGAAAGCTTTTCGAGAGTCCCGCATTTGGCTATAAATGGGTCCCACACCGGGTTTACCATATTGCATCCAAAGCTCAAACCTCAGTCGAGCCTCCGCATGGGCCTCTTTCACATGTTTGTTCCAACCCGTGATATACCTTCGCCTCAATTCAGTCCGACACAAACAAGTCGCCGCTGCTGACTCACTTAAAAAGTCAATAACAGTTTTATACAACTTATCTATATGCAGTCTGTGCTCCCGGTTGTGGCACATTTTATCACAACATTCATGAAAAACAACCGGAAAGTCCACTTCTCTCAACTTCTCATGACACAACTTATGGTACTTATTTATCTGGCCAGCTTCTCTAATCCCCCACTTAATCTCGTTACATGATGCCTTATTGCCAACAATTTTTGGCTGCAACACTTTTATGTTGCATGTCAGCTGTACGGGTAAGTGGTCTGACCAAAAAACATCATACATAATCTTAACATTTACAATAGTTTGACACGCGGCCTTAGTGACTACACAATGGTCAAGCCATCTACGACAATTATTATGAGCGTCACTAACATATGTATATGTATCAGAATTCAGTCCAAGTCTTTCTATATCTGCACATAACCAGTTTTGTTCTTTACAGAAACTAAGTAACTCAACACCAAAACGCTCACCTGGGTGTGAATTAAAATCTCCCAACACAAATACACTTTCAACGTTCTCGTTCTCAATAATTGCACTTACTTCGCTTAAACACTCCGTAAACTCAATAAGGTTGTCCATTGAGTCGGTAGGCATGTAAACGGAAACAACTATGAACACGCGTTCCGCCACTACAAACTTAGCCGCCACCAGACGCACACTTTTACACTCAATGACGGACACCGATGTAAACAAACTCCGTCTCCAGATTAGCGCCACACCACCATAAGGCCGCCCACGAAGTATCTCGTTCGACGTATTCACAGCTGATTTGCCCACAAAAGCGAACTCTTTGTGGATAGTTCCTAAGTAAGCTATGTCGTGCGGTAGGAGCCACGTTTCCTGAAGTGCAATGATATCAGACAAATGGCAAAGTGATCTTACACTGTCAATAGATCTATGAATAGATTTACAGTTGAAACTTACGAAATTAATTAGACTTTGTTCCATTATGACTAGGTGTAGTTACTCGTAATTTTTCAGCAGGTTTACCTCTGAAATAAATAAACTTCCTGAAATTGACGCCCTCAGGCCATAGGTTGTCATTCATGAAGACTGGTAACTTATGTCTCGGAACGTAAACTTTATAGGCATTGTACTCTCTTTCCTGTTTCATAACCACCTTTTCCAACTGTACGGACACCTGAGTCTTACTTAAAATATAACTCGATATATCGCTCACTGATGCACCTTTGTCTACGTTATTAATGAAGAGTGGGACTTTAATATCTGCCGCTTTAAATTTCAATTCAACATCATTCTTTGCTGTACCTTTCTGCCCAATAAAACGATTTTTGTATCGTTTTTTCCTAACTTCTATCCATTCTTCGTCTTGCTTATTTCCTTTCCAAATACCAGGCTGCTGAACAATATCCGCTAAGGTCCTTTGTTTTGCTTTTTCGATATAATCGCGAGGCATTGTTACGCTGTCTACCTTCATTTGCGCATGAGTAGATACCGAACTTTGAGACGGCGCATGACTCAGCTGTGAAGCCGCACGCACCATACCGATGACAGGCTCGTTCACTTGTATCGGCGAATCCGGTTTTGCAAGCGAGACGCACATATCGTTAGCGCGCTCGGGTGAAAGGGATAGCTGATCCTGCGCGTCACGCATTATCAGCTGTTCGCAGTGTGTCACTAAGCCCATTGGCCCGCTATCATAGGTATCGTAAACACAAGCACCTCTTTTGTTATTAACGTTCAAATTATGAACGTTAACCAATGAAGCTCTTTTCAGATTCTCCAAGTCACATTTTAGTACACTGAATTGATCGTCAGTAACATATTTTTCCTTAATATACGATATGTCACTTCGCAAAATTAGGAGATCTTTAAGTAATCTTGTGACATCTATATGGTCAAAAGATATTGGCGGTAATTTCTGTAGATCGCGCGCCACAAAAATTGGGATTAACTCTGGATCTGTCTGTTTGAGAAGGCCTATCATATCCTCCAAATTTCTGTTAGTCTTGCCTTTATTTTTGCGCGTTATGTTACGCTTTGAAGTCTGAACTGAATCAAACAACAGACTTTTGGCATTTTCGACTTCCTCCTCAGAAAAAGCTGTCACACAGATTTGCACTAGACTTTCTTCATCCATCACTTCAATTTTATTTTGCACAAATGCCAGCACTTCGCTGATCACAATGTTACAGTTTTGACATTTTAACACTTTAGAGGCCATTGCGTAGCCTCAAGGTCAATGACCCCCCACACGGAACCAACGTATAGAAGACGCGTAATACTCGACCGTTTACGATGACGGTTGCGCGACAACTGTACACAATTATACAATTTAAAAAAATATTCATTAAGCAAAAGGCGAAATAAACTATATTTTCGAGAGCGCAAAAGTGATGAAACTATTAACAGGTGCTGAAATTGACACAACTGGTTTAGCACTACGAAAACTGGTACTTTTATAGTTACACGGACTTAATGTTTCAGTTATTTCAAGCTTTCTCACAATTCGATTTTTTTTTTGTGCACGGAGCATTAGCAACAAAGGAGATGGATAACGGTACCATACAAGCTTGGCCCAGAAATGAACACAAATTAAATTAAATGTAGTATGAAGCTACAATAGTCTTTCATAGCTCTGTATATGTTTGTTCGTCGTAAAACTTTGAGAAGAAACCTTCTCAAATCTGATGACTTCAAAATTAAATTCAAACCTGTCGATCGCGGAGTAATCCACTGTCTTTCTGAAGATTGAATTTCACTCAAATCTAACGACTGCATCCCAAAATTATTCATTTGCTATGGGGGCAGTTTATTTCCAACGTTGGATAACCGTTTAAAACCAGGCAAAATCAGAGTGGTCCGAGATGTGAGTTATTGTTATTGTAGCGCAGGTATTTGAATGCGAAAGTCCATAGTCCAAAAATGCGAAGTCACTCAGAAATGAAAAAAAAAAACCAGAAACACAGCCAATGATATTTTTGAACAAATCACAAGAAATCACAACAAAACATTCATGATGCTGTCACACGCAGCACCACAGAGTTATAAATAAAATAGAAGTCGTCAAAGACAGACTCGACTGACATTTTTGTCACCCTATGCAACCCATCATGCCTAATCTGTGCCTCAACCCTTCTGGGTTACATAAGTTTTTATCGCATGTATTTGTATGGTATGTACATAGTTATGCCCTATGTATATAAGATTCTTTATTCTCTCGTAGCATCCAGACGTCTGGATGCATTTCAATTATTTTCTTTCAACTACGTAGTAATGTTATCATAATCACTACAAAACCGATCACAAAGGACGTATTTTTTGCTTAAAATCAAAAAGTGCAGAAATATTATAATTATGAAATCTCATGGTTGCACAGTTTTTCAATAATGCACTGGTTTTTATTTTTTTAATGTTCCAAGTAAAAGTGCGAACACATTTAATAATTGTTAGTTTTAAATGTTTGAGTAGAAGATAAATTAAACTTTGTTTTCATTAACTTGAGTTTTTATTTTGAGTAGTATATTTATTTATCACGGTAGGTTGATTGGTACTTAGTTGAAAGAAAAGTAGAGTAAGCACCTTCCTAAAGTGAGTAATTATTGCCGCCCAGCGTAACGCACTTCAATTTTAATCGATTTTGAAGGAAATTCCTAATCCAATATGTGAAAGGTCACAAAAATCAACATTGCGGACTTTAGAACCCAATAAGTAGGTAAAGTCGTGAAAAGGTATTAGAACGTCAAAATAAAGGGCTTTAGGAGACGATTCCAAGAGGTCACCAGGGTCAATTTTTTTGGTTCACCAACAATTGTTTACACTGGTTTTATGCTAAAGGTAACATGCAAAAGTGTGATTCAATAGTGCAAACTTTGATTTATACTCTTTCTAACACACGGGATGATTCGTATAGAAAAAGTAAAAAGAAAATATTGCGTTGATCTTTAAATGTCTCCCTATTATGTTAGCAGTTAGTTAGTTAGTTGCAGGTCGGTGCAAAGCATACATGACATAATTATTACATATGCATGACGGGCAGTGACAATGATTATGAAAGATAAAGAATGTGCTGTCATTACATAAGTTTTAGTAACCTACAGATGTATTTCATTTATGTGAGAATGCTGGTATCCGTATCACAAGTTAAATCTTTCTTTGGATGCCAGAGTTCATACAAAGACTGATTATAGCACTAATGGTTATATAATTGTAATACGCTATTATTGTATACGCATGGTGTTGTTTGTAAGTGTTTGATTGTTCAACTATTATTTGTTCAATAAATTATCTTAATCATAAGACTGGACTGATCTATTGATCTATTTAAAAAATGAAATTGATACATTAATCAAATTATTAAATATCACGTTCATAACAGTCTTTTACAATACTCTTTAAACACAGTTTTAATATTTTGTATTCTAAAAATACTCGTGGAATCTTAACAATTCTTACAATAAGCATGTCCCAATTACCATCACATTTTTTCAAAACTGGCAACATAAGTATATCCCCGAATACTTGAATCAAAATAAATTGTTTAAAATAAATAAATTGAAATATTTCCTGCAACGTTTTGCCAAGTAACGAAAGCTGTGGTGAGATTTCAAATATTATCTAAAGTCAGGGAAAGGACATGGATAAAGTTTGGTCTGACACAGACAAAGAGATAATAAAAATAAAAAATGGTCAGTTTTGTTTTAATATTATAGTTTTGTTAAATGTTATGTACTTATTTATTATCTCTTTGTCTGTGCCAGACCATACTTTATCCAAATCCTTTCCCTGACTTTACATTTATGTACATTTTTGCGTTTGAACTGTTCACGTGTTACTATACAGGGTGTTAAAGAAATTGCGTGTCATAGCTTAGGGTTAGGTTCAGTATCGATAAAGGAACCCAAGAAAAAAAAATTGCAAGATCAACCTAATTTAGTGACCTAACCTACTAACTTAGTAATTAACGTGTAGCGCTTAGGTATAATATTAAATATCTTTATAGTCTTTAGCAATGTATTACGTAGCTCTTAAGTAAACTCTCTGTCCCCACAACCACTGTATACAACATCAGTCATCCATGCAGTAAACCTTCAACTAGTAACACGCTCTTTCATTTCATTTGCCGAAACTTTTGATTTCTCACACCATCAAAACACTTATCGGCAAAAAAAAATTAAACAAATACAATATTTTTCAAAACGATTGCTATTTTAAGTTAGTAGGTAGGTAATAAATTAGGTTGATCTTGCAATATTTTTTTTATGTTTTAATTTTATGTTTTTGATATTTTCTCTGTTTTTCCTGCCTTCCTTTATCGATACTTAACCTACCCCTAAGCTATGGCACGCAATTTCTTTAACAGCCTGTATAATACCTCCCACAGTCTATGATATCCTTTTTTTTAATCTCCCTTGTATTTCTCATTTATTGTTTACTCAGTCACAAATATCTTTGCAAGCATATGCGATCAAGTATTGGTCAGTGATGTTTATGCGAACTTGTTTGTTAAATTAATAATGCCACTACTACCACTACTTTACCTCACACACTGACTTATAATTTGTAAACATTTTATGAAAATCGTCTACTTTTTCAATGTTTGTAAATATGTGAGCACATAGTTAGTTTATTTGTCATTGTTTCATTTTTAATTCTTTTTACTTATTGTAATGTAGTAATTTTATTCTAAGTGCATCGTCTTCACATTGTATAATTATATAAATTAATATAATCATACAAAATAATTATTGTCAAACATTTTAAACGAGTAACGGTGGAGTTTCTTGTTCATTCTTCTCCATACGAAACTACCTTTTGGAAGGGGCGACTAGAATCACTTCGTCCATAAGTGCCTTTTAAGTGCCTATTTGAAATAAATGATTAGATTATGACTTTCCAATTACACACTTTATATATTTTTTCCACAGAGAATATAAAACATCTGTGCAAGCGCGTGCTACAAGTTAACCGAAGCTTCAGTAAGATGACAGCGTGTGGACTGTTTACGCCACGCTACCGATAGCTTTGACGGGACTCATGACCAAATACGTTATTATACTGCTGCAGTTTGCTTTACTGTGAAATAACTGTTTACTTACTAAGGCCGTGTTCAGATAACCCACGCGGACCACGCACGCGCGTTGGGCCCGCCTTGCATCTGCGTTCGCCACGCGAAAAATCCGCGCATGCCACGCGCCCGCCTCGTACCCGCTTATACTACTTATTATTAAATAAAAAATCGCCCTTGATCACAGTCAATACAGCACTAGCCGAAGCGCGGGCACAAGGCGTGAAGCGGGCATGGGGCGGCCGTGAGGTGGGCGCGTGGCGTGTGTGGGTCGACTTCGATAAATGCAATTTGAGATCTATTGATGTGTCTCAAGACTCAAATTATACACAACAAATTTCAAAGCGAGCGAGGCGGGTGCGGGGCGGATGCTTGGCGTGTGCGTAGCGGACGCGTGGCGTGCGCGTAGCAGGTGCGTGTCGTCTGATCGCAGCCTTACAGTTGGTACAACCAATTTAAAAAAACTTATTGATACACTTGTTATATTCTTTCGTACGATAATAATTGTTTTTCTTTGATTAGTTTGTTTTGCACAAAATATAACGCTAATATATTATGAACGGTTCTTATTAATTATCCATATTGGTCTACAGATTCAATGTCGCTTAGCGCGCTATTGAGTTGGGAGTTTCTTTGAAGGATACCATCCGACATAAAACTATCTGGAAGAGAACTGGAAAGAAGGCATACCTGCATAGTTATCAAGCTGAAGTGACAGTGGGCTGGTCAATTATGTGGAACATAGATACTTGCAGGCAGGCTGGATGCGAACGGCGGAGAACCATGTGTTATGGCGCAACTTTTGAGAGGCTTATGTCCGGCAGTGTATAACTTACAGGCTTAGTTGATGAAAAGGAAGAAAAAGAACTCTCGAAACTTCTACAATAACATGGGTTAGTCAGTAATCCTTAATTATGTAATATGCAAGAAAACATGACTAATGTTCGACTTTGATACGATCAAATTTTAATCGAAACCAGAATTTCTTTACTGGATTTGTCAACATAAAACTAACAAAACATTGTCTATACATTATTACAAGAAATCATGTGGAGCTACTCAAATGCTCTAGTTTACTCAATTAAACCGGATAAAGACGTTCTGCAAATAGTTCAACCTTTCAACATTATACTCTCTGTATTCTTCTCTTCCAAATACAAAATCTCTTATTTTGTTTATACAGGAAAAGTTTTTATCCACTGCGCAAATTTTGACAGATTAAACGAGTTTTATAAACATATAAATCAGCTGTGCGCTAGATCGATTCGCCGGCGTAGGTATTTACGTGGGTTACAATGTACTGATCGCTAATTTTATCAGGTTCGAGCTAGACTTTTTTATGTTTAGGCCGTGACCTGAAGTTATTTGAAGAGTAATTCCAATTTTTCCTTAATACTTTAATGGGCTTAGGATGGCTTCTTCGATTTCGATCGCCAGTCGGGGTCTGCCAGACCCTCGTGCATGATTCGGGGTTCTGAACTGTCCGTGATCAAGCAGCCTTTAAGTGGCCGCTTAAAATGGTCCTTTCATTAGGGACCGCGGGGTTAAGGATTCCATGGGCTCGCATTCGAGGTATGCTCTCCGTCGCATACATTCTGCAAGCTGCTCGCAAACTTTCACCACTCAGTACATACACTAGCACCATCTCGTAAAACTCGCGGTTACTGAAGTCCGACATCGAGACCGGTACAAGCACAACACACGTGCGGCGCGGCGCTTGCACGGGAAAGCGATTAGACGCGACGTAACACGACAGCGCGTGCGATGAGCGAACTGTCGGCTACAGCGCCCGGCGCGCCCTGTCGCCCGGGAGGGGGTTTCACCCCCGTGCAACACCGCCGCTTGCGCCGGCCGCCGCGCGCCCATTGATATTATTACGAATAGATTGTGTCCATATTTTGCTGATATATAGTAGGGTAAAAAATTAAAAAAAGTATTGTATAAATAATGGAAAATGTGTTATATTACTGATATTGAACCACCAAAAAAAAATTGCGTACTGGTTAAAAACTTTTCCTGTATAAATTACTCTTCGTGAAAAGAAGTATCACATATTGATATTCTTTAATATTTTATTTTTCAATATGTTCAGTATCTGTTGCATGTTTAACGACGTAGCCACTGATTTTTTGGAAAGGTATCGAAACGGCACCGTCTTTTCTTTCGTTTTCTATCGCTTCGGCTACATAATTACTAATCATCTGTAAAATTGCTCATAGCCGTGATAACATTTCTCCATCTCACAGAGAAGAGGCCTGTGTCCCAGCAGTGGGAACATTATAGGCTGATTATGGTATGTTTATGGTGGCAACACTTCTCTTATTTCGAAGATTCAAAAATTCAATATTCGAAATTATATTAATTCGAATTGGACTTCATTTGCGACTACATTTTTGATATTCATGAATACATTATTTTTTTCTTTAATTAATATATTTTGTAGACGTTACCGGTGATTTATAATTAATCTATAAAATCACCGGTAACGCTTACAAAATAAATAAAAAAAAACAAAAAGCAACAATTTGATTTTGACATTAATTTATTGTATAGTATTCTTCATATGGAATCGTTAACAAAATATCTCGAAATGTGGGGAACACACTGAGAATAAATAATTAAGACGAAGATGTATACTGTAAAAACATATTTGAGCTGTTTCAAACAATTTTAGAAGCTTCATCAGCATCCTTTCCTTGTCTTGTGTTACTTGTGGTCGGAGCAACACGTTTTCTTCTTCCATTCTCCCCCTGTCAGCCGTCACGCTATCATTCACTCCCTACTCTTTCATATAATTCTTCACAAAATCCATCCATTTTTTCTTTGGCCTGCACACAACAACAACATAACAACAACTTCAACAACAACATCTACAACAACAACTACAACAACATCATCATCAACAACAACATACACAACAACAACAACACAACACACAACACACAACACAACAACAACATAACACAACACAACACACACAACATTTATATCTGTAACTTTTATGGTGTACATAATAAAGAGTATTCTATTCTATTCTACGAGTATTCTAATCAATTCCTCTCCCTATCCACGCATCAACATTTATATTTATCACTCTTTTAGTCACATGTGTTTGCTCACTCCTCATCACATACCCATACCAAGCCGAACGATTTTCTTTAAACTTTTCTGTCATTGGAGGAAGCTCGGTCGGGTGTGTATACAGCGTGTGATGAAAACCAACCGCCTTATTACAAAACAAGATTTATATTTGACATGGCTTTAACCATGGAGCTAGTTTTTGTAATAAGAACGTAACAGTGATTGAAATACCGTTCTTTTTACAAAACTGAAAACTTAGTTCGGTACTAAGTTGTCAGTTTTATGTTTAGGAACTTTACTATAGTCGGAATAGAGTTCGAAATTCAATAATGGATCCATGTTTTAAACCTGGGTCTGAAAATAAACCTTGTTTTGTAATAAGTGGGAAACTGTTTAGGTAAGAACAAAATTTGTGATTATGAATTTGTTTAGTACACACTTACTAGAGAATGGGCAGCAGCGTTCTCTATGCATTTTTAAAACCCTACCGCGATCGCCAACCCGCCTGCCAAGCGTGGCGATTATGGCAAATCCCCTCCCCCCCCCTCTTATTTGGCGGAGGCCTATGTCCAGCAGTGGACGTCTTTCGGCTGAAATGATAATGATTATGAATTTCATACAACTGTCAGAGAATGACTTTTGGTGTTTGAATAAATATACGTACAATCTAAATTGGTAGTCAATTTGATTAACAATTAATTTCCCTGACTAGACATTGTCATCTCGAGCAACCTTGTGCTGGAACTTTTCGCATATCATTGACTTTATATCTCCCACACTTTACGTTAGTTTTGTTAAAATCCCCTTTTAATTTTGTTAAAGTATTTTTCATATAAACAGGGAGTGTCAAATATGTGTACAAGCGCGTGCTACAAGTTAACCGGAGCTTCAGTAAGATGACAGCGTGTGGACTGTTTATTGTAGACGCCCCTCTACTGATACTTTTGACGGGACTTCGAAATTCACAATTATTGTACTGCTGCAGTTTGCTTTGCAATAAAAATATTAATTAAAATATAGTATCTGTAGTTACACTTGACTTATGCTAGTTATAGTTAACAAAACAGGTAGGTGTTGCAACCAGCACCCTTGCTAAGTTATGAAATAACTTGTATTAAGGGCAGTGGTACAAGCCCATATATACACATAATTTTCACAAAATAATTGCAGAATTCAGAAATTACTCTATTTATTATATTTAATTGACATTTGGATTATTCGTGTTTGTGGGTGTGTGCGTATGCGAAGTTTTGTATGTGTATAATGGTCATGGTGTGTATTGTGTCGGTGCAGAAATAAAATATACCGTTACGCTTTTATCTGTCTTTTATAGGTTTTTTTTCTGATAGTTTTTCAGTAAGTATTAATGCGATGGATGCGTACAAACGCAATACCAAAATAATTTGTAAATCAAACATATTCTTAGGGTAGTGTGTCTTTGCGTAATATTAAGCTTTTTAAGTGCTATTTTTTGGTAGATTCAAGCCCCCCCCCATGTCAGCTAAATAATTGTTTTTGGATATCCGATTAGAATACCTACAGAATATCTAGGTTCCCAAATATATATTTTGAATGGACACTAATTTAAACAAGAGTTATGAGAAAAATAAGTGTTCTAGAGAAATTTTAAATTCCTCATATCTCGTCTTTATATCCAAAATATATATTTAGGAACATAGATATTCTGCAATCCAATCGAAATAAATACACACTACCTTAAGAATATGTTTGATTTACAAATTATGTTGGTACCTATTACGTTTGTATGAACTACGCATGCGCATAAAATTTTTTTAAGGGGCCGGCGCAGCGGCGTACCGCCGCGCCGGCCCCTTAAAAAAAATTTGCACCCATAAATAATGTATGATAGTTAAAAAAACATAATACTAAACTATGTTTTATTCCTTAAAAAAACATAAGAGAACAAATACTTAAACCAGTCACATTTTTGAGACCCCGTAATCTCCCTTCAATAAATAATAGTAAACACTAATTAACAAAAATCATTTAGGTACCAAATAATGAAAAGTTTAGAATTGCAATTGGGTATGTAAAGTAAAAATTAACCTATGCCGATTCCAAAAGCATTTCGAGATTTTAAGCTTCTAAGACTTATTTTTTTATTAATAGGTCTTACAATTATAAGATCGTATTTATTTTCACAAAAATACTTAAAATCACTTGACTTTTATTTGACCTCTAAATGCCGTCACAAAGCAGCCTGAATTAGAAACTTTCAGTGCCTCTTGTAATTAAGTTGTTCTTTATGTGTCAAGTGTCATGTCAACGTCAAATTTACATGAAGCACTTAATACTATTCTATTCAGGTATTTAAATACGTAAATAGTGTAGTTTTTTACCAGCGGCGGACAGTACAAGTCGAATCACATCGATGTATCCCCTCAGGCAAACTTAACTTACGTTCAAATGATCTTCACAATAAAACAGACGCCGCCCAGACTTGTACTCAACATTTACTTCCTCGCACCATTTCCTTTTAAAGGTTTCTTTTACTAACAATCAATTTGTGTCGGCTATTTGTTGTGGTGTTTCTTATACTTGACGGTATGAAGCACTTAGCAGAAGTAGTCTTTGAATCCATTCGTTTTATTAAGCCATATCTTTAAACTAAAGTACGGAAATCGCTAAAGTATGAAATGTAAACAAATTAATTGTCAAATTTGACAGTTTGACTTTACTGAATTTTGGTTTTAAATAAGTGTTAAACGTGGCAAAGATCCTAAGCTATTCAGTTCTACTAGTGACGTCAGTACGAACAATACTTTAAAAAAATATATAAAAATAACTACAGCTTGTATAAATAAAAAGATGAAATTATGTGTTTCAATACTCTTATCATTAAAATAAAAATATAAAAAACATACCTGAAAAATACTTTACATACCTAATTGTCCTAGCCATACTCGTATTAGTAGTGTGACATGTCAAAAGACATTAGAACACCATTAATTCTGGCAAATATTGTTATTTTTTACGTTCTTTTTTTTCATTCAAGCTATTGAATTCTCAGGCAATATAGTACTATTGTATGACCTAAATATATATTATATTGAATTGATATCAATAGATCCTCATTGTTCACGCCAATTAGTTTGTAGTTCTTGCCGTCTGCGGAGTGTCCGCATCAGTTAATCGTAGACGTTTCGTATCACGTACTACGTAGTACTTCCCAGCCACAGCCACGTCACTGCTACGTCTGTATTGATAGTAGTATTAATTTTGATAATGATTGTGACATATTTATGCCAATGTGAATTTATTGCCAGTTTTGAAGATACTCGTACATCTCGACTTTTCAATTTGTAATCGTTAAATAAATCGTAAATCACGAAATTAAAACAGTCCCAGCAAAATATTCAAATCGCCGAATAAAACATTTTTATTAGTTATTCATCATCCAGGAGATATCCCTGTTTACGTAAATTTATGATAACTAATTTTTCGTCCATCTTTACGATCCGGAAAAGAGATTTTTTAGAATAAATTATACACCTCCCCCCCGCATTTGGTACTGGAGTTTCCGTTTGCAATTTAAATTTTGTTAAATTAATGATAATTTAGGCGAGTTCCCGATACAGCAAAGTATATTTATGTCGCCGAAGAAGATGTCCTTAATTTTATTTTTGTTTAGGTTTTTTTTTTGGGATAAAACGATAATTTGGTAGATTATGTCGGTCAGTTAATTTGATCAAGGGGAATTGTTAATGATAATTTAGATGAGTTCCCGATACAGCAAAGTATACTTATGTCGCCGAAGAAGATATCCTTAATTTAATTTTTGTTTATTTATTTTTGGGTTAAAAAGATAACTTATTTAATCCAAGTAAGTCGGTCAGTTAATTTGATCATGATGAATTGAACAATAACGAGGGAAAAATGCATCTTATGTTCTTTAGCGTTGTTTGGAGGAAAGGGCAAAGATTTAAAACGTTAGGTAGGTGTGGAAATTAATTTACGTACCTTCTCTTTTTGGGAAGAGTTCTTTGCAGTGGGACAGATACGGGCTGGTACCTACTATATACTCCAAACCCAATAATAATTAAAGCCCAAATCACTGCGTCACGAATTATTCCTATTTGAAATGGCTGCTACTGAGAAATTCCAGATAGAAAAACCCTATAACACTGCCCGACCAGGGAATCGAACCCAAGACGTCGACCTCCAACGAGGCGGCATGGATGCATCTTCAAATCTGTTCTTAATAGAATTTCTAATCTAAATGAGCAAATACGCACGTGATTACTTAGTATAATAGGCGCATTGAAGCAGACTGACCTATACGTCGTAGTTATATCAGTATACAACTATTATGTTGGAGGGGTCGCTCAATTGTAGATCAGAGATAAGTAGATAGGGCACACTGGGTTATATAACTAGCGAGGGTGCAATGAAAACTCGCAAAACATTGAGATTACTGTATTAAGATTACTATATCTTGGTCACATTAACATATTATTCACGTGAACTTTCGGAATAAATGCTCTAAATCGCGCCGCCCTGGTCTACTCTTCGATATGCAATGGCCTATAATAATAATAAAACATCTATTGCAGGCTACAATGGCCCATAGATATATTATTATACCTTACAAGCTAACATAATATATAGTATAAAACAAAATATAGCTTAAAACTATGGTAGTGGCACTTCACTTCACTAACCTGTCCTTGTGCTGTCCTGTGGCACTTGTCCGCGGAAGCGACGAATCACCAGGCCCTGCGGCCAAAAGTCTTCCTCCATGACGACGGACAGAAAACAATTTGGTACTCGCACCACGAACGCCTTGAAGTTGACGTTGCGGTGTGACTCCAGTAACTGCACCCTCGGCGTGTACCTCGTCTTCTGGCGCTCGTACTCCACGATGTCCTCCGCCTTAGTGGTGTAGTGTAGGCGGGAGATGTACACCGGTGTGTTCGGCTTAGTGGCACGCAGCTCATTTCGGGATCCTTAGGAGCTTTGCCGCAGCGGTTCTTGTTTGTTCGTGATCGGCACTTCCTCTTTTGCACTATCACGAAACACTATGTAGTCACATTAAACATGAAGTTCCAAGGACTAATGTGAATCTTTGGGTTCATTCGACTAATCGAGTCTGGTCAAACCACGCTGGAGGTCGGTACATTTCATTCATTCATTCGATTATGGTGAGAACCGCATTAAAACCCAATGTGGACTTTAGAAGAATTAAGCAGTTACAAACTTAAACTCAAAGCAATTATTTCAATTAAACCATTCGGAGTCTGTCAGTTATAAATACACACATCAAAAGTGTCTAGGGATCAAGTACGCTTTATAGTACGTTTTGTAGTAGTTTTTAGTCTTTTTTGGATCGTCATTGATTTTATTTGGTGAATTTCGCTATTTGAATAAAGAATTTTCTTTAAATTTTGATTAAAAATAGAACTGTCAATCAGGATTCGTATAAAAGTGTGTAATAGCATTTTTATAAAATCATTACTGTACGGTGCGACCGCACATTGCAGAATTGCACTCTCATCAAAATTGAATTATAATAATTTTAGTCATTTTACATAAGTTCAGTTCACGTTCGGACCGCGTCATAGCAACACCTCATTTATCATTAGTTAAGGTCGTGGACTCAATACACGTATTAAGTGAAATACATAGTTTTATTCAATATCAATCAAATCCTATCAATCAGTAAAAGGCGTAAGGTGAAAGCCGTACATCTTTTTGGTCCTTCGAGCATTGCTATCAGTGGCTATCAAAAGCTCTATCAGTGACTATCAAAACCTATCAGTGTCTATCAGTGAAATATTTGACTCTAAAACCGTGCAGTGCTATCAACAAGAAAGGAGCATCAACGGGCAGTCAAGCATTCGAGAATTGGGCAGCAAATACAAGTAAGATCGTTTTAGTTATCACTCCGTGAAAAACTTCCTTCATCATCATGGAAGATATCCTCACGAACCAAGCCGAGATTTACGAGGCTATGAACAAGCTAGCCTCCAACCTCAAGAAGGATAGTTCGAGTCGTAAGGTGGGTGATTACTTTAAAAGACGTTTAGAAACGTTGGAGGCGTATTGGGCTGACTTCCAATATAATCATGATCGACTTGGTGCTGAGGAGAGCAGGTCTCACCCGTATTTTATAAGCGACGAATATGAGCGGGCAGCAGAGTTGTACAGGTCGGTTAAAGCATTAATCAATCAACAGCAAGTACTGATGAAAGCAGGACAATCAGTAGTTTCGGAGTTGGAGACGAAGTCTCAACAGCCAGCAGGCCAACCATTAGGTACGTCTCTAACAAGCATGCGAGATGAAGAAGCAGCGTTTCCAGAATTATTATCAAGAGGTACATCCAGCAAGACGGATAATATGCTCAAAAAACAATCAAGCAACATCAGGGCATTTCAGCGAACAATAGCAAATCTGAATTTAGGCGAAATATCCGAGAAGTGGGAAATGGAAGATGCACTTAAGATGTTGTATGTAAGATGGTCTGTAATTAATACATTGCATTGGGAACTGGATGGAGAACTGGAAAGCACGGATGAACACTACGAACAAGCGTATTCCAAGCAGGAGAAAATCTACAACAGCTTAAAAAAGGCAATAAATAGCAAGTTATGGTCTGTGGCCCACAAAGTAAACTCAACACCGAAATTGGACATTCCAAATTTCAGTGGATCCTATCAACAATGGACGTCTTTCAAGGACTTATTTACCGTAACAATACACGCTAACTATTCTCTGTCTAACGCGCAAAAAATGCAGTACCTCAAAAGCAAGTTGAGGGGAGAACCAGAAAAACTAATTCAACATCTGCAAATATCATCGGATAATTACAACATTAGTTGGGAGATTCTAAATCATCGGTACAATAATCTCAACTTAATTTATAGTTCTCATTTAGCTACATTAACAAACATCCCGGCGGCTCAGCAGGCAACTATCAATCACATCAAGAGTCTGCATGACACCACCGTCGAGAGTTTAAATGCTATCAAGAACTTAGGGGTAGACGTTAGTTCCTGGGATCCTTTACTCATACATCTATTGTCTCCAAAATTGGATTCAGAAACTTATGAAGACTAGGTGGCATCTATCAAAGAACCCAGGGCAGTACCTAATCTAAAAGAATTCCTATCTTTCTTAGAAGGCAAATTTACAGCTATGGAGTCTGCAGGGAGGAAGCAAGACAATCAATCATACAAATCAAACAAGCAATTTTCTGGAAAAGCATCAAGACCAAATTATAATTCGCAAAGGTCCACTACTGCGAATGGTGAAATCGTTTCGCAATCAACAAACAGTAAAAACACCAATTCGTCGAAAATATTTTATAAGTGCCCAATTTGCAAGACAAATGAACATCGCGTTTATTATTGTCAGCAATTCCTCGACATGACACCGCAAAGTAGACGCAAAACTTTGTCAAAACACGATGTATGCCAAAATTGCCTTTATTGCCATAACGGTAAGGCTTGCATTTCAAGTAAACGGTGTCGCGAATGCAATGGAAGTCACAACACACTGCTTCATGCAGCGTTCACACAACTAAACCGGACATCAGTTGCTAGCACAGCAGGAGCAAGCGACAATACGACACATGCCTCGAAATCCGAAACGCCGCAGCTGTCACGTGGAAACTCGCACGCGTCACTACAGCAAGACATGCCGGATGTACTTTTACCCACTGCACTGATCAAGGTCCAAGCAGAGGATGGATCATTTCAGACATTAAGAGCATTATTAGATCAAGGCTCACAAATGTCCCTAATCAGTGAAAGCGCAGCAAAAACTCTGGGTATATCACGCAAGAAAAGCTCAGGCGTAATCTGGGGTATAGGTGAAAAGGAAAGTACCTGCAAAGGGGTAATAAATATCAAGTGTGCATCAGTTAATAATAACTTTGAGTTCGATGTAAACGCTTATATCATGAACAAATTAATCAAAAAATTACCTAATCGCACGTTCAAAACACCAACATGGTCATTTTTGGACAATATCACATTAGCAGATCGACATTTCAACATCAGTCGACCAGTTGACTTACTTCTTGGCAGCAGTGTTTACTCAAAATTGTTACTGGAAGGGGTATGTAGAGACACTGAAGAGTCTGCATCAGCACAGAACACACGAGTAGGCTGGATATTAAGCGGAGACATCATACAATCATTTCAGTGTAACGTCATCTTACATAACCTGGACGAGATTCAGCAATTCTGGGAAATAGAGGACATCTCAGACAAAACGTCACTGTCATTAGGAGATCAGCAAACAATTGACTACTATCAGGAAACTACATTACGGCAAGAGGATGGTCGATATCAAGTAAGATTACCTCTGAAACAAAAATTTGTAGAGATGTTGGGAACTTCGAAACCAAAAGCTGTAGCCCAATTCAAATCACTAGAAATGAAGCATAAGCAACATCCCAACATCCAAGAAGAGTATCAACAATTTCTGACCGAATATCAAGAATTAGGTCACATGAAAATCTCAAGAAACAATTTAAAGCCAGATTGTTTTTTGACCCATCATAGCGTACTCCGTCCCGACTCAACCACTACCAAACTGAGGGTGGTGTTCAACGCATCGGCTAAGACGTCAACAGGCTACAGCCTAAATGACGTTATGGAAGCTGGACCAAACTTACAGCAAGACCTTCTGTCTCTGATTCTCAAATGGAGACAGTACAAATTTGCATACACAGCAGATATAGAAAAAATGTTCCGCCAAATTAAGATACATGAAGATGATCAAGCATTACAGAAGATCGTTTGGCGTAACTCAACAACAGAGCCTATACAGGACTATCAACTAACCACAGTAACCTATGGCACCAAGGCCGCACCATATCTATCATTAATGACGTTGAAGCAGCTTGCACGTGACGAAAAACACAATTACGTGAACAGTTTAGCGCCAGAAGTACTAGAAAACTCGTTTTACGTAGATGACTTATTGCACGGATCACATTCAACAGAATCAGCACAAGAACTAAAAAGAGACTTAATCAAACTTTTGAGATCGGGAGGCTTCAACCTCAGGAAATGGAAATCAAATGTACCTGAGTTATTAGATCACATACCAACCGAGAACAGCACTCAAGATAGTTTCAATTTCAAGCAATCAGAACAAACGAAGACCTTAGGTCTCATCTGGGACCCTAAGGAAGACACTTTCCGATTTGAAATGATAATCCAACTATCAAATACAACAGTGACTAAAAGAACATTACTATCCGATATTTCAAAGTTATTTGACACCTTGGGATAGCTGTCACCCCTGTCCACAAGGCTTAAAATCATTTTTCAAAAGTATGGCTGCGCAACCTCAACTGGGACGATCACATACCAGAAGATATACTAAACGAATGGATGGACATTAAAAACAACATAAATCGTGTAAATCAATTACAAGTGCCGCGTTGGATAAGCACAAGAGCACGGGACCAAATTGAATTACATGGTTTTTGCGACGCGTCACAGAAAGCATACGCGTGCGTAATATACTGTCGGACCAAAGGGTATGAGCAGTCAAAACCAACACTGCTAGTTGGAAAAACTAGACTTGTTCCGGCCAGCAAATCAGCATCATTGCCAAGATTAGAACTATCAGGAGCTCTTTTACTATCAAAATTAATGGCAAAAGTACAGCAAAGTCTATCAAATTACAACCTAAGCATTTACGGATGGGCTGACTCAATGATTGTATTAGGCTGGCTAAATGGTGAACCAACAAGGTGGAAAACATTTGTAGCCAATCGTGTACGTCAGATAACTACTATCATGCCTGCCAATTGCTGGCACTACGTTAAATCAGCAGACAATCCAGCTGATTGTGCCAGTCGAGGCTTGAATGTGAGTCAGCTTGAGGAGCACGCTTTGTGGTGGAAGGGTCCTTCGTGGCTTCCTACTATCATTGCAGAGAAAGAACCAATATCAAAATTCACGACAGATGAAGAAATCAAAAAGAATAACAACAATAAATTACAAGTGAATGTAACTCAGCAAAGTGATGACACCAGCAGTGTAATACGGCACCTGATATCAAAGTACAGTTCATTCACACAACTTATAAACGTTTACGCTATGATTTTACGATTGTTTAAACGTTTACGATTTAAAGAAATAGCACAAACAAAACATTTGACTCTTCAAGAAATAAGAGTAGCAAAATTAAAGTTAATAAAATATGTTCAAGAAACAGATTTTTCACAGGAAATACATAAATTAACAAAGCAAACCCATATCAAGCAAGAGCAAATTACTGGAACTAAATCCGTTTCTTGATCAAGACGGCATTCTTCGGGTCGGCGGGAGGCTCAAACATGCCAACATTGATCTTCAGATGAAACATCCCATAATTCTATCAAAAGGCAGTCGTTTAACGGAAGTACTGATTGACGGGGCTCACGTTCTAGCATTTCATGGCGGGCCTCAGCTAACATCGGCATTTATACGACAGAAGTATTGGATTCTAGGCGGAATCAGAGCAGTTAAATTCCGAGTTCGACGGTGCGTTAAATGCCGTCGTCACAATCCTAGCAATCAGCATCAAATTATGGGAGATTTACCGCCAGAAAGAACTAATCCATCACGTCCTTTTCAAAATGTCGGAGTAGACTATACAGGTCATGTTTTTATCAAGGCCAACAAGGGTCGTGGGATAAGGACCACCAAGGGTTATGTCGCCGTATTTATCTGCATGGCAACTAAAGCTGTTCATTTGGAGTTGGTGTCGGATTTGACATCATCGTCATTCCTCGCTGCTCTTCGCAGAATGATTGCTCGAAGAGGACTCCCAAGTAATGTTTTCAGCGATCAAGGGACCAACTTCATTGGAGCCAACAAGATCCTACAGGACGAGTATCATGAAATAAGAAGCACATTCAATCAAGAATTTCAAGCAGAAATAACAAAAATGGGAATCGAATGGCACTTCAACGCACCTTCATGGCCATCAGCAGGAGGACTTTGGGAGGCAGCCGTTAAAAGTCTGAAATATCATCTGAAAAGAGTTGTAGGGGAGCAAAAATTAACGTTTGAAGAGTATAGTACGATACTATATCAGTTGGAAGCTTGTCTAAATTCAAGACCGCTATGTCCATTAACCGAAAGTTCATCAGATTTGAACTTCCTTACACCCGCATACTTCTTATCAAGTGGTCCAAATTTAACATTGTACGAAACAGAAAAAGATTTACGCACAAGGTGGAATCTAACTCAAAGAATCTATCAAGATATTTGGAATCGCTGGCGAAGTGAATACATAACACAATTAAATACAAGGAGTAAATGGAGACGCCCTCAAGAAAACATCAGAGTCGGTAACTTGGTGTTAATTCAAGACGCTAATCTACCACCAGGCAAATGGGCAATGGGAAGGGTGATACAAGAACACCCAGGCAGCGATGGATACGTCAGAGTTGTCACACTACAAACAAGAAATGGAACGATGAAACGACCCATCGTCAAGCTAACACCATTGCTAGATTGCGCAGACCAAGAAGACCACAATCAAGTGTCAGCTTCAGTCCAACAGGATACCAATACATCACCACAACTAAACCAAACCCAAAGGAGAAGAGGGCTTAGTTACACTCTCTCTACAATACTGTCATTACTATTCCTAATATTATCATCAATCTGCAGCGCACAAGCTGCATACAACATTACACAATTACAAGGGAAACAAGCAATTTACTTTGACAAAATATCAGAAATGAATCTAATACAAGATCAATGGAAAATAGTAGTATATTATGACATGCAGCCGTATTGGCACGGGTGCAAAATATTTAACATTTATATGAAACACCTTGCAAGTCTGTGCACACAAACAAAAGGGAAATCCCATTGTGACGTTATCATGTTACAACTACGTCATGGATTCATGGAACTGGAGTACTACGACCGTATGTTGCTCAGTCAGCAATTCGAAGCACATACGCGCACGCGCCGAGGTCTTATCAACGGGATCGGTTACGTTGCGAACAGTCTCTTCGGCGTACTAGACGAAAACTTCGCCGAACAATATCAACGAGACATTACGTTAGTCAGACAAAATCAAAAACATCTGGCCAATCTTTGGCGCAACCAAACATCTATCATTGAAGCAGAAAACAACTTGCTCAAACGAGTTGAACAGACAATGGAAAAACAGCATAAAATATTTAATCAGCACTTGATAAACATAGAAATTGAATTGTGAAGGAATCGGTCAGTTAGAAATACACACATCAAAAGTGTCTAGGGATCAAGTACGTTTTAGAGTATCACCGCAATTGAGGATAATTATTATAACTTTTTTAAATCAGTAATGATTCTTTTTAGTGAATTTCGCTACTTGAATAAAGAATTTTCTTCAAATTTTGATTTAAAATAGAAGATCAACTGTCAATCAGGATTCCTATAAAAGTGTGTAATGGCATTTTTACAAAACCATTACAATTTCAGGATCGGAACTGAAAAAAAATGCATCGATATGGAGCGACGACATCATTTGACACGAGAAGAGACAATGAGAGCCGTCGGAATGTTGCAAGCTGGTTCCGGGCAACGTACTGTGGCTGTCGTTCTTGGCACTACACAGAGCGTCATAACCCGCCTCTGGACACGCTATCATATCACGGCAGTGTGACCGAGCGACATGGAGGACGATCTCGCACCACCACTCGCAGTTAGGACCGGTACATCCAAAATACTGCTCGACGGAGTCGTACCATGACCGCCATGATGCGCTGCGAGGCTCCACAGCTCTTGAGGCTTACTGATAAGCGACCAAACCATCCGAAATCCTTTATATGAAGTGAGTCTGCGTTCCCGAAGGCCACTCAGAGTTCCACCTATAGCACCCCGCAATCGTAGGGCCCGTTTACAATGGGCTTGCGAACACAGAAATTGGGAGGAAGAAGACTGGCGTTGTGTTTGCTTTTCCGATGAATCTCGTTTCTGCATGAGGCCGGATACAAGACGTACTCGATTTTGGAGGTCTGGACGTCAAGAACGTTTGAAATTTTGTCAGGATGTTCATTCATATGAAGGGGGAACAATAATGGTTTGGGCCGGTATTTGGATCGGTGGAAGACCCGATCTCACTTTACTTTAACTGTGCCAAATTTCATATTCCTCCGTCCGCGTAATTTTCGTAAAAGGGGTACAAATTTTTCGATTCACGTATTGATCGAAGCTTCACGTATTAATATAATGATTTATCCAATATTTCCAGATACTCTTTAAAACAATTGACAACGCGATTGATTTTTTTCTTGTGGTTTAAGTTTTTTTAAACAAGGATTAACAGATTTAAAGCTTAGGCCCGCTTTAAGGCTCGTACAGACTGGTGCAATATTGCGGGCGCGACTCGACACCAGAGCACAATTTCTATGTCGGTGCCTGTCGCGCCCGCGATATCGCGTGAGTCTGTAAGAGCCTTTATGCAGGTACAGTTAGCAATAAAAGTCAACTAACGCTTCAGTTTTTGAAATCTTAAATATTGAGCAAACTATTAATAAACAATCCTGAACTGATATCATATTTAAAGGCTTATCAATCTTATTTTTTGTATGAAATGCAAAATTCGTTGTCAACACCGACTAATTTGTGTAAATTTATATTAACACTTTACGTACCCTTTGACTAACACTTTACGTATCACAAATCAGCTAAAAAGTCCCTTCTACGCTTATTTAGTTTATAATCTATGCCCCGACAGTGGCGGTGGCGCGATAGGCTGCTGGGACAAAAGATACCAGTGGCCTGTAAACTAGATAGCCCTTAAATTAATTAATGGTCGCCAGATAATCTTTTGTGCCATTAGGAATAAAGGGCCAGATATATGTATCCCTTTACAATGTACGGTGTTTTCCATTGTGCATGTGAAAAGGGTTTAGGCAAGGTAATTTATGTAATGAAGGGTGATGTTTACTATTTTGAGTTTTAGTTTTAGTGGTAGCTTTGATATCTGATGGCTTTTACCCTAATGGTGGTGTATTTATTTCAGTTTCACCGCATCCGCCTGGTTGAGGTAAATGGTGCTGATCCATGCGTCATGTTCGTGAACGGGCGCCGTCAGTAGGGACTGCTCATTTATTAGCTGCCACTGCTCTTATTTTAACTTAGGTATTTCAATTGTTTTTATTTTTAGTATTTCATATTTTTATTACGGACGCTTTTAACGTGCGTCTTACTACATTGTTCTCACATGTATAATTTCAACATAAATAAATGATGATAAATGATGTAACCAATACTATGTAACAATATTTTGATTTAAAAGAGTGTCCGTGGAGTTTCTTGCCCGTTCTTCTCCATAGGAACCTACTACGCTTTGAAATGGGCAACTAGCTTCATCTCTCTGACTGACCGACCCCTTGACAATTCAAAAGTCCCTGTAATAGGTTTATTTTAAATAAATGCTTTGAGTTTGAGTTTTGTCCGTGGCTTAGCTCAGTCAGAGACTCTTAGTACTAGAACGGGTAAACATATTAATGGGAGCAGTGATGGACCAGTGGTAACGGCTTCGACTTCGTCGTAGCTCGTAGTTCGTGGTTTCGAACCTAGACAAGCGTTTTAGTTTATTTAAATTATTTCATCATGACTGCTCTCAAAACTGTGAAGGAAAACATCGTGAGGAAACCGGCATGTCCTAGAACTAAAAATTCGAAGGTATATGACATCCACCAACATGCACCGGGCCCGTGTGGTGAATTACGATCCACTCCCTCTCACAGAAATAGGATGCCTGTGTCTCAGCAGTGGGAACATTATAGGCTGATTATGAATACGTAGGGACGATCCCTTGCACGTAAAGTGGGGACGATATTTTTTTTCTCGTCTATCCCGTAGTGTGAAGTATCATTGGAAAGGCCGTTCAAAATATTGCGGGTCTGTGAAACCCATTTCTAGATTCAGGAATCTGTTAGCGTAATATTAAACTTTAAAGTGCTATTTTTTGTTAGAGGCAAGTATCTCCCCCACATGCCACCTAAATAGCTGTTGACGACACGCTTGGCGCAGTGGTTAAGCGATTGACTGCTGCGTTGCGTGTCACAGGTTCGAGTCCCGCACGGAACTAATATTTGTTGGCTGTGTTGTGCGGTAGTAAATTTAACGAAATTAAAAGAAAAACTATCACAGCTAATTTCAAGTACAAGTTAACGAGTAAAAGTCGATCAACTTACTTTTGCAGTTGCAGAATTGACCGTGACATATCGCCGTCCCCGGAGAATAAAATGATAACTACAAAAACGCAACTTTTCAGGAAAAATAAAAAACACTTTTTCGTCGATTGCTCCTTAAATACTGGACGTAGACAGATGATTGTCAGCTTTTAATAATGGTTATTTTTTGTTTGTTCCAAATGTTTAAGTGAAATAAGCTTAAGTATCAAAATAGAAATATTATTTAAAAAATAAGAAGTTAGTCAAAATTAATCATTGTCTTAATTGTTTAATGTCCATTATCATTTTATTCTCCGTACAGCCTGACCAGAATCAAATATTGCACTCTTCACTTATCATTTTATTCTACGGGTTTTTAGGGAGCAAGGGATACTGATAATACTTTAATATCGTCTTATTCTCGTAAATATTGTTAAAAAAAAATCTGACAAGGACTTTGAATTTGGTTTCCTAATAAAAGTATGATATGGTAATCAACATTAATTTTATTCAAAATAATAGTAAAAAACAACAGTATTTCTCTTAATTTATTATTTTCTTCTTTTAAATTAGTTTAATTAAAATCAGCCTTATGATCACATATTATGTGAATTATTTATATTATATAATACTAATTCAATTATTAAGTAATAATCTGTTACACAATTTGTTATCAATAAAACAGCCTCATAATCACATTTATCACATAAAATCAGTTTCTTATAATAAATTTTCGAAAATAAAGTATAGGTGTGTGATTAATCGTCATTATCTTCCTCGTTGTCGTTATTGCCATCAGTACAGCTACTTTCATAAACCAAGGACTTGTAAAACCCACGATAATAACTTGGAATATCTCCTGCCTTACAGAGGCTCATAAGATCATCGTATAAAGCCTTGCTTATTGGAATAGGCTCAGTGTACAACGTTTGGAGTTCGGGAACATAGCTAGGACTTGGGCTTGATATTTGTCTAGTACCCCGCTTGCTTCTTATTCTTCTGACAGGCTCTGTATTTAATTGGGAATAGCCGGAATCAAAGTTGTATTTATATTTTAAAATTGATGGATTTGAATGTGAGGCATTCACTTCCATGATTTGAGTCCATGATATTTTTTGGCTCTCCTCATTTTTTAACCAATTCTTATTCTCTATTAACTCCTTTATATTGTAAAACTCTGTTTGCGTCATCTCCTTAACTTGATATTTTTTTCCATGTACCTTCGCGTTCATAATGATTGTGTACATCTGATCAGGCGTGTATACAACTCTGTGTTTTAGTTCACGTTCAATATTGGAATGCATGGAATCCCCCGCACTCTGGCCATGTCCGGTTTCAAAGAATCTATGTGTGATGTTCAATTGTAGCTTCTGTGCAGCAAAAATAATTATATAGAGCGAATATAAACCTGTTTTTGTTTTGTCCACAACAACCGTCGGAGTAAAATGATATGTTCTGGATGCCTCTTTGTTTTTCATTAAGTAGAAATTGCCATAAGCAACTACCAATTTCATTTGCCCCCCTTTTAGCAATTTGACCATGCCAAACATAACAATAACCTTTACTCTGGGTAGCATCATACACAGTGAAATTATAAATGGGATACTTCCTTTTGTAGTGAAATGATCCAACCTCAGATTGTGGGATGCTCAAAACTTTTTCCAAATCGAAGATTGCTACAGTTGTTTCTGAAGGATCAACTGATTCTTTTTCTTCTTTTTTAATTTGCCGTACTCTCTCTTTATTTTTTTTATGAGTATCATATTTTTCATGCAATATTTCTTGAGCTTTTGAATCAGCCTGTCGATAACGAGTACACTGAGAGCATTGATCTTTTTTCGGTTTGAAAAATGAATAATTAAACTTGGTGTTGAATATTGTCTCGTATTGACGTTTAGTTCCCAAAAGGCAATCAAATTTTTGCAGTCCAAACCAAGCTGTGTAGAGGCGATACATTTTGGATATATTAAGTAGTTCTGAAAGGTATTTCCTTGTAGAATCTTTTCTAACGTAATGAGACTCAACAGTGGGGAACAATTCAATGTGCTTTATGATGCTTTCTTCTGTCAGAATTGGCATTTTACGTGGCCTATTTTCATGTCGCCCTCGTTTGTCTATAAAATTTTCTTCAGGTTTGGATTTTTCTAATGCTGTATAAACAGTTACTTACAAGTACCTTTTAAAACTTTTTTATCATACATTTTCTTCGACCTGCAGCCTTTATAGGCTTCACCTGCATTTTTTACTCTTAACATCTTGATTTTCGTATAAATTTCGTTTACGTTTTCTTGTATTATTTCCCTGTGGTGTCAATTCTTGAACTGTACTAAATGAACGCATTTCAGCTTGGTCTTCTCCATCGTGGTCTTCATTATGATCAGGACTCTGATGGTCCACTACGTTTTGGTTATGTTCTGTTTGTGTCAGATTTACAGGACTAGGTGTTATGCTTTCATTGATAGTAATCGTTTTGTCCGACAATGTACAATCAGAAATATTTGCGGGTTGTAATGTTTCATCTAAATCAAAAAGAGACGGTGCTGATGATTCTTCTTCTTTTTCAACTTCGTGATTATCAATTATAGTACTATGAGTATATGAGGTTGATGGCTGATTATCATTTTGGAATAATTTATTCAGGCATCTTTTTGATGACAGCTTTGGTGTGTACCTCGACGGTTCATTATTTTCATGTGTTGAAGTTGGTGTCAAATCCAAAATACATGTTGTGTGTACTTTAGGAGTGTCTTGCAACTTATTAGCTTCAAATATGACTGAAGGGGATGCTATGAAATCTATTGTGTTCAAAACTAAAGATATGTTGGAAATAGTTGATGGTGTTCTTACTATTTTCTGGCTGGCTGTTTCTATGTAATCTGAGTTTCCTCCAATACTGGATGAACTTTCGCTTTGCCGTAAAACTTTCATTCTTTCTGGGCTCGGCAAATACTCAGATGCATCCGGTGAGAAATCTTCATTTATTTCACTCTCGTTTTCCTCGCAGTAAAATGATTTTCTCGACTCTCGTAAAATATACTCATGAGTTTTGGTAACAACTGCTTCAGATGTCGTAGTAGCCACGTCGTTATTATCTACCTGATGTTGTTCTAAAAAAAAAATTGGATGAAAATAAATTAATAACAGTATCCACATGACGCTAAATAATTGCACTCACATTTGCGAAACTAAAATGAATTCAATGAAATCCTATTTATTTAAGTATCAAAATCGGTTCAGGCTTCATAAAAACGAATGAATTTACAGAATAATAAAAATAAAATAATAAAATCGGCCAAGTGCGAGTCAGGCGTGCATACGAAGGGTTTAAGTCGAAATAACGAAAGGGTGATAACCGTTATTTTTGTCTAATGTTCTATTAAATGGAGTATAGGTACCTACTTACCATTATTAAAATGATTTGGCTCTTCTTCAATCCGTTCCACATTATTCATAATGGCGTTTAAACGTGCGTTCCTTTGTTTGTTCATTAGAAATAATTATTAAGACTTCACATTTAAAATAAAATAAACTTTGCTGTTTACGCAATGACGCATAGAAACACACTGATCAATTTATCATAATGTAAATAAACGTTACCAATACGCGGGAAACCCCCGCGAAGTTGTATCTGCCATTGCAATTGCGTTTGCGTGAAATCTAAGTGAGCGAAGAGGATGACAATATGTCGTACTGTTCAAAACCATAACAGTCATTTTACTAACACATCTTATACGAAGCGACTGGATGGTTTTGAACGAGAATAAAATGATAACCGCATTTATCATTATGTAGTCGAATATTTTTTCACGAGAACATAATTGTATGACTGTTTGTCATACTAACAAGTGGGAATACATTTTGATAATATTATAATACAACTTTATTCTCGTAATTTAAGACCTGTTTTAAATCTTTGAATACTATTGTAATATTTTGTAACTTCGTAAAAAACTGTATAAAAATTACGAAAAAAATTGAGTAGATGTATTAGCACCTACAGATCCCAAAAATAACATAACACTAAAACCAAGATAATGGCAGTTATCAATTTATTCTCCGGGGACGGCGATATATCGTTATAAAGGAGAACATGTTTTTCAACTACAATGTTAAGTTTATTCTTGGGGTAAATTCATCCCAACTACGGAACCCTTCATTGTGCGTGGTCCGACATGCATTTGGCCGGTTTTGTATATCATTTTATGCTGCGCTGGTTCACGTCATCCCGTCACGCGTCAATCGTTGAAAACCAGAGGGTCTACTCTGAACACAAATGCAGTATCGGCCGAATGTTCGGCCGTTGCTTGACAATGGCTGAAAACGGCCAAAAAATAAAACCACTGTATGCGCTGCTGAATGGGTCGCACACACCTTGGATGTTAGTTTGAATGATAGTCACGGATAGCCAAAGATGATGGTTTATTGAATATTAACTACCACGTAACTAATGCTATATGAATGAGTACAGCTGAATATGAACGCTGTTCGTGTACTGTCGCGTTACACTATATTTTGTGCAAAGCGACGGAAAAGTGCTGATGTATCAATGCGCGCGTGCCATGTACGATACATGACTCGTACATATTCCCGGGCGAGAGAGATGCGAGTGGATGATGAAAATGAGTTAACAGAATGCTTAAATGCTAAACTTATAAATTTTACCCAAGTTACAATACATGAATTAAATCTATTCTTAGTAAATTGAATTACTCACTGTCACCAGACACCGGTGTGACGAAAGCAGGAGGTGTCCTCGTATGGCACTTGATGCTGCTGAGTAACCTAGAAAAGTTTCTTAATTCCACGCCCTCTTCTCGTGGCTGCTTCGAGTCTCTAGTGCGTGGCGTCGGATCAACGACGGGGGCTGTGTGCTGTCCACGCGCCGGAGGCTGCGTCTCGGAGCCCAACTGTAAGTTGGCCCTCCTCTGCCGACGACGACAAATCCACCGACACAGATAAACTGCAACTACTAGTATAGCGCCCGACAACAACACATATATTGCTGAATATTGATGGATATCGTGGCTTGAAATTCCTGAGTTCAAGGCGTTTTCTGATTTCATCTGCTCGATCTGTTCTTTGATGTGCCGCAATGAGGTTTGGTGATCAGTGATGTTGAGTTCTACTTGTGGCAAGGTCACGTTGATGATGTGGTTGATAGGTGCGATTTGCTGTGATTCCAAATCAACCGTAGTTTTAATTTCAGAGTATCCCAGTTTGTGTGGAAAAAACGGTAAAGTCTTGTCCTTTAATTACGCAATCTGAATCCAGTGCTATGACCCCGGCCTTAGCGATTTGTATTGCAGTAGTCTGATGCTCGCATATGACACGAAGTGCACACTGCCCGCAACAATAATAAAGGTAAGTATTTATTTTGTTCAATTCCATCCAATTATTGCGGCATGCTGCTATGTTTGTGAGACATCTGTTTGTGCTCTTATCTTTGATACACATGCTGTCTTCTGACTTAAACTGGAAAATGGGTTTTCGGGAGTGACAGAGGCGAGTAGACTCGTCGTACTGCATACATTGTTGTATGTCTCGCGGCGTCAATGTCAGATAGGTATCTTTGCGTTAGTTAATCGCGATGTAATCTGATATCGGAACGACGGCGACTGTAGTGTTTCCATGTTGTTGTGCTATTGATACGAGTTGGTATAGGTCATAACTCTCTCTGTTGACCAGTGGTATTCTAATTTCAAATATGAGGTACTGCTGTGTTACCCTTGTTCTAACCTTCAGAAGGTGGTAAATTTTTGGTAATCCAGTCTGTATGTTTTCTATCGGTAAGGATAACTCTCGCGATAGTTGTCCTGAGATTATGCTGAGTTGATCTCGTAATTGCTTCGGTGATAGCAAATGGACGCTGAACATTCCATGGTGGATATCTGTTATTGTGTCGATTATTGTATCTTGTATGGATTTTAGCTTCGTGAGCATATTCGTAGCTATGATGGTAGAAAGCGCTAGCTCGTTCATCACTTCTTGTTCTTGCAAATTTTTGCTCAACGTATTGGTGGCCTTTGTAAGAGTGTTTAAATGTTGATTGATGGCCTTGTGTTGTCGATTGATTGACTCTTCGGTTCTCTTGAGTAAATTATATTCAGCTTCTACTACTGATGTCTGGTTTTTCCACAAGAGTGCTAAGTGATTTTCATTTCCTTGTATAAGAGAAATATCTTGCTTGTATTGATCGGCGAAACGTTGATCTAAAACTCCAAATAAACTATTGGCAACATAACCCACACCGTCGATGAGACCTCGCCGCCGTCGTGTGCGTTCTTCGAAATGCTGATTCAGTAACATTCCATTGTAGTACTTCAATTCGTCATGAGAGTGACGTAGCTGCAGTAGGATGATGTCACAAAGAACTTTGTTGGTTTCTCTTTCACACACGCTGTTTATTTGTTTGAGGTATTTGTCAAAGGTTGCCGAACCGTCCCAATAAGGGTTCATGTCGTAATACACGATGAGTTTCCATTCGTCGCGAATGAACTGCATGTTTGAGATTCGGTCAAAATAGAGTGCTTTGTGTATTGTTGTCAAAGTATATGGAGATGCTAACTGTTCGAGGCCAAAGACAGATGTCATGAAGAGAAATAGTGTAACGAGAGTTGCTATCAGGTTAGACGCCGTTCCAGGTCGTTTTGATTGGTTGTCCTTGGTCTTGATATTTTGTTTATCAGACATATTCCCTGTCTGTTCGGTTATTGTAGTTGATTTGGGGTCAGACACCAACACAGACAGTTTTATCACTGGGCGCTTGAGGTACCCGTTTTTTGTTTTCAGGGTGACAACCCTGACCAGTCCATCGGTACCGGGATGTAGCTCAGAGACTCTGCCTAGAGCCCATCTTCCCGCGGGGAGGTTAGGCTCATGAATGATGACAACGTCATCTGTTTGAACGTTTTTGTGAGGTCTCTTCCATTTACTCCGTGTGGAGAGTATCGCGAGATATTCGGATTGCCACCTTTTCCAAATATCTTCGAAAATGTTCTGTGTTCTCTTCCACCTTGTTCTTTCATCTTGTTTGGTTTCTAAGATAGTCAGTATGGGGCTGCTGCTCAAAAAATGTGAAGGAGTTAGATAATTCAAATCATCTGGGTCCTCTGTTAGTGCACAGAGCGGCCGACTGTTGAGACATGCTTCGAGTTGAGCCAGTAAAGTATTATATTCCTCGAACGTGAGTTTTTGCTCGCCTACAACACGTCGAAGATGATGCTTCAGACTTTTTACCGCTGCTTCCCATAGGCCTCCAGCGCTTGGCCAGGCGGGTGCATTAAAATGTCACTGTATTCCCAACTCATTGATTTCAGTATAAAACTCGTCGTTGAATGTCTTGCGTAGTTCCGCCAGTCCATGCTGAAGTGCTTTATTGGCCCCAACAAAATTGGTGCCATTGTCGCTGTAGATATGATGTGGTTTACCTCGACGTGAAGACATGCGTTTTAGAGCAGCTAGGAATGCTGATGAGCTCAAATCTGATACGAGTTCGAGGTGCACAGCTTTGGTCACCATGCACACGAAAACTGCGATGTATCCCTTGCTTGTCTTGACTCCTCGCCCTTTGTTAAGCTTCACGTCAACGTATCCTGTAAAGTCAACGCCGGTATGCTGAAAAGGACGCGAAGGATTGCTCCGAGGTTCAGGTAAGTCCCCCATCATTTGCTTTTGTATGACAGCTTTATGCTTCTTACACGTAATGCATGCATGTAAGCGCTTCTTTACAGCTCTGTTTCCGCCTAATATCCAGTAGTTTTGTCTGATACTCGCTAGCGTCGTCCGAGCCCCTGCATGGAACGTGCGGCGGTGGGCTTGGTCGATAATTAGGTCAGTAACGTGGCTGCTGTGTGGTATGATCAGTGGATGCTTCATATCTTCGTCAATATTCGCATGCTTGAGTCTGCCTCCCACTCTCAAAAGTCCATCCTTGTCCAAAAACGGGTTGAGGCACAAAGTTTGGCTTTTGTTATGTATTTGTTTTTGTTTTCGTAGCATGCTAATTTCTTCGGAAAATTCCGCTTCTTGTACATATTTTATAATCATATATTTTGCGGTTTCTAATTCATTTCCGTTCAAGTAAGCAGTGCGCTCGCTGTGACGTCGTGTGATACGTAACACCCATGCAAGCACGCGCACGGCGCGCGTCAAATTACTGTTTCTTTGTAGTGTGGATTGTATGACATCATCGCTATGAGGTTGACGAACTGTGACGTTGCTTTGGTTTGATTTTCGCTCCTCTTGATCCGTGACGTACACGCACTTCTTTGCTACTGATGACTCATCGAATCCAGGTAGAAATTGCGGGCCGCTCCACCACAAGTTATGTTGCTTCAATTGCTCTGTTGTGATGCCACGGCTGGCACAATCGGCTGGGTTGTCAGCTGATTTTATGTAATGCCAATTATCTGATGGTATGACGTCTTTGATTTGTTTGACTCTGTTCGCTACGAATGGTGTCCAGCGATTGATGTTGCCTTGAATCCAGCCAAGAACTGCAGTGGAGTCACTCCAACCAAAAACTTTGATTTTGCGTCCGTTGAGGGCTTGCTGTACTTTTCGCATAAGTGTTGTAAGTAAATGCGCCACTCAGCTCTAGACGTGGTAAAGTGAGCTTTTTGTTCTCAGGCACAAGTCTTGTTTTTGCAGCGACGAGTGTAATTTTGGTATCAAGTTTACAATACACGACGCATGCATATGCTTTTATTGACGCATCGCAGAAGCCGTGCAATTGAATTGTGTCTTGCTCTCCTATCTGATACCATCTTCGAATTCTAAACTGGCTGATGTTTTGTAGCTCTGCTTTAATTTTTTCCCACTCGGTGCTTATTTCAACCGGAAGCTTGTCGTCCCACTGAATGTTGGAGAGTCAAACTCGCTTGAATAAAAGTTTTAATTTGGTTGTAATCGGAGCTAACCAACCGAGTGGATCAAATATCTTTGAAATATCTGATAGTAATGAACGTTTTGTATGTTTTTCTGTTGGTTTTGTTTTGGTTATTTTTAGCTCGAACGAGAACGTATCTTCATGGGGGTTCCATTTCAGCCCAAGCGTCTTTATTGATTCTGCTTGCTTGAAATCGAATGATGGTTGATCTGAAGACGCTCTGCTGACGTTTTCAAGTAATTCTTCGTTGTTAGCCGACCATTTACGTAAGTTGAAACCACCCGACCTTAGTAATCGGATCAAATCGCCTTGCAGTTGTTTGGCAGACGATAACGTGAAGCTTCCACTTACTAGGTCATCCATATAGAATCCTTGTTGCAACGCTATGGATGCCCTGCTGTGCTGATACTTGTGGCCTTCATCAGCAGCTAACTGTTTCAACGTCATCATTGCTAAGAATGGAGCTGCTTTCATGCCGTAAGTGACTGTCGTCAGCTGATACTCGCGTAAACGTTGGTCAGGACAATTCCTCCATAGTATCTTCTGATAGGTTCGATGTTCAGTGTTGCAAAGTATCTGTCGATACATTTTTTCTATATCCGCGGTGTACGCGAACTGATATTGCCTCCATCGCAAGATCAATGACATGAGGTCTTGCTGTAAATTCGGGCCACGCTTCATAAGGTCGTTCAAAGTGTGACCCGTGGATGATTTCGCCGATGCGTTGAATACTACTCGTAACGCCGTAGTTGTGGAATCGGCGCGCTGAACACAATGGTGAGGTAAATAACAAGTCGGTGTCACGTTACTAGTACACTCGACCATATGATTTAGTGTTTGATATTCATGAATGAACTGTGTATATGCTTCTGCTAATTGTGGCTGTTTGCTAAATTTTCTCTCAAGTTGCCTGAATTGTGCCAAAGCGATGGGCTTCGTAGCTCCTAGCTTTTCTTGAAAATTTGATTCGAACGGTAACTCAACAATGTAGCGACCTTCTTCGTCGCTAGTTGTTGTGTTCTTGTAGTGCTGCAAACAATCCAGATCATCCTGTGACATTCCCGAGTTTTCTGCTATGTCTTCTACTGTCCAAAATTGTTGGATGTCTTCAATGTTATTCATCACAACGTTGCATTGAAATGTTGTTTGAACGTTTCCGCATAAAATCCAGCCCAAACGTGTTTGCTGTGCGACTGGCTGTGATTTGTTGTGCCTGATGATACCTTCTTGGATAATGTTTGAGTATATCTCAGCCCCGAGTAAAATGTCTACTGGACGACTCTCATGAAAATCTGGATCAGCCATTGGGATATTTTCTATAAATGTCCATGATTTTCGTCTTGTAAATGATTTGTTAGGCAAATTGTTGATCAAATTGCGCATAATGAAAACGTCGGTGTCAAATGTATAATCACCGTGAATGGCACTGCACGTGATTCGTATGACACCTTTGCAGTTATTTTCTTTCGCCTCGACACTGAATATGACACCTTTGCAGCGGCGACGCGGTAATCGTAGTTTTTGTGCTGCTTTTTCTGTTATCAGGGATGTTTGTGAACCCTGATCAAGAAGCGCTCTTAAAGTTATCAGGGACCCATCATATGCTTGCACTTTGATCAATGCTGTGGTAAGAAGAGTCTCCGATACATCTTCTTGAGACACGTGATTGTTGCTGCCGCTTGTTGTTTTCTTACTGTCCGTGGCAGCTGTCGTTTGTTGCACTGAGTTGCTGTTTGATTTCTGTCCACCCCATTTGCCATAAGCGTCGTGAAGCAGTGTGTTATGATCTGAGTTGCAGACGCGGCATGTTTTTCTTGACGCACATTCCTTGCTATTCGTATGTACATTTAGACAATTTTTGCATAAATTGTATTTCGCCACTGCTTTCCGTTTTGCGCCAGGCTGTAATTCGAGAAATGTTTTGCACGAAAACAACTTGTGCTCTTGATTGCAATGTGGACAGTTTGTTGAACTTTCATTGTCTTTTGTCAATGAGTTTGATTTGTACTTATTACTTTTGTTCTGATAAGCGCTAAATACTTTATATGAGTGAAATTTCTTGTTAATTTGTGCAGGCTCCGACTGAGATGTTTTTGCTGTTTCTGGCCTACGACGAGATGATTCCCATGATGTAAATTTTCCTTCTACAAAATCGAGAAAATCTGCTAAGATGGGTAGCTCACGCGGTTCCTCCAGTGCCTCTAAGTAGTCGTTATGAGTCACCGTATCCAACTTTTGTGAAAGCAAATGAACCAATATTGGGTCCCATGATGACGTGTCTACACCAAGGTTCTTGATTGCATTGATACATTCTTTCGTCGTATCGTGGAGTTTTTTGACTGATGCTGCTGATAAATGTTGAGTGATAGGAACACCGAGCAATGAATTGAGATGTGACGTGAAGATTAGTTTTCTGTTGTTGTATCTGCGATTGAGGATCTCCCATGCAGTTTCATAATTTTCAGAGCTGATTGATAAATGCTGAATGAGTTTCTCAGCTTCTCCTTTCACTTTGCTTTTGAGAAACTGCATTCTCTGTGCGTTAGAAAGAGACGGACTAGAATGGATGGTCTCTACAAACAAATCTTTGAATGCTGTCCAGTGTTCGTAGCTACCACTAAAGGATGGAATTTCGATCTTCGGCGTCGACCTTTCTCGGTGAGTAACTGACCACATTTTTGAGTTGATGGTTGCTTTCATTTGATTGTAAACGAGTTCGCACGTATTGTATGACATCTCATATTGCACCTCGGCTTCATTGGGCAAACTGTCAAGGTCCCAATAAAGTGAATCAACTGCTTTCCACCTTGACTCTAACACCTTTAAGGCGTCTTCAAACTGCCAATTTTCTTTGAGGAGGTCCACATTGATGTTTGATGCGGTTCTTTGGAACGCTTTAATATTACTCCGTTGTTTGCGTAGCATCTCGTCTGTTTTGCTGTTACTCGCAATCTCAGCTATTTCAGGCACCTTTATTGAAAGGGGTGATTGGTTACCTCGTCCTGCTCCACCTGCACCTTGCTCTTGAAGGAGTTTTGGCTCCGATGACCGCGAGGTCGACGGTGCCTGCTCGAAAGTAAAGGCTGACGGCTTTAATACGGGTGAAGCTGGTTTTTGTTCTTGAGTTAAATACTTGATTAAGAATTCCCTAGTGCTTCTGTAAAATTGTTTTGTCTGTTCATGGGAACCTTGCACAAAGTATTGATGAGAAGGATCTTCGCTCTCGCAAATCTTCTCGTGGTTATTTTGAAATTCTGCCCAATACTTGTCGAGAAAGTCTATTTTCTTCTGCACACTGTCGGGAGTCTTACGGCTTCCTCCTTCTTTTTTGAAATTGATCAGGAGTTTTTGCATTGCCTCCATGATTTGATACTGAGTTTGAATAACTCCCTCCATGATAGTAGAATTAGTGATAGATACTTCGAGTCACCAAATATGTTTCTGACGACACTGCTGATGTGCTTCGGTGATCTCTTGTATTGGCTGCTGCTGGTGCTATGATCTCCACGGTCCGTATCCTCTGTTCAGGTGATGCTTCGTCTGCTGAGCTGGTGGAATGCTGCTTCTGGTCCGCCAGTCCAACCGCAATCGCCACCGCACAAAAAACATGGAACACTTATAATCTTGAGGCTCGAAGGACCAAAAAGATGTATGCGCTGCTGAATGGGTCGCACACACCTTGGATGTTAGTTTGAATGATAGTCACGGATAGCCAAAGATGATGGTTTATTGAATATTAACTACCACGTAACTAATGCTATATGAATGAGTACAGCTGAATATGAACGCTGTTCGTGTACTGTCGCGTTACACTATATTTTGTGCAAAGCGACGGAAAAGTGCTGATGTATCAATGCGCGCGTGCCATGTACGATACATGACTCGTACAACCACTGTCAAAGAGATAAACCAAAGTCAAAAATGTGACTCTAAGTCGGGTAAGGATTCAGAGTAAAAAAAAGAAACTATGGAAGTTATAAAACGACCGAACGGTTTTTATTCACAAAAACATAAACTTTGACAATAACACAGAAGGGTAAACAGACTTGAGTAACATTACAGCGCGTCAAGGATGTTTGCGGAAAGGCATATAGATGGTTTTGCGGCCATCATACTTAAAAGAAGCGCTTCTCTGCTTGCTCGTCTCCGCGGCAGTACCAACACTATCTTGAGTTTATTCGCAGATAGATGGGAGTCTCCAATGCTGCGACATTGGATGAAACTCCACACGGAATAAAACTTGTATGTCTACTAAAACTAGTTTTTAGATCATTGTTACTAACACTATGGGCGTTGCCTGAAATAAATGATATAATAATAATTACACAATGAATGGATACAAAAGGTGGTTAGTGACTCCAATGAAGTCGAAATTCAATAAGAATATGTACCCTGTCTCCCAAACTAAGAAAATCCTGTATCTTGGGACGCAGTGTCTTCGTATTACATTAAGGCCCCTCGCCCACGGCGACTTTTTGTAGCGATGCTGTCGCGCGTTTTGTAAACGCGCTTCTGCATTGCTACTATAGCGCGTTAGTCGCGTTTGCAACGTGCAACAGAAACGATGTATACGCGCGGCTGTTTTGGTACATATGCGCGACAGCATCGCGACGGTAATCATGCAAAGCGCGACAGTTTCTGACGTTTCGAACGAAGGGTGGAGAATGCTTCAGCTTCTCCACCCTTCTTTCACCCAGTTACAGTTACAGTAGTACCCAATTGATATGGCTTACCGACGTACCTGCGCAGAAGGTGAATTTTAAAAGTGTGGGAAATGCTATTGACCAATCGGCACGCTCCACGCACCGCGGTACTTTTTCCTGTACCGCTATTGGTCGGCAGCTGCCGCCATGTTAGCGCGCGCCGCGTGGCATGTTTGTCAGCCGCCATACTTCTGATCGAGTGCACGCTAGCAGCTCCAGTGTATTATGAACCTTATAATAGTGATCTAAGGTTGATTGTAAGTTTTATGCATTCTTTCGTTAATCTTCGGGGCCATACTTTCTTTTCTGTGCGAACGAAGATTCTCGACGCGCCTTATCAATTGGGTACCACTGTACGTTTACGTAAAAGCAGCACCAAACACAACTTACCAAATGTTATCTCCATTGAGTCCATCTTGCAACTGTAGCGTTCACAGGCGGCGCTTTTACATTCCTGTGTCGATGCTGAATCGCGTTTGCATCGCGACTGAAGCGCGACAGCATCGCGATAGTAGCGATACAGAATCTGGGCGTAGATACCCACTTAGAATAAACAAACATGGCCGCTAAGTGTCATCATCAAATCAAGATGGCGTCCGAGTGCCAGGTCAGATTACATAATCAACACGTGGGTGGTCCCCGAGCGCCAGATATTTGAAAACTAGGTCCGAAACAGTATTAAACGGCATTTAAAAAAAAATACCCTTAAAGTGCTGTTGGGAACTATAGTTCCCAAAAAAATTACATCGTAAAATGACTTCTGGGAACCAGAGTTCCCAGCCTGCACTTTACGGTGTTTTATTTTGGGTACTAGAGTTCCCAACTGCACTTGACGGTTTATTTTTTTGGGAACTGTAGTTCCCAACTGCATTCGCGGGTACACAGCCAACAACAGCATCGCGGCTGTATCGATACTCATGCGCGACAGCATCGCTACAAAAAGTCGCCGTGGGCGAGGCCTCTTAGTCGAGCGATTAAGAGCATACATAGTTCGGATTAACGCTTCCGAGTAGACTCCCAGCGCTGTGGCTCTGTCTCGCATAGGGTCACAGTATTAAGCAGTGCGATAGCCGTTTTGCGTGGATGAGATGCATATTTTCCCCCAAGTTGTTCTTTTTTTGTGTTTGTATTCTTCTTTGCGTTATATTTGACCGCAAATAAATACATTTTCTTTCTTTTCTTTATACATAACATATTCATCACGCCAATAATCCCCAAAGGGTGAGGCAGAAGTGTATCTATAGCACACCCAAATTTTCCCAGTAATGTTTAAGTCCCATGTTATAGGAGGCCAGCCTATCAACATTAACCGGGTATAAATTGAAACTCCTGACTGCTACTGAGAAAAGCCTGATGGAAAAAGCTGATAACAATTTGCCCGTGCTGAGAATCGAACCCCGGACCCCATGTTAAGGAGTAGCGCTTGATCAACGAGTCAGTTAAATAAGGAGAAGAAGTAAAAGATTTTACTGAAATAAAAATTAAATGTTTTGGGCCATCCTGTAGCATAATTTAACTTTTTATAAATACCATTTAAAATCACGTACCTACCTAATGAAATTACCCCTTAACCTAAATTTAGACAAAATTGAAATAAACAAATGATCAATCATTCGTTTATTTTTAAGTTTAGAAAAAATTAAAATAAACGAATGATCAACTGTTTTTTTTATTTTTAAGTTCAGACAAAATTAAAAAAAACGAATGATCAATTATTTTTTATTTTATTTTTTGTTAATCAATCAATCAATTGATTGATCAACGAAATTTAAAGTTATGGTAAATAAACGTTTTGTGATTGTAAAAAAAGGTTGTCACTGTTGTTGTTGTTCCTTGTTCTTACCGTCAAGGTAAGAACCTTGACGGCCTTTACTATCAAAAATTATTGGACCAGAAATTACAGTTGTACGATATTACGCTTTAAGGCTCGTTCAGACTGGGGCGCGCAGCCTGACGCACCCGCGATATCGCACCAGTCTGTACGAGCCTTAAAAACGTTAGTTTATCATAACTTTTAACCAATGCCCAACATACCGTAAACCGGAAACTAGAAAAAAAGTAAAACAATATCGTGAAAAAAAAATCTAACGCACCGGTGTTTTTCACTTGATTGAACACTTTGACCGTTCGCGTTGGTTGGATGGAAAAAACAAAGCGGCGAGTTGTTCCAACAAAATAAAAAAAATATGCTATTATGAGGGGTTAGTGTCATTTGTTTCGCACTGCGCAGCACACCGCCGCCGCCGCGAGACGCATCGCGATGTCTCGAGGCGCATCGGGAAGTAGCTGGCAGCGCGACGCCCCGCCCGCGTCCGCCCGCAGTCATTTGCAAATCCCCACGACGGATTCGGGGTGTGCTTCGCAGCTTCGCGCTGCGTCATGAGGCGGCTAGGCACAGCGCCACTCTTGCACGCCGCGCTTACCAGGGAAGCAACGCTGCGTTGTGATGAGTCGCGCTATCATCATTTCAACCGAAAGACGTCCACTGCTGGACATATGCCTCCCCCAAAGGGGGGTGGGGGGGGGGTGCCATAATTGCCACGCTTGGCAGGCGGGTTGGCGAACGCAGTATGGTGTTAAAATGCATAGAGAACGCTGCTGCCCATTCTCTAGTAAGACCCTTAGTCGCCTTTTCAACACTCAATACTCAATATATTACGACACCCACGGGAAGAAATAGGGCGGTGCTATTCTTTACGTCCGGCACCACACAGACACGAGTCGCGCTATGCCGCGAACTATCTTGAGTCGCAGCGCGGCGTAGGGCGACCCCGCACCGCAGGGGCATTTTCGAATTACCGCAATTAAATGTGTATCATAAATAAAGTTATATTTTGTATCACTATCCTAAAACGCGCGCGCCTGCGCCGCGTCATTCACGTCACGTATCGGTGTGAGCTGACCGTTAGGGTCCAATGCAGGAATAAAGTATGTTTTACGACATTTTTGCTAATATCACAAATAAAAGGGGTTTGTGATTAAATAATAATAGACGCACGGGTCGATAGGAGGTTAAACTTACCTTACCGCGGTCGGTTTGTGGGTGGATGACCATTCATTACATATATCGAGACCCCTCCGTGCCTCGGAATGCACGTGCCGTTGGTCGCGGCTGTCATTTGTAGATCTTTGAAAGTCGTTACGGGTAGTCTGAAGCCTGGACGTCTGAAAACCAGTCCCCAAACCAGTTACCAAAGGGTGTCACGATACCCCTTGGTAACTGGTTTGGGGTCTGGTTAGATAGGCAGTCACTCTATGAAAAAATCTGGTATTCAGCAACATCCGGTTAGACTGGAAGCCAACCTTAGGAAAAGGCTGGGCAGATTATGATGACGATGAGGGTTAGGGTTCAGTTCAATACAGGAATATAGTATTTTTTATTCCACTTCTGTTAATACCAAAATATACTAAAATGATGAACGAATGTAGAAAAAGAACGACACGAACGAACGATGGAAAATATATGAGGAGCGTAGCAAGTGGCGTTCTACAGTTTCTGCCTACCCACATGGGAAGAAGGCGTGAGTTTATGTAAGTTTGTGTACTAAAATGATTACGAGCAGTATTGTTATTTTTATGAGCGTACTGAGTCCTATATAAGTTGCCCAAAAGTCGGAATAAGTGAAATTGGTGTTGGTTGCAGAATTTTTGCGGTAAAGTGATTCTTTAAAAATTTATTTTATTTGATTGAAACAATATACAGGGTTATTTTTAAAACGTCAATAACCTCTTAAGGGGTCATTGTACTCATCATTATAAACAACTTTTAGTATGAGACCAAACTTGAAATTGCGAAAAAAAAATCTGCTGTTCCCTACATTTTAACGAATTATTCGAACATAAATGTATATTGATTATAGATTAGGTTATATACTCACTTATAATCGGGTCATAACGACCTCTTACTCACTCCAAAAGTTCGGGATATTTTCTTTATAATTTCTCATTTAGATTACTTTCAGACATATAATAAGTAAATATTTTTGTAATCACCTTTTAAAACCCTTCATTTTGATACCCCACTCGATAGGCTTGGAAGATATTTTTTTTTTCGAATACACACCTTTTGGCGCCAATAATCCGCCATTTTGATTTTCAATAATTTTAATATATCTTATGACACTTGCGCAATAAATACGAATCTTACGACATATCATTTGTCAATATCGGTTCAGCCGTTTAGTAGTTACGAGAGAACTAATATATACATACATACATACAGGTCAAACATATAACCCTCCTTTTATGGCTTCGCCGCAGTCGGGTAATCATTTATCAAGAAGTCAGCAATATTAGTTTTCTTCCATCTCAACTTAACACACGTATCAGCAAGCCAGTGCTCGTACAATATAAAATCTAATCAACTTCTAGGTAATCAAAAGCCATCTTAGCCAGCGTAGTAAAAAAATCTTAATTACCAATTCTGGCAAACGAGTGATGGCTACATTATTGTTAACAGACTGAATGACCCACCTGTCTGTTGATATTACAATAATGCATACTTTTTAAGTCTCTCATGTACATCAAAATCTTTATTTACCTCAATAAAATTATCTAATTAATTAAATACCAACGGAAAACACGACTTAAGGGTCGGGTAATCGCCGTTGATCTTGGCCAAACAAATGCGCGTCGCGCTCACACCGCGCTGCCGCGCACCGTTCGGTTTCATAGGGAATATTTATTTAGTACCGAAAATAATATACTATATAACATACTTGAAAAAAAAACACAGATAGAGTTAAGTATAGATAATAACATAATCTGTTCATACAAAAAAAAATCATGGAAATATCTTAAGTAGTTTGAAAGTAATATCGTTTTTTATACTTTGGGTAGAAATTACTTCCTGAATTTATTTAATAAAGTACCTTACTATAATACTAACTTAAATATTCACATATAGAATTGATGTGTATGCGTTCTAGTTTAACATATATTTTTTGCTTAACTTACTTGAACTTGACTTACATAAGATGGCGTAATAACAGATTTAAATTTCACTAAAATCATATATCTGCGCCTTAAATCACTTGACAATAAACCACTACATTCAACTTCCCAGAACGCATATTGGATCGGAATTAGGAACCCATTAGTACTGGAAACCGGTTTGAACCGGTTATTTCCGAATAAATCCGGATATCAGCGAGTTCCGTTTAAGCTCTTCCGGGTATTCTGTGTGGTTGGGAGCGTTTGTTAACTACGAGTACCTATATATTATTTGGGTTCAATGAATAGGATTTATTCCGGTGGTATGTTTCTTTCTCAGTCCCACCGCCCGCCGGCGCATTTTAGGCACGAATCTCCATGTAAACTACTGTAAACTATTCCGTAAACTGTATATTGTCGTTTTACATATACGTAAGTAGGTACTTGTTTATAATAAATTCTTAAACAATTGGGAATCTTGAGGTCCTTTAAAAAGGTTCCTCAATAGCTTCGGAAACCGTGACAATGCGAAAATACAACAATCCAAAATTGGACTCACGAAACTAGAGAGGCTCCCTATTTTTGATGTAAATTTGCATGAATATTCTGAAACATTCACACACAATCAAAATGAAAATTAAGTACATTTATTCGTTCTTTTTCTTTCCATGTTGAAGACAGTTAATTAATTGTAATATTTTCGCTCGATACATTTTTTATTCCAAAATCATGTCTTTTTTAAAAACAAACAAGATTGTTCGGCTTTTAAGTCTAAAATAAATATTCACAGCAAGAAAATATAGTTTATTATCCTGCACCCACCAGATATTTTTTCTCAAGATCAATAATTATTACTTTAGTTATAAACGAAATAAGAATTGATACTTACGCTATTTAGTTTTGTGCTCGAACAAGATCAAAGAGCGTACGCAGTATTCAACTTTATTACTGATGTATTAGCGCTTAGCACATAACGGAGTGGCGGGGAGAATGGGGCGGAGCTTGCGTGGAAATTTGATTTAGACTGCCTGGTCTTAAACTAAAAGATCTGATTAAATAAATATATATTTGCAACTAGGTGTTTTCCGCGACTTCTTCTGCGATCGAGGATGAAAAGTAGCATAATGTCCTTCTCAAGCTCCTAGACTATCTGTGGGCGTCGAAGCAAAAAGGGTCCAGTAGTGGGGTATTGAGTTAAGACTAGATATGGTATCGAGAATAGTCAATTCACAATATGAAAAATATTCAAAAACTGGCACATTTTTTTTAAATAATACATTATTGTAGTTGTAACTCTGAAAAAGCTTGATTTGAGAAAAACAATTTTTAAAGACATGACATGACATGACCATTGGTACCATTTTAACAATCTTTTCTCTTAAAATTTCTGGTACTACATAACGTCTTCTTCCCATGGTAGGTAGGGTAGGCAGAAACTATCGAACGCCACTTGCTGCGCTCCTTACATACTCCTTTTGCTTCGCCTACGTTCATACATCTGGTCATACACGCACGCTGGTTGCGAGTACTACGCACCTGACCTTTCTGAAGAACATCACCAATTTGGTCACTATATGTCCTTCTAGGGCGTCCTCTCCCGGCCTTTCCACTCACCTCTGCTTTATAAATACCTTTTGTTCGTCTTTCACTCATCCTCTCCACATGACCAAACCATCTCTCACCATACTCTTTTCAATCTTTGTCACTACATCTTATTTTAAACTGCACCGTTGCCTTATCACCTCATTTTTCAGCCTATCATTCATAGTCACGCCAGACTTGCTTCGCAAGGAACGTATTTCCACAGCATTTATTCTACTTTCATTTATTCTTGTAGATAATTTTGCAGTAATTAATAAGCAATTAAAATCGCGAAATGATTTTTTTCCCCCTACGTTACGTACGTTACAAAACTACGTACCTATATCTCGGAAACTAACTTCATAGTCTTAAAATATGATTGCAATTTGGCTACTTGTATTAGAGTGTGTTTTTTTTTTTCCGTCAATTTGTATTTTATTTTTGTAATGTGTGTTTTGTTTGTGCAGAATAAACAATTTTTCTTTCTTTCTTTCTTTCTTTCTAAATGCCGAGAACTGGACCCTTTTTGCTTGGACGCCCACATCTATCTATCGTTCACGACGATCGCTTCAGTGGTTTAGGCGTGGAAAGGTAACAGATGGACAGACAGTGACTTTCGCGTTAAAAATATTTGTTAAGATTTAAACCTGATAGGTTTTATAACCTCTTTTTAGGTGTATTTAATTTTCTTTTATTTCTTTGTTTTTTTTTTGTGACTGAGACAGTTCTTGTCAAATTAGTAAACATGCAAAAATAATCAATCAACTCAGCCTATAGCAGTCCACTGCTGGACATAGGCCTCTCCCAGGCTGCGCCACAACACCCTGTCCTCCGCCTTCCGCATCCAGACTGCAAAAATAATAATATTATTAAACTCAATGATATTATATTAAACATAATAATTATGTTGTGAGCGTGTAATCGTGAAGACTTGAAAACGTCCTAATTGGGACGTATTTGTAGGTCTGTGATGCCAACAATGGGTGATTGGTGGCCAGAATAATGTTTGTTTACATTCACGCGCAATTGACAACACTGGCTCTCTTTTTTTCTTGTTATTTTTAACAAGCCATCTCTTTTCTATCATTTTTACTTATAGTGAAATGTAAAATGAATGAAAAGTGGGTATGTGTGCTGCCGCTGCTGCTCGGAACACTTTTTGCGGTTGTTTTGTGAGTGTATAACATATCTGTTTAATATAATATCATTGGATAAACTCGAACTCAAAGCATTTATTTCAATGAAACCATTTACAGGTCAGTTAGAAATATGAAGCTAGTTGCCCATTCCAAAGCGTAGTAGGTACATATGGAGAAGAACGGGCAAGAAACTCCATGGACACTCTTTTAAATGATATTGTCACAAAAATATTAGTTACATCTTGAGGGTGCTCGCCCACGAGCGATTTTTTCGGCGATTTTGTCGGCTTTTGTGTGAATGTATTTCTTTCGCACAAAAATCGCCGAGAAAATCGACGGAAAAATCGCTCGTGGGTGAGCACCCTTAATGTTGAATTTAAAATTGAATGTGAGGACGATGTAAAAAAACGCGTCCATAGTAGGTACAGCAAATAAAATAAAAAAAAATAACGATTCAAAAATAAAATTGTTCCGGTTTTTTAGAATAAAAAGCATTGTTTGTCAATAAATTGGTATTATTACCGCAAAAACCTAACTGACTGACATGGATTCACTGTCAATAAATCCAATTAAGAATATTATCAACAAAAACAAAATGTTTTTAGAAAACCCAACAGCGCCCTCGAATAACCTTTTTATTTTTATTCACCCTGTACCTGTGTACCTATGGTTGGTATGTATTATATCCGGGACAAAGCGGTCCGGACACGGAAAGGCGCATCCGAGAAAAGAATGTAATGCTGTTACGGACAGCCATTTTGTTAATGCAGATGCATACACTGCCTTATGAAAGCGTACGTACCCAACCTGTGTGTTGCGGTGCAAGTGAGAATATAGGAGTTTTTTGTAATATCTAAATGGTTTGTGGATAAGCAAAGTTGTTGTAGTTGAGCTTGTTTTTTGGCTTGGAAAATACTATACCATAATATTTTTTAGTTCGTTTTATAGTGAGTCATTGGTTAATTTATCATTATTGTGATTTATGAAGGATGCAACCACCATTACAATTGTTTGTATACATAGCCCACAGAATAAGCAAGCTGAAGTGGCAATGGGCCGGCCATATTAGCCGTAGAACCGAAGACCGGTGAGGTAGACGTGTGCTTGAGTGGAGACCGCGAATCGGCAAACGAAAGGTAGGACGCTCTCAGGCTAGGTGGAGCGACGATCTTCGCAGCGTGGCTGGTGGCAGCTGGATGAGAGTTGCCGAGAATCGACCTGAATGGCGTGCAATTGGAGAGGCCTATATCCAGCAGTGGACTGCTATGGGCTGATCATGTGATTTATGAAGGATGCAAGCACCATTACAATTGTTTGTTTAAGGTTTTCTAGTATAATTTTTGAAGAGAAACTTCATAGGCGGCGATTCGATAATTGGACGAGATTTTCTTTTGAAATTCAAGAACGCGTCAAGTTTAGGCTCATTTCGTTACATGAGAGTGAAGAAAGATATAACTCTCTCTGTCTCTCACACTTAATCTCTCATAATCTTTTTTCGTAATATTTAAATGGTTTGTTTGATGTGATGTGTTTTTATTTCGCTTGGGAAATACTATAATCATAATATTTTTTTGTTAGTTTATAGCGTCACTGAATTATTGCGGGGTTAATTATTATTATGATTTAAAGAATAATAATTATATACAATAATTATGTTTATTCAAATTCGATGTGCACTTCAGTCAGTAATAATACATCTATTGTTTTGGACTTTTGGTGCCTAATTTAAATACAAATTCAATAGAAAAACCTATTCAGACAAATTATAAAGTAATGGTGCTACCATCCTTCTTAAATATATGGCAAACAAAGCCAATGTCTATAACAGTCGATTAAATTTATTATGTTAAATAAAATTGAATTAAGTCAAAGTCAAAGTCAAATTATTGATTTCAAATAGGCACATAAATAGCACTTTTGAACGTCAAACATTTTTTTCATTTCATTTACAAATAAAATAGAATTGATTCTAGTCGCCCCTTCCAAAAGGTAGCGTCGTATGGAGAAGAATGGGCAAGAAACTCCACCGTTACTCTTTTGAAATGTTTTACAATATTTTGTATAGGTACATCAATTATATAATTTTATAAGAAGACGATGCACCTAGAATAAAATTTCTTAAAAAAAATATTTGCATTACGTAAATTTCCACTTCAAGAAACTAGTAAATTCTTACACCGCCTTAACTCCTCGACTAAAACAACGTGGCGGATGAAATAAAAAGCTTTCGAATTAATTCCTATGGTTCCCTGAATTATGTATGACGGATTACATTATCGTACTAGCTGTGTATCCAGTGTTCGCCCGGGTGCGTTGCACTCAGGGATTGTCAGGCCTTTGTTGGTGCACATGGGCTTTTAATGAAGTTTTCATTTCATTTTGTTGAGAGTTAAAGTGAATTAGGTGGAAAAAGTTGTAGGATTTCTAGGTTGGTATCCCAAGAACAAACTTAACATTGTAGTTGTAAAACATACTCTCCCATACATTCCAACTGCAAATCTAAGTTTGTACGCACAATATTGAGAGATTTACTATGTTATTTTTACATTTCTTATAGGTTTTCGTGTAATCTTTATGTCTAATCATATCAACAATCTGCTGTATTTTTTTTTTATTTAGGCTTAGTAGTTTTGGAGATAAGGGAGAGGGGTAGGTCAATTTTCAGTCAATAAAAGCCAATTGACCTACCATACCTAAATTGATATAACTCTCAATAAAATGAAAACGAGTCTCCTCCTTTTCATTTTATTGAGAGTTAAAGCGTTAGGTGGAAAAAGTTGTAGGATTTGTCGGTTGGTTTGGAGAGTTTTTGGGCAGTAATTTAATCTTTAGACATGGAAGATTTTTTATGGAGTTTTAGAAACATGTGTAGGATTATAAGTTCTAGTTCGTCTCGCCATCTTCACCTGGATCTTCCAAATGTGAGTTTAGACCAAACGAATATACAACCATAACAAGATCAGGAACATTCTTTTCTTGATATTCTTGTCATTTTAGTATGGATAGACCAACAAAATAATGCTTTAAGCGCAGGCCACACCGCCAGCTAGCGGGCGGGCGGGCGAACATCGTTTCACCTCTTTACATACTTCGGTTCACACCGCGACCTAACGAATAACTTGAAACGACGTTCGCCCGCTCAGCCCACCCGCCCGCCAGCTGGCGGTGTGGCCCGCGCTTTATACCTGTTTACATGAAAATAATTCGTAATTCGTGTACGCACGAATGAACAAAATATGGTGAACACGAACATCGACCACGGAACATATGGTTCGTACGTGTGGACGTAAATTAGCAAAGCGAACACTAACACAGTTCGACTTGTGTTCGAGCCCAACCACCCTGCTCTCTTTAGCAGCCAAGGATTCGCCGTTGGAAGTGTTGTATAGGTAGCTGAGAACGACGAAGTCGACGATGGAGTGAGCTTACCCAGAAGAAGCCTGTGCATTCTAAACTATGAATGAATACTCCCCGAATGAACGAGTCCTCGCACCGCTGCACGCTCACCCCTCGAGTTTGGTACGAACAATGTTGCATCACAGCAAACACCGACCACACAGTAAAATGAAATTGAATCGCCATGAGCATTTTTGACGAACACAGTGTTCGATGTTCGTATTCACCATTGAGGTAGGAATACTATGGAGATGGCATATTCTACTATACGAAGAATAGTTATTCAAATATCTATCATATCGACAAAGTCATGTCATAAAACGTTTTGTTTCTTTCTAACAAATCAAGAGCTAAGTTAGTTAAAAAGAGACATCTAAATGTTTGTCAAGGATTAAATTTGGCAAGACTTTTGTGTGACGTCAAAATCTGTCTATGCGTGATCGGTCGCCATGTTTAATGCCAAGTATTGTGGTACAAAACTCGGCAATGTTCTGTCAAACGGTTGCTTGCTATCTCTCTCGCACTCGCAGTAACAACCCTACGAAAGGCGGCCATTTTAAAGGGCTCGAATTTTGTAGGTAGTCACACTAATTTTGTAGGTATGGCAAGTCCATAGGTTTATAAGTCAATGATATTCACCATGTTCTTGTTTCATTCATGCGTACACATGTCTGTAGAATAGAAATATAATGTTCATTCACTCGTTTGGCTTAAACGACATTTCTTCTTTGACAATCGTTTGACAGACATGGCCAGCGTAGTCACATTTAATTTTCCCTTGTCCCTCACACCTTTAATTTGAGTTCCTACCTACTGTAACACATATTTTAATTAGGTTTAGAATACTGTAGATAAAGCAAAATAAATTTAAATGAACAGTTTTTTTTTTAACGTCTTTAACGTTTTTCTTTAACGCCCCACACTAGGAATTTCTTCTGTATTGTGGGTGCGTGTACAAACATTTAAATTCACATACACAAACAGCCAGACCCGAAACAACTACTTGTAGGTCATACAAATATTTGTTCCGTGCGGGAATCGAACCCGCGACACGCAGCGCAGCAGTCAATCGCTTAACTAACTGCGCCAACCGTGCCGTCAAGTTGAAGAGGCAATCATTTAATATTTGAATTATTATCTTATAGAGCTAAAGTGTTTATTTAAATCTCAAATGGAGAGACCTCTGCGTGTATTTACTCTTCCGTATTGTATTAACAGAAACGTGGTCGCTCACAATGGGCCTTATCAGAAGGCTAAAAGTCACCCAAAGGGCAATGGAGAGGGCTATGCTTGGAGTTTCCCTACGTGATCGAATCAGAAATGAAGAGATCCGCAGGCGAACCAAGGTAACCGACATAGCCCGAAGAATTGCCAAGCTTAAGTGGCAGTGGGCAGGGCACATTGCTCGCAGAACTGATGGCCGATGGGGCCGAAAGGTTCTGGAGTAGTGACCGCGTACCGGAAGACGTAGCGTTGGAAGGCCTTCTACAAGGTGGACCGATGACCTTGTGAAGGATGTAGGTATCCGCTGGATGCGGGAAGCACAGAACCGGTCAAAGTGGATTTGCTTGGGGGAGGCCTATGTCCAGCAGTGGACGTCTTTCGGCTGAAATGATGATGATTGTATTAACAATTAACAATCTGCCTAAGCTTAATTTACCAACTATTTTGATGTCAGCTTCCAGTCTAACTGGATGGTGCTGAATACCAGTATTTGACATAGAGCGACAGCCTCTCTGACCTCCACAACCCAGTACTAAGAAACACGATACCTCTTGGTAAGACTGGGTGTCAAACTTTTCGGCTTCTGACTAGCTGTAACGACTATCAAAGGTCTACGAATGATAGCCGAGACCAACGCCTTTCGAGGTAGGGAGGGGTCTCGATATGTAATGGATGGTCACCCATCCGTTGGAGGTCTGCCCGGCTTGGGCAGAGCACCGCCGTGTCCTCACGGAGGCGATCGGCGGCGGCGATCTCTCACGTCCGGCCCTGGTTGTGGCCATGGTTCGGAGCGAGAGTGCATGGAAGGCCGTCACCTCCTTCTGTGAAGCAGTAATGCTCGCGAAGGAGGAGGTGGAACGCGTGAGGGAGAGGCAAGGTTCGCGCCCTCGCACCCCAAGACGCCACAGGAGACGCCCCGGGCGTCGGGAGTCGCAAGCCGATATCCGACCACCGTAGGTGCAGGCTTGCGGACGGTGAGCAATGGGTAGCTCGTCGTCCGATAAGGACCAGGCCCGGGTCGACGGCGCGGTGTGTTCCACGCGCGCCTCAAAGAGATGTCAGCACCAACTGACGGGGTCCGTTAGGACCAATGCCTGCCAGGGTTGCGAGTTTGTCCGAAAGGGATATCGGGGGCCATACAGGCAACGGAAGGAACACGGGTGGGTTTTAGTCCGTAAAAGTCTGACACGCCCTCCCGCTCCGCCTAGAGCGGGAGAAGTTATTTGATAATTTCCCATCCAAAAAAGAAAAACCCATCCGTTAACCGACTGCAGCAAGCGTAGTTTATCTTACCTTCTCTTCTTACATATTGTATTACGTACGCACAATATTGAGAGAGTTACCATGTTATTTTAAGACCATAGACTTCTTGTAGGTTTCCTGTAATCAATAAATAAATAAACAACAAAAAAAAATATTGAGACTTTTACAGTAAGCACTTTAATTTTATGTGTCACACGTTACAGTCAATAAAACATTATTTTTTTATTACTTACCTAATTTGTTCCTCAAAAGTGACCCTCATAATCAAAATTCCGTTATTTACGTTACACGTCCGTGTTTGGGTCACAAAATTCGTGTGTATACCAAATTTTAACTTAATCGGCCCATAAGATGCAGAGCAAATTGGCTGTGACAGACAGACGGATAGACGGACAGACAAACAGACACACGAGTGATCCTATAAGGGTTCCGTTTTTACATCGGACCAACGGAACCCTAAAAAAAGGATGAGATGTTGCTAAACAGAGTAACCTTTTTAGGAATTTTTTTTTATTCTAAATTCAAAGCAACCTGAAAAAAATCACAAAGACAGGCTTTTTAAACGGAAATACTTCATTTAAAAAGAATCAGTCATTTAAACCTTACGGCCATATTTTAATCAGAATTCGACAAAGAACCTACAATATTCATTAACTTATCTAACTGTTCATGCCGTCTTCACCTTTATTGCTTATAACATAAGTACTAGATTGAATCGCATAAATTATATCCCTTTGACAAAAAATTTATAAACTAATTTCAACTTTACCTCCAAATAAATAAGAACAAAATTACAATACGTAAATATAACCCTTTTACTGTTTAAGGCCTTTTTTCGAAAACAATAGATCTAAGCTGGTATCGAGTACAATTTTATTCGGTCGTTCAAACCTTTAATAATTGAAAAACTTTGAACCCAGAACCTGTTAGAATTTCACAAGGAAACCTATAAAATTTACCTCGGGCTTAACTTTAAGAGTTTTCAGGTAATAATTTATACGATGGACCGCCGTAAACTCGTCTCCAACCGGTTATGGGCGGTTGAAGCCAGACCGATCGAGTGTCCACTAAAATTCCTTAGACAATAGATGTTTATAGAGTGCATATAGTAGAAGGAATCGAGACATGAGACTAAAGTTAAGTTGACATTTCTATGTCTATTTCAGGGTCTGATTACATAGATGTTTAAGTTACTTTATGAAAATAAAATGGTTGCTAAACTAGCAGCGCTTCGTGTGAAAGAGATGAAACAGGAGACTTTCTACCACTAGTAACTCTGCGAACAGTAGACCTAGCGAAAACGAACTTTAAGTTAAATTTACGTAAAGAAAAATTATGAATAAAAGTTTATAGGCCAGCTAGAAAAAAATGCTAATTGGTTTTAATTGGCAGAGGTAACGCTGCAGCCTCCATCAATCGCTACCTAGTAGTCAAAAGGCCGATTATACAGGTAGAAATCTAAAAGTGAGCAATTTACTGCTTTTGAGGAGCTATTCTGCTCATCATGCCAAAGATCCTCATCAGATCTTCAGCAAATTTCTGTGAGACTAATTTAAAGTCTTTCAAGACCTTTCAAATTAAAATAACCCATCGAAATCGGATCACATAAGGCGGAGATATCCAGTAGCCCCATTTTTAAAGGAAGTACTCCTCCAATCAAACATCCCTGACGAAAAAAAAAAACTATAAACTTGTAAAACCTGTATACCAATTTTCGCTTAGATCAGTCTTAAAATACAACATGTGGCAGTAATTGATCGATCACTGAACCAGTTAAAAACTACCTGGATCTACCTTCTTAGATGAAGAAGTATGCTATTTATTGTATAAACCAAATATTTTAAGACGAGCGCTAATCCTGCCGACAAACTGTCGCGCAGTTTGGCAGGTTTATAAAATGTGTACAAGTGTTTGGTCCAAAATAAATGATTTTTTTTTTTTTTTTTTTTATGTAGAGGAGAAAAGCAAATGCAAGTTGAAGCAGAGACTCTTCGCTCGCTCAGTCAACTATGCATCTTCCTGCCAGCACCATGTAAAATTGTTTCATTCTGAATTAAAGGGCATGAAGTGCGCTGTAATTAAGTGCAGGCTTATTGGCTCCTTTGCAAGTATCATTCAGAATGCTGGCCTAAATAGATCAACGCAATACAGAGAACACAATATATAAAAAACCGGTCAAGAGCGAGTCGGTCTCGCGCACCGCGGGTTCCGTACGTTTATATGATGTTGTTGATTTCTGAAAAACTGTGCTTTTTAGAGACATCGTTTTATTTTTCCTGTAATTTTGACATAAACTTCTATCACATAGAATAATTCCAGATTTTTATCTATTCAAACTTCGGAGATAAGGGGGGGGGGGTTATTTCGTCAAAAGTCAGAAATTGTGCTGCCTAAAAAATAAATGTTTGAGAATGTGCAAACAGCGTTCTTTCATATGATACCCCACATGACCTAGTAGCCCCACTTCAAATTTTTAAGACCCCCTTTTAGTCTCTTTTGCAAAAAAGATATATATTTTTTAATTTTTTCTTGTTTGCAAAATACATAGTTAGGCAAACGTCATCTAAAACTATTCTAAATTTCAAGTTGATAGCATTAGTATAGTTCTTGAGATATCTAGGTGTGACAGACAGACTGATAGACAGACTTAGTCTCTAGTCACAATAAGGGTTCCTTTTTACCATTTTGTTACGGAACCTTAAAAACCCAATTTTATATTCTCCTATAAAATTGTATACTACTCATCTAATCAAGTGTACCTACGGGAAAGACTTTACATAAACCACCGAAAATCCATCACATTATATCTCCCATCTCATGAAATAGGATCATATTCCAAGCATAACACACATACCTTTCAAGAAAAGATTCTTTTAAACTCCATGTTTCGACATGTCGCACACTATGCGTCATGCGACTGTGACAGCTGGGCGACTAGACTAGACAACGATAGGCTGCGGGCGACAATGTTATACATATTTTGATCCGCACAATTGGCATCGAGTTGCAGAGTCACAAATAGTCACAACGACAGACTAGACGCACGCTCTCGCAGCAACTAGACTCGCGGTCCATGCGCACACCCGTCGATAGTCGGAATCGCTTAGCTTTCGCATGATAAGCACCAAAGCAAGTGCAAAAAGAGGCTCTAATTTCACTCCAAACTTGAACAGCACGACCGTCTCTCTTGAATACTCAAAGAAAATTCTATAACGATTAGTCGCAGACGCAAACTACAGCTCTGCGTATAGTCACAGTGACAAGACGCGATGCATACGACAATGCTGCGTCTTGTTTCAGTGACTAGACACGAAGTTTGCGCTGGCACTTCATGGGAAGGGAAGCAAATGTGTTGTCACAAGAACGCACCAATAAGTTTTCGGATCACCTACCCTCCAAATAGAGTATAAGGTTTCATGAAGGAGGAGGAACTGTAATGCTGTTGGCATATTTACAAAAGATCCCGAAGGTATTGGGATTTTCCATTAGGAATTTCTCAGTAGCAGCCCTGAGTCTGGAGTTGTGCCCAGTTAATGGTAATAGGCTCGCCCCCTATTACATGGGACAATGTGGGTGTACTATTAGGTACACCTCTGCCTAATCTTTCGGGGATTACAGGCGTGATGTTATGTTATGTGTCATTGGACGTCTTTGACAATAAAACAATTTAACTCGAACATTTGAGTTGTATCGCATGACTTCCTAGTTTCCAATTTTTGATGACAAATAAAATATTGCTATGGGTCTAAGTAGATAGGCACCAACATAAAAGACAAATTGAAAAATAATTGTAATACGTACACATTTGTGTTTGTATGTAATTTTATTGTATTTTTTTTGTATTATGTAATTATTTTATTGTGTTTTTTATGGACCATGTGGTCTGCAATAAAGATTTTTATTATTATTATTGTATCTTCTATCATATATCACGTTTGCTGTCAAATTAAGTCAAAAGTTTACTGTTTTACCAACAAATCATTAATCATATTTGAACTTTTCTTTATTCATCTACCATGGGCTTATTGGTCAAACTTTTATATATTTTTTTCTGTAGGTGATTCGCACGAAGTTAATTTATTAGTGGGCGAATCGACAGAAATACGTATTAAGGCTTCTATCCTGTCTTCTCCCCGCGTGTCGCAGGACGAGCGGTGCCTTTGTGTCGTGTTGCGTCGCGCGACAAGTCGCGCTGGTATGTAGAAGCCTTTAATTGGCACATTTTGAATATTATGCAATAAATTTTGTAAGTACAAGTTTATATTTTATTCAACAAATATACTGTGTGCCAATGGCCTAATACGTATTTCTGGGGTTGGTCGTTAGCCATTGACCCGGACGCACGTGTCTTGAGTTCTCTCCGTTAAATTTACAAATATTTTTTTATGTGAGTCTAACGCACATGTTGCGAGTTTGCGCCTGAGAACTGAGAACCAGTGCATACGAGGGGCTAATTGCGCCTGCCGCACCAATTACGTCCAAGCATTAGGTGAGGTCTTCCCATATCTTTTAGGGATCTGCTGAAGAGGAACGCTTGAATAATGAACCGTGTGTGTCAATTATCATAATATTAGGTGCAGTGCTATGGTGGTTGTCTTTTGTGCGTGCAAATTCAATTTTGGACACTTCGGGATTCAAGTGATGGAGAGTTTTTTTTTTTGATAAGCGTCCATTGCGACGCGTGCGGTACATTGGCGTTGCCAATCGAACATTGTTTCCTTGCTTTGTTGTCGTGGCGAACCCCAAGCGAATCGTTAAAGTGCGTTGTGTTGTTGTCTTTGTTGTGGTAGTGTTGTTAGTGACTGAGTCGTCATGGCTTGGCTCCCGCGTGCAGGCCAATCTGAAGACATTTTAACTCATTAGGTTATTCTGGCTCTACTAGTTTAATTGGGTATCTTAAATAGAATATCTAGAGCACTGGACGAGAATCAACCTATCGAGCAAGCAGGATTCAGATGTGGATATTCTGTCGTAGATCACATACACGCAGTGAAACAAATTTTTGAGAAATATAACGAGTACAACCTTCCCTTGTACTGCTGTTTTGTCGACTTCAGTTAGGCATTTGACTCTTTGGAACACGACACAATCTGGCAGGCGCTCAAAGACCAAGGCGTCCCAAACTAATACATAAGAATTATAAAAAATGTATACTCGGAAAGTTCAGCAAAAATACAACTATAGAAGCTATTAGAAGTATGTATGTAAGTATATTCTCTTATTGTGTGTTTATTTTAAAATTAGTGATTAGTATAGTAATAATATTAGTAAGTTTTTTATTTTGATTTTATGTATTATGTTTTCTCTTTTAATCTTACACACGTTGTCTACATCTCTTCGTCTACTTTCCTTGTCGCAGGTATGCTGGAAGAGATTTCTTTAGAAATAAGCATCACCTTTGTACGTATTTTTCTGTTCTTTTTTTTTTTTCTTGTCTGTATATATGTGTACATAAACTGTTAAATAAATAAATAAATAAACTCGAGAAAAAAATTACAAACATAACAATCAAAAGAGGTATATGTCAGGGTGATCCACTCTCCCCAAAACTGTTCTCAGCCGTTCTAGAAAAAGTCTTTCGTAGACTGAACTGGGATAACTCAGGAATATCTATATGGATAAATAAATTATCTAGATTTGCTGATGTCGTAGTTATCTTTGCAGAGTCACCAACTACCCTTTAAAATAAACTACTAAACTAATACTAAATAAACATTATAATAGAGATAAAGTCGTTATGAAGCAGTTTTGTACAAAAATGAATTTTACAGAACAGCAAACTGCAGCAGTACAATAATGTACTTAGTCATGAGTCCCAACAAAGGTATCGGTAGAGTGGCATCTACAGTAAATAGTCCACACGCTGTCATCTTACTGAAGGTACGGTTAACTTGTAGCACACGTTTGCACAGATGTTTGGCACTCTCTGAAAAGAAAAATATAAAGCTCTTAGGGAATTCCGATTATGGGAAAATAATTAAATAATAATAGTTAAAGTTTTACAAAGTGAACATTATTAACACCTATTTCCCAAGACTTTAGTCAATAAATCCGTATATGGAAAAAAAAATTGCGTCTTCTAATGAAAACATGCATTTAAATATTTTATAAATCATATTCATCTAATATCTGTCTACTGTTAAATATGTAACTACTTAATTGCTCGCTACAATCAATGGTCAAAATTCCAAAAATAAAAAATAACTTACTTGGGCAGTTCGTATTCATGAAACCCTGTATACACGCCGCCCCAGCTTCCTCCACAGATACATTAAATTTCTCACATTGCATGCTTATTATAATTATCATTATCATATCCTTTATAATGCATACGACTATTAGACCACTGACGAGTGAAGAAATAAATTCATCCTAGAAAGAATAAATAACTTTAATGTGCACAAACTATCACAATGAGAAATATTTTTTTTGATGAATTGGAAGTTTACTGAAAGAAAGAAAGATAGAAAGAAAATTTGTTTATTCTGCACAAACAAAACGCACAATACAAAAAATAACATAAATAAAATACAAACATACAAAGTAGCCAAAAGCATCGTATTCTAACAATAAAACTTTGACAATCCTGTCTATTGCTTGATGTCAAAATAATGACAACCTGTGATGACAACAAACAATCAACTAGTGGACATGTTCAAAGAACCAATGAACTGCCATTGTTCCTGTGACAGACATGTCCAATTGTTCAGTAAGAGCAGACCCATAGTCAGTCAAGCACAAGCAGCCTCTGTTGATCTAAAGCCAGATAGGCTGATGATTTTAAAAAGCCAGCTTGGACAGACTTAGCTTGATAGCTAAATTTTTCTTGCATTTTAATAGATTCATATTTTTACATTTTCCTGAACTAAGCGGCTGTGGCAAATAGACGGACAGACAAAGTCGCACCATAAAGGTGCCAGTTTTACGATTTTCGTACGAAACCTTATAAATGGTTAAGGCGTAAATAAGCCTTTTTTTTTTTTTGGGTGGGAAATTATCAAATAACTTCTCCCGCTCTGGGCTGAGCGGGAGGGCGTGTCAGACTTTTGTGTGGACGTGTTCCTTGACTTGATCCTGGCAGGCATTGGCCCTAACGGACCCCGTCAGTTGGTGCTGACATCTCTTCGAGGCGCGCGCGAAACACAACGTGCCTTCGACCCGGGCCTGGTCCTTATCGGACGGCGAGCTACCCATCGCTCACCGTCCGCAGGCCCGCGCCTACGGTGGCCGGAAATTAGCTTGCGACTCCCGACGCTCGGGGCGTCTCCTGCGGCGGCTAAGGGCGTGAGGGCGCGAACCCTGCCTCACCCTCACGCGTTCCGCCTCCTCCTTCGCGAGCATTATTACTTCGCAGAAGGAGGTGACGGCCTCCCATGCACTCTCGCTCCGAACCATGGCCTGAACCAGGACTGGACGCGAGAGATCGCCGCCGCCGATCGTCTCCGTGAGGACACGGCGGTGCTCCGCCCAAGCCGGCAGACCTCCACCGTAAAGGCGTAAATAAGCCTGGAACAATAATATGGTACTTACTTCGTTAGTTGGTGCCGTCACTTGTAAATATATTAAATGGCCCTCCACAAATAATAAACTACGAGAGAATGAGTAGATTGTTGTCCATAATACCTATATAAAATCTAACATTATTATTAGGAACAAAGCATGTAGGACAACTCAAAGATTAATTAAACGTATGAAATTTTAACACTCACTGACTTACCAATATTCGGAAACAAGTTTTATACAGTGAGTACGCTTTCAAAATATTTAGATACATCTTAAACAATTGCTCACAATGTGTATAATTTTCTTCTTCAACATTTATAACAAACGGTATATTTTTAATCCATTCTTTGACATACATTGTTAGTAATTCCAATATACGAATATTATAAACTAGATTTAAATCAAATGCAATGTTCACAAAAGCACAGCTAATATCAAGGAAAGGAATTGACTTTAGTATCATAAAAAATAAGGTTGAGGTTGAAATACAAAAACCAAATACAGACAGAACTGAGATCCAATTCCAAATAATATAAGTTCGGGCACTTATGTCAAAGCTTCTATGAATTTCTTGGATACTCATAATAAGGGAAATGTTGCTACGACTATGAGCAATGTTACAAATGATCAGCAGTATGGAGCCGACGTAACAGAAAGTGATATATAATAAAAACATGGTAAACCCCATAGCGTTATTCATATTTCTAAAATAATTATTGGTAACAAGACGATAAGCACTCAACACATTAAACAATAAAACAATGAAAAACAGCAATATTGGATACTTTTTTTCACATGGAGTAATATAACTATCCCTTATTTTGTATTTGGAGGAGAAGAATATAGAGAGCATAATGTTGAACGGTTGAACAATTTTTTTTATGTCTTTGTCCAGTCTGTTATTGAGAAACAATTCGACCGGAGTCATTGAAGGTTTCCACATGATTGTTTTACTTTTGTTGTATATTCCAGTGTCAGACTACAACTGAATGACTAACCTAACAGGGTTTATCTTTGACCAAAGCAATTACTTTCAATGTTGATTGTATCCAGTCAAATTAAGTAAAATAATACTTTTATTACTTTATGTACATAGATTAGTTCCCACTGACAGCAAGTAGTTAAAAACAATAATTTTTCATACCTCCGCTTTATTAATCTCGTTAGTTTTGAATTAAAAATGAGTGAAGCTTTCGTAGGTACCTAAATATTAATGAATTTCGTTTCAATCATCCATCATCATGTCGTATTCTGTATTGTATTATGGATTAAGTTCAATTAGCCAATTAAAAAGTAGGATTCGAGACCTTAGCTGTTGAAAGTATTTCAAAGTATTTTGTTCGGATAGTTACTTCATCATCATCATCATTTCAGCGGAAAGACGTCCACTGCTGGACATAGACCCCAAGCATCGTCACTTCTACTTGTTCTGTGCTTTTTACATCCAGCGGATTCATCGGTCCGCGTTTTGGGAAGACCTTTCAACGTCTTCCAGTACACGGTCGCCACAGCAGAACCGGCCCCATGAGCCGGGAAGGAAGGAAGAAGAACAGATGTTTTGTTCTATTCTGGAAGTTACTTACAACCATCATAACTATGATGAAATGAGCCACACATTATACAAAGTTATATTTTCGGCATTAAACCGATCCCAATTACTTTATTTCAAAAATATTCAATGTACAATTTTGCTACGATTTTATTATATTTATGTATAGAAAATGTACTTTATTGTAATGTGTGTCAAAATAGTAGCATAAAAGTGTTATAATATTAATATATTTGGAATTGGGTATTTACTAGCTTTTATTTGATACATGTTATTATAATCACACATTTTTATCCGCAGATGCCCTATTAAAATTGTATAACATAGGTCACTCCCGCAATTAAAACTAATCTATCGTTACCTCATAATTATTGTGTGAGGCACAGTAGCAATGGCATCCTCAGGATGATTGCTTCCCGCACAGACTGTCCGATAGCCTTTTTTTATTTTGTCTTTTTTTTTTGTTAAGTTTGTAACTTCATTTTTATTGTAAATACTATTGATTGAATTCTTTCATTTTAGTTATTTTTATATTTGTACACTGACTATTTTATTACTACTACAATAGTCCTGTCAGTGATGATTGATCAATTCCAGTACAATGTAACGTGACCATTCTGGAGAACTGGATCGGATACATACCTGTAGTATGGTACTTACGACTACTGCTGGTGGATAACCCTAGCCACCAGATTGTGTCTGTGCAAGTACTCGCCCACAGCATTATTATTATTAGAGTGGTACAAGGATCATTTGGCGCCCAAATGACATTGTCAGGACGTTGTTGGTAAACGTTTGTGAAATTATGTCACAGAAATTGTAATGACAGAACAAAATGGCGCCGTTAGTTCCGAGCTACGCGCCATAATAATCTTGTAGCGTTGTATGTATATTTTGTACTTTTTTGAGTTGATTGATTACACATAAACCCCCTTATTACAAAACAAGGTTTATCTTCAGACTCAGGTTTAAAACATGGAGCCATTATTGAATTTCGAACTTTATTCCGACTCTCGTAAAGTTCCTAAACACAAAACTGTCAACTTAGTACCGAGCTAAGTTTTCAGTATTGTATAAAGAACGGTATTTCAATCACTGTTACGAGTACGTTCTTATTACAAAAACTGGCTCCATGGTTTAAGCCATGTCAAAATATAAATCTTGTTTTGTAATAAGGCGGAAAGAGTTAGTACTTTACCAGTTCAGTCAGTCGAGTGAAAACTCTTACGGCCTTATTACAAAACAAGATTTATATTTTGACATGGCTTAAACCATGGAGCCAGTTTTTTTTATAAGGGGGTATAATTTTACTTGGATTCTAGTAACAACGTAAGTACTTAATAAAAAAAATCTGACATTTGACAAAACACATTTGTATTATAGAATATTTTACTAAATAAACATTATAATAAAGATAAAGTCGTTATGACAAAGTTTTGTACACAAATGAATTTTACAGAAAAGCGAACTGCAGCAGTACAATAATGTACTTAGTCATGAGTCCCAACAAAGGTATCGGTAGAGTGGCGTCTATAGTAAACAGTCCACACGCTGTCATCTTACTGAAGCTCCGGTTAACTTGTAGCACACGCTTGCACAAATGTTTGACACTCTCTGAAAAGAAAAATATAAGCTCCTAGGGAATTGCGAATTAGGGAAAATAATTAAAACAATAATAGTTAAAGTTTTATAAAGTGAACATTATTAACACCTTTTTACAGAATAAACGATTTCATTTCATTTCACCTATTTACAAAGACTGTCAAAAACCCCATCAATGAGAAAAAAAAATTGTAGGACTTCTAATGAACTCATGAATTTAAATATTTTCGATATCTTATTCATTTACAAGTAAAAAGAAGGGACTTCTTGGCGGGAAAGTGAAGCGTCATGTTCAGCAGTTTGTTTAAATTTCCAAAATTAGTGTTTAGCCGAATATTAATGTGTAATAATGGTGGATTATTAACCATTAAGTGTTTCTGAACGTGCATTAGTGTAGGCAAATGAAACAAAACAGTGCAACTTCGCTTCAAGTTCTCTCAAGAAGTCCGCGTGAGGACTCAGTAAAGTGCCACATCTTTACTGAAACTCAAGGGGAGTAGGCGGGGATATCATCATCATGCATTTATAATTCATTTCATCAATATTATACAAGAACTAACTTGACATTGGCTAAATGCACAAAGCGTGCGAAGCCAGAAGGAGAAAAAAAAAAAAAAAAAAAAGTAAAAAGAAAGAAGAGAAAATAAGTGTTTTACAAAGTGAACATTATTAACACCTATTTCCGAAGACTTCGTCATAATATCCTTAGACGAAAAAAAATTTTTGGAGATATTAGTCTCCAATTTTTTTTTTAACTCATGCATTTAAATATTGTTTAAATCATATTCATATAATATCTGTCTACTGTTAAATATGTAACTACTTAATTGCTCGCTACAATCAATGGTCAAAAATAAAAATAAATCTTACTTGGACAGTTCGTATTCATGACAACCTGTATACACGCCGTCCCAGCTTCCTCAACAGATTCATAAAATTTCTCACATTGCATGCTTGTTATTATTATAATTGTCGTATCCTTTATAATCGATACAATTATTATACCTCTGACGAGTGAAGAAGTAATTTCAGGCTGGAAAGAATAAACAACTTAAATGTGCACAAAGTATCACAATGCGAAACAATTTTTTTTTATGAAGTGGAAGTGTACTGAAAGGAAGAAAGAAAAATTGTTTATTCTTCACAAACAAAACGCACATTACAAAAAAAAAATACACAAATACAACATAGCCAAAAGCCTAGTATTCAAACAATACAATTTTGACAATCTTGTCCATTGCTTGATGTCAGGGCCAGGGACTAAAAACAATTTGCATTGTGTTACTATATACACTCCTACCAACTTAACTGTGAAATGGCGAAAATTGGAACTACGAAATTTAGCTAGCTTAATTTAACTTTATCTACGAAAGTTAGCAACACTGAATAGACGGTGGCGTCCTCTTTCAGTTCACAGATAAGTTGGTAGGACTGTAGATAGCCTGTTGTTGCGATACTGGCAAATGACTACCTGTGATGATAACAAACAACTACTGGTCATGTCTTTCAAAGAACCAATGAACTGCCATTGTTCTTTTGACAGACATGTCTAGCAGGAGCAGATCCATAGTCAGTCACGCACAAGCAACCTCTCAAGAGAGGCTGCAGATTAAGATCTACAGTCAGATGGACCAATGATTTTAAAAAGTCAGCTGGGACAGACTTACCTTGGTAGGTACATTTTTTCTGCATTTGAAAAGATTAATGTTCTTCCATTTACATCAACTAAGCAGCTGTGGCAGACAGACGGACAAACCGTAAGGGTGCCAGTTTTACTATTTTGTTACGAAACCCTATAAATAGTGAAGGCGGTAAATAAGCCCAGAACAATAATATTGTACTAACTTACTTCATTATTTGGCGCCGTCCCTTGCAAATGTATTAAATGGACTTCCACAAATAATAAACTACGGGTAAATGAGTAGATTGTTGTCCATAATATCTATATAAAATCAAACATTATTATTAAGAACAAAGCATGTAGGATAACTCAAAGATTAATTAAACCTATGAAATTGGAACACACATTGACTTACCAACACTCGGAAACAAGTTTTATACAGTGAGTACGCTTTCAAAATATTTAGATACATCTTAAACAATTGTTCAAAATGTGTAACATTTTCTTCTTCAACATTTATAACAAATGGTATATTTTTTACCCATTCTTTGAGATACATTGTTAGCAATGCCACAATACGAATATTATAAACTAGATTTAAATCAAATGCAATGTTCAAAAAATCACGGCTAATATCATGGAAATAAATTGACTTTAGTATCACACAAAAAAAGGTTGTAGTCGAAATACAAAAACCAAATACAGACAGAACTGAGATCCAATTCCAAATAATATAAGTTTGAGCACATAATTCAAATCTTCTATGAATTTCTTGGATACTTATAATAAGGGAAATGTTGCTACGACTATAGGCAATGTTACAAATGATCAGCAGTATGGAGCCCACGTAATATAAAGTGATAAATAATAAAAACATGGTATACCCCATAGTGTTATTTATATCACCAGAATGATGCGTAAAAAGACGAAAGGCACTCAATACATTAAAAAATAAAATAATGAAAAACAGCAATATTGGATACTTTTTTTCACATGGAGTAATATAACTATTCCTTATTTTGTATTTGGAGGAGAAGAATATAGAGAGCATAATGTTGAAAGGTTGAACAAATTTTTTAATGTCTTTGTCTAGTCTGTTATTGATAAACAATTCGACCGGAGTCATTGAAGGTTTCCACATGATTGTTTTGTTGTATATTCCACTGTCAGACTACAACTGAATGACTAACCTATCAAGGTTTATCTTTGACCAAGGCAATTGCTTTCAATGTTGATTGTTTTCAGTCAAATGAAGTGAAAGAATACTTTTATTACTTTAAGTACATAATTATATTAGTTACCATTGACATCAAGTAGTTAAATTAATTTCATTACGTTCAGAACTGATTGGGCTGAAAGGTTCCGGAGTGGTGACCGCGCACCGAAAGACGTAGCGTTGGAAGGTCATTAGGCGCAAGGTGGACTAATGACCGTACGGTGCTTATAACCAATTTTTGCCTGTCTGTCTGTTTGTTCCGGCTAATCTCCGAAACGGCTGTACTGATTTTGACGGGACTTTCTCTGGCTGATTATAAACAGTAATTAAGGCTTTTACTGCTACTTTTATTTTAGAAAAAGACACGCGGGCAAAGCCGCAGGCTGCAGTTAGCTTCATTCTTCATTCCACCTGATTCTAAGGATTAACACCATTGTCAGCTCACTTCAAGATTACTTTATCTTAATTTTCACGTTAAGATTTTTTAGAATAAGTCGGCTGTGTTTATCAAAAATACTTTGGAAATGTTGTAAAAACAATCATTTTTCATGCCTCTGCTTTATTAATCTCGTTAGTTTTCGATTAGATATGAGTGAAGCTTTCGTAGGTACCTAAATATGAAAGAATTTTATTTCAATCATTCATCGTCATGTCGTTTTCTGTATTGTATTTTGGATTAAGTTCAATCAGCCTATTAAAAAGTAGGATGAGAAACATTAACTGTTAAAAACATTTCAAAGAATTTTGTTCAGAAAGTAACTTTATTATCATCCTTATTTCAATCGAAACACGTCCACTTCTGGACATAGGCTTCCCCAAACATCGCCACTTCGACCGGTTCTGTGCTTCTCGCATCCAGCGGATTCATCGGTCCACCTTGTCGGAGGCCTTACAACGTCTTCCGGTACGTGGTCACCACTGCAGACCACTGCACATCTGTTCCGGAAGAACAGGATGTTCTGCTCTGTAAGTTACTTACATCCACATATTTCTACCGCTCAGCAGCATTGCTGTGATGGTACAGACTTATGAGGCCTGGTGTTGGTGTTGATCCATGAGATATTTCAGCTTTGTCACTTGAATGGAAATGCTTCTGCAATGCCTCTGGTATGGTATTGCAGATGCCCGTAATCGTGACTGCTACGGGCTTGATCTAAATGGAGCTATGTATAACATATTGCCTAAATGTTGGAAGGAGCTAAATGGTAAGGCATTCAAGCGACAATTAAAAATGTTTCTTTCGCAAAAAGCATATTATAGTGTCTCCGAATTTTTGGCCGAAAATATTTTTTTTTTGAGTGAATAATTTTATCTTTTTCTTGACACTAATAATACTAATTACTAATAATTATATGACACCAATATTAAATTTATATGAATATGGAATTTTGACATTATAACATAAAAATAATTTCTAATTTATTAAGTTTCTAAATAAAAACTTTTTCTTTTCTAGGTAAATTTTCGATTTTGCTATTGTTAATTATTTTCAATGCTAAGGAAATATTTGTACGCCGATACTTACGGCTAAACATGATTGGACTCAAACGATGACTGTAATATCTTGCATGCTCTTGTATGTATACAATGTTTAAACAAATAAAGAAATCTTATCTTATCTTATCTTGAGGTAGCTGCGCGGTGCGGGAGGGGTGTGGTGACCAGTAGCGAGAGCTCAGTCATTCACACCCCTTTCGCATCTCAGAGTTACCTCAGGCACCGTCTCAGTTAAACAGTAGAACTGTAACCAGGTGGATCTTCTAATTAATATAGGCATCTGTCCCGTCGCCGACGAAGAACCGACTAGCTAGCAACGATTTTCTCGCTCAAGGAAAAGCAGGAGAAATGCACAAAAGGCAGGTCCCGTATTAGTAAAAGAGGTACATATATTAATAGTTGATCACTGACGTTCACACCGTCGGCGAGTACTTGTTTGTCGAACTGACAAGACTTATCAAAGAGAGTACTCGCTCAGCGACACTCACGTGCTACATGCGTGCCAGCGATTAAACTCTCGTCTTCGTCAAGCGACGCTGCTCACCAACTCGTTTTCAGTTGCTACTCCACTCACTTCACGTCAATCGCTGGCAGTGGGACAAGTTCCTTTTAAGGGATCATTCCAAAAAGGTTTTAATACAAGGTTAAGAAAAAACTGAGCCCCACTAAGAACTTATTCGGTGCCAGTAGGAACCGTGGCCTGGACTCGTTTAACTCTCGTTCGCCGATAGAATGCTAACCTTCCGGGCAACTTGTCTGTTGTTTGTGGCCGATCAAAAACAACTGGGACATACTGACAGGGAGTTTAGAGAGCTTCCTACCAATGATTTAAATCGTTAGATTCGCTTTTCCGCGTCGATGGTCGCGTTTCTGTTTTGTTTTGACACTTCTGACATACACAATATCGCATACTACCATGGAACACACCAGCATAGTCAGTCACAAACATTCGATACGCCGTGCCGAATCGGACATCACCAATGGTATCGCAAAAGTTATCTAAACGCTGTTCTCAAATCGAAAACCCGAAAATATTGTGAGTTTAAATCAAATAGTCAACCTCTATTCTTTCAGAAGCTTTTTGTTGTCTGGAGATAGGCAAATCAGGTAATCGAAATGTGTCATTTTTGACACGATAGCCTGACGAATAGTTGTGAGTAGCTATGCAGATGTGCTACATAAGTAATATCGCGAATGTTACAATCGGACCACAGTAAGGACTATTCCTGCTTGCAGCGTTCGGTCGCTTTAGTACGCTTACATTACGCTCATCAACCAATAGCATCGCTGCATCAGATTTTGATGAGCCCCTTGTTTTTGTGAATGAAAAACAAAAGACCTTACAAAAACCTGGTAAAGGATGGTCAGACATCTGTGATCATTGTAACAGAGCCTGAAAATTTTATTGTAACAAAAGAAAAAAAAAAGCAGGGCAGTCTTTGGGGACTGCCGATAGAAGTGAAAACGGTATACATGTAGCTCATGGAAAGCGTTTGGTGACGATGACGCGAGTTCCATGATTTTTGTTCACCCAAAAAGTGCTCAACGCGCTTAAAGAGCTTTCACTCCAAAAATATTGCGTCGACCAATATTTTTGATGGTGAACAGATGTGGTCATCGTGATTTTGTTTTGAAAGTGGTGCAATTTGGACGCCCGCGATAGTATGGTGAGGGCAAACTTAACGACTCAAATCGGCTTATCGACTTTGCTTCCTGCAATTTCAGCGTTTTAAGCCCGAATCTACATGTCAGTGTGTAAGTTGACGGGGTCCGTTAGGGCCAATGCCTGCCAGAGTTGCGACTTTGTCCGAAAGGGATATCGTGGCCCCGGCACACAGGCAACGGAAGGAACACGGGTGGGTTTTAGTCAGTAAAATTCTGACACGCCCTCCCGCTCAGCCCAGAGCGGGAGAAGTTATTTGATAATTTCTCACCCAAAAAAAAAAAGTGTGTAGTAAGTAAAAGGCCTTATGTTTGGCAATATTCGTATCATTATTGATTAATTTATAATCTAAAGTAGTTTGAAGAATTCGTAGATCGTCACGTAACAGGTGAGATTTTCATAAATTACGTGAAGTTTATTTGCAAGAATGTAGTACATTACAAATGGTCGGATTTTTTAACAGTTTCTAAAACAATTCGCTTAAATTAGTATGCAAAATAATTGATTACATTAATCAAATAAATGAACAAAGAAATTACAATAAAATTGGAACTTAAATCATACATACTTTACTTACTCCCATAATATTTTTTGAAGTAAAAACATCTCTAGGCGCGTTAAGCACTTTTTGGGTGAACAAAAATCATGGAACTCGCGTCATTGTCACCGAACGCTTTCTAGTATAAGAGTGAGAATAAAAATCTTAACGCAAACGCGCTAGTTACGTTGACTCACTCGCAAACTTACATTTGGGGTCCTGTTCGCCACGCGAAGTAAATACCTAGCCTACCAGGTTCGCCGTCTTCCTTGTCTGTATGTCAACAGGAACAGGCCATCACGTCCTTTGTTAGTGAATTGTTGAAGGGAAAAAACGGCAACAAACTTTTTAATGCGTGAATAGATTTACAAAATGTATCGTCCCTTACGTAATCAAGGATTTTCGGGATTTTTTCTTAACAAACTTTGTGAAGAGGGTTTTGGAGCCATTTGCTGGGTTAATTTTGTGTGTTATTTTGTACTAAACTTTACTGAAAGGTAGGGTTAACGTCCGTAGATCGACCGCAGGAGTTTTTCTGTAGTTTCTGCCTGCTCCTATGGAAACATATAAGTTATATTTATAGTTAGCTTATAGATAAATCAGTGGAAACTTGTAATTGGCTTTCTTCTACATAATTATTACTTCAAACTACTGCCTGTAATAGAATAAAATAAAATAAAAAGCATAAGTAATTATAATATATAATATATAATGTATCTACATGTAATAGTAAATATGTATGTATGTTTATTATAAGTGTATAACCTATTTATGTAGTTGTGTACACACGGCTACATATCTAGCTATACATTTCCAGTATAAGCTGATCTCGCATTGTATAAAATTTCCGTACAAAGTTCAGCGTATACTGGAAATGTATAGCTAATAATAAATAAATAGGTTTATGACACACATCTCTTACAAACTTGTGGCGGCATTTACGTTGCCACATGCGAACTATGTCACATCACACTGACGTCACGCAAAATCCTGCATCGCGCAAGCAGAGTTTTCCGCGCTACTAGCATATACATGTCAAAATCAGCCCTTCTCTACATTTATTTTCGAATAACTCGTAAAAATGTAGGGAACAGCTGATTTTTTGTCGTGATTTCGGGTTTGGTCCCATAGTAAAAGTTGTTCATAATGATGAGTACAATGACCCCTTAAGAGGTTGTGCTTTAATTTTGGGACATGTTGTATACAACGTTCCGACATCAATCGTCGAGCAGTTGCCCACCAGACACAACACCCGTCTGGTCGGAGGATCCTCCCTTTTCTATGGAGGATGAGTGAACTTTACACCCTGTTCCTCATAGCCCTGTACTGGTGACTCCGAACATAAACGTCAGCGCAGCCTTCGTGCAACTACATCAAGTTCGTGCAATTAATCAATCTAAAGACAAAAATGTATTCCTCAAGAAGTATAGTACACCATAAGGAGCTATATGTTTGAGTCGTTTGGAGTTGAAAAACTAGGGCCTTGGGGTCTGAGTGCTCATCGAGTATTTCGGGTCATCGCCAAGCCACGTCACAAGTCGGCAAACCAGTCGACTCTTCGCGTGCCAGAGGGCTGGCGTATTTTTAGCCCAAAGAATCAGCATTGCCATCCAATGTGGCAATGTTGCCAGTCTTTTGGGTACTTTTCCCACTGACAGCTCTTCCCTGTTTATTTTTTATTTTATACTTGTACATACTTTAATATATATTTTAGTGTAAGCTAATAATATTTATAGAAGATTAATTAACTATTTTTAATTTGATGTTGTATATAATTAATAAAGATGAACCTAAATTCTAGTTAGAACAAAATATTAAAAAAACTCTTCAAGAGAAAATCCTTCTAAATGTATTTCTAGAACAACCAAATACCGTAAACTTAACATATTCAAAGCTACCAAAGCCTCGAACCAACAAACACACAAATAGGTACACCACAATTCACGCACAAATTTCGGTATAAAAATCCCTGAATGACTTCGAAAATGTAACGTAAATGGAGACAGCTACTAAGGGTAGGGTGACAAAAATATCGTGTAATAGCGTCCACGGTCGTAAGGTAGGTACATCGGGGCGGTCACGTACACACGTTATGAAGGTGGCTTCGAGCGAGTGGTACATTGCATGAGTTACTCAACGTCCCGCGATATGGATGTATTTTGAGTACTGTGACTGTGTAGTATTGTTTGAGGAAGGTAGTCCTGCGATGATATTTTGCCCCATAATTATGAACACAAGTCTCTAGTAACACCAACATTTCACCAGTTATGTTTAAATCCTATGTAATACTTTGCCCGACCTAACGTCATAACCCATTTTTAAATCGAGTTTAAAAATCAATATAAATCACCGTCTCAGAAGAATAAAATTAGCCTTAAGGCTTTAGTTTAAACAACATTATTTTTAGTATATGCGAAAACCGAAACACGTGTTTAGTATTTTTATGTAAAGAATCTATGTACAAAATTTGAAAACTGTATCATGAAAAATCACAAAGTTATAAAGGTCGTTATGTTACCGGGTTGTCCGTACAAAAACATGCTAACGGCGGCGGCGCCCCGCGCCTCCAGGGTCGTCTTGCGCTCATTGATAATAATTTGGCAGTAGGTACCTAATCGTACGGCGATTGTACGAGTATTGTAAGTAATTAAATGGTGGTAATATTTTCCACCATATTTAAATATTTTAGGAAAAAAAAAACATGGTGTAAAAATTATTGAAATCGATTCAGTTCCTTATTCTGAACCTTTATTCAGGTTTCGCATATACTAAAAATAATGTTGTATAAGTATGTCACCGTAAGATTATGAACATCGTTAGTTTATAATGTATCTAGCGAGATTATAAAATATCGAAAAATTGTGAACTGCAACAAACTATTTACAATTTTATTTTATTAATTTATTATTTTTCGATAGTCTATGGCAAACCGATAAATTGTGAATCAAACTTGCATGCGACGAACGCACCTTAAGCTAATACTAAATAGCCAAGTAACTGCGACCAACTTGGAAGAACCGCTCGCCGACCTCTGCTGCGGCACCGCTCGCTTCGCTCGCTCGGCTCGCGCGTGGTTTGTCACAGCTCTAACCTAACCCATTTGGTCGGGGTACCCTGGTTTAGTTACTGCGTCCAATTCGTCTACCGCCAAGATCTGCCAATCAGCGACCGTTCACAATTTTACGGGTGATAAAATCAAACAGATTATGAGTCTTGTCTATACGTATAAGCGTAGCTTCGTTCACCATTTAACGATTTGACATTAATCGATTATAAACTACCGGAAATGATCTTGTTATGTTGTAAAAAAAGTTCACAATTTTTCGATAGTTTATAGTCTCGCTAGATAGATTTTTGGTGCTCATAATCTTACGGTGACATACAAAACAACAAAAAAAAATGCAGAGAAATCCTAGCTAAAAGCATAGTTACCCTACAGCAAAGATTCGTTCTACGAATTACTTGAAGTAAGCTGAGTACGTCACGGCCACATCACATCTATCAACTTCTCCGTATGTATTGGTACATTCACAATACGCGTCTGCGAAACTTATACAAAACAGCTCCTCATATTCACCTTTTAAATAGATTTTTGGTGTAACTTTGTGGGAAAATGGCTTTTTCTGGCGTTTCAGTTTTTTTTTGTTTTGATTTACACATACCGTATGTCAGTCCCCTTTGGGGGAGGCCTATATCCAGCAGTGGACGTCTTTCGGCTGAAATGATGATGTATGATGTATGTCAGTCCCATCGTATCCTAAATATTTATTCTTTCAGAAGACGTGGGCCATGAATTTGAACAAACCCTTCGCATCATCGCCATTTGGTTGGGATAGAATTGTATGGAACATCAGTTCTGATAAAATTCAGGGACCTTTAAATTATTTCTACTGGACTCTTATTGGACACATTCCATCAATAAATGTTGTAGGTTCTCGACAACTCCACATTCCTTACAGTTGGGTGAAGGGATTTTCTTCATCATGAAGGCAATTTTTTTTTTATGGTATGCGTCCAGCGGGCTATTTGCGTAACACTTACCAGTACGAATCGGTTTCAACCATTCATTGCGTTATTTACGTTGTTGACGGACAAATTTTTCTAACTTAAGAAGCAATGGATACGCAATTTCTTACTGCTAGACATAGGCCTTGTGCCGGACGGGCGTGATCGTCGGACGCGATGTAGTGTAGGGAAGGTGTAATGCCTAGGGTGTTATCCCGGTGTGTGTGTAGGCCTCCCAGTCCAGACGGCGCTGACGTCCTGCACCTATAGTTCCAGATATCTTCGAGCAGCCTGATATCTTCAAGAGTTTATTTCTCAACACCTGATATTGTTTTCAACTGTACACCTGTTGTGTTTTCAACTGTACCATTGCTAAAGGAGAAGGGTCCTGGAACCCTTGGGGTTATATTACCTGATTAAAACACCAGAGTTTGGTTGCACCCTCAGGAAGCGAATTAGGGACACACTGAAGTTATTTAAAAATGTAAAATATTCCTTGCCGATGTCTACGAATTAAATTTTTATTACGTTTGATTAAGTACGAGCCTACTTTACCGTAACGAGGGCCGCTAATTACTTCCTGATTCAACGTTAATTTATTAACATTTTCATTATGTACATGTTACATGATTACATAATATCACCTGATATAAACACATATATAAGGCATGTTATACATCTTTGGAATCCCTGTAAAATTCCCCATGACCTGAGGTATCTGTATCTACTATGTCTATTCTCACTGAAGGAATTTTTCAGTGAGAACAGGAAAAAATATTAGTATTATTAATTTAAATTGGTTTTCTAATCGTTTTTCTCGGAAACTATTAGACCGATTTCTATTTTGATTACAGATACCTCAGGCCAATATATAGACCTACATAAATCTAATATTTAAAACGCTACATGTGTATTTTTCAGGGCGTGACGCGCCCTGAAAAGTCACCTGTTAAACTCAAAAAATTACACATTACAAAAATAATGATTTACGACATTCAAGCTCAATTAACTGGGTCTATTTATTTGATTAGATACCTAAAAGTTAGGTCCAGGGCTAGGTCTTAATCTAGGTTACCTGGATACACCAAAAAAACTATAACATATAACTATATAGCCCAGCTAATTGAGGTTGAAATGGTCGTACTTACGGTTTCACATACTAAACTCGCTAAGCTATGTTCCTTACATAACACTATGGCTATTTTCTATTTGAATTTAAGTTAATATTCAAGTTTCCCTATATAGCTACATAGGTGACGTTTCGTCGCAAACCCAAACAATATAACTATTTCTATGTGAATCTAAGTTAATATGAAATTAGATACATCTATATAACTACATATGTGACGTTTCGTCGCAAACCCAAACTCTCTAAATATTTCTATGTGAATTTAAGTTAATATGCAAATTCCCTATATAGGTACAACTACATATGTGACGCTTCGTCGCGAACAGGCCTGTCCCAAAAAGGGAGGGGATTTGCCATAGTCGCCACGCTTGGCAGGCGGGTTGGCGATCGCAGTATGGTTTTAAAAACACATAGAACCTCTGCTGCCTATTCTCTAGTAAATCCCTTAGTCGCCTTTTACGACACCCACGGGAAGAAATGGGATTTTTTTTATATGGTTTGACTTTTTTATGGATGTTATTGCAAATGGTGTAGAAGCTCTTTCCCTTCTCCGTTCTTGTTTCTATCTCGATGATGAACAAGATACACACGAAACCTACAGTGTGAACCTTTCCGCGAGTGATATTAGTAGAAAACTGATTGTTACTGCTCTTAGACTCACATCTGCACCCATAAGACAGTTTGAAATAGGAATGATTTTGAAGTATATTTCTTCCCGTGGGTGTCGTAAAAGGCGACTAAGAGACTTACTAAAGAATGGGCAGCAGCGTTGTCAATGCATTTTAGCCAGGTGGCTCCCTCAATAGGGGGGGAGGTAGGGGGGGAGGTCCCCCCCTATTGAGGGAGACCGATGTCCAGCAGTGGATGTCCTTCGGCTGGAATGATAATGATAATGATTTGACATTTGGATTATATATATTATTATTACTTATTGGATGGATTATTTAGTATTTGTATGTGTAGGTGAGTGAGTGTAGGGGTGTGTATGTGTATGTATATTGTCGAGTGTCTTATAATAATATTTTATGTTAAAATAAGAAGTTTCACGCGGACGAAGTCGCGGGCAGAAGCTCTACTAAAAACCACGTGATGAGAGAGCTGTCAAGAAACCGACTAAACGTAATACCTGACACTTCAGTTGTCATGCTACATTACTATTGTAATTTTCAATTTACCAACGATATAATTCGTTGACGTTTAGAGATCCTGTATTTTTGGACTCTTTACAATGGACAGATTACAAAATATTTTTGTATAAATCTAACTAAAAAACTGTACCTACTCAAGCAATTACATCTACGAAGAGATAAAGTTTAATAGACGTACATTAATAAAAAAGGCACATAACGTAGAAATCTAAAATAAATTTAATTTGGTAATAACTTACAACGTACTTTTTAACAATAAAGTGTCATCTACTCTTGGTTAACGCGACGATAACTGACTTTTAATGATTTTATACTGAAGATCACGTCTAAACGAGTAGTGTTAATGATTTGAAAAAAATATATGTTAAATTAGCGCATTTTCTCAATAACTTAATATGTGAATATTTTAGATTATATTTTTATTACTTAGCCAAATTAATTTGTAAATTTATGTCTAACGCAGATAAAAAACTGAGAATGGCGCAAAATCTACCAAGCGTAATTTTTTGAAATCTTCACCAATTTAAAGATAATTTAATTATTGATCTTTTACGAGTAGTATACGCGTTTTATTAAAATACCTTTTGTTTTGTGTATAATAAATTAATAACGCATCAAATTCGAGACATCGCTCCTTGATGGGTGAGTCCTATTACTGGCTGAACGTACGACGCGTTGCGTGAGGTCAGTACAGAACACACTAGCTAACTACTCAAGATCACTGGCATAATATCTCCGTCTTAAGGGATAATTTAAGTTTAATAGCCACGTCATAATCAGTCTATAATGTTCCCACTGCTGGGACACAGGCCTCCTCGCTTCGAGAGGAAGTGGGCCGTAACCCACCACGCTGGCCCAGTGTGGGTTGATGTATGTCACAGTCTTCAAATTTTTGCTTCTAGGAAATGAAATGAAATGAAATCGTTTATTCTGTAAATAGGATATCGAAATCACTTTTACACGTCATATTAAAAAAAATAAAAAATAACAGGTAAGCTAGACGGTGTCGACATTTCCTATCTGCCTACCCTTGAGAAGAAATGGCGAAACAAACTCCCCCTGAGTTTGTTAGGAGTCAAAGTCTCCAGCCAGGGTTGCGAGTTTGTCCGAAAGGGATAAAGGGATATCGTAGTATTCTATTCTATTCTATCGAGGACCTGGTACACAGGCAACGGAAGAAAGACGGATGGGTTTTAGTCAATAAAAGTCTGACACGCCCTCTCGTTCTGCCCAGAGCGGGAGAAGTTATTTGATAAAAGTCAAAGTCTCTTTTAAAGGCCAATCATAATCTTAGTCAGATCATGTGAGGACCATGTAGATCCGTATCTGAAATGGTCTTTTGATGTATGAAGAGTGGACGTGTCCAAACAGTGCAAGTATTTGTCAGTAATCGTGCAGCTCAACTAGGACATGCCGGTTTCCTCACGATGTTTAACTCCACCGTTTTGAGAGCAGTGGTGATGAAATTATTTACACAAAGTAAAGCGGCTCTCTGGGTTCGAGCAACAACTCGTAAGTCGGGGCCGTTACCACTGGGCCACCACTGCTCCTACACGTCATCATTTCAGCCGAAAGACGTCCACTGCTGGACATAGGCCTCCCCTAAAAAGAGGGGGGGGATTTGCCATAATCGCCACGCTTGGCGGTTGGCGATCGCAGTATGGTTTTAAAAATGCATAGACACCCACGGGAAAAAATGGGATGGTGCCATTGATGTATTAAATAGGAGGATAGGCCACTCTCTAACATCACGTAAATATTAAATGGACCCGATGTCGTGCGTCATGTGCTCGACAACCGAAATAGATAGACATATTACGCGGGCTATAGCGGGAACGAGATCGCAATAATTGTCACTGTTACGTACCCATAACAACTCGCAAACAAACTACGATTCGGGTATTCCCCGCAAACCGGGAGTAATGTGACCTACATTATTGTGTCCTTTCTCCTAATTTATGCGGTCCACATCAGGGAGCACGTACCATATCTTCATATTTAATACATCAATGGATGGTGCTATTCTTTACGTCCCACACGGAACCTACACGTAACTCTTAGTAATATGTTATTTTAATTACAACATTAAATAAGACTTACAACGATTATAGTGTTTACTTTATCCTTAAAGTAAACACTATAATCGTTGTAAGTCTTATTAACGCACGTATGTGTACGCACGTAACCGTTATCGGATATGGTGGGAAGGGACAGGTAAACAAGATGGCGCCTAAACACACAACACGTGACATAGTGTGGCCATAAATGTGATATAATTATGTTTTAATGTATTTTTGTTTAGTTAATTGTCTCTTCTCCTCTTGAAAGCTTTGTTATAAGATGATTACAGTAAGATAAATACATATTTTTTATCTACGTCAATATTTCTGCTGTTACAAAGAGGGTGCGATTACCACTATAAGCCCTCAATGAATAAACGCCAAAGTCCGCAGATCATTATTAATATTTTAAGACGCTGACAACAGGTTAACCGCTGTCACTGTCAGACTGCATATAAAAGAAAGAGAAGCGCGATGACATAACGCTTGTAATGTATTGCAAAATATGAAGCAATTATTTATTTACTCAAGAATGAATTGAGTAATCAAAAATAAAAAACAACCAAATTCTGCATACAAATAAGACGTTTTAGTTATTAATTACCTAGATACCAACCGTACGTTGATATTTTTAATACAGATATTGAAACTCAAAGTAAAGGGTTAGTTTACCGTTAATGTGTATCGAGATTTTTTTTCTAAACGTGTTTTGGTAACAACCAAGTTTTGAGAAATATGTTCAAGAATAACAATGATTATGGCGATGCCGTCAGTACCCAAACTTTGGCTCCGTGAATAAAATTATTAAAAAAAATAGTATTACCGAATATCTGACGCTGAAAGTGATGATAAAGTCACAATACCGCCTACAATTAACTGTCCTATCGTTTTCAGGACGACAACTTTAGCCAGAAAAGTGAAAATTGAACTAAAACTGAAGTGTAATAATTGTTTGAAAATAAGTCTTTGGTGCAACAGATCCATAAAAATACAGTGTATTCAATTTCCCTACAAAAGAATTGAATGTTCTCTTCTTTCCATCTCTCTCTGAAAGAAATCTGCATATCTACCAAAATTGAAACGAAACAAACAAACAATAGGAAACATTTCTGCAATATTTATACTTCAAAAAGAACGACGAAGACGCGATGCTAGCAGCTGCAGCCAAGGCAACGGTTACGAAGCCTGCGCCCTTCATGCACGGCGCCCCAGACCCCAACCGCGACTGCGCCGCAGTCGTCATTCAATGACAGTTTTATATGTGACATTTTGTAAATAGTGAAAAATTTTATTTTTTGTGTTTCTAGTGTGAGTTCGTGTGTATATAGTTTATTTATATTATTTTTTTAGGTAAGTTTAACTATAAATTTTAAGTGTTTTACTTTATTTCATCATTGCCGGCTGTAGCGACGCCGGAAACTGTGCCAGTCAACCTGCTACATCGCTTGATGTCCAGCTGGTAAGATGTCCTCATTGCTCACAGGCACGCTTTTTTAAAGGCGAACGGGGGCTGAAGATACACTATGGCAAGATCCACAAATCTCATAGTGCACCTTTATGCCCCCCAGCCACATCCCCAACTTCAACACCTTCTGTTCAAAGCTTGTGGAAAACCTTAGCTAAATTCAAAAATTCTACCCCCGTTTTAAAGAGAGTTCCCCGGGGCGCGAGACGGTCTGTGGCACTGAGTTTGGCAGGATACCTCCGTCTCGCGACCCAGGAGAACTCACAAAGTGCCTGGGAGCAATTACTCACTTTCCCTTATAGGATTCTGCATGTCCCAAAAAATTCGGCGACCAAAAAAACCTTAACGAACCAAATTAAAGATAATTGCAACAATTCGACCCTAATTTTAGATTCAAAATTACCTGCATTTAACAACCTGTCACAAAAAGGCTTATGTTCACATGTGGAATCGAAACTAAGTGAAGGGGACATCAGGGGAGCAGCCAGGATACTGTTCAGCAGCGATGTGGTGGCGCCTTACTCTCCAGAAACACTAACAGCTCTAGAGAGTAAACACCCAGCGCCTGCGGATGGTCTCACCTTTCCCGACCCCCCCGACCCTCCAGACCTAAATTCATCCTTCCTAAACGTTTCGGCCCCCCAGTTGTTTGCAGCTGTAAGCTCCTTCCGAAGTGGTTCCGCCGGCGGCCTCGACGGCCTGACTCCACAACATCTAAAGGATCTATTGAGTTCAGGCGCCGGGGAAGCTGGTGAGTCGCTTTTGAAGGAGCTTGCGGCCCTCATGAACCTCATGCTCACCGGCGGTGTGAACGAGGCCGTCGTCGATGTCTTGTACGGGGCCAACTTATGTGCCCTGCGCAAGAAAGATGGCGGCATTCGTCCCATCGCCGTTGGATGCACCTACAGGCGGACGGCAGCCAAAATATGCTGTAAGCTGTATAGCGAATCCCTTACAGCTAAGTTTCAGCCCCTGCAGCTTGGTTTTGGCTCGAAAGGGGGCTGTGAGGCTGCCGTACATGCCCTTTCCACCTTTTTAAACTCAAACAAAGGTGAGGTTATCCTCAAGGTTGACGTGAAAAATGCTTTCAACTCTGTAAACAGGGACACTTTGTTGGCTGAAGTCAAAAAGGAATTACCCGAAATTTATGGTTTTATGTGGCAATGTTATAGGTACCCTTCTAAATTATTATATAAGGACAATGTTTTAGAATCAGCAGTTGGATGCCAACAAGGTGACCCTCTCGGGCCAGTCATTTTCAGCTTGGCTATTCATCCAATTATCCAGAAACTAAATTCAAAATTTAACGTGTGGTATTTAGATGATGGAACGCTAGGAGGAGGTAGACACCGTTTTGAAAGACCTACAACTCCTCAAAAAACATTTTAAAAATATTGGCCTGGAACTTAACCCCTCAAAATGTGAAATTTACCTTTCTGACATTACCGACAGACAATTGACCCTAGATAAATTTAATGCAATAGCCCCACAAATCAAAATTTTAGAAAAAAGCTCACTGCACCTCCTAGGTTCCCCAATTTTCGAAGACAGCTTTTCTCCTTTCATCAGCGAAAAAATCAAAAACTTCAACGAAATTTCGGACAGACTATCCAAAATTAATTTACATTCGGCATTCACCCTGATTAGATACTGTTGTTTTGGCCCAAATTTTATATATTTGCTACGTTCTTCCCCTTTATGGAAGCAACCACATCTCTTGGACAAAATTGACCAAATTATTCGCAGCACACTTACATCCATTTTAAATGTGGCCTTGGATGACCGAGCGTGGCTTCAAGCCACACTACCCATTCGTTTTGGTGGCCTCGGCATCCGCAAAATTACCAGTATTAGCTTACCGGCGTTCCTGTCCTCTGTCCACAGCACTGAAAAGTTGACCCGGAATATTTTAGCCCCCTCCCTGGTTGACTCTGAAGTGCCGTGCTTGACCGATGCGGTGAACGTCTGGAAAGCGGCTTGCCCGGATACAGATCGGCCCGCAAACCCATCTTCCCAGAGACAGTGGGATGAGCCGCTCTGCAGGTTGGTACGGAATAATCTTATCAATACGTCTACCAATACTGCTGAGCGTGCCCGCCTGCTGGCTGTGGGTGAGTGGGAGTCGGGCCTCTGGCTTCAAGCACTACCGTCTCCCAACACAGGCACTATGTTGGGTGACACCACCTTCCGGCTCGCTACTTGTCTGCGTCTGGGCGCTCCTTGCGGGGCTCCGCATCGCTGCCAGTGCGGTGAAGCTGTCGACTGCCTTGGACATCATGGCCTATCTTGCAGTAAGAGCGCAGGCCGGATAGCACGGCACGCCAGCATTAATGACATCATCCGTCGTGCTCTTGTCACCGTCGGGGTGCCAGCTGTTTTAGAACCCAATGGCTTAGCACGCGACGATGGGAAGAGACCAGACGGAATGACCATAATGCCTTGGAAGTTAGGTCGGCCTTTGGTGTGGGATGCAACATGTGTCGACACCCTTGCGCCATCCCATCTTCCTAGCACGGCAAGCTGTGCTGGGGCGGCTGCTGCAGGTGCAGAAAACCTCAAACGGCGAAAATATTCCAATCTTATTGGGAGCTATATGTTCGAGCCGTTTGGGGTTGAAACACTAGGGCCATGGGGTCCGAGTGCCCGCTTGGTTTTTCAAGATATCGCCAAGCGGTTGGTCGACTCTTCACGTGACCAGAGGGCTGGTCTATTTTTCGGACAAAGAATCAGCATCGCCATACAACGTGGCAATGCTGCCAGCCTTCTGGGCACCTTTCCTGTTGACAGCGATGCGGACGAATTTTTTGATGCCCTATGATTCTATCCCCCACCTTTTTTTTTTTACATGTACATATAGTATTATGTTAAGTCTGTTAGCGTTTATCTTATATATTATTATTTTAAGTCGGTTAGTTTTTATATGATGTAAATATTTTATTACTGAGTTATTGAATAATTATGTTTATAATTGTAGAATAACATATATTTTTCCGCTACCACAAATTATATAGATTTGGCAATTTTTTCGTTTATGACAAGCCTACTTTTACCATTTGCCTCTTGTCAGCGCCTTAAAGGTAACAATATTTTCTGTTGAATGAACAATAACTGACCTTTAATCATTTACCTACAACTTTACCAAACTACCTGGAAGGGGCGACTATGATCATATCTATTTTTTTGGAAATTTTGACGTTCCAAAGTGCCTTTTATGTGCCTATTTGAAATAAATAATTTGACTTTGACTTCCAACATTTCGAACCTTCCCATAATCTCTCATCTAAAAATATTTCTCCACCGTAAGTCCCTTACCATAATAGCTGAAGTAAAGCCCATTGATCCAACCACAACGACTGCCGTCCGAGTTAACCTCCATGTAACGGAGGAAATGCTTAATAAACCGCCAAATTGGACCCCCGCCCACCTCAGCGCGTAACAGGTGAAGTACGACCCATAAAATTATATTAGTGATATAAATGGAGGGACCAAAAGACGCAGAGTTGGTGGATTTTGTTAACATTATTTATGGTTTGTTGACGAGAGGAAAATAATGAATGATACAAGTAGAGTGTAAAAGAAAGTAACCTACGATTTTAATTTCAAATATTATTGGTGACTTTTGTGGACAGGATATTAATTTAGATTTCATTCAGTTGTAATGGCAACCATGTCATTTGATTTAATTATGTTTTTATTTTTATTATTTTAATAATATTTCATTTTTTTTTATATTTTGTGAATCTGAGAACGTTGTTGGCTTAATAGACTTTAGATTTGCAGACGATTTTCAATTTATTTAAGTACTGGTACTTGTTGGCAGGCCTACACTGTCCTCACATAATAACTATTATCACTGTAATTTGAAAACATTGTAAAAGCCAACTATTTTTAAAAAGTTACCGTGGAGTTCTTGCCCGCGCTTCTCGCTAGGAAACCACCAATTGGAACCGTGCGCCTACGTTTCATAAGTGCCCATGTAGGTTTATGTGAAATAAAATATTTTGAATTTTTTAATACTAATAATAAATCTTTCTTTATTCATCAATATGAGCAACCACACAAAGTAACTTAAGTTATTTTAACAATACAACTTAAGCAGGTGAACAGTTGGAGAATGTAAAATGGTGGAATAAAGTAATGGATTGGTTGTCTTTGGACTGATTCGCCCTGTCGTACTAGTATAAAACTGTATCACGAGCGGAGTCTTCCTCAACCTAAGAATAACAGATTCCCACAAGGTTCCAGTTACGAGTCACAATATTTTAGCATTATTTACATACTTTATAGGTAAAAATCATCAATTTATTTGATTTGAAAGTAGGTAAATTAATACCTCAAACTCAAACTCAACTCAAACTCAAAGCATTTATTTCAAATAATCCAATTACAGGCACTTTTGAATTGTCAAGGGGTCGGTCAGTCATAAAGATGAAGCTAGTTGCCCATTCCAAAGTCCTTAGTAGGTACCTATGGAGAAGAACGGGCAAGAAACTCCACGGGCACTCTTTTAAATTAACATATGGTTACAAAATATTGGTTACATCATTTGTGTTGAAATAAAACATGTGAGAACGATGCAAAACGTCAAAGGCGTCCGTAACAAAAAGATAAAAAAAAACAATTCAAAAATTAAATTAAAATAAGGTACCCGGTTGTATGCTAATTTGCAGTTGATTTTCAATGGTTTTCAGATTTTTTCAAACCGTTACAAAGATACTTCTAACATCTACAAACATAATAAATTATTGCTAATCCAAAGATAATTATTTTAAATTCTTTTTCGTGTCTGTCTGTGTGAATGCGTTGTTCTTCTAAACTACGCAAAAGATATTAATTTGGAGAATTTATTGCGGAGGGTTTATTTGTATAACACACTAATATTAAACTTACCTATAATAAAGAAATCTCGATATATTGACAAGTGTAAAATCCACGCAAGGCAGGGGCGGGCTGCTAATTATTGAAAAAAAAAAAAATGTTCGGTTCACCAACAATAATTTTTACACTAACATCTTGATAAAAATAAGGTCTTAAAAACTTTGAAGTTGAACAGTGTAACAATTTATTACTTATAGGTAAACACCACGTGAACTAAAATTATGCTAATTTGTAAGCCTAGGGACATGTACAGTTTACAAGCCAACTTAAAACTAAAGAAAAAATATGTAGCCTAAATAAAGACTCAGTTTTGAACAAAAGACTTAGTTTTTTACATTATTTAAAAATAAACTTATCAGGTATACAATTTCACATGAAGGACAAGTCTATTTCTCTTAATTGTATGTGTTAATTTCGATACATAAAACGTATTATTTAAGAAAAAAATGCAGAGAATATCCATCTCAACAAAAATCTTACAAAACGGTTTTGTCAGCTCAAGCCACACCTTAGGATGTCGCTTGACCTGACAAAACCGTTTTGTTAGCACCGACGAAGTCTAGAGTACGAACTTTAGTTTTCGTCGGTGCCATTAAGGGCAAAAGCTTACATTCTAGATGCCTCTGACTGCATTTATTTATTTTTGGTAATTAAAGGACTTTCATCTTTTCAGCTTGTTTTTTGCTTTCGGGTTTTTTGTAATAATTTGTTTTATTTACACATTGTATAATACCTGCGATTAGGAAAAGTCCTGCATTTTAAATAAGTATAGTCACCACCTCTGACATCACGTGTTTTGCTCTTTAGTGGTAGTAAATCGTAGTTTAGGATGACGGCGTCATAATTTTGGTAGTATAAAGTGTACCATCAATTATTTAATATATTTCCTAGTTCACGTTAGTGGTTCGTCGGGAATGGTGCAAGGATTTTGGATCATAGTAGTTGTTGACGCCGTATGTGCATCCGAACGTGTCAACGTGTAGCTGGCTATACCTATAACGGTATTCTGCAGCCGCTGCCAATAGCGGACCTTCGCCATGACGTGATGTTATGCGTTGGCCAATGAGATGACCGCTACATCACGCCATACTCGCGCCCGCTGGAAAACGGACACCGCGCGCCACTTGCTCGACCGCCACCTGTACTGTTGCATAGTTTGTGCTCCCTATTTTTAATCTCAATAATATTGTAACCTTAAGTCGTTGCCTGTTGTAAAACGCAATTAAATCCTAGTCAACAAAGTTCTAGTTTCTTTTAAAGTTTGTTCCCTATATCGAACAAAAGTGGCGACCGTGACAGGACCCGGATCGACTTCAATAATCTTTTGTCGAGTTCGACAGGTCCTTACCAACAAACTACACCAAGGAAGAGGACTTGCCGTTGGATTGAAATTCCTGCGGCGAACAAGTCTGCAACGGGCCTACGCGCACCTACCCATCTACGTGCCGCATTGGAGGTGCCCACGTCCTGGACCCGCCTAATCATCAGAACCTATAGCTGTGGAACCTGAACACCTACCTGCTTGGCTTGCTTGCCATCATTAACGTGAGCCCGTTCCTATCATTTTTCCTAGTTGTGTCCTCTTTTATCTGTGTTCATACCTAGGATTCGTTTCTCTAAATGCTTGGTGATAAATTATCAATCTACCTACTTATGAAATTGCGTGCCTATATTGTTTAGCTCTAAGCATTTTGCCTAATCATTCAAAGGGAATCTGCAAGCTAAATTCCTTTCACGCCTTCACTTTGTGATTTACCTACTTTTTCACTATTGCACGTGGCCTATTTCTAGTCGAGTGAGCCTAAATCTATCCGTAATTAAATACCTATAGTCATTCTAATTTTCCAATAAATTATCTCATTTGCCTATCTATTAGCTGCAAGACTATATACCTATTGTAACATAACGTATCAGTCCTCTCTGCACGCTTATCGCAATCAGCTGTTTATTTGTATCTAACGTTGATTCCAGCGTAATCGGTCTTGCGGGGTCAACGACCTGCCGCGCGCTCCGTTCCGGCCGGTGCCCGCGCAGGCGGTTAACTGTCTTGAGCTGTGCGCGACGCTGTGCGCCGCCGGCGCCGTTCGCTTGCGTCGCTGATAGAAACCGGCTTCAGCGCGTGGGACTACGAAACGAGGAGCGTATCGTATACATTTTCGCTATTTTGTTTCTTTTTATTCTTTGATAGTTTATCGCAATGTCTACAGATTTAACTTTTAAAGAGTTAAATGCTAAGCGTGGGTCCATTAAGGGACGCGTAACTAAATTTAAGGGGTATTTAGATTCATTATCATTAGCAACATTTGACAGTATTTCTGCTGTTGAAACAAATAGACTTGCGATGAAGTTGTCAAGAATGGAAGCGCTATTCATTGAGTTCGACGGGTTGCAGAGTCAAATAGAAATACTTAACGAGTCTAATCAAGACGTAGAATTAACTACTCGTGATCTAGTTGAGCAAGAATTTGACACTTGCATTGCTATTGCCCAAAACTTACTTCAAATCCACAGCTCAACCTCGAAACAACCTGAAGGTACTGCTAGCTGTTCTCACAGCCAGGGTTGCCCTCATCACGAACATGATGGTTTCAATAATTTAGGTTTCAAACTGCCTACTATAAATATACCTAAATATGATGGTACCTACTACAAGTGGCTCGAGTTCAAAGAGATCTACTCCTCATTGATTCATGAAAATCCTAAAATAAAAAACGTTCATAAGTTCCACTACCTCAGCTCTTATTTGGAGGGTGAAGCTGCGGGAGTTCTAGGCAACCTGGAAATATCTGATAAAAACTACATAGAAGCTTGGTCACTTCTCTGCAACCGGTTTGACAACAAGAGGCAACTAATTAATAATCATTTAAAAGCCCTATTTACTATTGAGTCAGTTCGTGAAACTGATAAGTCTATTAGATACATTATTGATCATGTGACAAAAAACTTACGTGCCCTCTGCACGCTAGGGCTCCCCACTGACAAGTGGGATGTTCTAATAATTCATCTTCTGGCGGCAAGGCTAGACAACAGTACTATGTTCAAATGGGAAGAACACCGTAACACTATATCTGATATACCTACCCTCGATGAGTTCTTCTCATTTTTGAAAAATCGTGCAGACGTTCTTGAGACTGTTAACAAAAACAGGACAGATAAAATAGCCGGGGCTAAACAAGATCCCCACCACCGAGCCTTTCACAATAGGAACACTACACAGACTAAATCATTAGTTGCTACATCCAAGGAATCCTCCTCCTCTTCTCGAGCTCCTTTTGAGTGTGTAATATGCTCAGGCAAGCATCGTGCATACGAGTGCCCCACATTCAAGTCTAAGACCCCTGAAGATAGGAATTCCACTGTTGCAACACTAAACCTGTGTCCTAATTGTCTAAGGCCTGGTCACGATAGCCAAGTTTGTAAGCTCCCTGGTTCTTGTAGGTCCTGTAAACAAAAACACAACTCACTACTTCACTTACCTGATGCAGTCTCGCCCGTCCCTAGCCAACCTAAATCTGTAGTCATGTCTGCATTGTCCTCGCCAGAGGTTCTTTTGTGTACCGCTAAGGTGCGACTAACTAACCCAAGAACTAACGAAACTATTAGCGTAAGGGCTTTACTTGACAGCGGGAGCCAATCGTCTTTCATCACTGAGCGTGTGAAGCGGGCACTCAATTTGACTCCTCAGCCATCAAACGTCAGTATTGTAGGTATAGGTAATAACACCCTAGACCTAAACCCAGAGCGCTGTTCTATAAAACTCCAATCTAATTCAAATTCCTTTGAAGTTCTAATGTCCTGTCTAGTATTGAAAACTATAACTGATGACTTGCCCAAGCATCATTTCGATATTAGCTTACTAAACCTAAACGACTTTGAGCTTGCAGACCCCAGCTTCAACGAACCATCACCTATTGACATGCTTATCGGCTCAGACCTATTTTGGGACTTGATAGGCTCCAAACAGCAGTCCCTAGGTTCCAATAAACCCAATCTTCGAAGCTCTAAGCTCGGATGGCTCATAGCAGGTCCTGCGCCTATTCAAAGTCGCACTCCGCTGACTAAGTCTCTAATGTGTAATTTTCTTCTAAAAACTGAAAATCCCACCGACATCCAGGAGGAGCTATCTAAATTCTGGGAGCTGGAAAGCGTCCCTAAAATCCAACCTCTATCCGAGGAACAAACGCTTTGCGAAAGGCACTATCTCTCCACTACTATCCGTGAATCCAACGGTCGTTTTTGCGTAGGTATTCCACTGAAGGACAAACTAGATTGTCTGGGCGAGTCCTACTTCATAGCAAAAAAAAGGTTCTTCAATTTAGAAGCTAGGTTTAAAAAAAATCCAGAGTTGAAGAAAATGTACTCAGACTTCATTCATGAGTACGCTGACTTAGGCCACCTTTCCGAGTCTACGGAGACTAAACCTCCTAACTCTTATTTTCTTCCTCATCATCCAGTACTGCGAGAGAAAAGTGAGTCAACCAAACTTAGAGTGGTATTTAATGCCTCGGAGCCCACTACTTCCGGTCTATCGGTCAATGACCTCCAAATGGTAGGCCCCCCAATTCAGGATTCATTGTTTGACATTCTTCTGCGATTTCGTCAGTATCGCTACGTCCTCTCGGGAGATATAGAGAAGATGTATCGCCAAGTAAATATAAAGGCCTCCGATCGCAACCTCCAGCTTATACTATGGCGCGACAACGGCGACGAAAATCTACGTACTTTAAGGCTAAACACGGTAACTTACGGGTTTGCAAGTTCAAGCTTTCTTAGTACTAGGTGCATCTGGCAGGTCGGTGAAGAATGCAACGACGCTAGAATTAAAACTATTATTCAAAGAGATTTCTATTGCGATGATCTCTTGACTGGAGCTCACACTGAAGAAGAGCTCCGTTACATTCAGCGATCGGTCTCTGATGAACTTGCCAAAGGCTGTTTCCCACTCAGAAAGTATCGATCCAACTTACCTGATCTTCTATCTTCCGAGTCTGTCAATTCTGAGGATCTAATTATAAGCAATGCTTCTAGTACTCTAGGTATCGGCTGGTCTTCTCAGACTGACAACATTCACTTCCCTCTCTCCTATGCACCAGACACGATCTTCACTAAAAGAAGCATTCTGTCGGCAACCTTTAAAATCTTTGACCCCTTAGGCTTATTATCTCTTTGCACTATTAGCGCAAAAATATTACTCCAGAAACTTTGGACCGAAAAAATAGATTGGGACGAACCCGTCCCCTACTCTATCCAAGTGGTTTGGAAAAAATTCAGCCAACAACTTAGCACTCTATCGTGTCTTAAGGTCCCAAGACAGGTATGTGCCAATAACTTATTTGAAGTTGAACTTCATTGTTTTTGTGACGCTTCACAGCTAGCCTACGGAAGCTGTGTCTACCTAAGATCTCTAGACATGGACGGCAATGTACATGTCAATCTTCTGTGTGCCAAGGCCCGTGTAGCCCCGATCAAGGCTTGCACTATCCCTCGCTTAGAGCTCTGTGGTGCTTTGCTAGGTGCCCAACTGAGCTCCGCTGTCAAAAACGCTCTAAGACTAGAACTAAAGCGCTGCGTCTTCTGGACAGACTCTAGTGTTGTGCTAGGTTGGCTAAAATCTCCTGATAAGACTAAAACTTTTGTAGCTAACCGAATAGCGGCTATAGGTGAACTCACCAACCTTAACGCTTGGCGTCATGTTCCCACTGCAGTAAATCCCGCAGATCTCGCTTCACGAGGTGTGGAACCCCAAGAGGTCAAAGATTCGGTTCTATGGTGGCATGGACCTACCTTTCTCAAGGAACCAGAATCATCGTGGCCTTCTCTTTCAGTCGGAAAGGCAGTTGACCTGCCTGAATTGAAAGCGTTGCCCGCTTTGGTGGCGGAGGATGCACCTGAGGTACCCATAGTAAATTTTAAAAACTACTCAAAATTATTTACTCTACAAAGAATATATGCATGGAGTTGTAGATTTATCTATAATTGTAAAAATCCCACTAATAAGCTAACGGGAACTCTACAAGTTCACGAACTAGAAAAATCCATGACTGTTCTCACTAAAATAGCTCAAACTGAATCCTTCAAAAAGGAGATAAGCGACCTAAAATCTCGCAAACCACTTAAAACTAATACTCACATGTGCTCATTAAATCCTTTTGTAGACGATGTAGGTCTACTTCGTGTTGGAGGACGCATTGATACGTCTGCCTACCCCTATGAAAAAAGACATCCTATTGTTCTAAAATGTGATCACTATTTAACTAAACTAATTTTTCAATCTAAACACAGTCAGCTCTTGCATGCTGGACCACAGCATCTACTCTCGTCTATCCGTGAGCGCTACTGGCCTATAGGAGGTCGCAAGCTTGCTAGAGAAGTATCAAGAAACTGTCTTGTCTGTCGCCGCTTCAAGGGGACCACTATGTCCAATATAATGGGAAACTTACCCACTGATAGGGTTGAACCTGACTTCCCGTTCAGTACTGTTGGCACTGACTTTGCCGGCCCTTTTCTTATAACCGATCGCAAGGGACGAGGATGCAAGATAACTAAATGCTATCTATGCATTTTCGTTTGCTTTCGATATAAGTGCCTACATTTAGAAGTGGTAAGTGAACTATCCAAAGATGCTTTCATACAAACCTTAAAACGGTTCATTGCTCGCAGAGGAGTGCCTAAGCTTATTTACTGCGACAATGGCCGTAATTTCGTTGCTGCTGCCAAGGAGCTTGGCAACTTTCTACAATCTAATCGTGACTCTATATGTGACTTTGCTGCTAGCCGAGGCATTGAATTTCGCTTCTCTCCCGTATACGCTCCTCATTTCAATGGTCTTGCGGAAGCCGGTGTCAAATCAGCAAAGTTCCATCTGCACAGAACAATAGGTCAATCTCACCTAACATTTGAGGAACTGACCTCTGTATTTACACAGATAGAAGCTATCCTCAATAGCCGACCCCTATGTCCTTTGAGCCCGTCCCCTAACGATTTCCAGCCTCTTACCCCTGCTCACTTTTTGATCGGTAGGCAAATGACGCTGATCCCTTCACCGAGTTACCTGGAATCCAGCACGAATCGCCTGAATCGGTTCCAGCGCCTAGAACAAGCCAAGCAGCACTTCTGGAAAAGATGGTCTTCTGAGTACGTCGCTGAGCTCCAACAAAGGACCAAGTGGCGAGTGAAGTGCCGGGATCTCAAGCTCAACGACTTAGTCCTGATCAAGGAAGCCAACACGCCACCTCTCTGCTGGCGCCTGGGAAGAGTTAGCCGACTCTACATTGGCTCCGACCAGACACCTAGAGTAGCTGATATAGCTACAGCTCAAGGCACACTTAAGCGAGCTCTCAATCGTTTGGTGTTACTTCCAACCTCCGAGATAGATGAAGCTTGAAAGCTGCACTAGAGCTTTCAACGGCCGGGAAGATGTTGACGCCGTATGTGCATCCGAACGTGTCAACGTGTAGCTGGCTATACCTATAACGGTATTCTGCAGCCGCTGCCAATAGCGGACCTTCGCCATGACGTGATGTTATGCGTTGGCCAATGAGATGACCGCTACATCACGCCATACTCGCGCCCGCTGGAAAACGGACACCGCGCGCCACTTGCTCGACCGCCACCTGTACTGTTGCATAGTTTGTGCTCCCTATTTTTAATCTCAATAATATTGTAACCTTAAGTCGTTGCCTGTTGTAAAACGCAATTAAATCCTAGTCAACAAAGTTCTAGTTTCTTTTAAAGTTTGTTCCCTATATCGAACAGTAGTTTTTTTTTCTTTGATTAAATAAAGAACGAAAATACATTTATTTAGCACAGACTAAAGGCACACAATAATATAATATACAGCAGATAAAAAAATAAAAATGCTCCGTGTGGTGCCGGACGTAAAGAATAGCATAATCCCATTTCTTCCCGTGGGTGTCGTAAAAGGCGACTAAGGTACTTACTAGAGAATGGGCAGCAGCGTTCTCTATGCATTTTAATACCATACTGCGATCGCCAACCCGCCTGCCAAGCGTGGCGATTATGGCAACCCCCCCTTTTGGGGAGGCCTATGTCCAGCAGTGGACGTCTTTCGGCTGGAATGATGATGATGATGAAAAACATAATAAAAATCAAATAAAAAGTGTAAAATGCGATGTAAGAAATTAGCAGGAAAGTGTGCCATATGGCTGCGCCAAAAAGGCCCAGTTTAGCAAAAATGGCAGACAGTTAGTGCCTGACGCTGGTTTTCAATTGGACCTGAAGTGTGAGGTGACGGATGGAAATCAGTTTTATACTGCAACGTGTGTATGAATACTTAAATAAAATAAAGTGTCAGATAAAAAAAAAATCCTAACTAATATTATAAATGCGAAAGTAAGTTTGTTTGTTTGTCTGTTACCTTTTCACGCCTAATTGCATAATATTGTCAGGTTGACAGAAACGGACATAGGGTACCTTTCATCCCGAAAAAAAGTACTGTTCCCGAGGAAAACAACAATAACGTTCTTATGATAATAGATGGCGCCACGTGTCTTTCGAGTCATGATTGAATTATTTTATTATAAAAACTTCAGTTTAGTGTGATAAGAGGTTTTTGCCGCCAACCGCCAAACAACAAGCAGAGTATAACCCGAATGATTGTCAAATTCTAAATTAACGCGAGCGAAGCCGCGGGCAAAAGCTAGTATTATGATAATTCTTACCGTGTAATACCTGATGGCCCAGTGGTAACGACAGAGAGCGTAGGTTCGAACCTAGACCAGGAGCTTTACTTTGTGTAAATACTTTCATCACCACTGCTCTCAAAACGGTGAAATAAAACATCGTGAGGAAACCACGTCTTAGAAACAAAAATTAGAAGACATGTGACATCCACCAACCCGCACTGGGCCCTCGTGGTGGATTGCGGGCCACTCCCTCTCACAGAGAGCAGGCCTGTGTCCCAGCAGTGGGAACATTATAGGCTGATTAAGACTCTCACAACAGGTAAACCGCTGTCACTGTCATACTGCATACAAAAGAAAGAGAAGCGCGATGACACAACGCTTGTAATTAATTTCAAAATATGAAGCAATTATTTATTTACTCAAAAATGAGTTGAGTAATCGAAAATATAAAACAACCAAGTTCTGCATATAAATAAGACGTTCTTGTTAATAATTAAATACCAACCGTACGTTGATATTTAATACAGATATTTTGGATTGAAACTCAAAGTAAAGGGTTAGTTTACCGTTAATTTGTATCGAGATTTTTTTTCTAAACGTGTTTTAGTAACAACCAAGTTCTGAGAAATATGTTCAAGAATAACATATAAATTTTCTGCTACCACAAACTATTATAGATATGGCATTTTTTTTGTTTAATACAAGACTACTTTTATCATTTGCCTCTTGTCAGCGCCTTAAGTAAGGTTTCCTTTAGATTATTATGTATGTGATGTATTACCGTTGTCGTTTTGGTGCCGGATGTAAAGAATAGCACCATCCCATTTCTTCCCGTGGGTGTCGTAAAAGGCGACTAAGGGACTAACTAGATAATGGGCAGCAGCGTTCTCTATGCATTTTAACACCATACTGCGATCACCAACCCACCTGCCAAGCGTGGCGATTATGGCAAACCCTCCCTTTATGGGAGGTATATGTCCAGCAGTTGACGTCTTTCTGCTGAAATGATGATTATGATGATGTATTACCGTGCTGTGCGAATCAGATCATCATCATATGCCCAGCCTTTTCCCAACCATGATGGGGTCGACTCCCGCTCAACCGGATGCAGGTGAATACCAGTATTTTACATGGAGCGACTGCCGCGTTAATCTGATCGTGAATATTTTCATGAAACCTCAGCCACTTGCTTTTTACCTGATAAGTAATTTACGTGTCTTATCGAAATAGATTGAAGTTATAGAGGTATGAGAAACAGAGTGTAAAGTGCATTCATCCTCCACAGAAAAGGTAAGATCCTCCGACCAGACGGGTGTTGTGTCTGGTGGGCAAAGGGCACCCCCTGTGGGGTACGGACCTCGGCTTAGGGCGTCGTTGGGGGATCACAAATTGGGGACAGGCTGGATCAAAGTTTAGATCATGATTATTAACTGGGGTTACTATTAATGCTACGGCGCACTCAGCCTCGGCGCGGGCGGCTGGTGATTTGACGCGCAAGGGACGGGGGATATTTTAGTCGGGAAGTTCGCGAGGACCGAATGACGGTCTGTGTAATTTGTGCAATGTACTGGTAGCCTGGGGGTCATCTGGGTCTGAGAGAGTATCCTTGGTCGGCGAGTCTGACTGATGGTTGATGTCGGGATGTTGTATATATGCTAGTTGCGCGGTAAACTCTGCTTGCGCAATGCAGGATTTTCGTGACGTCAGTGTGACGTGGTGATGTTCATGCCGGTACAAAGTTAAGCCGGTGTGGATGTAACAATAGCCAAACTCCAGTCGCTGATGGAAAAAGACTTCTCCAAATCTCCAACAAAGTAAAACTAATACGATATTCAGTGCTTCAAACGCCAACTAAGTCAGACTGGAGAATAATAAACTCAGACAAAAATAAATGCTGCGAAAAAAAAAACGGTCAAGAGCGAGTCGGACTCGCGCACTGAGGATTCTGTTCCGTATGATGTTAATGATTTCTGAAAAACTGTGCTATTTAGAGACCTGTCGGCCGCTATGGCAACTGAATAGACATCGTTTTATTTTTCCTGTAATGTTTACTTAAACTTCTAAAAGTGTAATTTTTCATCAAAAGTCGGACACTATGCTGCCTAAAAAAAAAATGTTTGAGAATGTGCAAGCAGCGCTCTTTCATATGATACCCTACATGCCCTAGTAGCCCATTTCAAATTTTTAAGACCTCCTTTCAGTCCCATTTGCAAAAAATATTTTTTTTTTTTTAATTTCTTTCTTGTTTGCAAAATAGTTGGGCAAACGTCATCTAAAACTATTCTGAATTTCAAGTTGATAGCATTAGTAGTTCTTGAGATATCTAGGTGTGACAGACAGACAGACAGACTTAGTCTCACTATTAGAGTTCCTTTTTACCATTTTGGTACGGAACCCTAGACAGACTTAGTCTCGCCTCACCATAAGGGTTCCTTTTTACCATTTTGGTACGGAACCCTAAAAACCAACACGAACACATACTCGAAGCAATCCTATCGCAAAAACTTCATTAAAGGTTTTCTATGCAGTGTATCCGTGAAAAAACTCATTTCGAGTTAATCCTCCATATAAAGAAACTTCCTCGTCCGCACACTGAGGCCAACGCTAAAACTAAAATGTACTGCACTAAACTTTTTCGTCTAAATTATTTATTACGCTTCGTAGTTCCCATTTCGTGCAAAATTTTCATACCCTTTGTTTAATGTTCCTCGTATTGTTTTACGGGAAAATATATGTTTGTATTATTTAAACCAATAAAAATTAATCGTATTCCCGTGTTTAGATAGATAAATCTAAATTTAGTCATCGAATTGGTTTTAGCAGTGAAATTGTTTAGAGTTGGATAAAAATACTGTGGTGAAATTTTTAGTGTTGTGCCACAAAGTTCTGAGACACTTTTAGTATTGGCTTCGCTTTTGTTTATTTTGTCGATACCCTTTTAACTATAGTTTTTATTGAATGTGGATTGGATTAAATCCGGACATAAAATTGTTAAAAAATTATGTCGTTTATTTTTCGTATTTTAATCCGATTACGACCAAACATAACAACATCACGCCTGGTTTTCCCCAAAGAGTTAGGCAAAGGTGTACCTAATGCACGAAAACAACGTAGTTTCCAATTAACTTACAATGCCTCTTCTGCGGGCCGAACACGGGCTGCCCAAGACGTTTGTGAAAAGACATGACAAATTATGTCATATCAATTTGTACTAGCATTTTATGACAAAACATTTTTATCGCTCAAACTGTGATAAAATGTGTGACTCAAGTCATGTCACAGTAGGCCGTGCTCGTCCCGCTGCTTTGAAATATTTGATCATGTGTTTATAAAATAAACCAAATGGCGTAGTGTGGGTGTACTCCAGGTACAACTCTGCGTAACCCTTTGGGGATTACTAACACGCGTTATGTTGTTATGAGTAAATCAAATGCAATTGATTGCAAATAATTGATTTACCATTCCCTGTATGTATGTTTTATTCAATTGTTATGGTATAATCTTGCTGTGTCTCTCTATTTGTTACAGATATTCTAACGTTATTGGTAACTAGCTCTTGCCTGCGGCTTCGCTCGCGTTAGTTTAGGATTTGGCAATCAATTCGGGTTGTACACTGCTTGTTGTTTGGCGTTTGGCGGCAAAAACCTCTTAACACGCTACTAAAGTTTATATAATAATATAATTCAATCATGATTCGAAAGACAAACTCTTATAATAATAATATTACTTTGTTTACTAACACTAGCTATAAGTTATTACTAACATTATGGATCTTTGTTGTCTTTATAAATAAATTTTGATTTGATTTTTTTTATTAACTAACATTATTTAAAAATAAAATACCCAGTTGGGAATTATTGCGTCCTTTTTATATTTACCTAAAACTGGTCTACGTATATGAATTCTAAATAGGCTTCCAATTATGGAAAACATAATATGTAACGTAATTAAGGAAAAATGCAAACACAAAAAAAAAACATACACAAAATAAAACATGTCAGACGCCAGCACATCAAGCTACTACAATCTGTCAAATTTCTTTAAAAGATTTTCAACTTTATCGTTAAAGCATAAGGTTCAAGGTTGATTGGGAAAATATGACAGTTTTGGGTAGCTTGACTTGCTGGTGTCTGTACTTACACACTTGACATTCTATAAAAATAAAACATTTACTTACACACTTGGCATTGTATAAAAATTAGCTATTTGCATTTCAAACTAATTTATAATTCTACACCGGCAACGGTAGTACGAGTATATGTGAAGCTGTCTATTAATATTAAGATCTTAATGTACCATATACTCAGAAATAAATTATATTCTATTCTATTCAAAATAGTTAATCCATAGTACTCACATAATAATAAAATATAAATCATTCTCCTGCCCTTATCCCAATTTATTTGTGGTCGACGCAACATGTCCCTTTCTTCCATATCTCTATTAGTCGTCATCTCGGTAGTCACCCCCTTTGTAGGCATATCATCTTTCACACAGTCCATCCATCGTTTCTTAATAAAATATAATTATAGTCAAACAAAATTCCCAACCAAATTAATTCACCGCACAAAATTCCGCTCGCAGACAACTTTCCAAAACAAAACTAAAAACAGATAAGCTTTATAAAAAGCCTTGGTAATCTCAAAAGGGAGAAACGAGCGAACAATACCACAGTGGTACCCGAGTGCTGTACATAGAGGAGAGATAAAATGGAGCGCAGCATTCCAATAAATTAAAAGACGTGCTATTTCAAACAAAGGACGTGATTCACACATGAGTGTTTGTCCATATATTTTTAAGAGAAGTTTAGCAAATAACATTTCTCATCATAGAGAGTAACATTCATAGCTAACGAGTACCTGTAAAGTAACTACGTAAGATCGAAAAATAAACAAAAAGTATTTGCGTTCACTGTTCACTTGCAGTTACTGTTTATTTTCTATTTTCTCATTTATGTGTATGTATTTTAATCTAGTGTTTACCGTTTTTTTATAAAGTAAATAAATAATCAACTTACCTAAAATTTAAAACATTTTACTGTCGCCTGAAAGTTTGGTTACAATCTACACGTTTCAACGATGACATTATTTTGCCTCCTAACGTTCTGTAAACAAGACTTGCCAAAAACAACCATTCAATTCAATTCAATTTATTTAATTCAGTAACAATTTACATTGCGTTTGAATATAATCCAGCATGAAGGCTTCTACTTACCGGGGCGACTTGTCGCGCGACGCGACACAAAGGCACCGATCGTCCCGCGACACCCGGGGCCTTTGTGCCGTGACGCGTCGCGCGACAAGTCGCGCTGGTATGTAGAAGCCTTGAAACATAAGTATTAGATGTACAAATATAAAACTACATGCAACTCAATTTAAATGAGAAAATATTAATAAGATGAAAAAAAAAACATTCAAACATAAATTATAAAACCAATTATAATTATGTCAATAAATTAATTATGAGCTCTCCATCCACTACTTCTCTATAATACACACATACGAGTATGACTGCAATATGACTGATCCTGAGTTGACTGCTATTGAATAATTAAGACGACCGAAGTGATGCTATATAGCAGACAGCTTAAACAAACATAACCGAAAACAAATAAATTATTGAGGGATTCGGGGAAAATGGAGGAAACCGAAAAGAATATGAAACGCTTATATTTTTGTAAGCGGCTGTGACATAACTAAATGTTCTCCAATTAGAGTGAAAGAAAAATAATGTTATTTGTCTCAACAGTTGTATCAATGATTTTTATTATTTTTTTACTACAACAATACACACTTGCTGTTCCAATTCACTTTAGACATTGGCAGAATAGTCGACATCGGCTTTGCTTGCCATATTCAAAAATAGAATAGAATAGAATAGAATGTTATTTGTCACAAAAACACGTGTATACGAAAACATAATTAACTCGAGTAAGTACAACCAAGTTAAAGAAAACAGATCTACATACGAGTAATCATCATCATCATCATTTCAGCCGAAATACGTCCACTGCTGGACATAGGCCTCACCCAAAAGAGGGGATTTGCCATAATCGCCACGCTTGGCAGGCGGGTTGGCGATCGCAGTATGGTGTTAAAATGCATAGAGATCGCTGCTGCCCATTCTCTAGTAAGTCCCTTAGTCGCCTTTTGCGACACCCACGGGAAGAAATATTGAATCATAGGGAATCTTAATAATCATGAGCACAAAAAACAAATAGTCTGCAGCTGCACGCCATGACTGTGATAAGAAGGCTTCCACCCAGCATGATGCTGTGCTATGGGGGACCCACAGTATAGCGCTGATTTTCAGCGGGGAGTGCTGTGTGTTCCTGAATAATTATTATATTCCTAGAAGTTAAGAGAATGTCGAAGTTAGTTAGTTTCCAGGAATCGTGTCACTTACAAAATTCCAAGAACACTGTGTTTCAAGTACCTTTGTATTCAAAGATTCGTAACCTTTCTTTGCTTTGGTACATTCCCATATATTAAGATCAGGCAGTCTAAATCAAATTTCCACGCAAACTCCGCCCTTTGCTCCCCACCACTCCGTTATGTGCTAAACGCTAACACACCAGTAATAAAGTTGAATATCGCGTGCGCTCTTTGATCGTGATGGAGCCCGAAACTAAATAGCGTAAGTCTCAATTCTTATTTCGTTTATAACTAAAGTAATAATTGATCTAGAGAAAAAATATCTGGAGGCTGGATAATAAACTATATTTTCTTGCTGTGAATATTTATTTTAGACATAAAAGCCAAACAATCTTGTTTGTTTTTTATAATTACCCTCAGATTATAGAAAGAAGCAGATAGACCGCGCGGAACAATAAAGTGAGGCCCGTTTGTAGACATGTGTGCGTTACAGCCACGTGACAGCACTATAAGAACAGGTGCCTCTATGTGTGTGTCCGGTTGCCAGAAGAATGAAAAAATTAGCCATAATATTTCATTAGGTACATGAAAAAAAAAAGTTTTTTTTTCTTAAATCAGTTGTTTTTATTAACAGTATATGTCAAATTAACAATACCCATATATACGATACATTTGCGATATATTTTTATTTTGAGATACCAACATTTTATTGTTTTTGGTAGCTATATTTACTTTATGGTGACGTCATATAACCCAAGATATAGCAAATCGACTGATGTAATAAGTATTATAAAATCCATTAACTAGTTACACTTACGAAGACACATACATACTTATTTATTTATAAACATACTAACCAGAAAAGGCGATAAATAAAACACTATAATCGACATAAATATTTTTGTAAATCGATACTCCTTTATCCTATACTTATTTCCTAACTTAGGGGTAAATGTTTCAATATAAACTAGCAACACCGAATGTTTTTTGTTAAGGTTTTGTGTTTCAAGATGTCACTAACAATAAACACGTAAAATAAATCCAAATAGACAAATAATCAATATTTTACGTATGAAAGATACTCCATCTTATTTCTTTTGTTTTTGGGAACATTTTTTACAATGTTTAAAAATACAAGACGGCATTATTCTGACATTATCTGTTAGAGCCCGTGACGTACTAACGATGCGACGCTTCGTGCTGTACTGAATCGAGAGTGTATTCGCTTTTGAATTTGTATTTGCTTTGTTGGCCGCACTCTCGGTGTTCCGCGCGGTCTATCTGCTTCTTTTCTATAACCTGAGTAATTACCCTTAAAATAAAAAATGTATCTAGAGAAAATATTCATTCATCATTTCAGTCGAAAGACGTCCACTGCTGTTTAAAGGCCTCCCCCAAAAGGGAGGGATTTGGCCATAATCGCCACACTTGGCAGGCGGGTTGGCGATCGCAGTACGGTTTTAAAAATGCATAGAGAACGCTGCTGCCCATTCTCTAGTAAGTCCCTTAGTCACCTTTTACGACACCCACAGGAAGAAATGGGATGGTGCTATACTTTACGCCCGGCAGCAAACGGAACAAATATTACAATTACGTAACTGTCTTCAACATGGAAAGAAAAAGATCCAATAAATCATATACTAAAATTTCATTTTACTTTTATGTGTGACTGTTTCAGAATATTCATGCAAATTATCATAAAAATAAGGAGCTTCCTCCTAATATGCAATGGAATTAAGTTTTATGTAGATAACTACAATGGGAAGTACTTGTCAAAATCTATATTATTTTGCATTAGATAGTCTAATTCTTGAGGAGGGTATTTAACATCATGCTACGACCCTAAGGAGCCGAGGAAAAAGAAAAAAAGTCACAAAGAACGGTTAGCGAAAAAAGTGATTTATAAATAATCCGATTTCTTTTCAATTACGTAGGGTGAGCCAATATTTGTGTTTGGTACTCACTCAACTACAAATAATTTGGCTATTAAAATGACTACCTGTTCTGTAAAAAAAAATTGTGACTATCAACCAACAGCATATCATATTGAAATCAAAGCAAAATAACACAGTTGTTTTTCCTCGAACTAATTTAGGTTTAAGTGTAAACAAGAGTCGGTAAAGCCATTGAAACAAAAGGTCTGAAGCTGTGGCCAGGAAATCAGCGGCGACTGACCGATGGCAGGTAATGTGCTCTTTTATAATTTCTAACGTGCCGATGTTACCGTGGACATTCAATCCACATTCAATAAAAACTATAGTTAGAAGGGTTTTGACAAAATAATCAAAAGCGAAGCCAATACTAAAGACGTCCCGAACTTTGTAGCATAAAGGCTTCTACATACCAGCGCGACTTGTCGCGCGACGCGACACGGCACAAAGACCCCGCGTGTCGCGGGACGAGCGGTGCCTTTGTGTCGCGTCGCATCGCGCGACAAGTCGCCCCGGTATGTAGAAGCCTTAACACAAAGTCCACGGCAGGGAAGTAAAATGTATGGAAATACGTGCACGAACGTTATTGTGGACGGAAACATTAAAAGCGTCTTCATATATTTCCACACTTTACTTCCCTGTGTTATCGTGAGGCACGATAATCTCGTCACGTTAGAAATTATAAAAAAACATAACCCTCCTTCTGAAGCAGTCGGGTAGAAACGTACAATGTCACGACAATGAGAAAGCGTGTGGCTGATTTTAGCAACCGCTCGCACTACGCAGCCACGATCACAGTTATAAATAAGACTACTTTACTGTAAACAAAATCTGTGACTATCAACCAAAAGCATATCATATTGAAATCAAAGGAAAATAAACCCAGTTGTTTTTCCTCGAACTAATTTAGGTTTAAGTGTAAACAAGAGTCGGTAAAGCCATTGAAACAAAACGTCTGAAGCTGTGGCCAGGAAACCAGCGGCGACTGAGCAATGGCAGGCAATGTGCTCTTTTATAATTTCTAACGTGCCGATGTTACCGTGGACATTCAATCCACATTCAACAAAAACTATAGTTAGAAGGGTTTTGACAAAATAATCAAAAGCGAAGCCAATACTAAAGACGTCCCGAACTTTGTAGCACAACACAAAAAGTCCACGGCAGGGAAGTAAAATGTATGGAAATACGTGCACAAACGTTATTGTGGATAAAAAGTTAAAGGCGTCTTCATATATTATTTCCACATATTTTACTTCTCGTCACGTTAGAAATTATAAAAAAAACATAACCCTCCTTCTGGAACAGTCGGGTAGAAATGTACAATGTCACGACAATGAGAAAGCGTGTGGCTGATTTTAGCAACCGCTCGCACTACGCAGCCACGATCACAGTCATTGACCGCGTCCAAGTAAAGTATCGTCGTCGCACTTCACTCCAACGACCAACTGGTCGCACGACGTGCTGTCTGACTAGTTGCGTCCAAACTTTGTGTATTTTTTATGCAGGGCCGCAACTTGGTAGAAGATTCCAGGGTTCCGACCACGACCACGACCAGTCACGCTAGAACTGTGCATGTGGTAAGCGGTGCAGTTGCAAATATAATAAAATATCATATGTATATTATCTACTATCTTATTATTTGACATTCATCATCGTCCTCATCATTTTAGCCGAAACAAGTCCATTTACTATTTTGTTAAGTACCTGGTACTTGTTGACAGGCCTACACTCTCCTCTCATACCTATTAACACTGTTATTTGAAAACATTGTAAAAGCCAATTATTTTTTTAAAGAGTAACCGTGGAGTTTCTTGCCGGCTCTTCTCCATAGGAAACGACCAATTGGACGGACAATGGTTAACATGAAGGACTAAGTGCGGAAACCAAACCCTCAAACATAGAACGACCAATTGGAACCGTGCACCTAGCTTCTGACGTTTAATAAGGGCCCATGTAGGTTTATGTAAAATAAAATATTTTAATTTAGATTTTTTGATTTATCTTGTTCTAGTTACGCGTATGATCCGCTCTATTTATCACTTTCTTTTGTTGTTTAAGCCACCTTATCATGTGGTAAGGTGGCTTAAAAAAAAAATATGCTTTCTTAAGGCCCGTAAGCATCACTACAACGGCCAGTCTATGAGATCGTTCCGCTTCGCTACCGCTCGTTTCATACCCAACTCTTCAAAATGCATTGCCGCTTGTTTAGTGGCCGTAGTCTGAAACTGAATTCACTCCGACTGGCACAAATAGAGAACTTTCTTATTTTATTCCCAGTACTTGAGAGTCGTCGTGTTACGTTTCATTAGTGAGTATATTTTACAGATTTTCTTCTTTTGTTTAATTTGTATGGTGTCTATGATGTGATTGATTTTAATGCGGCTTTTCCTCGGTTCCGATGCGGTTGTATTTTTAAATTATTGTTTTTTTATTTCATTCTGTTGTATATGTTTTTGTACAAAGGAAACAAAAGAGAATGACCAAAGCACTGTGGGAAGTGCTGCATTTGGTTTAATACCGCGGCCATCGTTAAACCTTTAAATTGTCGGTATTGGAAAAACCTATCACAAAACAAATTAATAAACGATTATTCTACTAATGCAGTCCGAGATGATATTTGGACTTAATTTATTATGAAAAAAAAAAAACTCCAAGCTGTACAAACTTACTTTGAGATGATAAATAAGTTAAAAAAAAATGTTTTATTTCTTTATTGTCTACTTAAATAACTCGGTTCAGACTGATGTTAGGTTATGTTACCGCAATTAACTTTTATTCGTCATATTATTCTACATCTAAATAATAATGTTTTATTGATAACCACGAAAAACAAAAAATTGCACCGTTTTTCGTCATTGGCTTATAGTTTTGAAATGCCAATTACCTATAACGACAACTGTACGTAAGTACAACTGAGTTACACAGTTACTTTGACTTCTCCAACCTTAGATCTTGTACCTAATAATATAAACTCTAAGTATACCTAGCCTTAGAATAGTCATAGCTCGTTGAAATGACTTTCATTTGAGTTTACTGAAGTAGTTGAATATGATAAAGTAACACTAAAACCAAATCTTCAAGGCCCGCAAACAGGCGCAACGCGACAGCGCGACGCGTCTCTAGTAGAACAATTTCTATGAAAACTTCATAGAAACTGTTTTATCAGACGCACCGTCGCGTCGCGCTTTTCTGCCGGAGCCTTTATTCATTTTATCTTACCAGAGAATTTCTATAAAAAACTACGATTTCTTTTTTCACGACCACTTCAACCTCTATATTGTAAATAATCAACTAAATTGATTGATAAACTGTAGGGAATGGGCCATTACTTGCTCGATAATACAAATAGCCTCCGTCGATATCGCGTTATGGAGGGTTTCTTTATCTTTCGGGAATTTAGGGTTGGCAAAAGATATATTTAAAAAGATACCATGAAAGTACAGGGTTGAGAAAAGATTCATAAATACATAAATTCAAGCCTTCTTCCCATGGGGGTAGGCAGAAACTATAGAATGCCACGTGCTACGATCCTATGATTGGAAAAAGATATACAGGGTGTTAAAGTAACTGCGTGCCATAGCTTAGGGGTAGGTTCAGTGTCGATAAACGAACCCAGGAAAAAATAAATAAAAAATAAACAAAAAATTTAAATAAACAAAAAAAAACCAGTCTCGTCGTATTCTAACGGGCTTAGGACAGTTAAATAAAATAATTTTAATTCTTAACGATTGCTATTTTAAGTTAGTAGGTACTAAATTAGGTTGATCTTGCAATATTTTTTTTGTGTTTTCATTTCTTTTTTTTTTTCCTGGGTTTCTTTATCGATACTGAACCTACCCTTAAGCTATGGCACGCAGTTACTTTAACACCCTGTATAAAATCTAATAACAGAGATGGCGGGGTGAGCTGGATTTCTTTAATAAAGTTTGGTATTGGGCAGTTCTGAACAGAGAGAGAGGTGGCGTGAGAGTAGTGATTGCCTTGCAGTGCAGAGGGTCAAAATGGGTATACAGCGTACCGCTTTATGACGACAATAATTTAATACACCTATACGGTTTCGCATTTTTTATTAATGAAGATATTTAATTTAAATAAGCTTTATTATTTATTGATTTATTTACAATTTACTAAAGTAGCATTTTGGAGCATCCTGTACTTAAAGAACTCTAGAGCAGAGGTCATTTGCCGGGGTCACGGATCACAACCTCGCATCAATATAACGTGCAAACTTTTTTGTTTAGTTTGTTTGGTATATTTTTTTTTTTTTAAGGATGAATTATTTTACTTTTTATATTTTTTATGATTACTGGCCACTAGCCATACCCGTGTGTTAAATTAATGTCGCCATTGTAGCGGCACGTTGTATAATAAACATAGCCAATCATGGGGACTGCCGTCAGCAGTGAAAACTTATCGCTCAACGCACCAAAACATGTTTTCATTTCAATAACGATTATCCAAAACACAATTTAAACAATACACCAGTGCCCCAAGTCTGCTATTTTTATAAATTCAGTCATTCCAACACTATCCTATTGTCATTTTGCTAAAAGTTCGTAATCTGCTAAATTCATAATGGTCGATCATTGGTCGGTCAATGTTCTCGTAATAGAATTGTGTTACTTATAATGGCATTGTCGTATTGCCATTATTATAAAACCCATTAGTAGAAATGTCATTCAGTTGTCATTATGTACGAGATTACCAATAAATGCAATTTCTTTCAATGTAGTGTCAGTGGCCGACCATTGGAAAGTCATAATGACGGCATTATAATAGTAGATTACCAAACTTGTCAAAATTAACAATTATGAAACCAATGTCGACCATTCTGAAACTATTGTAATAGCAGACTTGAGGCCCAGTATACACAAATTAAACTTTTCACGTGGTCAATTTAACTTCACTTACTGCTACTACAGCTTAAAGGCGCGGGCATGTCAGTGACGAGAACTCAAAAGTTTTTCCCTTACCAAAAATCACTCAACGCACCTGAATAAAGTTTTCTCTCCAAAAATAGAGATCCATTGATTTCGAAATCAGTTGCAATAATTATTGTGATGGTTCAAATTGAAATACGAAACTACTTTGAGTTCTATGTAAGTTCAGAGATTATTGAATAGTTCAAAAAGATTTATATAATTAAAAATATAGAAACATTTATTTTCAGGTTACAAAGACCCATAGATGAATACCTTATCCTTATCGACACCCACGAAGTTTTATTTAATAATTGTTAATATGTATATACAGGGTTACTGGTAATTCGACGTATATCCGTCAGGGGCTGATAAGGGGGCCAAAATGCAACAAATTGAACCCCCCATATGTATGGCCGAAATTCAATAGTTTTCGAGATATTAGAATTTTAAGGGTTTTTCGATATTTACTCAAAATTTGACATTTCATTCCAAATAAAAAAAAAACTACATATTTGAATGGGTACCATTAAAAATGATGTTGTAGCTGGCACTTCAATTAAGCTATGAACATAATTAAAACTACTTAATTTAACAAAATAATGAAAATAATGAGCGATATAAGAATAATACCCAATATTTTCTTTTTCGCTTCAAAAATGTTGTCTCGTCACAAAAATTTCTATGACATTAATCGTACAAATAACTAAAACAACTTGCTTATTCTGTAAGCTTTCCAGAAAGCTATAAAAGTCAATTTTAAAATACATAATTCGTGCCAAGGCATGTGTTTGAATCGGCGCGGGGAGAGAAAGGGTCATTTGTATTTGTATGAAATAAAATGCATAAAAAAATGTACATCAAATTTTATTACAAATTTTACACATCTTGTTCAAAATGAGCCCCTCGATTACGAATGCAGGTTCGAATTCTCTTCCTAACTTCGGTTTTCGTCACTCTTGATGTGAACGTTGTTCTCATCTGTTGCGCCGCGTTTATTATTCGCTGTCGAAGTTCTTCGACTGAATTTATTGGGGTCACATAAACTAATGCCTTCATATGACCCCAAACGTAAAAATCAAGTGGTGTGATATCAGGGCTTCGTGCTGGCCATGGAATTTGGCCCTCCCCTCCCAATCCATCGGTTTGGATATCTCTCGTCTAGCCACTGTCGGACAGTAATCCGGTAATGTGCTGGGCAACCATCATGTTGAAACATGAGGTTGTTTTTTATTTCTTCGGGAATATCCGCCAACAAATCGTCTAGGTTGTTTCTCAAAAACTCCTCGTAATTTTCGCCGTTCAAATTTTGGGGCAAGAAATGAGGGCCTACCAAATAATTATCAACGACACCCATCCATACGTTCAGGGAAAATCTCATTTGCGACGCAGTTTCTTTTAGTTTTTTTGGATTCCTGCCTGCTTTAGGTGCCCAAAAATGTAAGTTATGGTAATTCGTTATTCCATCCCGGTCAAACTTTGACTCGTCAGTCCACAAAATATTTCTTAGGAAATGTTCCTGGTCAGCGTCAGCGTTTAACATAAACCGAGAAAATTCGAGTCGCCTGGCAGGATCTCCCTCGTGCAATGTTTGAACAGGTTGATAATGGTACGGGTGTCTACCTGATAGATGTACTACCGACCACACTTTCCACTGGGACATACCGAGCTGTCTTGCAACAATGTTCGTTGAGATGTTTGGGTCATCAATAAAACACTGAAGAATGGTGTCCTCTTCGTCAGCCGTGTACCGTCGAGGTCTGCCAGCGTTGAATTGTGCTCTTTGAACACTGCCAGTTTCAGACAATCGTCGATAGGTGCTCCCGAAAACAGTAACGTGGGGAAGTCGACGATCGGGAAAGCGGCGTTGGTATTCTCGCCGAGCCGCAGCCGCGTTTCCATCGGCAAAACCATAACAAAACATTATGTCTGCGTATTCGTTATTAGGATACGAAGCCATGTTATCCGAAATAACAATGATAACAAAAAGAATAACAAGAGAAACAAGAATTAACAATAATGATCGATAACAAATTAACGGGATGAGAGATTGGTAGCAAGATAACAACACACGTGCTTGCGCGGCGGAGAGTCAAAACTTACTAAGGAAGGCGACGCGAGCGCAGCAGACGCCGTGTACTCCCCCGCCCGCACACTCCGCCCTCACACCCTGCCCCATCGCGAAGAATTTCGCCAGAAAAATCGGTTGTTTTAGCGAGGATCATAAACTAAAAACACAGATAATTTCTCTCCCCGCGCCGGTTCAAACACATGCCATGCCACGAATTATGTATTTTAAAATTGACTTTTATACCTTTCTGGAAAGCTTACAGGATAAGCAAGTTGTTTTAGTTATTTGTACGATTAATGTCATATAAATTTTTGTGACGAGACAACATTTTTGAAGCGTAAAATGAAAATATTGGTAAGATATTATTCTTATATCGCTCATTATTTTCATTATTTTGTTAAATTAAGTAGTTTTAATTATGTCCATAGCTTAATTGAAGTGCCAGCTACAACATCATTTTTAATGGTACCCATTCAAACATGTAGTTTTTTTTTTATTTGGAATGAAATGTCAAATTTTGGGTAAATATCGAAAAACCCTTAAAATTCTAATATCTCGAAAACTATTGAATTTCGGCCATACATATGGGGGGTTCAATTTGTTGCATTTTGGCCCCCTTATCAGCCCCTGCCGGATATACGTCGAATTACCAGTAACCCTGTATATTAACAATTATTAAATAAAACTTCGTGGGTGTCGTAAAAGGCGACTAAAAAAAGCCTCAACCCAGACAGAACGGAGCGCAGCGGAGAGGATTTTATTAACGCACTTGAAAATAAACTTTAAAATTATTAGAACAAAGTGCATAAATGCTTGAACCTGACAAAAATTGCTCGCGCGTCCTCGATGATATGCGGGAGTCATACGCGATCCGTAAAAAAATGCCCGAGACCGCGCGGGGATTATTCCTCTCTGTCTGCGGTGAGCTTAAGGTTTTACTAGAGAATGGGCAGCAGCGTTCTCTATGCATTTTAACACCATACTGCGATCGCCAACCCACCTGCCAAGCGTGGCGATTAGGGCAACCCCCCCCCCCCCTAAATTAGGGGAGGCCTATGTCCAGCAGTGAACGTTTTTCGGCGGAAGTCTTTGTGCTTTCTGGTGCCACTTGACCGCAAAAGAGGCGGAATACCACATCCTGAGGCCAAAAGCTTTCTAAAATACCATGGAAAATTCGAACATCCATTACCTAATCAAAATCTAATTGCAATTATTTATAGAATAGAATTGAATATAATACTCCTTAGAATAGAGAAAAAAGAGAGGGGGGGGGCTCTCTTTTTTCTTTTATTTATTTCAATTGTATTATCATTTTAATTTGCTTTCGATTATTTATTTGGATTTTGTGTTACTAGCGCATTAATTGAACGTGTCATGCATGACTCACATAGTTTTAAGATATTATTGATATACTAACAATATATAGAACAAAATTAGGTCTGAATTATGTATTTTATTTTTATTACCGTCAATTTCAAGTTCGAAGTGCGTTTCTTTTGTTAGTATATCGGACACATTCCACCAACACACATTCCATCCTCTATTTTACTACAAACCTCAGAATTAACATTGATGTGGCATTAAGGGCCAATTTCACCAATGAAACTGATCGCGATCAGCACATCTAAACCGAGTTCAAGAGCTGTCAGTGTCATTATTCCAAAGAAAATGATGACACTGACAGCTCTTAAACGTGGTTTAAGTGCTGATCGAGTTCAGTTTCATTGGTGAAATTGGCACTAAAACTCTATTGGCCCTCAAGTCAAGCGCGAAGGTCCAAAATAAAATTCTTCAATTTTCTCTATGTACCTATCTACTTAGCCGGTAATGTTCCACTTCTGAGAAAGGGCCGAAACGTTGCGGCGGCGACGCGGTACCGGAACGGTGTCGCTGCGGCGCCCTACATACAAATATTCATAGATACAAATATACATAGATACGGGTGTACGCGTTGCAATGCCGGAGCAGCACTGCTCAGTTGTTTGTGCGGCAGAAGAAAGGGTGAATCTGCGAGTTTTTCCGAAAGGGATATCGTGGCCCCGGCACACAAAATACGTCCACTGCTGGACATAGGCCTGCCCCAAATTGTGCCATAATCGCCACGCTTGACAGGCAGATTCAGATTAATTTATTTGCAAAAACATGTGTAGATAATATACATGGTATGATGCTTATTATAGTTGTAACAAGGTATTTTTCTTTTCTCACACACAATGGTTAGTGGACAGAATTCAATGGTTAGTGGACAGACGACTTGTGCCAGTCCTTTCGATAGAAGTTAACTGCATCCCTCCATTGTTGTCTTGGTCTGCCGCGATGTCACAGCATTTTGCTGAGTAACGACCTGTTCTTGCACAGATGCGACACACGGCTTTTCTTACTTGTAAATGTTACAAGGGTAGAACATTTCCACTCGGCAATCCGCATTTTGTTTTGTTTTGTTTGTTAATTTGTTTGTTGTCATTTACTAATACCGAAATCGCAACTATTGTCTTTTGTCTTTGGCCTGCCTTGACAAGCCCTGACACTGACATCAAGCAATTGACAACATTGTCAAACTTTTAACTTTTAAGGTTTTGAATACTAGGCATATAGCAATTATTTTTTTTTTTTTTCTTATTTTTATTTCTGGTTATTAAATAAACTTCATAGTCTTAAAATATGATTGCAATTTGGCTACTTGTGTGTTTTTTTCGTCAATTTGTATTTTATTTTTGTAATGTGTGTCTTTTTTGTGCAGCATAAACAATTTTTCTTTCTTTTTCTATGTCTATAATTTTCTTTAAAACTAAAAAGAACAAACAGATCGCCAACCCTGTCCGTGACGGATAGGGGTGTTAAACCAATATTACGTATTAAATAGTGACATTAGGAATCGACGCCAATGAATAGTGGTCGATAAGAGTAATGGCTTCTTCTGAACACCTTTTTTTAAAGCGTTTTTTTACTTTAAGCGAAAGAGGAGTTGATGGGATTGTCTGTAACGATTATTTGGATTGATGTCGATGTTAAATGCGTCTTGATGTTATAGGTATATCCCTACTTATGCAGGCCTGTAAACGTCATCGATTTAAATCGAATAAGGATTTTTTTTTTTTTTTTTTCCTTCTGGCTTCGCACGGTTTGTGCATTTAGCCAATGTCACGTTTTAGTTCTTGTATAGTATTGATGAAATTAATTATAAATGCATGATGATGATATCCCCGCCCACTCCCCTTGAGTTTCAGTAAAGATGTGGCACTTTACTGAGACCTCACGCGGACTTCTTGAGAGAACTTGAAGCGAAGTTGCACTGTTTTGTTTTATTTGCCAACACTAATGCACGTTCACAAACACTTAATGGTTAATAATCCACCATTATTACACATTAATATTCGGCTAAACACAAATTTTGGAAAATTAAACAAACTGCTGAACATGACGCTTCACTTTCCCGCCAAGAAGTCCAAAGGAATTACATAATGCAGTATATTGTAATGTAAGAAATATTAAGTTACTGGCAACCCCATTTTGAATATAAGTGGAATTAAGAAATGTAGGGCGAGCAACCCACACACTCCAATTTTCTCCGGTCTTAAAGTATTAAAACTTATTTTGCTATCCAAGTATTTTATTTCGACAAGATTGTTATACAAGGCGTATACACATCATATAACTTATTATAACATCACGTCTGTAATCCCCGAAGGTGGCCCATGTAATAGGGGGTGCGACTATTTCCATCAACCGGGCATAATTCCAGACTTACTACCACTAGACCAACGAGGCAGTCAGTAAGGTCATCATTTCAGCCGAAAGACGTCCACTGCCGGACATAGGCCTCTCCCAAAAGGAGGGGGGGGGGGGTAAGGTATTAAAGGTATAACGGTGAAGGATTGCCTTTACCAGAAGGTACCAACGCCTTATCATATGAGATTTTATTTCTTAGGTTAACAGCTATTCAACAGACAATTTTACACGTGCCAGTTATTTACCACCATTTGTGAACGTGTGCTGGGGTTTATTTATTTTATTTTATCTGGGAAATAATAGAAGGTCGTGGCTAAGTAATAACAGTCGCACGGGTCGATCCATCAGGTTAAGCTACGCTTACCAGGGTTGGTCCGTGGATGGGTGTCCATCTTTACATACCGAGACTCCTCTGTGCCTCGGAAAGCACGTAAAGACGTTGGTCCCGGCTATCATTCGTGGATCTTTGACAGTCGTTACAGGTCGTCAGAAGCTCGAAAGTCTGACAACCAGTCTTACCAAGGGGTGTTGTATTACCCAGTTACTGGGTTGTGGAGGTCAGATAGGCAGTGGCTCCATATAAATACTGGTATTCAAATGAGTCTGGTTGACTGAAAGCCGACCCCAAAATACTTGGGAAAAGACAGGCCGATTAACTGATCTGTGAAATATTAGAAGGACAATTCCCGTATTTTTAAGAACTTTTGCATTCAAATCCGTCTCAATCTTTGCAAAAAATCTCACAGTAATTAACGTTAGGTTTTGACAAGTTTTTGACTTTGATTGCTGAGATTGCGAGTTGAATTTGAAAGTTGTGAAGTACGAGAATTGGGTTTATGAGACACTAATCTAAATTAATAACGATTAGGAAAAATGACGATTTAACGATGTAATTTAAAATGTATGTGTAAAATTATTTGATCAATATTTTTTACTTACTTATCCCCTAATACTTTAACAATAAAATCAATTTGAATAAGAAATAATGTAGCAGCCCATACCTGTGTTACTGACATTAAAACAAATTGTACTAAAGTGTAATTGGTTTACAATATTAAAAATCATAAAAAATAAACTATTATTTGACACTTAAAATACAAATTTTACAAACAAGTATGTCGAAATAATGTAGCACACAAATGTATTGCCAAGAATCTGATCCTAACCCCCAAAATAGGCCTGGACCTGTATTTTGGGGGCCAGCTAATTATTACGAACATGTGAGTCAATAATACATGGTAGGAAATGAGTATTCCTACACATTTCCTACGTGTATTATTTTTGTCTGCTGTGGCACAACTAACAAAAATAACTGATTCTCCAACTATTCCTATTTAGGAATAGTCGGAGAATTAGTTATTTTTGTTTCTTTTTTTCTGGCAGAATGAAGATGAGCCAAGAGTAAGGCCCGGTTTCCACCAAAGCGGAGAGGAGAGGAGATGTTTGTAAACGACCAATAGGATACCCGTTACCATATCATCGCATCGAAATAACGATATCTTATTGGTCGTTTACAAAAACCTCCTCTCCTCTCCGCTTTAGTGGAAACCGGGCCTAAGGCCGCAATTATACTATCATAATAATATATTTATCATAAAAATATTCAGGTAAAAAAACACTTCCTCTCTCCTTAAACATCATCATTAGATAATACAGTTCCCTGCTCTTGTTTCATGTGTATTATTGTATATATTTATTAGATAAGTGTATGCTTTGAGTATGTATGTATTTATTGTATATGTTAATGGTACACCACTGACTACCTGCAGTATTGTCTCTCCTGCTCCCTTTAATCCATCCAAAGGTTGTCTATAAAAGATCGCTTTTAGCGATAAGACCACCCATTGTGTCACCCTATGTAAAATTTAAACATTTATATCTGTAACTTTTATGGTGTACATAATAAAGAGTATTCTATTCTATGATTTCATATCTCTCAAATTCTATGATCATAGTTAAATGATACTGTTCTTCATTTTTACATATAACACTTATGATCATAAAAACGTCATACTTAATCAAGATGGATAACGACTGGCCGTGTTTTTCGTAGGTATGCGTGCAATTTTAATAATTGCATTAAAAAAGAAGATAAAAATTATCTTCCTTCTCACTTACTCATTTTCCTCCTAAAGGTTATTAATATATTTGTTGTTTCCGATATTCCAGTCGATTTTTTTGCATTTTGACGTCATTTTTGAGATTAGACGGATACGATCATATTTGTACGCTTGCTGTCAAATAGGATCCCATATACTATGATCATAGACAATTTGAATCATATGTAGATATTATACCGTCATAGGTTCTTCTTTAAAAATGACTCATGCAACTCTGATCATAATTATTTCTATGATAGTCTAATAACTATAATTGTCTCGTCTCTAAAATGGTTGTGATTTTTTTACTTCTCTTTTATATATTTTAAATAATATCGTTTTATCGATATAAATGCTGAATTTTATTTGCCCTACCATTCACACATACATAGGTACACCTATAAAATAATATAATGTACAATGTGGGTACTAAAACCAAGTGAACTTCCCAAGACAACAGCATCCTCACTGGGCCTCACGAAATCGAAAGTGATTATCAAGAACAGAACAAACTTAATCAATCTAAGTTGGTAACGAGACGCCGCCACAAAGGACTTTGATACGTATTTACTTAAGATAAAGATATTATAACAATCTATACGAATTCACACAGGGAGGTGTGAGAAATATTGGTTTATTATTTTAATTGATATTATTATTATTTATTTAAAATAGTGTAGAGGAATTGCAACAGACACAGGGAAAGTGAAAGTGTAATTTTGTTTATCATGTATCTGCTGTTTATATTTTTATCTTATATCAAATAATTGCCATTTTGCTTTCTTAAAAATATTTTTGAACACAAAAATATAATGAATGCGCCTCTTTTTGTAAACCTCAAGTAAATCATATATTGAAGTTTTAAAAATACTAAATAGCCAAGTACAGTCAGCTAGACCTTTTTTTTTTTTGTGGGAAATTATCAAATAACTTCTCCCGCTCTGGGCGGAGCTGGGAGGGCGTGTCAGACTTTTACTGACTAAAACTTACCCGTATTCTTTCATTTGCCTGTGTGCCAGGGCCACGATATCCCTTTCGGACAAACTCGCAACCTTGGCAGGAGTCAGCGAGACCTAAGCTGAGCTTTGCATGAGTGTGAGTGATTACCAAAATTAGAGTCAGACAACCGGATTAAACCAAGCAAAAGACGCGTCGCGCTCTAGGCCGACGTCACACCTACAATATACAACCTGTTTTTTTTTATATCCCATAACTCTAGGGTTATATTCTGTAGGTAAAAATAATACTAAAACTCCTAGAATAGGTGGTCCAAAAATGCATCGTTTCGGAGATATCATCAATCATAATTAAATTAGGTCAAAAATTGTCACCAGTATGACGAATCTTTACTTTTGCGAGGTTGCCAAACTTCGCAGTATTGTAGTAAAATAAAATATGTAGGTATGTTGGTATCGGGGCTTCCCGGCGGCAGCTAGTGAAGGGAAAGCTACCTTGTCGACGTTGTCATATTTCACGTAAGGGTGTTTTACATTAATAATCGTGACTTTGCCGAATTATTTTGTATGAAAAATGAAAAAAAAAAATAACAAAGGATTGGAACATAACTCATATGCCAGTTGATTCTTTGATGTGGCCTCAACCATACCCTAGAGTTATGGGATATAAAAAAAAACACGTTGTATATGTGCACTCACACAAATGCAAAGCTCAGCTTAGGCCTCGCGGACTGTAACTGCGAACAACTGGCCGCAGCCACGACGCCAGAAAGTTAAAAAGATGCTCATTTATAAAATAAAAGCAGCCAAGCGCGTAGAATTAATAAGATCGAGCAAAAAAACACCGAAAAAACACGTTTCTTTAATTTTTAGGGTTCCGTACCACTGTACATTTATTTATTTATTTATAATAAGCACACTCACATAGTCACTTACAATTCAAAAATAAATAACATATAAAATTGGCACTTTAGTAACCATGCAAATAACAGGTATGCATGACATTTAACATATGAATATTAGAGACAAAAGAGAAAAAATTAAAAGTGTGTCCAGAGACCCAAATCCAGAACACGACAAAACAAACCAATTTGAGCTACACAGACGTGCACTCTTCGCACTGTTTGAATAGGGAACGCCTGTATGAAGCGAAACTTAATGCGCGAAAGAAAGAAAAGCGAAATTTATTGAAATTGATTTGATTAGAATGAAATTTTAAGAGTGTGTACTACTATGACCGCTATATACAAATAATAAAAATAAAATAAAGTAAAAAAAAAAAAACAAATATTAGTTGATGCGGCCCAAAAAGTTTTTAGAGGTTCATTAATTTAAAAAAGCGTTCATCATTAGAAGATCAGTTAAATATTTCCCATTTTTTTCCAGTACATTTAATTGCTAAACACTATATGAACCTCAAGATAATAAGAGCTAGGTGGATTTGTATATTGCAAAGCTAAAGAGCTACACAAGGTCTAAAAATTAAATTTAACTACAATTAAGGAATTTCAGGAATGCTGGTAGATTTTAAGGTAACAGCCACGGGTTTGTTTCTCCACTGAATAAACCTTAAAATGGCTAGCTTAGAGTTATTCCGTTTGTAATGTTGGTGCATCATCATTTCAGCCGATAGACGTCCACTACTGGACATAGGCCTCCCCCAAGCACTTCCACTTCTACCGGTTCTGTGCTTCCCGCATCCAGCGGATACCTGCAGCCTTCACACGGTCATCGGTCCACCTTGTAGGAGTACTTTCAACGCTACGTCTTCCCGTACGCGGTCGCCACTCCAGAACCTTTCGGCCCCATCGGCCATCAGTTCTGCGAGCAATGTGCCCTTTGCATATCGGTTACCTTGGTTCGCCTGCGGATCTGTTCAATTCTGATTCAATCACGTAGGGACACTAAGCATAGCCCTCTCCATTGACCTTTGGGGGACTTTTAGCCTTCTGATAAGGCCCATTGTGAGCAACCACGTTTCAGTACCATAGGTCATCACTGGCAACACGCACTGGTCAAAGACTTTCGTCTTGAGACACTGCGGTATGTGGGATGTTGGTGCTTGCCAGAATTATATTGTAAAAGCCTCCACGAACGAAAAGCAATTTGATGAAATAAATTCTCAAACTAAAATAAACACAATTTTAACAATTCAAATAGCATTCAGTCAGAAATACAAAATGGAACCTAAAAATAACTATATCGCAATCAATAAATTCCCACCTACTCAAAATCAAGTAAACCAAATAAAACGCACCCTGTATACGGTAATCTTTCCCAATCATTCGTTTCAGTACTGTTACCAAATTGAAAATGGCGCAACTTTAATGGAAAACGATTGCGTGGTTGTTATCTCTGACATTTGTATTGTTGTAAAAGCTTTTATTTTAATATTTGTGTCAGTTTTACATTCAATTATGGATGACCTATTTTTACCAGTTCTTGTCTGCCTATGTGATTTGTATTATTAATGTTTCCAAAGCCCAACTACTATTGTTATATGGTATTTAGGCTTTGGAATCGTGGTGGTGAATCGCGACTCGTTAAAACAAGATTAACCAGAACCACAAGTGTGGGAGCTCCTACGATCATTCATCATCATTTCAGCCGAAAGACGTCCACTGCTAATGGAAAACGATTGCGTGGTTGTTATCTCTGACATGTTACCTCCCCAAAGGGTGGGGGTTTGCCATAATCGCCACGCTTGGCAGGCAGGTTGGCGATCGTCGTATGGTGTTAAAATACACATAGAACGCTGCTGCCCATTCTCTAGTAAGTGCCTTAGGCGCCTTTTACGACACCCACGGAAAGAAATAGGATGGTGCTAATCTTTACGTCCGGCACCACACGGTACTACGAGATCATATTTTTTTTTGGTTTTGGATGGGTTTGCGCTTGACCTTAGTCTAGGGTAGAGGTGACAGAGACAAAGTCGACGATGGAGTGAGCTTACCCATCTTCACTCTAACTTTGAAGAGATTAGGGTTGTATGCGTTCGGAAACACAGACGCAGGTAGAGAGTTCCACTCTTTTGCTGTGCGCATTATATAATATATGACATTTGGAAACGCTTAGTGCGAATTAGTGGAATAGCAACAAGAAAGGGATGGTAACCTGTAGTGCGTCTAGATGTCCGATAACAAAAGAGAAATTATACTACTAAAATAGCTGAATTTTGCATACAAACGCCGACCTCATCTAGTTTTTAAAATATGATTGGCGTGTAACAGTGTAAATTGTACAAAGCTACTTAGTGAAATAAAAATCATTTATCATCAATATTTATCATGAGTACGAACTCTTGTTAAACAGCTAGGTATATAATTAATTTTATTTAAAAAAAATGGCCAAGTGCGTGTTGGACCAACCACAATGAAGGGTTCCGTAGTTGGGATGAATTTATCCCAAAGACAAACTTAACCTTATAGTTGAAAAACATGTTCTTCCATACATCGATATACGCCATGATCAATTTTCCAACTGCAAATGTAAGTTTGTAATCGCAAAAAAAACTTTTTATGTGATCAAAACTACAAATTAACAATTTTTGGGGGTTTTTCCTTTACTTGTACTGTAAGACCTTGGTTCTTGCCAAATTTCATGATTCTGGGTCAAGGGGAAGTACCCTATAGGTTTTGATTTATTTGCGAGTATCAAAATATGTCGCATTAATCGCCATATTTTTTTATTGCGTTGCCTTAGAAACTTGATTTTTTTAGAGCTCCAAGAAACCGCAGACCTACGTGTTTGATAATAATTTAAACTTGACACCTCCACGCGTTCCTGAGAAAAAGGGTCTTGACAGACTGTCAAACAGACAGACAGACAGACAGACGGACAGAAAGACAGACAGACGGACAGATAGACAGACGGACAGATACACGAACAACGAAGTCATAGAATAAGGGTTCCCGTTCTTTTCTTTTAAGGTACGACGGAACCGTAAAAAAAATAACGGTATTCAATCAATAACATCAATACCGAGTACTAGAACGTTGTTCTTTATTCACTCAACCGTGAATTCATCAAAGGATGTATTAAAAAAAACAAAATAAGCCCACATGGTAGGAATCAGACGCAAATAGGCATTCTTGTTTCACTAACAATGAATGAGTTTCAATTATTTGGTATACAATTAACTACGGGCACGCTTTTTTTTTAAATCAATGACAGGATTTTTCGTAATGTTATTTTGTAATCTTTTTAGGGTTCCGTAGTCAACAAGCATCACCTTTGTACGGATTTTTCTGTTCCTTTCTTCTTGTTTGTTTATATAAATGTGTGTACATAAATGGTTAAATAAATAACTAAGGAAAACCTATAGTTTCGCCATGACCGTCTATCTGACTGTTTGTCGGTCCCCAGCTTAGTTCAGACTCTTAGTACTAGAAAGCTATAATTTGACACGGATAAACATATTAATCACGCCAACAAAGTCGTAAATATAATTTTGAAAAAAATATTTTTTGGGGTATTTTTTAGGGTTACACGTAGGTAAAGTGGGAGTGATATTTTTTTTTTCGGGTCTTTCCCATGATGTGGGGTCCGGGTGCGCTAAGATTATTTTTCGATTTAGGGATCCGTTTTCGTAACACTAAGCTTAAAAGTGCAAATTTTTGTTACAGTCAAGTGTGTGTGTGTCCCCCTCCCCACCAGCTAAATGATTGTTTCTGGATTTGTGAAAATTTCATGACAGTAGTATTAATAATTAAATTAAAAGGAAAACTATCACACCTAAGTAGGCTAAATTTGCAGTTGGAGAATTGACCGTGATGTATCGGAGAGCATGTTTTTCAAATACAGTGTTAATTTTGTTTTTGGCATTAATAAACTCATCCCAACTACGGAACTCTTCATTGTGCGTGGCCGCACACGCACTTGGCCGGTTTTTATGTTTTTAGTCGGTGAAGTGGAGGCGTGGTTTTGAGTCCAATAAGTATAAGTAAAAAAAAAAAAAATTAAATTTAAATAGTTATTATTAAATTTAAATAAAATTAATTTTAATTTTAATAATAATTATAATTTTATTTCTCTGTTCACAAAGGTTCACATAATTATAGACAAAGACAAGAATTATAACGTTTTGACAAAAAAATACATAAAATATGATCCTTTGTGAGAGACTGGCGTCCATACTAGGATACCCTGTGTGACGGATCACCAGGCTCTCTACCCGAACTAAATCTAATTAACATTAATGATCAATTTTAAACTCTAGACAAATTATTTATTGATGAAGAGAACAAACAGAAATGTTTAAAATAACTAACCAAAAAAAAAAAATTATATAATAAAAAAAAGTAGGTGTAGTGTAATGCGTGGGTAGTGTGCAGGTGAAGTGTGAGGAGAGGTAGAATGATGGTGTGAGTGTGAGTGAGTGGGGTGTTTGTTACAGTCAATGGAAAATGTATGTGTCAAAAGATAATCCACACCTGCCGACCGATTCTTTAAAAATGTCACCGTGAATACTGAGGTCAGTGAACTGAGCAGTTGCAAAAGCGATTTCGATCTTCATATACGCTTAATCTGAAACTGGTTTATTTCGAGCTACTGTGTCCTAGTTAAGTTATAATCAAATTAATTTTCATCGTTAAAATATCAGCTGATCTGCGTCGTTTCTGGCATAAGAAAAGTTTTATTTAAGAAAATGTTTCTATTCAAGAAGTGAACGTTAAAATGATAATATTGATTGAATCATCCGGAAAAAATTAGAAAAATCTTGTGATAAGTGCACAAGAATAGACAGACCATAGATTTTTGCACCGGAAAAGCTAAAACTTCCTCACCTTACACATGAGCACACAGATAGACAGACAATAGACACCTTTTTTATCACTTTCGATGTCCAAGTGCACATTAAACAGGGTAAGCGGAGTGCCAATTAGAATGAATGTAGCGGCCCAAACCGAACTCTGTTACTGACATTAAAAACAATGGCTTGAACATTAGTAGGGAGGATGTCACACCATTGTGTAACAGCTTATCAATGATTACGAACATAATGTGTGTCCAAGGTTTTTTTATATATTTTTTTTAAGTCCGTTTACATCACGCGTTTATTTTTTCGAAATTGCCCTGTTTGATAGGAACTCGAACAGAACAGAACCTTCATGTCTTAACACGAGTATGATTCACTAATAAAAGTTATGATTTATAAAAAACTTACGTGGATCAGTTTGTAATTATCTAATGTCAACTGCTAATCACGTTTTACAAAACATTGCTTTTCCCGATGCAGGGGCGTTAATGTTAATTGTTGAGGAGTTCTCCTGGTTACTTCACCATATTATGCATTGTGACGAGCACACATTGCTTATCAACCATATTAAAGTAACTAATCGAATCGCAACCGTGAAATACTTATTATTAAGTAGTTCCGGTGGCCATCTGTGGTCTTCATCATTAGTTCGACTTCACCAAATGGTGCTTTTCGTTAGCAAATGCACGAGTTACTATAAAAAAAAAACCCAAACAGCTATAGGTGTGCCTATAGTATTTGAAGAGTTCCCTTAATTTATCCAGGATCCCATCATCAAATCCTGTCCTGATGATAATGGAACCACCTAAAAAGTATACCCTTTCAAACAAAAATAATTTTCCAAATTGGTTCAGTCGTCTTCGAGTGATCGGGGAACAAAAAAACGTTCCGACGAACTGAGAACCTCCTTCTTTTTTTAAGTCGTTAAAAAGTATGTATGAGTGAAGACTCATACATGACATGAGGTATTTTAACTTAGTGTCAAATGATGTCAATGCATTTTTTATTTTTTTTTATTTGGGAAAATAAACAGTTACACATTACAATCTTATTGTATAGAACTTAAAACTAAGATAGGATTATAAATGTATAACCAAGAACATTTTCCACATAATATAAAAAAAAAAGTTAAACAAACACGAACGGCGTGCGATATAAATTACCCAGATTGAGCAGAGAGTATGGTTAAAATTAAATATAAAAAATATAAATTAACTGAAACATATACGGGAATAAATAATAATAATAGAAAAAAGATATAATATAAAATTTAAAATTGATATTATGATTTTAGGATTGTTGTACGTACTTAATTCTGCTATAATTTTAAGCGCAATACTTCTAAATTTTCCAGCGGAAATAGCAAAGAACTCAATATCCTGGAAAATCTTCAAAACTCTAGATCTAACTCTCTCTCTCTTTATCTTTTCTTTAATCTTCTTTTCTTTCTTTTTATCAAACTTGTCGTCACCCTACTCGGCAAAATAATGAAAAATGCATAAAACTTAAAAAAAATAAAACGACAGTCTTTGTATAAATATAGTTGGTACAGAACGTTGTTGTTTAACATAGTTCAGTCGAATAATTGAGGCGTGAAAACGGCACAAACACACTTTCAGATTTATAATATTAAATAAGGATTATGGAGTACAAAGTTGGCTACTTTAAATGCTAGGATTTAGCTTTTGCTAAGTACTTAGCTAGTGCTTAAACAGAATAACGTTTCTGTATAGAAATATGAGTATTCATTAGTTTAATGGCTCAGCTTTAAGTTACTTTAGCGCGATTATCTTTTAGAATTTCATATGGGTTTTATATTTAGTGCTCCTTTGAGTGTGGTTTGTGAATTTTGTGTTGTTAGTTACTTACATAATATTTCTAGCTGATGAAATGTGCCCTTCGTGAATTACAAGCCTGATGACAGGTATAAGATTAATTATGAAAACAATACAGGGGGCCAAAAATGGACACTTTGGTAGAATCATAATATGATCTGCGTACAATTCATTTCCCGCAATTCATCTGTTTGACAGTTTTGTATGGAGTTTCGTAAAATGGTCCACAATTATGAATGAATTGCTATAGTGAAGTCTAATGTCAAATAGCAGCTGTCAAACAGATGAATAATTCGAATAATTCATCTGTTTGACAGCCCATAGTAAAAGTTGTTCATAATGATGAGTACAATGACCACTTAAGAGGTTGTGCGGTAATTATGGGACATGTTGTAATTATGTAGAAAATAAATCTTTTTGCACTTTTCCATATGGTCTTCCTTTTAGTGCAGTAGGTGCTCGCCATCTGTGTGACGGTTTACTTAACGCAGAAAAATTAGGGGATTTTTTTTTAGATCAATTTGTACTTATCGGATTGTTCTGAGAGATGTAATGAGCGTTATTTGTGTAGCAGAACTAAAAGATGAATAAAATTAATTATAATGAATGGATAAATTCGAGAAAAATCTACTGCTTTTTACGATGTCTAGTTTGGTCCCGCTCGTAGTAAAAATGAGTACAATAATCCCTTAAAAGTTTTTCAGTTATTTCAATTGCACCTTGTCAATTAAAGGCAAAAACGTATTTAACAAAATTACACTTCGAACACAAACTCAAAAATAACAATAAGAAAACGATAATCTTATACCCAACGGTGTGACATACGGCCAAAGTTTACCCAAGACACAGGGAAACACAACGGGCGTAACATAGTACGATTCAGTAATTACACAGAACGATAGTTGTAACGAGGCCACACGGGGTGACTGCTAAGCGATGTACACGGATAGATATCCGTGTACATAGCTTAGCAGTCACCCCATGAGTCGTCATGTCCATCATGGTGAATGCTACCTGTTTTATGTTTTCATTTCCCCAAAATAAAGAGGCGTTTATCCTAATACTCATTTAGTAAGTGGGGAAAATTAAAATTTTATTAGCCTAAGGCAATGATATTCTAAGTAAAAACAGGTATATAGAGGAACAGGGTGTAAAGTTCACTCATCCTCTACAGAAAAGGAAGGATCCTCCGACCAAACGGGTGTTGTGTCTGGTGGGCAACTGCCGGACGATTTATGTCTGGACGTTGTATACTCGTATATGCTCGCCGCACGGTAAAACTGCTTGCGCGATGCAGGATTTTGCATTTTGCGTGACGTCACGTAATTTAATTTGTTTGAAATCCGCGCATTATTTGAGAAAAGCACTATACAAGCCTGGGCCGCAACCAGGCATTGATGGACTCACGTATGAGTGCATCGGCTTCGCTTCAGCCCACATTTTCACGTTCGTCCGTCAATGCCCCTGTTGCAAGCTACTGCAATAATGTACTATAACTGTGATGATCAACCTATCTGACAAAAAGTTATATTCAAGTTCTTGCAACTCCTGTAAGGCATCCGAAAACTGTCATGATTTTTTCAGTATTATAATGTGTGGAGGCTCTTTCAACTGCCCGAAGTTCCTAAAGTAAACATGAATCTACAATGCTAAATAGCAATAGAAAACATTAAGGCTACATACTCGTACTGGCGCAAAAAGCGACGCGACACAAAAGCCCCGCGTGTCACGTGACGAGCGATGCCTTTGTGTCGCGTCGTGAGTCGCACTGGTCTGTAGAAGCCTTTATGCTATAAAAAAGTAAAGAAAGATACTTCCCTCTTAGTTTTAACCATTAATGATCGGTGAATTAACTATACAAACTGGCAAGAACCTAATCAAAAATCAACGTTCGTCGTTTATCATTCATCATTACCCACGTTTACATACAATAAGCAAGTAATGATATGTATTGTTATCGACGAGTCTTGTAAAAGACTTGTGAAAAACAACGCAATAGAAAAATCATATAAAAACATGTTCATTTTTTTTTTGCATGTATTGAACGGTAAAAATAGGAAAATGCCCAAAAATAAACGAAAAAAAATATATAAAACGTGTTCAAAAGATTGACTCGTGAAGGATTTGAACCTCCGCCCTCCGATGGTCAAGATTTGAATTATATCGGTGCTCTAACCTACTGAGCTAACGAGTCTTGTCATTTTGCGTCGAAAACAGCGATCTCTATCCTCAAAATGACGTCACGATTACTCATACGCTCACATTGTTCAAGGACTGTCGAGGTGATTCACTACGAAACCAATGAAAAAACATGGCGTAAGTAGATACAGCAATCCGAGTGAGATGGATTATAAATAGTGTTTCTGTGTAATGTTAGAATTAGAATGTGGAATTTTGAATTTCCTTCGAACCCTTTCATACATTGTCTTATCACAAAATCAAACTTAGCTACCGAATTATATGAGTTGTTAATTCAGCGAAGATCTGATATTTACTGAACGTTAATATCTCAAACAGCTTGTAGAACTAACAGGCATAATCATTATAAACACACTGGGCTAAGTCAAAAAGACGTGGTATAGGTACAGACTACCGCAGTATACCTAATCATTGTAAACAATGTGTCACAGGCGTGCAGGCATTTCCTAAAGATACTGAGCGTGTGAGTATATAAATGAAAGTAGCCATTAATAGTCTACATTTGAAGTGGCAAGTGGCAATACAGGCAGTTAGGTGGTCCCTAGATACCTATGGTGATATCTATCACCCACCACATTTTAGAGTCAGCTAGGTGTTGGCTCCACTACCACGTTGCTGTCTGGCTAATTCCCACACCCAGGCCAATAAAGGCTCCCGGCCACCGTAGGCGCGGGCTTGCGGACGGTGAGCGATGGGTAGCTCGCCGTCCGATAAGGACCAGGGGGTAAAAATCAAAATCAAAAGTCATTTATTCAAACTAGGCTCAGAATCAGCACTTTTCGAACGTCGAAAATTACATGAGACAGTCCCCCAAAAACGCCCACCCTTCACCACTTCCTAGTGCTTTAGCTGGGAAGAAGTGGCGCAACAAACTCCCCAGCAGCACAGCTGTCTGTTCGCATATAAAACTTGAAGCTATACAATACGATATAAAAGGTCTTCTCCGAAGCGTTAAACCGAAGTATCGGCCGAATGTTCGGTCGTTTTATAACTACCATAGTTTCCTTTTTTGACTTTGAATCCTTACCGACTTAAAGTCACATTTTTGACTTTGGTTTATCTCTTTGGGTGTCGTTTTTTTTTTTCTTCGCCGTAGTCAGCCATACTTAGCCTTAGTGAAGCAGGCTCGGGTCGATGGCGCGTTGTGTTCCACGCGCGCCTCAAAGGGCTCGCTCGCCTCATTCCATTCCATTTGATAGTTTCAAGATACTCCTATGCATTAGCCAGTGTTTTTTTTTATTGTCGTACTCAAACTCAAAACTCGAAGCATTTATTTCAAGTTAACCATTTTCAGGCACTTTTAAACTCAAACTCAAACCATTTATTTCAATGAAACATATTACAGGCACTTTTGAATTGTCGAAGAGTCGGTCAGTTAGTCAGAAAGTTGAAGCTATTGGCCCATTCCAAAACGTAGATATCTATGGAGAAGAATAGGCTAGAAACTCCAAGGACACTCTTTTAAATCAAGATATTACAAAATCCTGGGTACATTATTCTTGTTGCTTCTATATGTGAGAACAATATAAAAAAATTAAATTGTTTATTTAAAAAACAATTCAAAATATAAGATTAAAAGATTACAAATAAGCCCTGGCAGTTAAGAGAAGACCAGTCTCAACTGACGGCACCCGTTCACGAACATGACGATGGTTTAAATAGTCAAGGAGTCGGCCAGTTAGAAATATGAACCACCATTCCAGAGCGTAGTAGGTACATATGGAGAAGAACGGGCAAGAAACTCCATGGACACTCTTTTAAATTATAATGTTACAAAATTATTGTTATACCTTTAACGTTGAATTTGTAGCTAAATGCGAGGACGATATAAAAAACAACGCAAAATAATTAAAATAAGCCGTGGCAATTAAGAGATGACCAGTCCCAACTGACAGCGCCCGTTTACGAACATGACGCATGGATCAGCACCATTTAGCTCAACCATTTTGAAGGGAGCTAAATGATCCAACATACGCGCCACGATCAGCGAGACATCTGAGTGAGCTTGACATACTCTCACCCGCCAGGGCACATTCAACTGAATGAAAGACATACTACCCGGTAAATGGTAGCTCTATTGTACATAGTACTCACACCTGTGCTATGCAATTATATAATACAAAGGAGATTGAGTTTATACAATGCAAAGATAGTCTTAGTCTCTCGTCTTGTAGTCTCCAAATTGTATATAAATTACACCGGATAGATTAATTGCAATATGCTAAGTTGTTGCGTACACAACGTATCGGGTGACTGGTGTGTGTGCAGGGTTGATTGTCCTATCTTGTAATGGAAATTACCCCTAGGTCTATAGATAGGTTTAGCTAGGGTTAATTTCTGTTGGGATATTCAGAGAAACTGTTACCTACGTTGCTTAGAGATGAGTTTATGTAGCTACTGTACGTAATGAAGCTGTGTCCTAGTTAACACCTATGCATTGTTATGTGTAAGTTTTTGCGGCGCCGTACCCAAAGGGTGAAAATGGAACCCTATTGTAAATAAAAACCGGCCAAGTGCGAGTCGGACTCACGCACGAAGGGTTCCGTACCATTATCTATACAACATGTTTTTTTTTATATCCCATAACTCTAGGGTTATATTCTGTAGGTAAAAATAATACTAAAACTCCTAGAATAGATGGTCCAAAAATGCATCGTTTCGGAGATATCATCAATCATAATTAAATTAGGTCAAAAATTGTCACCAGTATGACGAATCTTTACTTTTGCGAGGTTGCCAAACTTCGCAGTAGTGTAGTAAAATAAATAGTAAAATAAAATATGTAGGTATGTTGGTATCGGGGCTTCCCGGCGGCAGCTAGTGAAGGGAAAGCTACCTTGTCGACGTTGTCATATTTCACGTAAGGGTGTTTCACATTAATAATCGTGACTTTGCCGAATTATTTTGTATGAAAAATGAAAAAAAAAATAACGAAGGATTGGAACATAACTCATATTATTATGCCAGTTGATTCTTTGATATGGCCTCAATCATACCCTAGAGTTATGGGATATCAAAAAAAACACGTTGTATAAATGGCAAAAAAACACGTTTGTTGTATGGGAGCCCCCCTTAAATATTTGATTTATTTTAATTTAATTATTTATTTTTAAAGTCAATATATATCTACATTTTCTGTGAATATTTCAAGCGTGACCTGTTGCCGTTATCAATATAGAGCAAAAACGAGCAAAAAAATCATGTTTGTTGTATGGGAGCCCCCTTAAATATTTATTTTATTTTATTTTTTAGTATTTGTTGTTATAGCGGAAACAGAAATACATCATCTGTGAAAATTTCAACTGTCTAGCTATCACGGTTCATGTGATACAGCCTGGTGACAGATGGACAGACAGACGGACAGACAGACAGATGGCGGAGCCTTAGTAATAGGGTTTCCATTTTACCCTTTGGGTACGGAACCCTAAAAATCAAGTGGGCTTTAGACCACACGACTGAAGTAAAACTTACAAATATTAATAGGTACTAATTATACTTCCGTAACGCTCTCGTCATGCATTCACCAGCTTACTCACCAAGTCAAGCGTGCTTATAGAAGTTTTACTTCAATAATCCTATCCCATCTGTCTGTCTGCCCATTCGTTCGTCCGTCTATACGTCACTGGGTAACAGTAACTGGTTTGGTAATTAGTTTAATTATTTACAAAATATGTGTTTCTGAGGCCTTTATGGTGGCAAATGAGGTAGTTTTGGCACAACGGAACCTTTAGTACGCGATCCCCACTCGAACTTGACCGGTTTTTCCAATTTTAACAACCCGAAAACAGCCAGATGTTAATAAGTTAGGTTGAAAAAAATTACTTGCTTCTAAATTCATCTAAACACAAGCAAGAAAACGTTTACCCCATTTTAAAATAGGCCACAACTCAGCAGCTTAAGCGCCCCATATTAAACCCTTTAAGCTTTTGATTTAAAGCGGCTATTTATTACTCATTAACTCATTTTGATCTTAAAACTCGGGTTTTCTAAACATCTGGTTCATGCAAGGTAGAATTTCTAGCTAAATGAAAAGCGCTTTTTAGCTAAGCTCGCGTATTTTTATGAAATTGCTTTATGTTCAACTGCATACCCGTTTTCTTTTGTGTCGTTAATGTAGTTATTTTGTTTTAGCTAGGTAAAGAAAGAAAGAAAGAAAATTGTTTGTATAGAGTTCTAACCCCGCGTTTACACCGAGTTATATTATATAACATGTGTTCTAAATTTTGTGTTTGTGTCTACTGTTTTCGTTTATCGTATACATCTAAAATAAGTTAGTTGCAGATGCATACGCTAAAATTATTATTAAGTTAAATATCTTAATATACTTAGATAATTCTTCTGTACGTGTGTTTGTCACCTAACTCCTCCTAAACAGCTGGGCCGATTTGGTTGAAGTTTTGTATTTATATTTCAATGGGTTCCTGCACCCTAATTGTGTAACACAGTTTGAATCGGAATCGGAATGATTTTGAATTATATTGCTAATCCATTGCTTCTTATGATAGAAAAAAATGTCTGCTCAACAACGTAAATAACGCAATGAATGTTGTTGGATTGTCAAATTGAAACCGATTCCTACTGATAGCGTTTTACGCAATTAGCCCAATGGATGGTTTGAAAAGACAATTGAATCCGGTAGGTGGCGCTGCTGTCGGTATAAAGCGGTACGAAGTTCGCCGGGTCAGCTAGATATTAATAAATTACAATATTTTTTTTAAACTTTTAAAAAATGTCAAAAGTTGCACAAAATAGTTCACAAGACATATTTGAAACAATGTACACGAAATATTTTTGACAACTCTAGTTCAAGACCTTTTTAGACGTTTCTATTAAGGTTCCCTTCGATTTCCATGGGATCCCCTCATCAGATTCTGATTTGGTGGCAATGGGACCACCTCGGGAGTATATTAACCGATGTGGATTGGAGCACCAATTAAGGCTGTGTAGTCCAGACCCAAGTAAATAAATATTTATTTCTTTATTTTCTTTTGAGATTATTTTATTTTATAGAGAGCTTTCATTTACTGCGATATTATCAAAGCTGTAATCACCTTTTCCTACACTGACATACATTTTAAATGGACGCAAAGGGGTTCTCAGTAAATCTTCCACAAGTCCTCGTAGTTTAGATCAATGCTCCTTTAAGTTTTAATCCGTTTGGTAGAATTTATATGAACGTGGGCCGAACCGCAGAGATACTCGTAGAACCGAATTTATCACAAAGAGGTTGGTATACCTTAAATAAAACTGTCAAACGCTTAAAAAGCACATGTTTTATTTATTTGTGTGCTGAAAATAGTTAGCTTTTTTACGAAATCTAGAATAATAATTATGTAACACTTTGACACTATCTCAGTTTTTATCTTAAACAAATAAACAAATGATTTGAATATAAATGTGACGGCGCGCGGCGGTGCAAGTGGCGTCGTTGTTTTACGGTCATCTCATTACGCACACATGCGCACAAATACTTTCAAATGTTTTGAATTTTGGAGGGGCGTGCCATGTTATCGTAGTTTTGAGGTTGAATCACTGAGCGGTGTTTAAGGAGTCAGGAGTCGCATCAATGATATTAAAAGTAAAAAGACGTAGAAGATTACTTACTCAACATTCGATTTTCAAAAACAGCACAATGTTGCACTAACATATGACACGTGGAAGTAGGACGGCATATCGTAATCATCGGGAGCGAATAAGAGACAAGTTGAAGAAAATGTAGCTAATCTAATTACACATACTTTGAAGTGTCACTTGCGGAACGTGTATATCCTATCTACCTATTTTCACTTATAATATCATTGAGTCGCATTATCAAGACCGTGAGAAGGTAATCTATTATTTTCGTCACACACAGGTAACGCATTTGTCGCACCAGGCGTGTCGTGTTTGTCGCATTTGTCGCCGCGACAAAGTTGTGCCGCAGTTAATTAAGCCCCGTCACAGTCTTCAGGCACTTAAGGCAGAATGAGCAAAAGGCGTACCTCCGACAGACATGGAGCAATTAGATTGTGGGATTGTGGGTAGTTAGAAATTACTGGCTTTAATCTCGGCTTTAGTATATGCGACGTTTTTGTTCTAAAGTAGGGTAGTTTATGAAAGATTTAGCCGACCGCGACCATCCGGGATCTCTTTAGGTATTCCCTTTTTGAATTTTTAATAAGGTTGCTTCAAGCCCGAAAAAGTCAGACAAAAGCGGCCTGAACTCAGGACACCCGTAGGGCTTGGATGAGAAAATGGGACGGTCATCTTTTCATTAAAATGATCTGCTTCACATGTCTGCTGCTGGACATAGGGTAGGCTATTTCACTTTGAATACCACGATGAACAAAAGGATTAGCGATTATCAATGATGTATTACATTAAGATGCGTTACCCGCGCTCAATAATGGCAAGTAAAAGCAAGGCAATTGCCCGACTTAGAATTAGTCGCGCGCCGTCCAGTGACGCGGCTACACGTCACAATCACTCACAATAATACTCAGCAATTATTTGTGAAGAAAATGCCTTCCCGTGTCTATACACGATGTACAAATTACACTACTACTGTGGGAGTACAGAAAAACGTCTCATTTCATGCATAAGTACTTATTGTATTTTTTTATTATAAGAAAACGTTGTTTTGTACTTGTACAGCCAGTCAGCCATTTTTCCTGACTGCTGCGACCGACGCGTAACTATATGTATGTTCATCTCTTTCTAACAACAGTTATCGGTATAGGTATTTCCTTTTCTTCGCGCACTGTATGATTGTACGCAAGTATGTAGCTAGTGCACTAATGTTCGTGTATGACGCGTCTATTTATAATACGTCATTGGCGATTATGGAATGTTTTTTTTTCTAAATAATAACACATGCCACTTTTACTGAAGTCACATGATGAAAAAGGAAGAAAACATATTCACATTTTCACTACCAGCTGAACACAACACCGTAGTCTCCGCATATAAAATAAGTGGGTGCCCTATGTGAGTTATTGTTTTTTTTTTATTTTTCCTTTATTCTCAGTTGTTTTGATCATGCTCTGGCAGTTTGAGTCATTTATGCGGCCTTTCCAAATGTCCTTTCATTGATATTGTTCGTCGCATCGTTGAGTTCCTTAAGTTCTGAGTAGAGCTGCACGAATACTGACAAATGCGTGCACTGAATGGTCAGTTCCACTCAATCTGTGTGGTTCTTTCCTCAAAATACCGTTTCAGACACCAATCTAGATAGCCTTCACATGATCTGACCAAGATTATGTTTGGACTTTATTAAAAGAGACTGTGTCCTCTGAGTTTGCTTCGGCCTTTCTTTTTAGAGTAGTCAGATAGGAATCGCCGAACTCATCTAGTTTATAAATTATGATTGACGTCTAAAGTGTTTATACAAACCTACTTACAGAAATAAAAATCATTTATCATTCATAAGAATATCGTCCTTTTGTGTATATTGAATAAAGCATAACAGACAGTAAAACGCCCCAAAAAGGTTAAAATGAAGAAAAATGGACGCACGCCATAATGTTTTTTCACAAAAGTAAATGTATTTTCATAGAGGGCGTGCGTGTTTTACATTAAATTGTGATTCTATTAGGCATAAATACGGTCACATAATAAAGTCTATTTTCCGAAGGCAAATGCCCAAATCCGGGTTGCATTTACACCGACGTGTAATGTTGGAAATATCTTATCATAGGTATAACAAGAGTTATACGGTACTCAAAACTCAAAGCATTTATTTTAATCCACTTCAGGCACTTTTGAATTGTGAAAGAGTCGGTCAGATAGTCAGAAAGTTGAAGCTATTTGCCCATTACAAAACGTAGATCTCTATGGAGAAGAACAGGCAAGAAACTCCAAGGACACTTTTAAATCAAGATATTACAAAAACCTGGGTACATTACTTTTGTCGGTTCTATACGTGAGAACAAGGTAGAAAATATTAAAAACAATTCAAAATATAAGATTAAAGATTACAAATAAACCCTGGCAGTTAAGAGCGTTTACGACTTACGGCATTTCATATAAACTTTCAAGCCCTTGTTTTTCGAAATGAATGAATCGATTTAAATGAAACTTCTTACGCATAAGCAGGATACAAACGTCTAAAAAGTTAGCAAAGAACTATTGCAAAAAATAGTGTTACAGCCATATTAGACCGATTTTAAATTTTCCATAGAAACAGAGATTTCCAGTTATCTGTTTTCAAAGAAGACATTTTGAAAATATTCTTAACTAACTTTTTAGACCGTTTTACCCTGCATATGCGTATGAAGTTTCATTAAAACCGGTTCAGTCATTTCAAAAAACAAGGGCTTGAAAGTTTGTAAGAAATGGTGTACGTCGAAAACGCTTTTAAGGCCGGGACTCCACCAAAGCGGAGATGTGCGGAGATATTTGTAAACGACCAATAAGATATCGGCAATGGTACGGTAACGTTATCTTATCGGTATCTTATTGGTCGTTTACAAACATCTCCGCACATCTCCGCTTTGGTGGAGTCCCGGCCTAAGGCCACTGCCTCGAATTTTGCGGGCAGCGGGGCGGCGGCGGCGGCGGCGCGGGAGCGGCAGGATCTTATGCGTAAAATCAAATGGACCGGTTCTCGAAAACAGCGGCGTGGCAGCGGGCAACGAGCGGTGCACTCCAGTCAAGCCGCGCCGCCGCCGCCGCCGCCCCGCTGCCCGCAAAATTCGAGGCAGAGGCCTAAGAAGTGACCAGTCTCAACTGACGGCGTCCGTTTACGAAATACATGCTATATCATAATGTGCATACTATCTCATAATGTGCTAATCAGAGGCCCTAGCACGAATGCATGAAGTAAATGTAAAGTTAATTCGAACTGCAACTATCCTATAGCATTTTGGTTTAAACGTATGCAGCAGGAGTACACCCATTATCATCTGCCCAATCTTTCCCCAAAGGGGTCGGCTTCCAGTCTAACCGGATGCGATTGAATACCAGTATTTTACATGGAGCGACTACCTATCTGACCTCCACAACCCAGTTACTGGGTAACACGATACCCCTTGGTAAGACTGGTTGTCAGACTTTCGGGCTTCTGACGACCCGTAATGACTATCAAAGATAGAATAGAATAGAATAGAATACTCTTTATTATGTACACCATAAAAGTTACAGATATAAATGTTTAAATTTTACATAGGGCGACACAATGGGCGGTCTTATCGCTAAAAGCGATCTTTTACAGACAACCTTTGGATGGATTAAAGGGAGCAGGAGAGACAATACTGCAGGTAGTCAGTGGTGTACCATTAACATATACAATAAATACATACATACACAAAGCATACACTTATCAAAGATCCACGAATGAAAGGATCAATGGCTTAACGTGCTTTCCACGGAGGGGTCTCGGTATGTAAAGATGGTCACCCATCTACGAACCGACCGTGGCAAGCGTAGTTTAACCTGATCGACCGACCCGTGTGGCAGTTATTACTTAGCCGTGAACCCATTTAGTAACATAATATATAAAACACAGATATGAATATAAGTCTTAAAAATAAATAAAAATTAAATGCGAAACGATTATTTTCAATTTTAAAATTGTTTGATGAGATGTATAGGAAAGCTGTGAAGAAGCTGTATGAGCTGATGCCCTGTTCCATTGAGAACAACTGATATTTTTGGTAGCAATTTTGTACGTATAATAAAAACGGTTCATGTGAACGGAGTGCAGAGAATTCTGATTTCATATTCAAACAACGTAATTACTTTGAAAACGCGAATTTTCTAGCTATTTGCAACTTGAAAATTCACACACGTAGACCAAAGAATTAATAAGTCATGAGCACTGTTACATTAATAAATGAGGTTGATAACTCAAAAGGTTGTGTTTGAAGTAAGTTATTAGGTTTAGATAAGTATAATTAACTATCAAATAAAACTGAACCACCATTATTAGAGCCTTACTTATTACACCGTGAATTTTTGCATGTTACATAAACAACATGTCCCAGAATTAACGCACAACCTCTTAAGGGGGCATTGTACTCATCATTATGAACATCTTTTACTATGGGTCCAAACCTGAAACCGCGAAAAAAAAATTAGATTTTCCCTACATTTTGACGAATTATCATCACATCACATCACACTAATATTATAAAGGCGAAAGTTAGTGAGTGTGTGTGTGTGTGTGTCTATGTTTGTTACCTCTTCACGCTCAAACGGTTGGACCAATTTTGATAAAATTTTGTATGGAGGTAGCTGACACCCTGGATTATGACATAGGCTACTTTATATCCCGATATTCCCACGGGATCGAGACTTACGCGGGTGAAACCGTGAAGTCTAGGTAGTTCGAACATAAATGTAGGGAGCAGCTGACTTTTTTTCGCGATTTCAGGTTTGGTTCCATAGTAAAAAATGTTCATAATGATGAGTACAATGACCCCTTAAGAGGTTGGGCGTTAATTCTGGGACACGTTGTATAGCTTTTATATTTAGATGTTATATTTACAATTCACAGACATTCAGACTTTTTTTGCACATTGCACAAGAAATTTAAGTGATTCAATTAATTTAACTTCAGAAACCGTGGTATGGTGTCTTAAGTCGATTTGGTAGCAGATATACCTAAGTCTCAACTGCCTAGCCTTTTCCAAAAAAAATATTATAATGCATTTAACGCTAAACTTATTTAAAACATAATTTTGTCTCTGTCATATTTGTGGGGCATCTACATCACCACGTGCAAAATACGCATCAAAGACCTGACGTCACACAAATCCGGTATCGCGCAAGCGGAGTTTACCGCGCGACTGTAATGAGAACGTTGTAGGCAAATCTAACGTCTATTAAAGACTGTAGATTTGTAGACCATTTTCTATTTTGTTAAGGATCTGGTACTTTTTTCAGGCCTACACTGTCCTCCCATACTTATCAACACTGTAATTTGAAAACATTGTAAGAGCCAAGTATTTTTAAAAGGATGACCGTGGAGTTTCTTGCCGGCTCTTCTCTATAGGAAACGACCAATTGGAACTGTGCACCTGGCTTCTGACGTTTCATAAGTGCCCATGTAGTTTTATGTGAAATAAAATATTTTGATTTTGATTTTGACTGGCATATAAACAACAAAACAACACGGTTGATGTTGGGAACATCAACCGTTGGGTAGTAGCCCACCAGACACAACACCCGTCTGTCCGGTCGGAGGATCCTCCCTTTTCTATGGATGATGAGTGAACTTCACACCCTGTTTCACATACCTCTATAAATTAAAACGATTGACAGGAATAGAACCGTTTTAAATCCATTAGGCGCTAAATGCATTTAGGTAATGATTTGTGGTGGAAGTGGGCAGTGGCATTTGTGGCATTTCTGTTTACGAGTACAAATGTTTAAGCTAATTTACCTTTGCAGTTCGCAGAAAGACACTATATTATCCTATACATATGTTAGTATATGGAACCTACTGTGTTTGTTTGTGTTTTCCGTAAGGCACCTGTCCTACCGCCAACGATTAGACAAGAAAGAAAGAATAGCATAGAACAAAAAATACAAATAACAAAATAAAAAGTGAAAATAATGTGACAACAAAATTGTGTGTGCGCCAAAGGGGTTCAACAGATGCTGTCTGACGCTGGTTTTCTAATGAACATGTAGGGACAATTAGTGAAGATTAGCGACAAGACAGTTAAGATAAGATAAGATAATCATTTATTTGCTAAACATGAGTACAATACATACAACACAAATTGTCAGCATGCAAGAGATGTAAAAAGTAAAGAAAAAACAGATCATCACGTTTGCTTTGACAATGGCATGCAAATATTAATAAAATTAAGAATAATGTCACTCCGAGTCTGATTTAAAAATGTCATGATAATATAAATAATAAATTACTAAAACATAATTAAAATCTATCATCTAAAAATTCATTTAAATTATAATAAGCTTTATCTGCTAGAACATTTTTGACTTTTTTTTTGAACGCAACGTCATTTAACTGCTTCCAGCTTTTAGGTAGTTTATTATAAATTTTTGGAGCCATGCAAAAGACACTTTTCCGAATAAGTGCGCTTCTATATTGATGCAGGCAAATTTGGCTATTGTCACGTCTATTACGAGGAAATCGATCCACCATGCGAGATAAGAGGTGAGGGTTGGATCTTAAGAACATTTCATTTTCTAATATATAAAGAGAAGATAATGTCACGATTTAAGCTAACAATTAGAAACGGGTTGGCGAGCAACGAGCAGCGAGTGTGTATTTCTGATAGTTTTGTTGCTGCGTTTGAGCGCTGGCTTTATGGCTTGCTGGTACGCGTATGTACAGTCCCCGGCACGTAAGTTGGCAAGAGTAGTTTTTTTTTTTTTTTTTTTTCCTTCTGGCTTCGCACGGTTTGTGCATTTAGCCAATGTCAAGTTTTAGTTCTTGTTTAAAATATTGATGAAATGAATTATAAATGCATGATGATGATATCCCCGTCCACTCCCCTTGAGTTTCAGTAAAGATGTGGCACTTTACTGAGTCCTCACGCGGACTTCTTGAGAGAACTTGAAGCGAAGTTGTACTGTTTTGTTTCATTTGCCTACACTAATGCACGTTCACAAACACTTAATGGTTAATAATCCACCATTATTACACATTAATATTCGGCTAAACACTAATTTAGGAAAATTAAACAAACTGCTGAACATGACGCTTCACTTTCCCGCCAAGAAGTCAACAAGAGTAGTTAGATGCGCAGAAGTAATTTTTTAGGAATGAGGGAGCACCGTTCCGAGCACGCGATTGGTGCGTCAGTCGATACTCGCCTCCCGCACCTTGACCCGCGTTCCGTTCACTCCCGATTACACTTGCGTGCACTAAAATTATACCCTTTGTTTTTGTTAAGTGTTTGATACGAATTGTTGTTACTATTTTAAATTAAGTTAATTTTACGAGTGTATTTTTGCGGCAGCTACTAATGAAGCTTGTTGACCTTTAGTTCTCGTTAACCTTGTTTTTTGAAAGGCCACAATAACTAAAAGTATGTTATTATATAATACTTTATTTATAACACCTAATAAACTTCACGAATTCCTCTCCTTTCTTTAACTTTCTTCTAAACAGACAATACATGTTTAAAATAAATTATGGCAATAACCATAGAATAATGACAAACAATTGAAGTGACCATTTTTTTGTTGCTTAAGGGGGATGCGCTAAGGTAGCCCGCGAAATTCAAATTTTCCAACGTTTTTTGCAATTTTCAGGTCAGTAACAGGTTTTATGTTGAACTTAGGGAGTTGTAATGCTGGTTTGAATGATTATAATTCTGTAAAGCCATATTTGTTATGACCTCGAATCATATTTTGATCAACATACTCGTACAACCTGTTACTGACCTGCAAATTGCAAAAAACGTAATAAAATTTGAATTTCGCGGGCTACCTTAGCGCATCCCCCTTTAGTGTATTATGCGCGAACTTACCCCCACTACCCCAAAACCTTGCCAAGTTACGTGCCTAGCTAGATTGTATCTAGCTAGAGTATCTCAGCAAGTTTTCTGCCCGCCAAGCGACCGTTGCTGAGCGAGTATTTTCATTGATAACTCATGTCGCTGCGACAAACTAGAGTAGAGAGGGTTCTCGCCGGCAGTGTGAACAGTTAGAGATCAACTAATCTCTTCTACTGACACGGGATCTTCACCTAATACTAGCAGCACCCCGTGGTTTCACCCGCATAAGTTTATATCCCGTGGGAATATCTTGATAAAAACTATCATAACTGTTAATGCTGGTTATAAACTATATTTGTGTGCCAAATTTCATCTCAATCCGTTCAGTGAAAGCGTAACAAACATCCATCCATCCTCACAATCTTTCGCGTTTATAACAATATTATTTAAAAACTATTAATCTCCTAAGATATTCATTGACATTAGATGATGTCAAGGGCAATTTAGTTCAAAATTAAATACTTGTGATGAATAACGTATTTATTTGGATAAGGATTAATATATAATTTTTATAAAAACACCTTCGCAAATAATGCATTATTTTAGAACAAATTTGATTACCATAAAACGGTTACAGTGAGTCAACCTTCAAAGATAGACCTACGCTGTCGCAGATTTTTTTTTACTTTTAAAGGGAAACAATTCCAACATACACGATTTTTGCGGAACTTAATTCGTTTAAGCAGCGTATACGCAACGGAAGCTCTCAAAAAGATTTGTTCCCGTTTTTGCAACATTTTTCATTGATGCTCCGCTCCTCTTAGTCATAGCGTAATGTTGTATAGTCTATAGCCTTCCTCGATAAATGGACTATCCAACACAAAAATATGTTTTCAATCTGACCCGTAGTTCCTGAGATTAACGCGTTCAACCAAACAAACTCTTCAGTTTTCTAATATTAGTATAGATACGTTTCTTAAGACGGAGATATATGCCAGTGACCTTGAGTGGTTAGCTTGCGTGTTCTGTACTGAGTTCACGCAATGCGTCGTACGTTCAGCCAGTAATAGGACTCGCCCATCAAGGACCGCTCGCTGTCCCCAATTTGACACATTATTAATTTATTATACACAAAACAAAAGGTATTTTAATAAAACGCGTATACTAAAAGTTCAATAATTAAATTACCATTAAATTGGTGAAGGTTTTAGAAAAATACGCTTGGTAGATTTTGCGCCATTCTCAGTTTTTTATCCGCGTTAGACATAACTTTACAAATTAATTTCACTATGTAATATAAACATATTCTAAAATATTCACATATCAAGTTATTGCGAAAATGCTATAATTTAACATATATTTTTTTCAAATCATTGACACTACTCGTTAAGACGTGATCTTTAGAATAAATTCATTAAAAGTCGGTTATCGTCGCCTTAAGGGAGAAAATAGTCGATAGCTAGTCGCTTCCTCGTCGGTGGTGGGACAGGTCCCTTACCCATCTCACATCTTCCATCCCTATTCAGCATACACAAATTACAGTTCAGTGTGACCCACAGCCTCCTAAATACGGGTCACGCATCGATCAAACATTGTATACATGTATATACAGCGACCTTTATTATGGGCTTTCATTTAAGTCCACTTAGTCCCCATTTTGGGGTCTCGTCAATGCAATTATGTATGTTGTTTGGTTCTATAAATATGTATGTAGTGTGACGTGTGATGACGGGGTTTTTAAAAGGCTTTTTTGGTAGAAATCTTTGATGTTTTTTACATAAATAATAGAAAGAAAGATTTAAGCACTGTACTAATACCGCTTTAAGCTGGCTTCATTTATGCATAGGTGGATATAAAACTGCATTATTGAGAAAGAGTGTTATGTGCATGGCTTCTCTTATTTATTAGCATGTACCAAAATTGATTAAAGAGCATCCTTTAAGAGGATTTAAAAGTACCTTAAAAGATTGCTAATTAAAAAATGAAATTACTTTGTATCAGATTTTTTTAATGACAAGACTATTTAATTTACAATGTTCATTTAAGTAGAATAATTGTAGTTTATGTTAATAAAAAATTGCATGCCATGAGGCAGAATGTATGGATTCAAAAATATTGTAACACCTAATTGTATTCTTTTATTAATTACCTACATTCGATGCAAATAAATAAATCTATCTATCTTTGCTTTGCAGTGTAGAGCCAATAGTCAATAGTCAATAATCTGTACAATGCGTTGTTGCCTAACTACCGAAATACCTTTTTGTATTTGAGACAAATGCCTAAATAACTTATTATTGTATTTAGATATATCTGCTACCAAATCTTCATGAGAAACCACACCTCTATTTCTGAAGTTATATTAATTGAATCCCTTAACAAAAAAAACCGGCCAAGTGCATGTCGGACCACGCACAATGAAGGGTTCCGTAGTTGGGATGAATTTATCCCAAAAACAAACTTAACATTGTAGTTGAAAAACATGCTCTCCCATACATCGATATACGTTACGGTCAATTCTCCAACTGCAAATTTAAGTTGGTCGACTATTACTCGTTAACTTGTGAAGCCTACTTAGCTGTGATAGTTTTCCTTTTAATTTCGTTATATATACTATTGCCATGAATTTTTTCACATATCCAAAACCAACCATTTAGCCGGCAGGGGGGGGGGGGGACACTTGACTCTAACAAAAAGTAGCACTTTAAAGCTTAATATTACGCAAACGGATCCCTTAATTGAAAAATGGTTTTGACAAACCCTCAATATTTTTGAACGGCCTATCCAACGATACCCCACACTATGAAATAGACGAGAAAAAAAAATATCATCCCTATTTCACGTGTAAGGGAGGTAACCTAAAAAAAAATTTTTTTCATAATTTTATTTTACCATTTTTTCGGCATGATTAATATGTATACCCATGCCAAATTACAGCTTTCTAGGACTAAGCGTCTCTGAGCTAAGCTGGGGACAGACGGACAGACAGACAGACAGACAGACGGACATGGCGAAACTATAAGGGTTCCTTGTTTACTACGGAACCCTAAAAAACCTCTACTAGAATGTCGCTGAAGAATGTTTTTGTTTGTGGAATTGATCAACCAATCATAATATCTAACGTAACAAAAATGTAAACATTCGTAACAATACTCGTATCGTTCATAACACACAAAACATTCTAGCATACACACGTTTTTCCCCAAAAGTACACAACGTACAACACATTACTCCGGGGCATGCGTATCGAAAAAAACATACTCCTGACATTTTTATCGAGGCAACACCTCACGTAGTCTTTACTAAGGGACCATAAACAAAACTAAATTTAAGATATCGAGAACGTTTAAATAATGAATGGAACTGTCTAAGGGTAGTGACATGGTAGGAAGAGGTAGCGGCGTATATTTATAATTATTTGGATGGAAAATTTTAAGTGCTTTTCCTAGTCGCTAGCTTAGCTACAGCCTACATGCCCTGGGTACGGGTACCTATATGTCTGTGAATCATTTATTTACGTTAAATTATTTATTGACGATGTCTGGAACCAGACGATGTATAAATGTAGATCTGTATAGATGTATCTATGTATTCCAATATAATATACCAATGTAATGTAACAAGAGAGCCCATGGAGTTTCATGCCCGCTCTTCTCCATAGGAACCTACTACGCTTCGGAATGGCTTAATTTTTTTAGTGCCAACTCCCTTTTTTTTTGGTTGGGAAATTATCAAATAAATTCTCCCGCTCTGGGCGGAGCAGGAGGGCGCGTCAGACTTTTACTGACTAAAACCCACCCGTGTTCCTTCCGTTGCCTGAGTGGCAGGGCCACGATATCTCTTTCGGACAAACTCGCAACCCTGGCAGGCATTGGTCCTAACGGACGCCGTCAGTTGGTGCTGACATCTCTTCGAGGCGCGCGTGGAACAGAACGCGCCGTCGACCCGGGCCTGGTCCTTGTCGGACGGTGAGCTACCCATCGCTCACCGTCCGCAAGCCCGCGCCTACGGTGGCCGGAAATCGGCTTGTGACTCCCGACGCCAGGGGCGTCTCCTGCGGCGACTAGGGGCGCGAGGGCGTGAACCTTGCCACTGCCGACTCCCTAAAAAATCTCTAAAATAATCTCTCTAATTTTGAGTTTACACAAAAACGAATAGAAACTGATCACTTGATCAGTTTCTATTCGTTTTTGATATAAACTAATATATATATATAAAATAATAAAAACTAATGTGTGATCAGCGATCACACATTAGTTTTTATTCTGATAATAGAAGTAAATTAACGCGTCAAGAGGAACATTTCATAGATATTTTATCGTTTTCCGCTGTTTCTTACTTACTACGTGGCAGCCCAAATATTTATTTCCCAAACGTACGTGTCTGTACTTATTTCTCGATTATTCATGTTGTTCAGAATATTTGATATTACTTTTATAATGCAAAATGGTCAGAAACTTTTGAAATAAATAATAGGTTAAAATATATTATGCAAAATAGGGATGAGGCTACTAGCATTATTTTTTGGACAATTTTATTATGATTAAGTACTGTTTATTCCCACATATCTTTAGAAATATAGAGCATTTATTTAGCATAGCACTGTAGATCAGTAGACCATTTTCTATTTTGTTAAGTACCTGGTACTTTTGACGGTCCGCTGTCCTCTCATACTTATTAACACTGTAATTTGAAAACATTGTAAAAGCCAATTTTTTTTAAAGAGTAACCGTGGAGTTTCATGCTGGCTCTTCTCCATAGGAAACGACCAATTGGAACCGTGCACCTAGCTTCTGTCGTTTCATAAGTGCCCATGTAGGCTTATGTGAAATAAAAATATTTTAGATTTTTTGATTTTGAATAAGAATTGCACACTACTGTACCAGCTTATTCCTCCTGTGTTTCTGCGACGAATAAACCTATTTTTCTTTCTTTTTCCTCTTAGCCAAGATATTTAAATATGATACGAGTCGAAACAGTTTCATTGCACTAGATTTAAGAATGGAACCTCTTCGTCGGTAGTCTTCCCCATAACCATTAGTCTATTGTCATTTATTCATGTTGGTAATAAAACAAACACTTCAATTATTCCAAAAATGAATAAAAACCACTTCAACATTTCATTGTTTACGTTTTAAAGTATACAAATCGTCGTTTTCGATATAATGATTTCAGAAAAGGACCCTTTTCGGAAGTGGAGGGTGAAAAATGCACAAACCCAAGAGACTCAAAGCGTATCCATTTTTATGAATAAATCAAACAAATTGCTTGACAATCGTAAATGTCCTTAAATTTTTAATGTTGCAAAATCATCCTCGAAATAAATAATTTGAGAGTTGGATTCTTAAATATTTATTTTTTATTCATCTCAATTTTTTTGGTTGTTATAATTTATTATGAAGAGACATCATTGCCTTGGAGAAAATTAATGTTTTCTTTTGTATGGATTGAAATTAACTTTTATGTTTACTTTTTCTTAAAAAATCTGCAGTTTCGGTCTATTTCATTATACGCAAATAATCGATAGTGGTTGAAAGCCACTCTCAAATTTAGTACAGAGCTGTTTAAGTATCTGGATAGTTAAATACATGAACACTCAAATCATCAACATAACTTCAGTTTGAAAACGTTAACCGATGAACAAAGGCGTCCCTAGGAATCGATAATGGAAAGTGCACAGCGGCTCGACCCCCAAAAAGTAGACTAAAAAAACCGGCCAGGTGCGAGTCGGACTCGCGTACGAAGGGTTCCGTACCATTATCTATAAAAACGACAAAGAAATCACGTTTGTTGTATGGGAGCCCCCATTAAATATTTGTTTTATTTTAATTTAATTATTTCTTTTTAAAGTGAATATATACCTAACTAAATATTTCGTGAATATTTCAAGCGTCTATCTATTGCCGTTATCAATATAGAGCAAAAACGAGCACAACCAATCACGTTTGTTGTATTGGAGCCCCCTTAAATATTTATTTTATTCTGTTTTTTTGTATTTATTGTTCAATAGAAGCGGCAACAGAAGTACATCATCTGTGAAAATTACCAACTGTCTAACTATCACGGTTTTTTGACGGCACGATTGGCGCAGTGGTTAAGCGATTGACTGCTGCGCTGCGTGTCGCGGGTTCGATTCCCGCACGGAACAAATATTTGTATGACCTACAAGTAGTTGTTCCGGGTCTGGCTGTTTGTGTATGTGAGTTTAAATGTTTGTAAACGCACTCACAATACAGGAGCAATTCCTAGTGTGGGGCAACGTTTTGAGATACAGCTTGGTGACGGACAGACAGACAGATGGCGGAGCCTTGAAATAGAATGAAATTAAATTTAAATGAAATTATTTATTCTGTAAATAGGACGTCGGAATCACTTTTACACGTCATATTATGAATTAAAAAAAAGAAGCTAGGTGAAGTCAACATTTCCTATCTGACTACCCCTGAAAAGAAATAGTAATAGGGTTCTCGTTTTACCCTTTGGGTACGGAACCTAAAAACGAAGATGCGAGAATCCGCTGGATGAAGGCACTGCTGGACTTACTAAAGACAGAGAACCAACTTACTCATTTGTGACTGAGAAAAGCATTAAAATGTTACCTAAAAAATTTAAGCGTTACTGCTGAGCATGACGTCCGGGGTTCGATTCCCAGGTCGGGAAAAGTGTTATTTATTTTTTCCATCAGGTATTTCTCAGTAACAGCTTTTAGCCTGGATTTGTGCCCGGATGATGACAATAGGCTCGCAACCTATTACATGAGACTTAAACATGACTGACTAAATGTGGATGTTGTCATAGGTACACCGATGCCTAACCCTTCGGGGATTATAAGCGTGATGAAAGAAGAATAATTAAGAATAAGAATAGTTTGTTTTAGCTAAAAGAAGAAACACATTGGATGTTACGTTATTATGGTCGGACCAAGGTGAGTGCAGGCAGACCAAGGAAGTACTGGGATATAATTGATGATATAACCTGTTTGATTTTGTCTAGACTCTAGATTGTCCTATGGAGCTGGACCAGCGTGTTTTCAAGCATTCTTATCTTGGATATAATCCTCTAATTTGTAATATGCTTGTTTACAAAGTGAACTTTGTCATAGGAGTCACGACAGTCCGCTGTGCAGGGTCTGCATGGATGATGACGAGACAGTGACGCATCTGCTACTATACTGCCCAGTGGTCGCCACATACTGGGCAAAGTACTTCGGTAACCCAGGTATCCTACGTGAGATTATCAGTAACACCAAGGCGTTGCTGGCCTTCCTTGAGTAGCTGGGGTGGATCGAATAATCGATTTTCCCACCCGTACGCAAAATACGCGTATTGACGTGGAGTTGCGGACACCAGCCCGTATTTCCTATTACTTACGTTGTTATGTACCATATGGTGCCGGACGTAAGGAATAGCACCACCCTATTTCTTCCCGTGGGTGTCGTAAAAGGCGACTAAGGGACTTGCTAGAGAATGGACAGCAGCGTTCTCTATGCATTTTAACACCATACTGCGATCGCCAACCCGCCTGCCAAGCGTGGCGATTACGGAAAATGTAATGATGATGATGACGTTATTATGATATTACATTTGTGCTGAATTTTTGTGAATAATGACCCCGATGCTAGAAAAATCTTGTGTTATAGGGGCCTTCCATTAGTCTGCTCATATTATTTTACAAAATTAGGGAAGCTAACACGTGCAATATTGTGTACATAAGCGAAAGAAAAGTTCTATTTTCCACCACACCACTTCCTCATTCAGACTCAAATAATATAACCTTCAATAACTTCATTACATAATGCCGCTCAGAAACACAACTCCTTCCGCCGTACAAAGTTTATACGATTTGTCGTAAATTAATAACTAACTACGGTCGCCCGGAGCGGCCTAAATTAGCCTTGAAGAGGGCTGGCCTTTTGTAGCCAAACGGTTGGCTTAAATTATATTATTTTTGCCTAAACCCTGTATTTTGTTTAAGATAAAGACTGTTATTATACCAAATAGGATTATATTGTATTTCTATACTAATTTTAGGAGGATAAAAACGAGAGGGCTATATTATTCTGATATTATTGTAAGGTACTTTTTATGTTCACGTGGGTATTTTTGATCAAAGCCCTTTCTTCTTTTGATGATTTAGCCATGCATTAGAATAGTTCCAAGCATTGATGTATTAAATAGGAAGATAGGCCACTCTATAACATCACGTAAATATTAAATGGTCCCGATGTCGTGCGTCATGTGCTCGACAACCGAAATATATAGACATATTACGCGGGCTATAGCGGGAACGAGATCGCAATAGGTAATTGTCACTGTTACGTACCCATAACAACTCGCAAACAAACTACGATTCAGGTATTCCCCGCAAACCGGGAGTAATGTAGGTCGATTGTGTCCTTTCCCCTAATTTATGCGGTCCACATCGAGGAGCGCCTATCAATGGTTCCAAGCAGATATTTTGTATATTGACCGAATTATAACAAAGCCACTAACTTTCGTTCTCATTTTAGTTTCCAAAATGTAAACAAATATTTTTGATTTTGGACAATTAACTTTACACATAAACAATTAGCGAACATGATAGCCCACAGGCTTAAACGTTGTAATGCTCAAGTTATAATAACACTGTTCAGAGCGCATTGTACATCACTATACACGTGACGCTTGTCTCATTATACGCAAGGATCATTCAGTGCCCTGCGCATCCAATATAACAACGCGTTCAGGGCGTTGTTGGGACTGCCGCACTGGTGCAGTGCGTCGGGCATATTTGCGGACGCACACGTTGATGGCTTCCATGCCGTGCTCCGCAAGCGATGCGCTGCGTTGCTCGGCAGGTTGCGCGCCAGCACCAACAGCATCCTGGCTGTTATTGCGGATAGGCTGGACACGAGTTACGTCCAGCACTGGGTTAATATCCAAATTAGGTACTAACACTAGTTTTATAAGTTGTACTCTACTAACAGTCTATGGATTCTGTCTGAATTAAAAAGTTATTTTATTTTTAGGGTTCCGTACCACAATGGTAAAAAGGAACCCCTATGGTGAGACTAAGTCTGTCTGTCTGTCTATCTGTCACACCTGGATATCTCAAGAACTACAAATGCTATCAACTTGAAATTTAGAATAATTTTAAATGACGTTTGCACAACTATTTTGCAAACAAGAAAGAAATTTAAAAAAATATACCTTTTTTGCAAAAGGGACTTAGAGAGTCTTAAAAATGTGAAGTGGGGCTACTATGGCATGTGGTATATGAAAGAGCGCTGTTTGCACATTCTCAAAAAATATTTTTTTTATTTTTTAGGCAGCATAGTTTCCGACTTTCGATGAAAAATGTAAAATAAAATACCGCCCCCCCCCCCTATCTCCGAAGTTTGCATAGATAAAAATCTGAAATTATTCTATGTAAAATTAAACGATGTCTCTTAATAGCACAGTTTTTCAGAAATCATCAACATCATAATATACGTACGGAACCCTCGATGCGCGAGTCCGACTCGTTCTTGACCGGTTTTTTTATTTATTAGGTTCAGTTAGCGCGTCGACAATTTTTATGACTTCTTCAGTAGTCATTGTGAAATCAACTAAAGTAAATTAGTTAATTACACAATGACTACTGAAACGAGAAAAGAGGATTTCAACATGGTTAAACGTAACGTACCGGAAGACGTAGCGTTGGAAGGCCTCCTACAAGGTGGACCGACGACCTTGTGAAGGCCGCAGGAATCCGCTGGATGCGGGAAACAGAGAAACGATCGAAGTGGCGATGCTTGGTGAAGGCCTATGTCCAGCAGTGGACGTCTTTCGGCTGAAATAATAATAATAATAACATGATGAAATGATGATGATGATGATTTTTTTGACTCAGTTTGTTTTTATCATAGTCTGGCAGTTTGAGTAATTTATGCGGCCTACCCAAATGTCCTTTCTATGGTATTGTTCGTTGAATCATTGAGCTCCTTAAGTTCTGGGTTGAGCTGATGCTGACAAATGCGTGCACTGACTGGAAAAGTCCCCTCAATCTGTGTGTTTCTTTCATCAAAAGATCATTTCAGGTACCAATCTACACGGTCTTACATGATCTGACCAAGATTATGTCTGGACTTTGAAAGAGACTGTGACCTCTGAGCCTCTGTTTCAGCCTTTCTTCTCAGAGAAGTCAGATACGAAACGCCGAACTCATCTAGTTTTTTTTTAAATATGATTGACGTGTAAAAGTGTTTGTACAAACCTACTTACAGAAATTAAATCATTTATCATTTATCATATTTTCAAATTCATATATTTATCTGCATTCCATAATGTATATGTAAAGGTGTTATTACAATGGCTTATAGCTAAAGTACAATTACGGACCCTGTAGGGCACAGCAAAAGTACAATTAATTCTTAAAATAAAATAAAAATAAAACTAGGAAACAATTAGCAATCAACAATTTTTAAATAGATTATTAACATTAATTAAATATATATAAACTTTATTTTATTCAGATCAGTCATAGGTTGTACAATAATTATTTCAAAGGTTCAATTAAACATTTAACATAATATAATATTTATATATGTATTTATGCATGTATCTGACAACTAACTGTTTGTGTTGTTAGTTTGTGAATATTTTTTTTGTCACAACTTTTAAAAGTGATTTCCTCCAACTATATTGATTGAAATTTTATTTTAAGTACTACGAACATAGTATTTTGGAACCCAAACTGTTATGAAATAGATCTTTTCAAAGTTGCAATCGTTATTCCACGAGAAAATTGGTTTTGAATTCTGCTAAGCGTTTACATACAAATGCTCGTGACTGTACCTATCCGTTTATTGTGAAGTATGTTTTTTGAATTAATATTTGCTTGAGCTTATTTATAAATATCTTATCGCTGGTTCCCATCTGGCCGATCTGGCTGGCTGGGGGTCTGGTCTGCCTGGTGGCCATCCTATTTCTTCCCGTGGGTGTCGTAAAAGGCGACTAAGGGACTTACTAGAGAATGGGCAGCAGCGTTCTCTATGCATTTTAACACCATACTGCGATCGCCAACCCACCTGCCATGCGTGGTGATTATGGCAAAACCACCCTTTGGGGCAGGCCTATGTCCAGCAGTGGACGTCGTTTGGCTGAAATAATAATAATAATCTAAAATATTTCGTTAATTCAAACAAAACTTTACCCTTATAACAATATACCTAAAACCAACATATTCACATAATGGCAGTAATAAGACTAATAAAATGATTAGTCTTAAAAGATAACAGTAATGGCAACATTAGCCGCAATTCAACGTAATCCTCACACGTTTATGTTTAATTAATAGTTATAAGTGCTCTTTAGGTGGTTCAGCCATTATCCCTTTAACCGACTGCTAGTGTTATAATAGTGGTAAATGTTTTTCTTAATGAGTGCTGTGTTTAGTTTAACGTTTCCGTCCCTTGATATTTTTAGTTAGGCTAGTAATTTCCTATTAAGGTATAACCTAGGAAAAGTAAAAAATAATAATACTAGATTGTTGCACCGAGCGCAAAGTGAGTTATCCACCGACTCACCGGTGAGTCAGTTGTCCCCACCGTCAAGCCCCACTGACTCACGTTTGTGAGAATATCTACCAGACAATCGACTAAAATCGCCACAAACAATACTAAACGATATATTCAAGTGTAATTTGAGCCTACAGTAGCATGAGTCACTGTTGCCGAATCGGCAACACCGGGGCTTTACGGTTTGGGCCCACTGTTGCCGAATCGGCAACGCCGGGGCTTAATCGGTTGCTACAGTTACTAAATCACTAAATTAACACGAGTGCATTCACTACTTTACTCGCCGGGCTGCTAGTGCTCTGCGTGTCCAATACAACAACGTCTTCAGGATGCTGATGCGGCTGCCTCGCTATTGTAGTGCGTCAGGGATGCTTGCGGAGGCGCGAACAGACGGCTTTCATGCGGTTATACGGAAGAATGTAGCCTCCCTGTTGCAGCGCGTGCGAGGCAGTAGCAACAGTATCCTGCAGATGGTTGTATCTCGTGCGGACTGCCCTATCCAGAACAAATGGATGCATATTGTAATGGGTATTGAATAACATTTTACTAACACTAGGTCCATTATAATTGTAGTACCTAATTTATTTTTCTGTATTTTATTTCTCTGTATTTCGTTTTATAATTTGTAATTGTATGGATTAATTTTATTTTATCTGAAATAAACTGATTAATAATAATTACTCACTTTAGCAGGGTACGTAATCTACTTTTCTTTCAACTACCAATCTACCTACCGTGATAAAATATACCTACTCAAAATAAAAACTCAAGTTAATGAAAACAAAGTTTTTCATCAAATCGATTTTATATTTAGCCAATTTTTATTTTCAGCCAGTATCTTTTTGATGTAATGCATACATTTTATATTAAACGTAATGGAAGACATTAAATATCTGTGGTAAATTTATCATCACATCACACTATAATCACACTAATAATATATATAATATCACATCATCACACTAATCACACTAATATTATAAAGGCGAAAGTTTGTGAGTGTGTGTGTGTGTATGTTTGTTACTTCTTCACGCTCAAACGGCTGGACCAATTTTGATAAAATTTGTATGGAGGTAGCTGACCCCCTGGATTACGACATAGGCTACTTTTTATCCCGAATTCCCACGGGATCGAGACTTACACGGGTGAAACCGCGGGATTCAGCTAGTAATCACATCACACTAATATTATAAAGGCGAAAGTTTGTAAGTGTGTGTGTATGTTTGTTACTTCTTCACGCTCAAACGGCTGGACCAATTTTGATAAAATTTTGTATGGAGGTAACTGACACCCTGGATCTGGACATAAGCTACTTTTTATCCCGATATTTCCACGGGATCGAGACTGACGCGGGTGAAACCGCGGAGCGCAGCTAGTATCGAAATAAAAAATAAAAACATTGCAGAAATGTATGAAATCTCTTTGTTGAACTGAAAAACAGTGCATTAAGGAGTTACATTTTAATTTGATGCCAAAAAAGAGGTATTAACTAGAACAATATCTAGACCTAAATGCAGCTTGTGCTTAAACTTGATGCTTACTCTGTTGTTTTGTGATCAAAGCAAAGCCAGACAGTCTGCGGTTTTCATTCTGTTGATGTTAGGTTGGCATTGATTTGCTACGCCGTAGCCGCGTAGCTCGTAGACCGTAGCCCGTAGACCTACGGCCTCTACAGTCTACGGTCGACCCTAGACTGTTATGTAGCTCGTAGCACAGGCCGTGTACAAGTTCTTTATGAAAAAATAAATTATGGATATTGGTTCGAAGATTATATAAATTATAAATAAATAAATAAATTTCTTTATTTCCCAAAAACACATACAGATAATTGTACATTCACAAAAACATAAAACATTTGGATGCTGCAGAAATCTGTACACAATAAATTAAACCCTGTCTCTCAAACTAGGGTATCCTGTATCTTAAGAGACAATGTATCACAATGAGGTTCCAATTGATAATTATGTATGAGTGGACTGTGTCGATTTACCTTCAGAAGGGAAAAAAGTTATTGTTTTTTTTAATAATTAAATTATGTATGAGTATGTGAGAGTGTGAATGAAGGTAAGTAGGTGTTTGTATGTGAGTGTGGATAAGAAGGTGATGTGGTGTTGGTGAGTAAGTGAATGGGGCAGTTGTACTCGTATGTACGAGAGTATATGGATGCGAGGATAGAAGTATTCGTGCAAGCATGGAGATTGGTGTGTGCTTATTAAGCAATGTAGGTAAGTAAAGTGTCTGTTTCAGCATAGTCCTGTTTGAGTAGCCATTCTGTCACTTTTAATTTTAGGTTGTGTTTGTTTAGGTCTAATGTATTCAGTTTTTTATGTATATTTTTGTAAATGTAAGCGCTAATTACATAATACTGTGGCCTTGCGAAAGTGGTCCTGTGTTGGGTGCCTGAGGGAAGGTTTGTGCGTTTTTTTGGATTAGACGGGGAAAGGCTGCTATGTTTCCTAAGGATAGATTGAAGCACAAAGAGCTGACGGACTGTAAGAACCTTGCAGTCTGCGTACAATTGTGTTGTTGGGTATCTATGGGGCTTCCTTGTCATTACTCTTAGTACGGCTCTTTGTGCTCTCTCTGCCCTCAGAATATGACCTTTCGTTGCAGCACCCCATACAGAGATGCAATATCCTATGACCGATTGGCATAGTGCATAATACACCATTTTCAGTAATTCGGCATTAGAAGAGTTTCGGAGGGATTTAAATATATGTATGCGGTGCAAAGTTCTAGTCGTGACAGCGTCAAGTTGTTTTTTCCATGTAAGTCCGTCATCTATATGGACTCCTAGGTACTTTACATTGTCACTTCTAGTTGACATTAGTCAACAGAAGTCATTGACAGTCATTGTCATTAGTTATGGTGTAAAGATGATTTAGCGTCATGTTCGTGAACGGGCGCTGTCAGTTGGGACTGTTCATCTCTTAGCTGCCACGGCTTATTTTTAATTATTGTAGTTTTGAATTGTTTTTTTTTGTTTTTATCACGGACGCTTCTGACGTATTGCATCGTTCTCACATGTTTAACTTCAATATGAATGATGTAACCAATATTTTGTATCAATATTTTAATTTAAAAGAGTTTCCGTGGAGTTTCTTGACCGTTCTTCTCCATAGGAACCTACTATTTGGAATGGGCAACTAGCTTCATATTTGTAACGGACTGACTTCTTGACAATTCAAAAGTGCCTGTCAATGGTTTAATTGAAATAAATGCTTTGAGTTAAAGTTTTGAGTTTGATTATTAATAATCATTTAACTTTATCAACGAAAGATAAATACAATCTATTAGAGTCGGTCCCCGTATTCTGAAACGACACTTAGTACGAAGTTTCGTTTAAAATTGAACCGTCATATATCAAAATACCCACCTAAATTCAGAGGACCATAACCCCGCAATAATCCTACAAAATATTCATCTGAAAAAATTACCCAAAATGTAGACAAAAGTGGTTATAACGGCCTACACGGGCTTATTCTAACCACGTAGATACAGTCCCGACGACAAATCTAAATGGTCATAAGCTTAGAATTAAAATTCTGTGTGCGCGGTACTTACCTATTGTCTACACAAAATATCCTTTAATTATGTTGGCTGTTCTGCTCTTTTGTTTTTGGCGCAAGTTAAACGAGGCAGCGGAGCAAGTATGTTGTATTTTGAAAATTAATGTTTACTGAAGCTATTTATCCAGTCTTCGAGATCGAGTCATGACTCTTTGTTTGTCATTACATGTCTATAAAAACTATCATTTAATTTTTTCCAGTTGGAAACGGTGCACTTACGTCAATTTTGAATACTTTTTTCTAGATTTACGCTGGAATAAAAATATTAAAGAAAGAAAAAGCATATGGCAGTCGCACAGATCACAAATTAAAATAAAAAACACTCATAGAAACATAAAGAACAAAACTAAAAATAAAACTAAGTAAAAATTTAAATAAAAACAGAAAGTCCTGTACGAGGCCAAAAGGCCCGTATCTCAGCATGATGCTGCGGCACTTAAAAATAAGTTTCGTAGCGCTGGTATTCTGATAGGGCCCGCTGTGATGTCACGGAAAGATCATACGGAAATAACTAAAATAAAAATAGATCAGTAAAATAACATACTTAATAAAAATAAATAAACAATAATTATTTAATAAAGTTATCGCAATTCGTGTAATTCGTCATCATCATCATTATACACTCAACAGTCCAAATCCGCGCGGCGATACTCGCCCCGCGCATGAAATGTCACTTTCTTTTTTACGACCGCGCGAGACCCTCTCAAGAAAAACTATTACTACTGAAAAACTGCTATAGCTACATTCGAATAAAAAATACTCACGGAAAGCTCAATAAATCCAGAATTTAATGTTGTTAAAAGTAAATTACTCAAATTAATAACAAAGGATGAAAATAAAGAGTAAAGTTGGGGATATAAAAAAAAATAACCTATTTATTTTTTATTTCGAGTTTTACAAGAAAATTATGATAGTTACTGGAAACAATTATTTTTATTATAATAGTACATGATATACCCTTTAAAATGACATCCATATCTTAATATTAACATAAAGCTTTCTGTCAAGAAAAAATAAACAAAGCCAAGTACTTCTCAAAAGGTCCCCGAGCCTTGGGCGACATAAAGATGTGACAAGATGGCCGCCCGGCTAATGGCGTGCGCACACGACGAGGTTATTTTGATGAAACATTCATGTTCGGCAAGTTTATTGAGCAAACACATTTTATTATATATATAAGTTTATTATATAAATACTATAAACTGATTTTTTTTTGTCTCCAAATTGTAGTAAAAATTGGCTCATAAGCATTTGCGTGCGTGCGTGCGTGCGTGTAAATATTTTTTGCGTAAAATAACACACCATATAGTAGGTACCTAAACACCAACACAAAGCCACAGAAAAATGTAAAATAAAATACCGCCCCCCCCCCCTATCTCCGAAGTTTGCATAGATAAAAATCTGAAATTATTCTATGTAAAATTAAATGATGTCTCTTAATAGCACAGTTTTTCAGAAATCATCAACATCATAATATATGTACGGAACCCTCGATGCGCGAGTCCGACTCGTTCTTGACCGGTTTTTTTATTTATTAGGTTCAGTTAGCGCGTCGACAATTTTTATGACTTCTTCAGTAGTCATTGTGAAATCAACTAAAGTAAATTAGTTAATTACACAATGACTACTGAAACGAGAAAAGAGGATTTCAACATGGTTAAACGTAACGTACCGGAAGACGTAGCGTTGGAAGGCCTCCTACAAGGTGGACCGACGACCTTGTGAAGGCCGCAGGAATCCGCTGGATGCGGGAAACAGAGAAACGATCGAAGTGGCGATGCTTGGTGAAGGCCTATGTCCAGCAGTGGACGTCTTTCGGCTGAAATAATAATAATAATAACATGATGAAATGATGATGATGATGATTTTTTTGACTCAGTTTGTTTTTATCATAGTCTGGCAGTTTGAGTAATTTATGCGGCCTACCCAAATGTCCTTTCTATGGTATTGTTCGTTGAATCATTGAGCTCCTTAAGTTCTGGGTTGAGCTGATGCTGACAAATGCGTGCACTGACTGGAAAAGTCCCCTCAATCTGTGTGTTTCTTTCATCAAAAGATCATTTCAGGTACCAATCTACACGGTCTTACATGATCTGACCAAGATTATGTCTGGACTTTGAAAGAGACTGTGACCTCTGAGCCTCTGTTTCAGCCTTTCTTCTCAGAGAAGTCAGATACGAAACGCCGAACTCAAGTAGTTTTTTTTTAAATATGATTGACGTGTAAAAGTGTTTGTACAAACCTACTTACAGAAATTAAATCATTTATCATTCATCATATTTTCAAATTCATATATTTATCTGCATTCAATAATGTATATGTAAAAGTGTTATTACAATGGCTTATAGCTAAAGTACAATTACGGACCCTGTAGGGCACAGCAAAAGTACAATTAATTCTTAAAATAAAATAAAAATAAAACTAGGAAACAATTAGCAATCAACAATTTTTAAATAGATTATTAACATTAATTAAATATATATAAACTTTATTTTATTCAGATCAGTCATAGGTTGTACAATAATTATTTCAAAGGTTCAATTAAACATTTAACATAATATAATATTTATATATGTATTTAGGCATGTATCTGACAACTAACTGTTTGTGTTGTTAGTTTGTGAATATTTTTTTTGTCACAACTTTTAAAAGTGATTTCCTCCAACTACATATATTGATTGAAATTTTATTTTAAGTACTACGAACATAGTATTTTGGAACCCAAACTGTTATGAAATAGATCTTTTCAAAGTTGCAATCGTTATTCCACGAGAAAATTGGTTTTGAATTCTGCTAAGCGTTTACATACAAATGCTCGTGACTGTATGTACCTATCCGTTTATTGTGTAGTATGTTTTTTGAATTAATATTTGCTTGAGCTTATTTATAAATGTCTTATCGCTGGTTCCCATCTGGCCGATCTGGCTGGCTGGGGGTCTGGTCTGCCTGGTGGCCATCCTATTTCTTCCCGTGGGTGTCGTAAAAGGCGACTAAGGGACTTACTAGAGAATGGCAGCGTTCTCTATGCATTTTAACACCATACTGCGATCGCCAACCCACCTGCCATGCGTGGTGATTATGGCAAAACCACCCTTTGGGGCAGGCCTATGTCCAGCAGTGGACGTCGTTTGGCTGAAATAATAATAATAATCTAAAATATTTCGTTAATTCAAACAAAACTTTACCCTTATAACAATATACCTAAAACCAACATATTCACATAATGGCAGTAATAAGACTAATAAAATGATTAGTCTTAAAAGATAACAGTAATGGCAACATTAGCCGCAATTCAACGTAATCCTCACACGTTTATGTTTAATTAATAGTTATAAGTGCTCTTTAGGTGGTTCAGCCATTATCCCTTTAACCGACTGCTAGTGTTATAATAGTGGTAAATGTTTTTCTTAATGAGTGCTGTGTTTAGTTTAACGTTTCCGTCCCTTGATATTTTTAGTTAGGCTAGTAATTTCCTATTAAGGTATAACCTAGGAAAAGTAAAAAATAATAATACTAGATTGTTGCACCGAGCGCAAAGTGAGTTATCCACCGACTCACCGGTGAGTCAGTTGTCCCCACCGTCAAGCCCCACTGACTCACGTTTGTGAGAATATCTACCAGACAATCGACTAAAATCGCCACAAACAATACTAAACGATATATTCAAGTGTAATTTGAGCCTACAGTAGCATGAGTCACTGTTGCCGAACCGGCAACACCGGGGCTTTACGGTTTGGGCCCACTGTTGCCGAATCGGCAACGCCGGGGCTTAATCGGTTGCTACAGTTACTAAATCACTAAATTAACACGAGTGCATTCACTACTTTACTCGCCGGGCTGCTAGTGCTCTGCGTGTCCAATACAACAACGTCTTCAGGATGCTGATGCGGCTGCCTCGCTATTGTAGTGCGTCAGGGATGCTTGCGGAGGCGCGAACAGACGGCTTTCATGCGGTTATACGGAAGAATGTGGCCTCCCTGTTGCAGCGCGTGCGAGGCAGTAGCAACAGTATCCTGCAGATGGTTGTATCTCGTGCGGACTGCCCTATCCAGAACAAATGGATGCATATTGTAATGGGTATTGACTAACATAGTGCATAACATTTTACTAACACTAGGTCCATTATAATTGTAGTACCTAATTTATTTTTCTGTATTTTATTTCTCTGTATTTCGTTTTATAATTTGTAATTGTATGGATTAATTTTATTTTATCTGAAATAAACTGATTAATAATAATTACTCACTTTAGCAGGGTACGTAATCTACTTTTCTTCCAACTACCAATCTACCTACCGTGATAAAATATACCTACTCAAAATAAAAACTCAAGTTAATGAAAACAAAGTTTTTCATCAAATCGGTTTTATATTTAGCCAATTTTTATTTTCATCCAGTATCTTTTTGATGTAATGCATACATTTTATATTAAACGTAATGGAAGACATTAAATATCTGTGGTAAATTTATCATCACATCACACTATAATCACACTAATAATATATATAATATGGCATCATCACACTATCACACTAATCACACTAATATTATAAAGGCGAAAGTTTGTGAGTGTGTGTGTGTGTATGTTTGTTACTTCTTCACGCTCAAACGGCTGGACCAATTTTGATAAAATTTGTATGGAGGTAGCTGACCCCCTGGATTACGACATAGGCTACTTTTTATCCCGAATTCCCACGGGATCGAGACTTACACGGGTGAAACCGCGGGATTCAGCTAGTAATCACATCACACTAATATTATAAAGGCGAAAGTTTGTAAGTGTGTGTGTATGTTTGTTACTTCTTCACGCTCAAACGGCTGGACCAATTTTGATAAAATTTTGTATGGAGGTAACTGACACCCTGGATCTGGACATAAGCTACTTTTTATCCCGATATTTCCACGGGATCGAGACTGACGCGGGTGAAACCGCGGAGCGCAGCTAGTATCGAAATAAAAAATAAAAACATTGCAGAAATGTATGAAATCTCTTTGTTGAACTGAAAAACAGTGCATTAAGGAGTTACATTTTAATTTGATGCCAAAAAAGAGGTATTAACTAGAACAATATCTAGACCTAAATGCAGCTTGTGCTTAAACTTGATGCTTACTCTGTTGTTTTGTGATCAAAGCAAAGCCAGACAGTCTGCGGTTTTCATTCTGTTGATGTTAGGTTGGCATTGATTTGCTACGCCGTAGCCGCGTAGCTCGTAGACCGTAGCCCGTAGACCTACGGCCTCTACAGTCTACGGTCGACCCTAGACTGTTATGTAGCTCGTAGCACAGGCCGTGTACAAGTTCTTTATGAAAAAATAAATTATGGATATTGGTTCGAAGATTATATAAATTATAAATAAATAAATTTCTTTATTTCCCAAAAACACATACAGATAATTGTACATTCACAAAAACATAAAACATTTGGATGCTGCAGAAATCTGTACACAATAAATTAAACCCTGTCTCTCAAACTAGGGTATCCTGTATCTTAAGAGACAATGTATCACAATGAGGTTCCAATTGATAATTATGTATGAGTGGACTGTGTCGATTTACCTTCAGAAGGGAAAAAAGTTATTGTTTTTTTTAATAATTAAATTATGTATGAGTATGTGAGAGTGTGAATGAAGGTAAGTAGGTGTTTGTATGTGAGTGTGGATAAGAAGGTGATGTGGTGTTGGTGAGTAAGTGAATGGGGCAGTTGTACTCGTATGTACGAGAGTATATGGATGCGAGGATAGAAGTATTCGTGCAAGCATGGAGATTGGTGTGTGCTTATTAAGCAATGTAGGTAAGTAAAGTGTCTGTTTCAGCATAGTCCTGTTTGAGTAGCCATTCTGTCACTTTTAATTTTAGGTTGTGTTTGTTTAGGTCTAATGTATTCAGTTTTTTATGTATATTTTTGTAAATGTAAGCGCTAATTACATAATACTGTGGCCTTGCGAAAGTGGTCCTGTGTTGGGTGCCTGAGGGAAGGTTTGTGCGTTTTTTTGGATTAGACGGGGAAAGGCTGCTATGTTTCCTAAGGATAGATTGAAGCACAAAGAGCTGACGGACTGTAAGAACCTTGCAGTCTGCGTACAATTGTGTTGTTGGGTATCTATGGGGCTTCCTTGTCATTACTCTTAGTACGGCTCTTTGTGCTCTCTCTGCCCTCAGAATATGACCTTTCGTTGCAGCACCCCATACAGAGATGCAATATCCTATGACCGATTGGCATAGTGCATAATACACCATTTTCAGTAATTCGGCATTAGAAGAGTTTCGGAGGGATTTAAATATATGTATGCGGTGCAAAGTTCTAGTCGTGACAGCGTCAAGTTGTTTTTTCCATGTAAGTCCGTCATCTATATGGACTCCTAGGTACTTTACATTGTCACTTCTAGTTGACATTAGTCAACAGAAGTCATTGACAGTCATTGTCATTAGTTATGGTGTAAAGATGATTTAGCGTCATGTTCGTGAACGGGCGCTGTCAGTTGGGACTGTTCATCTCTTAGCTGCCACGGCTTATTTTTAATTATTGTAGTTTTGAATTGTTTTTTTTTGTTTTTATCACGGACGCTTCTGACGTATTGCATCGTTCTCACATGTTTAACTTCAATATGAATGATGTAACCAATATTTTGTATCAATATTTTAATTTAAAAGAGTTTCCGTGGAGTTTCTTGACCGTTCTTCTCCATAGGAACCTACTATTTGGAATGGGCAACTAGCTTCATATTTGTAACGGACTGACTTCTTGACAATTCAAAAGTGCCTGTCAATGGTTTAATTGAAATAAATGCTTTGAGTTAAAGTTTTGAGTTTGATTATTAATAATCATTTAACTTTATCAACGAAAGATAAATACAATCTATTAGAGTCGGTCCCCGTATTCTGAAACGACACTTAGTACGAAGTTTCGTTTAAAATTGAACCGTCATATATCAAAATACCCACCTAAATTCAGAGGACCATAACCCCGCAATAATCCTACAAAATATTCATCTGAAAAAATTACCCAGAATGTAGACAAAAGTGGTTATAACGGCCTACACGGGCTTATTCTAACCACGTAGGTACAGTCCCGACGACAAATCTAAATGGTCATAAGCTTAGAATTAAAATTCTGTGTGCGCGGTACTTACCTATTGTCTACACAAAATATCCTTTAATTATGTTGGCTGTTCTGCTCTTTTGTTTTTGGCGCAAGTTAAACGAGGCAGCGGAGCAAGTATGTTGTATTTTGAAAATTAATGTTTACTGAAGCTATTTATCCAGTCTTCGAGATCGAGTCATGACTCTTTGTTTGTCATTACATGTCTATAAAAACTATCATTTAATTTTTTCCAGTTGGAAACGGTGCACTTACGTCAATTTTGAATACTTTTTTCTAGATTTACGCTGGAATAAAAATATTAAAGAAAGAAAAAGCATATGGCAGTCGCACAGATCACAAATTAAAATAAAAAACACTCATAGAAACATAAAGAACAAAACTAAAAATAAAACTAAGTAAAAATTTAAATAAAAACAGAAAGTCCTGTACGAGGCCAAAAGGCCCGTATCTCAGCATGATGCTGCGGCACTTAAAAATAAGTTTCGTAGCGCTGGTATTCTGATAGGGCCCGCTGTGATGTCACGGAAAGATCATACGGAAATAACTAAAATAAAAATAGATCAGTAAAATAACATACTTAATAAAAATAAATAAACAATAATTATTTAATAAAGTTATCGCAATTCGTGTAATTCGTCATCATCATCATTATACACTCAACAGTCCAAATCCGCGCGGCGATACTCGCCCCGCGCATGAAATGTCACTTTCTTTTTTACGACCGCGCGAGACCCTCTCAAGAAAAACTATTACTACTGAAAAACTGCTATAGCTACATTCGAATAAAAAATACTCACGGAAAGCTCAATAAATCCAGAATTTAATGTTGTTAAAAGTAAATTACTCAAATTAATAACAAAGGATGAAAATAAAGAGTAAAGTTGGGGATATAAAAAAAAATAACCTATTTATTTTTTATTTCGAGTTTTACAAGAAAATTATGATAGTTACTGGAAACAATTATTTTTATTATAATAGTACATGATATACCCTTTAAAATGACATCCATATCTTAATATTAACATAAAGCTTTCTGTCAAGAAAAAATAAACAAAGCCAAGTACTTCTCAAAAGGTCCCCGAGCCTTGGGCGACATAAAGATGTGACAAGATGGCCGCCCGGCTAATGGCGTGCGCACACGACGAGGTTATTTTGATGAAACATTCATGTTCGGCAAGTTTATTGAGCAAACACATTTTATTATATATATAAGTTTATTATATAAATACTATAAACTGATTTTTTTTTGTCTCCAAATTGTAGTAAAAATTGGCTCATAAGCATTTGCGTGCGTGCGTGCGTGCGTGTAAATATTTTTTGCGTAAAATAACACACCATATAGTAGGTACCTAAACACCAACACAAAGCCACAGAAAAATGTAAAATAAAATACCGCCCCCCCCCCCTATCTCCGAAGTTTGCATAGATAAAAATCTGAAATTATTCTATGTAAAATTAAATGATGTCTCTTAATAGCACAGTTTTTCAGAAATCATCAACATCATAATATATGTACGGAACCCTCGATGCGCGAGTCCGACTCGTTCTTGACCGGTTTTTTTATTTATTAGGTTCAGTTAGCGCGTCGACAATTTTTATGACTTCTTCAGTAGTCATTGTGAAATCAACTAAAGTAAATTAGTTAATTACACAATGACTACTGAAACGAGAAAAGAGGATTTCAACATGGTTAAACGTAACGTACCGGAAGACGTAGCGTTGGAAGGCCTCCTACAAGGTGGACCGACGACCTTGTGAAGGCCGCAGGAATCCGCTGGATGCGGGAAACAGAGAAACGATCGAAGTGGCGATGCTTGGTGAAGGCCTATGTCCAGCAGTGGACGTCTTTCGGCTGAAATAATAATAATAATAACATGATGAAATGATGATGATGATGATTTTTTTGACTCAGTTTGTTTTTATCATAGTCTGGCAGTTTGAGTAATTTATGCGGCCTACCCAAATGTCCTTTCTATGGTATTGTTCGTTGAATCATTGAGCTCCTTAAGTTCTGGGTTGAGCTGATGCTGACAAATGCGTGCACTGACTGGAAAAGTCCCCTCAATCTGTGTGTTTCTTTCATCAAAAGATCATTTCAGGTACCAATCTACACGGTCTTACATGATCTGACCAAGATTATGTCTGGACTTTGAAAGAGACTGTGACCTCTGAGCCTCTGTTTCAGCCTTTCTTCTCAGAGAAGTCAGATACGAAACGCCGAACTCAAGTAGTTTTTTTTTAAATATGATTGACGTGTAAAAGTGTTTGTACAAACCTACTTACAGAAATTAAATCATTTATCATTTATCATATTTTCAAATTCATATATTTATCTGCATTCAATAATGTATATGTAAAAGTGTTATTACAATGGCTTATAGCTAAAGTACAATTACGGACCCTGTAGGGCACAGCAAAAGTACAATTAATTCTTAAAATAAAATAAAAATAAAACTAGGAAACAATTAGCAATCAACAATTTTTAAATAGATTATTAACATTAATTAAATATATATAAACTTTATTTTATTCAGATCAGTCATAGGTTGTACAATAATTATTTCAAAGGTTCAATTAAACATTTAACATAATATAATATTTATATATGTATTTAGGCATGTATCTGACAACTAACTGTTTGTGTTGTTAGTTTGTGAATATTTTTTTTGTCACAACTTTTAAAAGTGATTTCCTCCAACTACATATATTGATTGAAATTTTATTTTAAGTACTACGAACATAGTATTTTGGAACCCAAACTGTTATGAAATAGATCTTTTCAAAGTTGCAATCGTTATTCCACGAGAAAATTGGTTTTGAATTCTGCTAAGCGTTTACATACAAATGCTCGTGACTGTATGTACCTATCCGTTTATTGTGTAGTATGTTTTTTGAATTAATATTTGCTTGAGCTTATTTATAAATGTCTTATCGCTGGTTCCCATCTGGCCGATCTGGCTGGCTGGGGGTCTGGTCTGCCTGGTGGCCATCCTATTTCTTCCCGTGGGTGTCGTAAAAGGCGACTAAGGGACTTACTAGAGAATGGCAGCGTTCTCTATGCATTTTAACACCATACTGCGATCGCCAACCCACCTGCCATGCGTGGTGATTATGGCAAAACCACCCTTTGGGGCAGGCCTATGTCCAGCAGTGGACGTCGTTTGGCTGAAATAATAATAATAATCTAAAATATTTCGTTAATTCAAACAAAACTTTACCCTTATAACAATATACCTAAAACCAACATATTCACATAATGGCAGTAATAAGACTAATAAAATGATTAGTCTTAAAAGATAACAGTAATGGCAACATTAGCCGCAATTCAACGTAATCCTCACACGTTTATGTTTAATTAATAGTTATAAGTGCTCTTTAGGTGGTTCAGCCATTATCCCTTTAACCGACTGCTAGTGTTATAATAGTGGTAAATGTTTTTCTTAATGAGTGCTGTGTTTAGTTTAACGTTTCCGTCCCTTGATATTTTTAGTTAGGCTAGTAATTTCCTATTAAGGTATAACCTAGGAAAAGTAAAAAATAATAATACTAGATTGTTGCACCGAGCGCAAAGTGAGTTATCCACCGACTCACCGGTGAGTCAGTTGTCCCCACCGTCAAGCCCCACTGACTCACGTTTGTGAGAATATCTACCAGACAATCGACTAAAATCGCCACAAACAATACTAAACGATATATTCAAGTGTAATTTGAGCCTACAGTAGCATGAGTCACTGTTGCCGAACCGGCAACACCGGGGCTTTACGGTTTGGGCCCACTGTTGCCGAATCGGCAACGCCGGGGCTTAATCGGTTGCTACAGTTACTAAATCACTAAATTAACACGAGTGCATTCACTACTTTACTCGCCGGGCTGCTAGTGCTCTGCGTGTCCAATACAACAACGTCTTCAGGATGCTGATGCGGCTGCCTCGCTATTGTAGTGCGTCAGGGATGCTTGCGGAGGCGCGAACAGACGGCTTTCATGCGGTTATACGGAAGAATGTGGCCTCCCTGTTGCAGCGCGTGCGAGGCAGTAGCAACAGTATCCTGCAGATGGTTGTATCTCGTGCGGACTGCCCTATCCAGAACAAATGGATGCATATTGTAATGGGTATTGACTAACATAGTGCATAACATTTTACTAACACTAGGTCCATTATAATTGTAGTACCTAATTTATTTTTCTGTATTTTATTTCTCTGTATTTCGTTTTATAATTTGTAATTGTATGGATTAATTTTATTTTATCTGAAATAAACTGATTAATAATAATTACTCACTTTAGCAGGGTACGTAATCTACTTTTCTTCCAACTACCAATCTACCTACCGTGATAAAATATACCTACTCAAAATAAAAACTCAAGTTAATGAAAACAAAGTTTTTCATCAAATCGGTTTTATATTTAGCCAATTTTTATTTTCATCCAGTATCTTTTTGATGTAATGCATACATTTTATATTAAACGTAATGGAAGACATTAAATATCTGTGGTAAATTTATCATCACATCACACTATAATCACACTAATAATATATATAATATGGCATCATCACACTATCACACTAATCACACTAATATTATAAAGGCGAAAGTTTGTGAGTGTGTGTGTGTGTATGTTTGTTACTTCTTCACGCTCAAACGGCTGGACCAATTTTGATAAAATTTGTATGGAGGTAGCTGACCCCCTGGATTACGACATAGGCTACTTTTTATCCCGAATTCCCACGGGATCGAGACTTACACGGGTGAAACCGCGGGATTCAGCTAGTAATCACATCACACTAATATTATAAAGGCGAAAGTTTGTAAGTGTGTGTGTATGTTTGTTACTTCTTCACGCTCAAACGGCTGGACCAATTTTGATAAAATTTTGTATGGAGGTAACTGACACCCTGGATCTGGACATAAGCTACTTTTTATCCCGATATTTCCACGGGATCGAGACTGACGCGGGTGAAACCGCGGAGCGCAGCTAGTATCGAAATAAAAAATAAAAACATTGCAGAAATGTATGAAATCTCTTTGTTGAACTGAAAAACAGTGCATTAAGGAGTTACATTTTAATTTGATGCCAAAAAAGAGGTATTAACTAGAACAATATCTAGACCTAAATGCAGCTTGTGCTTAAACTTGATGCTTACTCTGTTGTTTTGTGATCAAAGCAAAGCCAGACAGTCTGCGGTTTTCATTCTGTTGATGTTAGGTTGGCATTGATTTGCTACGCCGTAGCCGCGTAGCTCGTAGACCGTAGCCCGTAGACCTACGGCCTCTACAGTCTACGGTCGACCCTAGACTGTTATGTAGCTCGTAGCACAGGCCGTGTACAAGTTCTTTATGAAAAAATAAATTATGGATATTGGTTCGAAGATTATATAAATTATAAATAAATAAATTTCTTTATTTCCCAAAAACACATACAGATAATTGTACATTCACAAAAACATAAAACATTTGGATGCTGCAGAAATCTGTACACAATAAATTAAACCCTGTCTCTCAAACTAGGGTATCCTGTATCTTAAGAGACAATGTATCACAATGAGGTTCCAATTGATAATTATGTATGAGTGGACTGTGTCGATTTACCTTCAGAAGGGAAAAAAGGTATTGTTTTTTTTAATAATTAAATTATGTATGAGTATGTGAGAGTGTGAATGAAGGTAAGTAGGTGTTTGTGTGTGAGTGTGGATAAGAAGGTGATGTGGTGTTGGTGAGTAAGTGAATGGGGCAGTTGTACTCGTATGTACGAGAGTATATGGATGCGAGGATAGAAGTATTCGTGCAAGCATGGAGATTGGTGTGTGCTTATTAAGCGATGTAGGTAAGTAAAGTGTCTGTTTCAGCATAGTCCTGTTTGAGTAGCCATTCTGTCACTTTTAATTTTAGGTTGTGTTTGTTTAGGTCTAATGTATTCAGTTTTTTATGTATATTTTTGTAAATGTAAGCGCTAATTACATAATACTGTGGCCTTGCGAAAGTGGTCCTGTGTTGGGTGCCTGAGGGAAGGTTTGTGCGTTTTTTTGGATTAGACGGGGGAAGGCTGCTATGTTTCCTAAGGATAGATTGAAGCACAAAGAGCTGACGGACTGTAAGAACCTTGCAGTCTGCGTACAATTGTGTTGTTGGGTATCTATGGGGCTTCCTTGTCATTACTCTTAGTACGGCTCTTTGTGCTCTCTCTACCCTCAGAATATGACCTTTCGTTGCAGCACCCCATACAGAGATGCAATATCCTATGACCGATTGGCATAGTGCATAATACACCATTTTCAGTAATTCGGCATTAGAAGAGTTTCGGAGGGAATTAAATATATGTATGAGGTGCAAAGTTCTAGTCGTGACAGCGTCAAGTTGTTTTTTCCATGTAAGTCCGTCATCTATATGGACTCCTAGGTACTTTACATTGTCACTTCTAGTTGACATTAGTCAACAGAAGTCATTGACAGTCATTGTCATTAGTTATGGTGTAAAGATGATTTAGCGTCATGTTCGTGAACGGGCGCTGTCAGTTGGGACTGTTCATCTCTTAGCTGCCACGGCTTATTTTTAATTATTGTAGTTTTTAATTGTTTTTTTTTGTTTTTATCACGGACGCTTCTGACGTATTGCATCGTTCTCACATGTTTAACTTCAATATGAATGATGTAACCAATATTTTGTATCAATATTTTAATTTAAAAGAGTTTCCGTGGAGTTTCTTGACCGTTCTTCTCCATAGGAACCTACTATTTGGAATGGGCAACTAGCTTCATATTTGTAACGGACTGACTTCTTGACAATTCAAAAGTGCCTGTCAATGGTTTAATTGAAATAAATGCTTTGAGTTAAAGTTTTGAGTTTGATTATTAATAATCATTTAACTTTATCAACGAAAGATAAATACAATCTATTAGAGTCGGTCCCCGTATTCTGAAACGACACTTAGTACGAAGTTGCGTTTAAAATTGAACCGTCATATATCAAAATTCCCACCTAAATTCAGAGGACCATAACCCCGCAATAATCCTACAAAATATTCATCTGAAAAAATTACCCAAAATGTAGACAAAAGTGGTTATAACGGCCTACACGGGCTTATTCTAACCACGTAGGTACAGTCCCGACGACAAATCTAAATGGTCATAAGCTTAGAATTAAAATTCTGTGTGCGCGGTACTTACCTATTGTCTACACAAAATATCCTTTAATTATGTTGGCTGTTCTGCTCTTTTGTTTTTGGCGCAAGTTAAACGAGGCAGCGGAGCAAGTAGGTTGTATTTTGAAAATAAATGTTTACTGAAGCTATTTATCCAGTCTTCGAGATCGAGTCATGACTCTTTGTTTGTCATTACATGTCTATAAAAACTATCATTTAATTTTTTCCAGTTGGAAACGGTGCACTTACGTCAATTTTGAATACTTTTTTCTAGATTTACGCTGGAATAAAAATATTAAAGAAAGAAAAAGCATATGGCTGTCGCACAGATCACAAATTAAAATAAAAAACACTCATAGAAAAATAAAGAACAAAACTAAAAATAAAACAAAGTAAAAATTTAAATAAAAACAGAAAGTCCTGTACGAGGCCAAAAGGCCCGTATCTCAGCATGATGCTGCGGCACTTAAAAATAAGTTTCGTAGCGCTGGTATTCTGATAGGGCCCGCTGTGATGTCACGGAAAGATCATACGGAAATAACTAAAATAAAAATAGATCAGTAAAATAACATACTTAATAAAAATAAATAAACAATAATTATTTAATAAAGTTATCGCAATTCGTGTAATTCGTCATCATCATCATTATACACTCAACAGTCCAAATCCGCGCGGCGATACTCGCCCCGCGCATGAAATGTCACTTTCTTTTTTACGACCGCGCGAGACCCTCTCAAGAAAAACTATTACTACTGAAAAACTGCTATAGCTACATTCAAATAAAAAATACTCACGGAAAGCTCAATAAATCCAGAATTTAATGTTGTTAAAAGTAAATTACTCAAATTAATAACAAAGGATGAAAATAAAGAGTAAAGTTGGGGATATAAAAAAAAATAACCTATTTATTTTTTATTTCGAGTTTTACAAGAAAATTATGATAGTTACTGGAAACAATTATTTTTATTATAATAGTACATGATATACCCTTTAAAATGACATCCATATCTTAATATTAACATAAAGCTTTCTGTCAAGAAAAAATAAACAAAGCCAAGTACTTCTCAAAAGGTCCCCGAGCCTTGGGCGACATAAAGATGTGACAAGATGGCCGCCCGGCTAATGGCGTGCGCACACGACGAGGTTATTTTGATGAAACATTCATGTTCGGCAAGTTTATTGAGCAAACACATTTTATTATATATATAAGTTTATTATATAAATACTATAAACTGATTTTTTTTTGTCTCCAAATTGTAGTAAAAATTGGCTCATAAGCATTTGCGTGCGTGCGTGCGTGCGTGTAAATATTTTTTGCGTAAAATAACACACCATATAGTAGGTACCTAAACACCAACACAAAGCCACAAAACATTCCCAAACTAATCACCAAACGCTCCGTGTGAACAAACCATTATTTACGTTGTAAGTAGAGCTGTCCATGGGGACTCCACTCACCAACACTAAAATCATGAATAACGAATTGCATTTTAATCATTTCTAGACTCCATCTCAATATATTTCGTTTGTAAATGGCTATTAACGTGCTAATAGTAAAGCATTCTCCTAAATTTAGCATTTATTTAACAAAAACAACCAAGTAGAATACATTTTAAACAACCTAGAATCATCAAACGATGATCACGTAGTGATCATATAACTTTTCCAGATAAATTATTCCATGTAAACGTTTTGAAATAGTCGCAGTAATGCATATTTCGTAAAGGAAATATCTTCACGTTTAATTTGATATACAATAACAATAGAAATAGGGTATAAAAACAGAAAACTTACCACATTTTTGTTGGAGCTCCACACACAATACACACAATAAACAAGAAAGACGAACTGTCATTTTCACTTTTTTTTTTCAACATTTATTGTTGCCATTTCACAGATAAAATTCACTCTCACTGATAACAAATTTCATATAGCGCCATCTAAAAATTGTCTCCTGTACTACTATCACCAGAGTTTAGCGCTGTACACGTTTAAACTGAACGATGTCGTTCGGTGACTGTATTCACCATGGACGGCTTAGGCAAGATTTTTTTTGGGGAATCTAATAACCATAGACGGGGAAGTGAAACGGAGTAAAAACACAACATATTTGCACCGTCCGACACGACCACGCTAGGACATTCCCTTTTTGATAAGTTGCTATAATATTGTGAACCACCATTTAACCTTTATAAAATACAGGCCACTTGCATTACTTTCACCTGGGCTTAGACATTTATAAGTTAAAGAGACTTGCCCGGCCATGTAACTTCATGAACCTACATGGCCGGGCAAAAGCATCATTAACATAAACCGCCTTATTACAAAACAAGATTTATATTTTGACAGGGCTTAAACCACGCAGTCAGTTTTTGTAATAAGAACGTAACAGTGATTGAAATACCGTTCTTTATACAAAACTGAAAACTTAGTTCGATACTAAGTGGTCAGTTTTGTGTTAAGGAACTTTACCATAGTCGGAATAAAGTTCGAAATTCAATAATGGCTCCATGTTTTAAACCTGGGTCTGAAGACAAACCTTGTTTTGTAATAAGGGGGATACAGTTCACACTGATTTGAATGGTAAAAAACTGTAAAGAAAAGTCTATGTGAAAAGTTTAACCAAGTCACCTGTAACTTAACCCTGAACGCGTGTGTAAACGTTAAACACGTCCGTTTAAGTACACAGGACAATACTGGCGCTGTATTTCTCGGCGGATGTTCAAACAAAATGTATGGCAGGCGACACGTACGGAATTTTAATTGGTGCAAATTGCCAGGGCGAGTGACGGTGACAGTTTTAGCATTAATAACAGCCAAAACTGACCCAGTTCCCCGGACCTAGTGGGTAAGAGAAATTAATTATTTATGTAACACTTTAGTTGGCGATTGTACTTTTTGATTGCACAGTTGTTGGATTTTGGAATGTTAATTTTTGATGAAGTTAATTTTCATGAAGGAGATGCTTGGTTGTATTATAGAAGTAATTAGGATTATTACAGTGTAATAAACCAGTTAGTATTTACAGTGGATAATATCATTATGTTAGAAGAAACAGTTAATTGTACCTATTGTAAATATAATTAAGAGACTGTTCAACTCACTTCATTGTATATGAGCAAATGTTTCATAATAATTATCATCATGAGAATATTAATAATAATATTATAGTATTATATTATATTACATTAATATTATTACGAAGTCTTTGATATTACTTAGGACCCTGGCGTCCCGATCCTTTGGAAGGCATACGAGCCCATATTAAGCGAGCATAAAGCCAACTCGTAGAGGCACATTATCTCTGTATGACCGACGATTATCTCTGTATGCACTATAAAAAATATGCGATTACAAACTTACATTTGCAGTTGGAAAATTGACCGTGGCGTATATCGATGTATGGGAGAACATGTTTTTCAACTACACTGTTAAGTTTGTTTTTGGGATTCATTCATTGCAACTACGGAACCCTTAATTCTGCGTCTCTGACACGCACTTGGCCAGTTTTTTAAGAGTTGTACCGCTGAGCGATAACGTCACCCTGTAACATCAGCACAATCAACTAAACCTTAAAAACAGAATAGAATAGAATAGAATACTCTTTATTATGTACATCATAAAAGTTACAGATATAAATGTTTAAATTTTACATAAGGTGACACAATGGGCGGTCTTATCGCTAAAAGCGATCTTTTACAGACAACCTTTGGATGGATTAAAGGGAGCAGGAGTGACAATACTGCAGGTAGTCAGTGGTGTACCATTAACATATACAATAAATACATACATACACAAAGCATACACTTACCGAGTATCTAATAAATATATACATATATACAATAATACACTACACAGTAATGATGATGTTTAAGGAGAGAGGAAGTGTTTTTTTACCTGAATCTTGAAAGTGGAAACAGTTTGTCATTGTAACGTTAATAATTACTTTAAAACAAAAATGCCATGTACAGTATCCCTTAACTTTTTAGACCTTTGTATCCTGCTTTTGCGTATGAAGTTTCATTAAAATCGGTTCAGTCATTTCGAAAAACAAAGGCTTGCAAGTTTGTATGAAATGCTGTAAGGTGTAAACGCTCTGAATATAAGAAACAGCCTCTGGTATTGCAATTAACTCGACATGCATAATGGAGATATCAGAGTCTATAGCAAGTTTGACATTTGTATTTAATTATGGATCCCACACCGCAGTTACTAGCACTTACAGGAATACTTCAATATTATTATTATTATAAATCAATACATAGTATAAAACGAAGTTTCTTTTCGTCTGTCTGTATGACCGCTTAGTTCTTCTAAACTACTCATTGGATTTTGATGCGGTTTTCACCATCAATTAGAGAATTTATTCCGAAAGGGTTATGTGTATGTTGTATAATTATGTATTTATGAAACGTATACCAGATACCTAATTTGTATAATTATGGTCAATTTTGAGATTTTCATAAACCAAAGGTCTTCAATCTGCAGCCCCTGAGACGCCTGCAGCCCGTGGTGGCCTCTTTGTCGGCCCGGTTGAATAAAATTTATTTGTTACTATTCATGTCTAGAAAATAAACAAAACAGACAGGTATTTACACTAACTTAACGCGCGAAAACAGATTGAGAATTTCAACAACCACTATTGGCGCAGATATTGATAAATTTGTTAAGAGTCAATGTCAAACATCTCATTGAATTTTATTAGTAGGTATCATTTCCTGTTTCTAGCCTTGTAAATTTGTATAATAATTATCTGCAATTATTGTTTTTTGTTTAATTACTTAGTTACTTACTTATAAGTTTCAAATTAATGGAATATAATCAATTTCCCTTGTGTTGCGGCCCGCCCGCCGAACCAAAATCTAAGTATTCTCAGCTCTTGACTTCAAAAAGGTTGAAGATGACATGACATATGATGATGGTTTATGTATAAAGTCCATTTCACGAAAGAAGTCCCGCAGACGTGGCGCTGCAGGCATGGGTTATTTTAGGAATGTTGCTAACTTAGCGTATAATAATAATTAGTTCCACTTATTTCCGCGGGACTTCTTTCGTGAAATGGACTTTAGGTATCAGAATATGTTGTTGTTTTTGGCAGACAGAAGATAACTCATTTTAGAGCCATCCCTAGCCACCTTTTACGACACTAAAAACTACTTACTTCTACATTCTTTCATCTAAAACTTTTAGACATTGTTTTTAGACTTTTAGGAACAGTTTTATTTCGAAAAAGAAATGTTACATGTTCTTTCCATTTCAACAAATGATGTTGTCAATTTATACGCAAAGTTTAAACATAACTTTTTATGTGACCCGCCGATTTTTATTACATTTTTATTGTAATATGGAATGGATACCTTAGCACTTTAGATAAATAAATGTCGGTTTCCCTTGGGATTTAAGTAGGTAAAAACGAGTTGGCGTAAGCAAATAATTTATGGGATAAGTTTTTAGGTTCAGTGAAAGGTTTTGAAAGGAGATAGTTCTTTTTTGTTCGGTGATTAGACCCACCAATTATTGTGGCGTGTATTAATGAAACACATGTTGATTTCTTCCTTATAATTTCTAGATGACAGTAGTAGTAATAATTATACTTCTTCTAACAGGCATGCTGAGAAATACGATCATAGCCTAAAATTTCACTAAAAGAGCAATTGTTTAGTGAGTAGTTTGGCCTCATAATTGTAATTTGGTAAAGTAGTGCACTGTTCTGTAATAAATAGTAGGAATATAGTGTTTTGGACGGTCCATGAAATCAAGTCATATTAGGCAACAAAGCATTTTTATTACTGTAAGTATAACACGACTCGATGACGTCAAATAACATAGAAGTAAATAGTCATCAGTGGACGTCTTTCGGCTCAAACGATGATGTCGTTTGAGTCGAAAGACGTCCACTGCTGGACATAGGCTTCCCCTAATAAGAGGGGGGGGGGGGTTGCCATAATCGCCACGCTTGGCAGGCGGGTTGGCGATCGCAGTATGGTGTTAAAATACATACAGAACGCTGCTGCCAATTCTCTAGTAAGTCCCTAAGTCGACTTTTACGACACCCACGGGAAGAAATAGGATGGTGCTATTCTTTACGTCTGGCACCACACGGAAAGATTGATAGTACTTTATCTAAAAAAGATGCAGGTCACTCCACCTCCCATCTTGACACCGTGTTAAAGATAAAAATACTTAAATTAAATACACCACGCTCAACATCACAAATGTGCACACCAGCCAACAATAGGTACCGACGTCTGGCACCTTCGAAACCAACGACCAACGACATTGTCGTTGCTCCAAACAGTTGCAACAGTATCCAGCAAGAGCAGCTCCAGTGTAAGAAATTGATGTTCTAGGTACCTAAATACCTACCTTAAAAAAATTTAAGATTTATAAGCGTATTCTAAGTAATATTGTTGTTCCCTTTGGTGTGCTAGAATCCACTGCAACATAAATGTTCTTTTTCGCAAAGTCAACAGGAACAGTATGTGTATGGTGTGCAGATCGACATGGAATGTAAATATTCCGGTATCCAAATCTCCATAATGTAAGTTTTGAAACTTTCTTGCATTAAATCTACTTCAATTACGCCACATGTAAACAAGAACTAAGAAAATTAAGTTACAACCCAAATTCCAGTGCTAGTTTACACAAACATATTGCACCAAAACCGGTTACAACCGGTAACAAACCGCTTATAACCAGTGTTATTGAGCTTATCTCCAGATAAGAGGTATTAACGTTCAGAGAAGATCTATTATCATTGAGTTAGAATGACTGGAAGAGACATTTTGAAATTTGGGAAGAAGTTATATCACGTTTTAGAACTAAGTTATGGGGAACTGGATTGGAATACTTCCAGGAGCTATTTGTCTTCTAACTGGAATATAATACCAACTAGCCAGCCAAGTGCCAGCCATGAGGTCATTGGTTTGATTTCCAAGTCGGGCACAGTGTTATTGGATATGTCCGTCAGTAGCAGCCTGTTGTCCGAATTTGTGCCCGGTAGGCTCGCCCCCTATCACATGTAGTTTAAAAAACATAACTCGCGAAATTTGGATGTATGTATAGTAGGTCCCCGTAGCCGTGATGTAATGTTATGTTATGATTGTGTTGCCAGCCAACAAGGTGGCAATAAAATTATATGCCCAAGGTTTAAACTCATTGTTTCAACGTTCTTCAGTTATCATCATAATAAATAAAAAACGTATCCTTGATATTTATATATTTTCGATACACTAACATTTAGTGTATCGAAATTATATTATATTATTACGAAAATAGCATAAAAAATAGGAAAACACACTACACTATACACAACGTCTAGAGTAATTACTTAGTATTTTTTATTTTCATTGTATAATGGTCTTAGTTTATGTATTTTTTAAAGTTACGCATTAAGGTACAATTCTGAGATGGGCTGCAGACCGCAACCGCAGGCGACAATACGGCTAGCGGCTGTGGTTGACATAGAGATTTTCATAGAGATACATAGAAACAGCTGCAGTTTGCGGCCTGCGGTCCATCTTGGACTTTCACCTTAAATGAAAATATTAATTTCATTTTTATATATAAGTACATACTATATTCAGCTAGAATCACACTTATTTCTGTGGAATATTTTTACTTACGCGATTTATTATGTCACACAGGGGACGTCATTACGTCATTCGAAATGTAGTTGCTAAAAACCAGTGCAGAGACGAACGGTTTGTTCGAAGTCACAACATTTGGCTGAGCAACGACCTGTCTTGCACAGATGCGACGCACGGGTTAATAATTCTTGTTATAGTTGTTTGTTTGTTACAAAAGTAATTTTTTCACTCTGCAATCGGCATTTTGTTTTTGTTTGAATTCATACAAACTTCGTAGAGAAAATGCACTTTCAGTTTCCCGGCAACTTTTCAAATTGCCTTTCCCTAAGAATCTGATTCGGACTATTACGATCATTTTAAAAGAAAACTTTGCTAAACCGGTCCAGCCTTCTGAAGTGATGCGCTTATTACAAACAGCATAATTATCATTTTTATTAAATTAAATAGAAGATATTATTATAATTTAGTACTCCAATTATTCAAATAAAATAATATTGGTATCGGATACACAACCTGCTTAATTTAAATTTCTTCTTCTTTACATAATGAATCATGTAACTAAAACACATGAAGCCTTATCCATTCCAAAAGACAAATTAATTCCAGTTTCCCTTCCAGTAGCAACAACATCAACGTAACTAAGTTTACGTAAGTTGCTGGTTTGATTAAACCGTCGGTACATGGCCCCAGTAGTTTCAACAGGAACGTTTTCGTCAAAGGAAATCCCTCGACTTTCGTGTCGCTATTTTTATTTAAGCGTCGAACAAACTTGCTTTATTTGTATTTACTTGTAAATGTTTTGTCTTTGGAATCCGGTAGGATTAGAGTATTGTTTGTGTTATGGGTTTTAGTGTAACGGGAGTGAAAAAAGATCGTTATTTTATTGGTTGACGTTGATAGTTTATGTGAGAATAGTTTTATAATAAACCCTAGGTGCTAACCGCGGCTTCGCTCGCGCGGTGTTTTTCTAAAATAAAAGTAAAAGCGTCCTTATAACAGCAGCTATCTGCAAGTGAAAGTCCCGTCAACATCAGCCGTTTCTTAGATTAGCTGGAACAAACAGACAGACAATATTTTTAAAAGTATTAATATAATAATGTTTTAATTTGTTCCGTTTAGTGCCGGACGTAAAGAATACCCATTTCTTCCCGTGTGTGTCGTAAAAGGCGACCAGAGACTTACTAGAGAATGGGCAGCAGCGTTCTCTATACATTTTAACACCACACTGCGATCGCCAACCCGCCTGCCAAGCGGTGATGTCCAGCAGTGGACGTCTTTCGGCTGAAATGATGTTGATGAATATAATTACATTTGCATTTAGTAAAATGCAGTTATTTTGGCATTACAAACAGATATTTGAATTTTATTTATTTGTATTGTTTATATAGATACCTATGGCTGTTTTACGTAGTTTTGATATGATTCACAGGTAACTACGATTTTCTTAGAAAAGAAAAGATTTGTATGAATCTCAGACATCGTAACAGATAGAAAACATTTATATGCACAGCTAAAGAGTGGAATTCTCTACTTGCGTCTGTGTTTCCGAACGCATACAACCCTAATCTCTTCAAAGTTAGAGTAAACAGGCATCTTCTGGGTAAGCTCACTCCATCGTCGACTTTGTCACTGTCATCTCTGCCCTAAACTAAGGTCAAAAGGGTCAAAAAAATAAATAAAAAAAATGATTTGCAAAATTGGCTGTCTAGCATAATCAGCCTATGATAATCAGCCATTACACACAAACTTTTGAGTGAATTTTTCTTTGTTAATTTACTATAAGACTTCCAATAGATGTGTAAGTCTGCAACAAAATGTCTTCCATGTATGTTGTGTGGGGCGTTGATAGCTGCGCCACATTATTTTACTTTTGCAGCTATATTCGTGTCTTTTGTTAAGTTATACCTATTTTTTTCTTAATAAATAAATAAAATGATGTTCCCACTACTGGGACACAGGCATCCTCTCTGTGAGAGAGACTGGGCTGTAATCCACCACGCGGGCCAAGTGCGGGTTGGTAGATGTCACATGTCATCGAATGTTTGGTTCTAGGACATGCCGGTTTCCATACGTTGTTAAGATATTTCGTCTCGTGTGAGAGGGAGATGTCAATGTAACCTTATAAACTTGTGTTATTTTGTAATAAAGTTCAGTATTGTATCAGCATTCGTTGTGTCATTTACTCATAATATCGCTCATCCGTACATGGCGACCGTAACAGTAAAATAAACGCGAGTAGCGTATATTTAGATTTCTTTGACCAAAACGGGACAGCTGGTGTCACAATGTATTGTAACGAGGCCATTCATCCATACACGTGGCTAACTAACAAAAGAATCAAGGGTCGATCCATCAGGTTAAGCCACCCTTGCCGGGGTTGGTTCGTGTGTTGCTGAGCATCTTTACATACTGAGACTCCTTCGTGCTTAGGAAAGCACGTTAAGCCGTTGGTCCCGGCTGTCATTCGTGGATCTTTGACAGTCGTTAAAGGTCGTCAGAAGCCTGAAAGTCTGACAACCAGTCTTACCAAGAGGTATCGTATTACCCAGTTACTGGGTTGTGGAGGTCAGATGGGCAGTCGCTCCATGTAAATTACTGGTGTTCAGCTGCCTCCGGTTAGACTGGAAGCTGACCTCAATATATTCGGAAAAAGGCTGGCAGATTGATTGATTAAGATATTTCTATTGGTTTGCAAAAATATTTTATCGACTCATTGACTACCTGCAATTCTCACCGACCCCGATGACCCCATTACCCACCTCCAGGAAAGCAGTAGGCAGAACAGTACACAGATTACACAATAAACCGACATTCTGACTTCGCCACCGCAGTCCCAGGCGAAGACCCCGACTTAAGACGGAGATATATGCCAGTGACCTTGAGTAGTTAGCTTGATTTATTATACACAAAACAAAAGATATTTTAATAAAACGCGTAAACTAAAAGATCAATAATTAAATTATCTTTAAATTGGTGAAGGTTTCAGAAAAATAAGCTTGGTAGATTTTGCGCCATTCTCAGTTTTTTATCCGCTGTAGACATAACTTTACAAATTAATTTCACTATTGTTTACGCATTTACCGCCACCCGGCTAGGCGACGCAACTTAAATCCCCCAATAATAATCCGCAATATAAACATAATCTAAAATGTTCACATATTTAATTATTGAGAAAATGCTCTAATTTAACATATATTTTTTTCAAATCATTAACACTACTCGTTTAGAGGTGATCTTCAGTATAAAATCATTAAAAGTCCCTTATCGTTGCCTTAATTGTCCCTCCCGACCCTTGCTCGACGAAATGACAGCCCGCGTCGTAGGTGAGCCTGTATCTACAAATTCCCCAGACAATAATAATTATCCAGTTAAGATCTAGCCTTTTTTTTTTTGTTCATGGTGTGGAAAATCCTCATAGATGTCCTCCGCCCTGGGTCCGTCAGACTCTTACTGATTAAAAACCGCCCCAGTGTTCCCTTCCCACACTTGCACCGGGTATCATGGGATCAAGCGACTTCTGCGATTCCCGGAGAAAAGATCCAGCTTGTCCCAACTTGCTGTCGCTGTTGCTTGCTATTGTTGTGTGCTGCTGTATCTTGCGTGTTGCTTGTTGAGCTTGCTGCCAATTTGTTGTTTTTGTTCTTTATACTCGTATTTCTAAGAGAGTGTTTTTAGTTTAATTTTGTGATCTCCTGTGTTGAGTCCCAGTAAATATTTTTTCTTTCTTTCTTTTTCTGTCCTCCCTCCAGCGACGCCCTTAGCCAAGGTTCGCTCCCCACAGGGGTGCCCTTAGCGTGCAGTCGCTTAGTAATGTAAAAAATTCACCCCTGGCTGGTCGTTAGAGTTAGTTTAAGGCAGCCACAGGATTGACTGGTTAAGTAGTGACCACCTCTCAAGGTCAACTACGAGATGCCCTCCAAAAAAAACCTAGCTACAGTACTATAGGTACTTCTGATAATAATAAATCTTTCTAATAGGGAGTACAATAAAGCCGGTCACGTATACAATATTAATACTCATAACTTCAATCGACACAATAATACAGAACGTGTACTACACCTTTTACTGATAAAATATAGGTATTAGGTATGGTTTCATCTCATAATGGGTCTCGCACAATAGCTGAGCCGAATATTAAACACAATTATTATAACTATTTATATATTATATTCTAACTGCTCTATCAAAAAAGTTAAAATCATCATAATGATAAATGATTTATTTTTGTAAGTAGGTTAAATTCTAAATTCAATAGTAGATTGTATCCTAAGGGAGCAAAATAATATTTTTACGGCGAGGGCGCTTTTTTGAATCCTGAACATAGCGAGGGATTCAAAGTACGTCGCCCGAGCCAAAAATATATTTTGCGCCCGAGTGATACACTCTACTTTTCATCACCCACTATGAGAAATTAAAACGCGCCTCATATTTTATTGTTATATTATTATTGTTATAATACTTTCAGGAGTTCATTCTATACTTTCACTGTCACATGAATTTCTAACAGTGCGTGAAAATTTACGAAAACGTGGGTTGTAGTTCGCGCGTTTTTAATTTGATTTCTTTTTTTGTATTCAGCCGGCGGTGGCGGGACTATGGGCCGTCGTACCAGCCAGTCTTTATTCAAACAATATTTGCGTTCGATTTCTTTGGTGCTGAACACTAAGATGTTCCAAATTCAAAAAGTGCGCGGCAAATATAATTGCGGCGCACTTAAAAATAGGATTAAAAACTCATTACTGCTCGCTAAAAGTTTCATAAAGAAAACACCACCTTTTGGTGGGTTGGTCCCATAAAAAAAAAAAATTCAAAATTATGAATACAATGACTCCTTACTTCTTGGCGGGAAAGTGAAGCGTCATGTTCAGCAGTTTGTTTAATTTTCCAAAATTTGTGTTTAGCCGAATATTAATGTGTAATAATGGTGGATTATTAACCATTAAGTGTTTGTGAATGTGCATTAGTGTAGGCAAATGAAACAAAACAGTGCAACTTCGCTTCAAGTTCTCTCAAGAAGTCCGCGTGAGGTCTCAGTAAAGTGCCACATCTTTACTGAAACTCAAGGGGAGTGGGCGGGGATATCATCATCATGCATTTATAATTCATTTCATCAATATTATACAAGAACTAAAACGTGACATTGGCTAAATGCACAAACCGTGCGAAGCCAGAAGAAAAAAAAAAAAAAAAAAAAATGACTCCTTTTCGGGTTTAGTGTAAATAAAAACTAATGTTGTATTGGCACTAGATCTACTGGTCGAGTAGAACTAAGCGTATAACCTCGGACATAGATAAATAGAAGTGTATTTTTCTCAATCTTATTAAATTTATTCTATTAACGAATCGCTTGTCTAATGATTTGATTGACAGTTTTTGACGTCTTTTTCTTTCTTCTCGTTTTCTGTGTGAGTGATTTCGTAAAAAGAGACGGAAGTGTGTAACAGGAAAAGACAGCTTGATCATGAAATAAGTACTTTTTAATAGTATGGAATTAGTTTACTCATTGAATTACCTAACAAACAACATTACGCCTTGTTTCCCTGAAGGATTGGGCAGATGTGTGCCTGTATAAACACCCACATTTCGCTAGTTATGTTTTAGTCTCATGTACGCGAGCCTATTGCCATCAACCGGGCACATGGAATTACTAAGTACTCGTACTGTATGGATTGTAAGTAGAGTGGGTCGAATTTCGACCAGTGTAATAAATAATTATTATTCGAATAAATCTTAAGGTATTTAAAATGTTGAAGTTAATTTCTATCGCTGATCAGTTGCTTATTACCAAGGTGAGATGTCAGATGTTACACATCACACGACTAGGTACTGTATTATTTTTGCCAATCGATCACAGCCACAGAAGCTTACATTATTATAAGACAGCAGTAGTGCTACTACTGACAGCTGTCAAATAATAATGTGATCGATTGGTAGAAATAAAAACTTGAATAAATAAAGAATAACACTATTGCAGTATTGGAATTAAAGTGTGTTTTTTTTCTAACAAAATTGTAGAATGGTTAGTCATTCAATATTTTAAGTAACTTTAAGTTAAAAAAATGTTTTGTCATTAGCATAAAATCTACTTGAGTAGGAGACAACTCCTTGCCGTAATTTCAGATCTTTATCATTCATTTCGCTATAATTGTGTCATTGACCTTAATTCTATTAAACTAGATATAAAATTGAATTAATAAAATTTTGACATTATTTCAAGACTTGTAATGTTAGAATAGAATAGAATAGAATACACCGTACTCTCTCCCTCTCTTCTGTGTCTGTCTTTCTCTTCTCTCTCTCTCTCTCTCTTCTGTCTCTGCCTTTCACTTTTCTCTCTCTTCTGTCTCTGTCTTTCTCTTCTCTCTCTCTCTCTCTTCTGTCTCTGTCTTTCTTTTCTCTCTCTCTCTCTCTTCTGTCTCTGTCTTTCTCTTCTCTATCTCTCTCTCTATCTCTCTCTTCTCTCTATGTTCTATGTTCTATGTTAGTGGGTTTGGTTTCCGCACTTAGTCCTTCATGTGGACCATTGTGCGTGGGCCATGGCGGCCGTCGTTGGTTATTCCAACCAGCCCACCTCCCTCCAGAAGCTGATTAGGTCTCCTGGTCTGCTTAAGATATCTGTGAAGGATCTGGGTGACCCGAGGGTTTCCGCTCTGATCTGGGTGACGCCTGTGCATTCAAAGAGCACGTGCGCAACGGTTTCTTCAGCCTCCATGCAAGCCCTGCACAGAGGGCTGTCCGTTATGCCTATTGTGTGGAAGTGCTTGTTCAGTGAGCAGTGTCCCGTGATGGTCCCCGTCACCAGGCGCAGGCCGTTCCTGTCCAGGTGTAGTAACCGCCTGGTTAGCCTGCCATCTAAGGATGGCATGGCTTCCCTGGATTTCCTGCAGCCCGGTATCGAGGTCCACCAGTTCTCCGCTTGTGTGTGGGTGAACTCCTGTAGCCACCTGCGTAGTTGGTTGAAGGGGGTGGGTACAATAGGTTCGGGTCCACAGACTGACGCGCTGGATGCTCTCCTAGCAGCTCTCTCAGATTTAACAGAGAGAGAGAGAGAGAGAGAGAGAGAGAAAGAGCTCTCTTTCTCTCTCTGTTAAATCTTGTTAACAAACTTGTCTTACAATTACCATAAAGTATGAGCTCATACCGCCTGTTATACAGGTTTATCCTAGTAAAGGCATCTAACATTATACCACATTAGTAAATTATTTCGAAGATTTTATGTTAATATTTTACCAATAAATATTTATTATTATTATTTATTTCTTATTGGTCCTCAAGGACTCTTCTCTTAAGCTGTAACTTATGTAAAACAAACAAATATTCATCATCACTGTAAGCAGGATATTCCACGAATGCAATTTGCTATGTGAAGGAGGAAATTTAATCTCACGAAGTGTGATTGAAAAGTATAAACTAATAAAATTGTAGTCGGTACATTAAGTGAATTTCCACATAAATCTTGTACGTCACTGCTGTTCCAGCTCCTGGTAACTTGGAGGCATAAATATTTCGGATACGCGAATTGGTTTTTGATATTTTTGGTATGTACATGTACATATCAAAAGATATAGAGACCGTAACTTAGAACATTTGTTCCTCAGCTTATGCTCTGTATACACTGGCTGAAATAACTAGTGTAGATGCGTTGCTTATAGCATACTACGGGTTGGTGGAATCTCTCCTAAGATACGGGATTATCTTTTGGGGTAACTCAACTGATAAGGACACTATATTCAAAGCACAAAAAAAAATGTATAAGGTCCATGTTCAAACTAGAAACCACTCAGAGTTGTAGGCCTTATTTTGAAAAATATAAAATTTTGACATTACCGTCCATTTACATAATAGAAAATGCAATGTTTGTAAGGTCCAATCCTAATCTGTTTCCTTGCATGAATGAGGTGTTTCCACGCAACAGACGTGACAACACTCAGATTTGCGTACAACAAGCCAGAACTACTCTTATGCGGAAGAGTGTCTTTTGCATGGCTGCAAATCTATAATAAATTGCCAAAAAGTTGGAAGCTTTTAAGTGACGTGCAGTTTAAAGTGAAAGTAAAAAAATGTTAGCAGAAAGAGCTTATTATACAATTTTATTTGAAAAATATTTTGACTGATTTAGAATTCTGACCTATTTGTTTTGACTACTTAATTTATATATGTTTTCTATGTTAACTGTGAGTGTTATATTTTAATTTGGATAATTGAATTGTTGTTGTATTATTTAAATAATTTTCTTAGCTTGAGTACTTAATTTCAACAAGTTAAAAATGTTTGCATAGATCAACCTACTTATCTACTTAAATATTTGTATGCCATTGTATAAGGCAAGCATGACGACCTGTACAAAATACTTTTAACAACTTGCATGCTGATTATTTTTTTTTTCTCGTGTGTATACTCATGTTTGGACAAATAAATTATCTTTATCTTTACATGTAAGCTGACTGTGAAATTCAATAAGTAAAAAGAAAAGAAAGAAAGGAAAGAAAAAAGAAAGAAAGAAAAGACAAAAAGAAAGAAAAAAGTTGTCATGGGTCAACGTTAGAAATCGATATGCCTGATTTTTTTTTTTTTATGAGCTTGTGTCCCTGACTTCCTTCCAGTGAAGATTCTCGGTTTTTCTAAAATATATCCTATGACACTCAGAGATGATGTAACTTCCCATTTGTGAACAAAGCTGTAGCAGCAGCAGTTAGTGGTGCAGCTGACAGCTGCTCGTACAGACTGGCGCAATGTCACGGGCGCAACAGGCCGCACGACCCTTGTCACGCCCGCGATATCGCGCCAGTCTGTACGAGCCTTGAGTTGTTGCCTACGTTACGGAATGTTGCCATTCTAGATATTATATTTATATAAACATTGTTCCGTGTGGTTCCGGACGTAAGGAATAGCACCATCCTATCATTGGCATTGGTTTGGTTTGCATTTTGTTTTGTTTTGTTTGTTTGTTGTCATTAACCAATATCGCAAAGCAACTCAAATAAAACTGTGTATTGTTTTTGATCTGCCCTGACAAATGACAAGCTTTTCATTGTTCTGTGCCTGACAAGCCCTGATACTAGCCTGATACTGACATCAAGCAATGGACAACATTGTCAAACTTTTAACTTTTAAGGTTTTGAATACTATGCTTTTAGCAACTTTTATTTTTTATTCGACATAATATTTACATCATTTAAAAGCTAATAGTCTTACAATATGTACTATTGGCTACTTTGTATTAGAGTGTGTATTTCGTCAATTTTTATTTTATTTTTGTAAAGTGTGTCTTCTTTGTGCAGAATAAACAATTTTTGTTTCTTTCTATTTCATTTCGTGGGTGTCGTTAAAGGCGACTAAGGGACTTACTAGAGAATGGGCAGCAGCATTCTCTATGCATTTTAACACCATACTGCGATCGCCAACCCAACTGCCAAGAGTGGCGATTATGGCAAACCCGAGGCCTATGTCCAGTAGTGGACGTTTCAGCTGAAATTGTGAAATATTTAAGAGTAAGTATTGTATTTATTTTATTTCTTATTTTGTTATTTTTATCTCATTAAATGCTTCACCGGTCATCACCTCAACGCCAGCTGTCGCTGAAAACTAGTGCTGGAGCCCTGTCTCGCGAAGGGTCGCAGCATTATGCTGAGCGATGGCCGTTTTGCGTGTTTCACCTCAAGATATTTTTCTTCATCGTTTTAAGAGCAGTATAATTATAGTATTAAGTTATAAAAATATATCTTGTAAGTTCACTTTTTACGTCGAGTGGAGTTTTTTTTTATTTTTTATTTACTCTTTCGGGTTCCGTAGTCAACCAGGAATCATTATAGATTCACCATGCCCATCTGTCTGTCTGTCTGTCCCCGGCTTAGCTTAGAGACCCTTAGTATAAATTTATTAATCACGCCAACAAAGTAGTAAAATAAAATCTTGAAAAATATTTATTTTTTTAGGGTAACCCTTGCACGTAAAGTGGTGATGATATTTTTTTTCTTGTCTATCGCGTATATAGTCTGGGTATCTTTAGATAGGCCGTTACAAACATATTGCGGGTATTAAGCTTTACAGTGCTATTTTTTGTTAAGGTCAAGCCCTAAGCATGGTTGTTTTTTGATATGTGAAAAAAATAATGGCAGTTGCATACATAACGAAATTTAAAAAGAAAACTATCACAACTAAGTAGGCTTTAAGTTAACGCATAATAGTTGATTAACTTACATTTTCATTTGGACCAAATTGGGTCAAATTGACCGTGACGTATATCGATGTATGGGACAACATGTTCAACTTAAATATTTTTTTCTTTCTTTGACAGTAAAAAAATACTAATTACAATAAAAACAGCTCTCTCCAACAACAGCTTTATAGCTTCACGGAACCCAGTTACGGGTTAACTCTCAAGAAAAGTTAGCGAAAACCTTAGCGTTCATAAGTCAGCGTCCGTATTGGAACTTAAGACTTATGCCGTTTTGCCCCAACTAATATATTCAGTGAAGCGATTTACTACTTATCCGCATACTATTTTGCTTGTTTGACAGGTAGAAATTAGGGTTGGTTGGTTGGGATTTTCTTTTAGTACAGAAACCAACCCGTCTTAAAGCGCTGACAAGAGGCAAATGATCTAAATATACTTGTCTTAAACAAAAAAATTGCCAAATCTACAATATTAGTTTTAGTATATGCGAAACGCGAAACACGTGGCTAGTATTTTTATGTAATGAATCTATGTACAGTCGCCAGCACATCAAGTTACCCCACTTTGACCTTGAACGCGTTATGAGCAACAACAGCGAGAATCGTACGAAAGAGATACATAGCTTTTTGTCTGTTCTTACTTGTAATGTTTCGTGCTGCAGTGCGTACGTGAGGGTGTGTGCGTATGCGCGTCGTGGTGTAGAATAAGATACTGTGCGATAAGAAACTGCGTGGTTGAATAATTAATCCTTGAATCGAATAGAAATAATGGCATGGTAATAAAAACAGGCGGCCCGCGCAATGCCTAAAATATCTATGAAAGCTTATACTTTAATCAATGTTTTTTATTTAAATTATCTTTTACTTAATCGTTCATTCTTAAATATTTGTTGGAAAGTTACATAAAAGTATTAAGTTGGTATTATCTACTCTTATTACATTTAAATAGATCTCGATGAATATTCTTAAGTAGACAGGTAGGTTTATTCTGATGTGAGAAATACATTTTTTATTTTATTTATTTCAAACAGGTTTTTTTACCTTTTCCGAGTTTTGTTACCTACTTACTGGCGGGTTGGCGGTCACCTAGTGTTTTCGTGCAATCCTTGCTTTTCTATTCTAAGTATTTTTACGAAATTTTATGCCAAAAACCCACAGTGCTTGAAATTTTGAAAAAATATGGATACCTACCACATGACAAACGTGTGTGAAGTTAATTAATTATGCCTACAAAAAACCTCTTGTAAGTCCGCCGTTCCGCGACACTGTCTAAAATAATAAGGTTGAACTTAGTGACACAATTACCTATACCTACCCCCTTATCTAGTTTGCTTATACATGCAAGTTCAACCTTATTGCGCTAGTAATAAGGTACGATTTCAAAGGTTATGAATTTTCAAATAAAATTTTAATCTATTATTATCGTTACTTCCTAAATATGTTACTTATACTAATATTATAAATCTGAAGAGTTTGTTTGTTTGGTTAAACGCGGTAATCTCAGGAAGTACTGGTTCGAATTGAAAAAATCTTTTTGTGTTGGATAGTGCATTTATTTAGGAAGGCTATATAACATCACGCTACAACCAATAGGAGCGGAGCATCAATGAAAAATGTTGCTAAATCGGAAAAAAAACTATTCCTTTTAACGGCGATGGATGCGTAGTTCATACAAACGTAATACCAAAATAATTTGTAAATCAAACATATTCTTAAGGTAGTGTGTCTTTATTCCGATTGGAATACAGAATATCTAGGTTCCTAAATATATATTTTGAATGGACACAGGATAGGTTCCTACGGGAACGCGTGTGAAACCGCGGGAAAAATATCAAAATAAAATGCGGAATAACAATCTTTTTATTTTTAAACATGAAGTATTATAATTAAAAACCTACCTATTCTCAATTTTAAAATATAATTACAACAAAATATAAAAAACATAATCAACGATCAAAATATTTTATTTCACTTATGCCTACATGGGCACTTATAAAGGGTCAGAAGCTAGGTGCACGGTTCCAATTGGTCGTTTCCTAAGGAGAAGAGCCGGCAACAAACTCCACAAAACCAAACTAAGTATACAATAGATTAAAGGAAAAATTCTCAAGAATATAACAATGGTGCGAAAAGAAGTTTAAAATTTCAATTTACGGTATTAATTATTAAATTATCTTTGTCACGTTATTAGAAGAATTATCCATATTAATATTATAAATGCGAAAGTAACTTTGACTGTCTCTTACGCCTTCGCGGCCTAACCGCTGGGCAATTGTGATAAAAAATATGGGGATAGTTTGAAGCCTGGGGAAGGAGATGGAGGAAGGTATCTTGGCAGGGCGTGAAATATCTCTCCGGCGTCCTTCAGGCGCCGCCGCCGCCTGACTGTGTCCATTGAAATCTAAAACAAAAAGAAATTTTGTCAATTTCAATACTTACTGATTCTTTATTACAACAAATTGTACGGGCCAACTTATAGATAAGGGATGGTTAAAAATTATTCTTCAAAATATAAACTTATACAAATAAACAAACTGTCGAATTGAGAACCTTTGTTGAGGTGGTTTGTAAAGAACTGAAGATTTATCAAATAGTTTTTTGTTTTTCTCTTGTTTTTTAAAAACGTTGCCCCACACTAAGAATTTCTCCTGTATTGTGGGTGCGTTTACAAACATACACAAACAGCCAGACCCGGAACAACTACTTGTAGGTCATACAAATATTTGTTCCGTGCGGAAATCAAACCCGCGACACGCAGCGCAGCAGTCAATCACTTAACCACTGCGCCAACCGTGTCGTCAAAATGTTAATACTAATAGTCATAAACATTCACCGAGTCTGGCCACGCGGCGCGCGTAAAACCGGTTTGAGTGAGTGCCGGGCGGCGAGCGCCCTTCCAACTTCCAACTACATTTGTCTAGTAGGTAGTAGTTTGTTTTGTGTAGTAGGTATTTTTTAATCAATTTTGTTATTCACTTTTTAAGAAAACCATGTTTTATGTAAGTGATGAATAAGTTAAGGTGATAAAGGCTCGTCCTCTTACAGACTCACGCGATATCGCGGGCGCGACAGGCACCGACAAAGACAATTTCTTTGTCGGTGCCTGTCGCGCCCGCGATATCGCGTGAGTCTGTACGAGCCTTAAGTGTGATTACAAGCTACACTGGACTCACGGTGTACGAAGTTGAGGGATCGGCAGAGTTTGCAGCGACCATAACGGCATCGCCTGCCGCCGTAGTGGCTCTCGCGTAGAGTTGGCGGTGGTGAGCTTCTAAAGTTCTGCTTTCTTGTCACCGTCGAAGCCAGAAGCAAACCGATTTTTTCTGGAACGAAACAAATAGCTATAGTTTAACTTTTTTACAGTCCGTTCAACCGATTCTGACTTCTATGCCGTACGTATAAGGTTGGCATTAGAAGCATAAACGTGGTTACAATACCAACTGTTTATTACAGGTGCCATTTGTCATACCACCAACGCAATAGAAATCAAAATCGGTTGAACGGACTGTAAAAAAGGTTTATTTAAACGTCTTATCGTATTTCAAATGGAGTATAATAATATGTATAAAGGCTTCTACATACCGGGGCGAATTGTCGCGCGACGCGACGCGACACAAAGGCACCGCTCGTCCCGCGACACGCGGGGCCTTTGTGCCGTGTCGCGCCGCGCGACAAGTCGCGCTGGTATGTAGAAGCCTTGACTCTGAATTTAAGCTTGCACGGTTACTCTACATTGAAAGGCTTCTACAGACCGGCGCGACACAAAGGCCCCGCGTGTCGCGCTACGAGCGGTGCTTTTGTGTCGCGTCGCGAGTCGCGCCGGTCTGTAGAAGCCTTAAAAAACTAACAATATCGGGAACTCACCAAGAAAGAACACAAAGAAGATACCTACGTAACTATCCCTTCTGTTAACTTAATTCGATATTTCTATAGATAAACACAATTGAAACATTTTTTCAATATTACTCTTTGTTTATTTTAATTTAAGAATTATCATTAAAAAATATCTATTACATCTACTCCATCGAAGCGCTATGATGAGCTCCCTTTCAGTTGAGGCGCCTTAATATTTAACCGCACTTATTTATTTTATTACAAGTCAACTATCACTAATAATGAGACACAATTACTTTTTCTATTGTTACCGATCTCTATGAGATTTCTCGGCATCCACATCCACACCATGGCACGACTACTACGACTCCAATGTCCAACTGTCAACTGACTGACCGACTGACGTAAAAATTAAATGGATACTGGATAAATGTCAAACGAACGATGTGATGGCTGATGAGTGAATTTCGTTGAATTTCGTGAAGGTTCGGGAAAACTCGGGTGCGGCGGCGGACGCGCCGGGGCTCGTGGGTGTGGCTTATTCCTAGTAAGACAATAATTGGCTCCCAATTATTAGTATGTGCAACCATTGGGCAATTTTAGAAACTTAGAAAACTCCACCAATCATGCCAAAGATACTTTCTTTCTAACACTCGATGGCGCGTCGCAGTTATAGATATGTATAGGGTTTACGTTGATGTGCTGCCGTCTGTACAAAATTTCAAAACTGTATCATGAAAAATCACAAAGTTATAAGGTCGTTATGTTATCCGTACCAAAACATGCTAACGGTGCCCCCGCGCCTCCAGGGTAGTCTTGCGCTCATTGATAATAATTTGGCAGTAGTACCTAACCGTACGGCGATTGTATTGTAATTAAACGGTGATAACATTTTCCATCACACTTAAATATTTTTGGGACAAAATATAACATGGTGTAATTTTTTTTTAAATCATTTTAGTTCCATATTCTGAACCAACTATTATATACGAGTATTCAGGTTTCGCATAAACTAAAAGTAATGTTTTATATAGCTTGTGGTAGCGGAAAAAATATATGTTATTCTTGAATATATTTCTCAGAGCTTGGTTGAACCAAAACACGTTCAGAAAAAAAAAACTCGATACAAATTAACGATAAACTAACCTATTTCTCTAGTTCTAATCCAAAATATCTGTATTGAATATCAACGTACGGTTGGTATTTAATTATTAATAATAACGTCTTATTTGAATGCAAAACTTGGTTGTTTTTTTATTTTCGATTACTCAACTCATTTTTTTGTAAATATATAGATAATTGTTTCATATTTTGCAATAAATTACAAGCGTTGTGTCATCGCGCTTCTCTTTCTTTGTATGCAGTCTGACAGTGACCGCGGTTTAGCTGTTGTCAGGATCAATGCTCCTGCCTTCTCTGTATGAGAAGAGACTTCTGACCCGCAGTAGAACAATAATATGCTGGTATTTTAACCGTACAACGTACAGTCACCTTTTGCAAAGAAGATGAAGAAGTGCTTTTTGATGAAAATATACATTGATATATATCATGGTTGTAGAATTATAGACCTCTGCTTACCCCTTCCAGGAATACAGGCTGTTATGTTTTATGATCAAAGCAACAGAAATGTAGGAACCTAAAATATCTAATATGTTCGGAGCTAAGCATTCACAAGACTGGCCTTAAAAGATAAAGTAAATACAAGACGGTTATGATGCTTTTGAAGTCCGAACTCACACGAAACCCATTCCTCGTATTATCAAAATGTTATCACGTAGAAATGCTATACGAAAAAAAATCGGTCAAGAGCGAGTCGGACTCGCGCACCGAGGCTTCCGTACGTATAAATAATGTTGATAATTTCTGAAAAACTGTGCTATTTAGAGACATAGTTTTATTTTTCCTGTAATCTTTACATACACTTCTATCACATAGAATAATTTCAGATTTTTATCTATGCAAACTTCGGAGATATGGGGGGGAACGGTATTTTTTTTTAATTTTTCATCAAAAGTCGGAAACTATGCTGCTTAAAAATAAAAAAATAAATGTTTGAGAATGTGCAAACAGCGTTCTTTCATATGATACCCCACATGCCCTAGTAGCCCCACTTCAAATTTTTAAGACCCCTTTCAGTCCCTTTTGCAAAAAAGGTATATTTTTATAAATTTATTTCTTGTTTGCAAAATAGTTGGGCAAACGTCATCTAAAACTATACTAAATTTCAAGTTGATAGCATTAGTAGTTCTTGAGATATCCAGGTGTGACAGACAGACAGACAGACAGACAGACGTAGTCTCACCATAAGGGTTCCTTTTTACCATTTTAGTACGGAACCCTAAAAAAATAAAGTAAATAACAAAAGACCATGTTCCATTCGAAATTTCAATTTTTTTGCACTAAATGGTTCCACTGAAAAAGTAAAAGAAACTTTTTAAGTTCGACCAATCTTACAATCCTCCATTTGTAAAAAAGATAACATTTTATTAAATGCTTTATTTTTACGACCATTAACATTCCTAATCAGCATCTTATTTATTTATATAAAACATGGAGGACTTACAGCTAATAACAACAGACAAAAATAAGGAAAGGCCACTAGAAAGCCAATTACAAATCCTCACGTATAGACTTATAATAATAATTTATGGTGTGAGCAAAAAAAAAAACAACACACAAAAAAGCACATCGCCTTAAAATGTAAGAAGCAATATAACACATACATAATATACATTAATTGGTTACTTGGTTTGCAATTAAATTAAATAATAGAGAAAATATTATGAAAAAAAAAACAAATAATAAACCTACTGTTACTTGAAAAATTATCACATCACATCACATCACCATTATCTTATCACATAACTACACACTAACAGGCTCACATAACCCTCAAATAAAGACACACTATAAATTCAACCCGCCCTGAGTCTCAGTTCTGAGTCCCAGACAAAAAAAAAAAAAGAAAAAGCAAAACAAAAAAAATGTAATGAAAATCGCGAAATGAATTTCATTCGAATAGAGCCTTATCGGACAGCCACAGCCGGTCGCGGATCGGAATGAAAATATAACATAACTAAAGTCAACAAAGCACAAAATTAGTTTTTATCCGAAAATAGTAAGAAAAAACTGGTGGCCGCGAATGCGGGGAGGATAGAAAATTGGACTCCAGTTAAGGTTGGGTGATCTGACGCCAATTATTTGTAAAAGAGTAACCGTGGAGTTTTTTTCCGGGTCATCCGGGCGCTTACCGGGTTAGGAAACGACCAATTGGAACCGTGCACCTACCTTCTTACATTTCATAAGTGCCCAAAATCAAAATATTTTGTTGTTTTACATTATTTACTTTACTTTATTTACATTTACTTTCGTTTTTTGTCATTGTCAATACTGTAGGAGACTCCTTGGGATCGTGGGGTTCGATAGGGATACCGTGTCCTCGGCAAACAGGCAACTGAAGGAACATGGTTGAAGGGTCTCTGAAACTGCCCGTTGCATTTGAAAAAATCTTATTGAATTTGATAGCCAAATTCTTGAAGAAGGCTAGGTATTTAAAATTCCGCTAGGACCCACAGGAGCAGCAAAAAAAAAAAGCAGAAAGAACTCATAAGCGAAAACGAAGTAACAGCGCGGGCAGGCAATGCGATGCGATGGGGTGAGGAACAAGAAATGTCGCGCGGACGAAGGCTTGGGTAGAATGTCCGTAATGTCCAAGAAGCCCGGAATTTGGAAGTTGGTCTTGTGATACCCCTGTGCCTCGGAAAGTACGTTAAGCCGTTGGCCTTGCACCTGATCTGTCTCCGATCGTGTCGGATTGCCGTCCCATCGGGCTATGAGAGTGAGGGAAGAGTGAGTGCATCACTTGTGCACTATATCTCCCGCGCTGAAGGCTGGTCTCCGCTGACATTGGTCGCCATGGCCGAAGGTTGGTCTGGAGTACTATAATATATAATGTTCAAGATAAACACAGACAGAACATAGGTATTGTCAAAGTCAGTCATTGGTACTTGCCCGGATTTTAACTCTCAACCTCGTGCATTAGAGCCATCAACTTTAGCTCTGGGCCATGACATCAATATACCATTAACTAAAAATATTTGTGGAGGTTGGTTAGCAGTCATTCAAGCACAACCTCTACAGTTCCTACACGAAAACATCTACTGTTATGAATAGGTTTCCCACTAGACTTTCTGTTGCAACTGAAACTGTTTTCTCAGTGTTTATCATGGTCTGGCTGTTTGAGTAATTTTTGCAGTTTTCCCAAATGTCCTTCCTTTGGTATTGTTCGTTGAACTCATACCCCCTTATTACAAAACAAGGTTTATCTTCAGATCCAGGTTTAAAACATGGAGCCATTATTGAATTTAGAACTTTATTCCGACTATGGTAAAGTTCCTAAACACAAAACTGACAATTTAGTACCGACCTAAGTTTTCAGTTTTGTATAAAGAACGGTATTTCAATCACTGTTACGTTCTTATTTCAAAAACTGGCTCCATGGTTTAAGTCAAGTCAAAATATAAATTTTGTTTTGTAATAAGACGGCTTAAGTTTAGAGTTGAGCTGCACGACCATTGACAAATGCGTGCACTGACTAGACAAGTCCACTCAATCTGTGTGGTTCTTTTATCAAATGACAATTTCAGACACCAATCTACATGGCCATCAAATGATCTGACCAAGATTATGTCTGGACTTTAAAAGAGACCGTGACCTCTGAGTTTGTTTCAGCCTTTCTTCTCAGAGTAGTCAGAAAGGAAACGCCGACCTCATCTAGTTTAAAAAAAAATATTATTGACTCACTTACAGAAAATAAAAAAAATATCATCCATCATTAGCATTGTGAAAATACATAAAGCCATACTGAGCCATGGGTACCTTCTTTAAATATCCTTTCTTTGGTATTGTTCTTTGAGCTCCTTAAGTTCAGAGTTGAACTGCACGACCGTTGACAAATGCGTGCACTGACTAGACAGGCCCACTCAATCAGTGTGGTTCTTTTATCAAAATAATGACAATTTCAGACACCAATCTATATGGCCTTCAAATGATCTGACCAAGATTATGTCTGGACTTTAAAAGAGACCGTGACCTTTGAGTTTGTTTCGGCCTTTCTTCTCAGAGTAGGCAGAAAGGAAACGCCGCCCTCACCTAGTTTAAAAAAAAATATTATTGACCTACTTACAGAAAATAAAAAAAATACCATCCATCATTATCATTGTGAAAATACATAAAGCGGTACTGAGCCATGGGTACCTACTATAACGATATCAACATGTTGGAAATGGAATGGTGAATGTCTTGATTTTGTCTTGGTTGAATGTGTGTTGTAAGTTGTATGTAATGCACAAAATAATGTTTTTGCCTAAAATCATTCAGTCGTTTTATCTTCAATACACAAACACTAACTCGAAGGCCGCGTAATAACGCGATCGTCGCGCTGATAATGAATGTCACTTTTTGTTCGATGAACCTGAACGTGAGGACGCGCCGGTAGAGGGCGCTTTCTGGTTTTCCGAACAAAAAGTGACATATGAACGATCTGTGTATGAACGCGACGGTTGCTTTAAATAAGACGTGGGGATATAGCATTCCTAATACAAATAATAAATCAAGAGGTTGACAGAATCTAACATTTCACATGCCAGTTTAATATTTTCACCATAGTAGGGTCTAATTCCTTGACATTAACTGGAGTTGCATACAAAGATCCTCCGTCATCTCAATTTGGCGTCGACATGAGAGCACAGACTAAAGGAATTATAGTTGAAAAAAAAATATTACAACACGATCAAACGATTATGAGGTTTGACTTTGAAATAAAAATAACACTTGGCTTTAGAACTACTTCTTATTTATTTATAAATAATTGACATATTTATTTACTCGTCATAGACCTTATCCATCGCATTCTACCAGGCGAGATTGTGGTCAAAAGCTAGAAAACTAATCAAAAGGCAAGTTATTTATTTAATTAACGGTCAGTACCCCGAGTGTAAGTTTGCAAGTCAGTAAACGTAACTAGCGCGTTTGCGTTAAGATTTTTATTCTCACCCTTATATTCTTAGCGTTATGATTTATCGGTCAAATTTTAACGCAAACGAAAGGGTTACGTCTACTCTCTTGCAAACTTACACTTGGAGTACAGGGCTAAAAAAAAAAAAAACTATTTGTAAACAGGAACAATGTTAATTGAAGGAGTAATAAGTAGAAATAGCCGTGGGCCCCAAACTAGGCACAGCCTGTATCTTGGTGGCCCAGAAATAATGTGTGTAATATTAATGTGTGTTGTATTATGTGTGTGTAATTATTGTGTGTGTTGCTACTACTGAGCATGCGGTCTTGCGTTCAGTTTCCAGGTCGGGCAGTGTTGTTGGGTTTTTCAATCTGGCAATTCTCAGCGGCCTTTTTTTTTAGGTGGGAAATTATCAAATAACTTCTCCCACTCTGGGCGGAGCGGGAGGGCGTGTCAGACTTTTACTGACTAAAACCCAACCGTGTTGCTTTTTTTTTTTTTTTTTAATCGTTGCTCCACACTAGGAATTTCTCCTGTATTGTGGGTGCGTTGACATACATTTAAACTCACATACTCAAACAGCCAGACCCGAAACAACTACTTGTAGGTCATACAAATATTTGTTCCGTGCGGGAATCGAACCCGCAACACGCAGCGCAGCAGTCAATCGCTTAACCACTGCGCCAACCGTGCCGTCAATTGCCTTCATTTGCCTGTGTGCCAGGACTACGATATCCCTTTCGGACAAACTCGCAACCCTGGCAGGCATTGGCCCTAATGGACCCCGTCAATTCGTGCTGACATCTCTTTTAGGCGCGCGTGGAACATGGATTTGTGACCGGTTGATAGCAATAGGCTCGACCCCTGTCACATTGGACTTAAACATAACTGCACAAAATATGAAGGTGTAGAGCAGTGGTGACCCAGTGGTAATGGCCGTGGTCAGTGGGGGGGTCGTGGGTTCAAATCACCGCTGCTTTAAAAACGGTGAAGGAAAACATCGTGAGGAAACTGGCATGTCCTAGAACTAAAAAATTGAAGACATGTGACATCCACCAACACGCACTGGGCCAGGGTGGTGGATTATGGTCCTGTTCATCTCACAAAGAGAAGGCCTGTGTCCCAGCAGTGGGGACATTATAGGCTCATTATGTATGTATGTACTGTATGAACTGCCCATCCCTTCGGGAAAACCAGGCGTTATGTTATGTTATATCCCGTAGGCTCAAGTCAAAAGAAAGCATGGCTGCCATTGGATTCCTTTATCAATTCTAAACCTACCCTTAAGCTATGGCACGCAGTTACTTTAACACCCTGTATAATGTTCTGGGAAACCAGCCGTCTCTCTGTGAGATGGCGTGGGCCGTGCGGGATGGAAGATGTCACATGTCTTCAATTTTTTTTTCTAGGACATGCCGGTTTCCTCACAATGATTTCCTTCACCTTTTTGAGAGCAGTGGTGATGAAATAATTTATACAAAGTTCGAACCTACGACCTACAATTCGTAGGTCACGGCCGTTCCCACTGGGCCACCACTGGTCTCAAGTAAGAGTAGTTTGTAGGTAAGTAATTTTCCGGCGAAAATCTCCAACAAGAGAAAATACAAGAATTTGTGTTTATTTTAGGAGTTCTAGAGATTATTTAATTTTGTGTAATAAACACTAATTTTGTTTACTTAATCATATTTACGCCAAAGAAACATCAAGTGGATCTTATTATTCTATGCTGCGTATAGTTTGTTAGTTATTTAATTCATGGAGCAGACTTCAGAATTTCGTTTAAATTCAGAATACGAAGTAAATAGCGTTAATCTATATATATAAAAGAGAAGTCCACTCACTGACCACTCATCACGAAATCTCGGAAACTACTGGGCCGTGAGGTCTAAAATTTGGCACAAGCACTCTCTATGGGGTGCAGGCGCGCACTAAGAAAGGATTTTTATAAATTCGCACCATAAGCGGTTGAAAAGGGGTGTCAAAGTTTGTATGAAACTCCTATGTTTTTAAAGTTAGAGACATGAATGTTGGCCTGATTGTTCCTTTCGACTTCTAGGTGCTCACTAAGAAAGGATTTTACGAAATTCGGCACTTACGGGTGAAAATAAGGGTTTTTAATGTTTGTATGATAAATGTACCAAATGCAGTTAAGATCCAAATTGAATCTTACGGCAACGAGTTATTGCATACTTTACATTGAAATTAGAATTCGGAGGCCGATAAAGATCTAAATTGAATTTTACGACAACGCGTTAATGCATATTTTACATTGAAATAAGATTTTTTGGAAGTTTCTTGAGGTTTATATTTAGTTTTTTTTCTAGGTGGCCAGTATGTTTCAGTGCAGGCGTGATAACGTACTAAAGTTTTTATGCCAGTTCTAGGTGGCCAGTATTTTTCAGTATGCAGGCATCTGCTAAAAGATAATGAAATGAGGTTCTAAGTGGTATTCAGGTAATTTGAACGTTGCATTTATAGCATTAAAGTCGAGAATGCCAAGGGGAAAACTTCACAATGTTTAACCTTAATCGCGGCTTGCAAGCCGATCGTATCAAAAAACGAAGTCATGTATCAATCACAGAATACAAACCTAAGCGATACACGTTGAAGCTATAGTTACCGAAATTTCTGTTCTGCGATATTTTGTTATTACTTACTACTAATTTGCTTTGAAATATTTTTCATCGTCGTTGTTTGGTTTTCGTTTTGGTTTGTTTCGCTTCCTAATTTTAAATTGGAGGATAAGAAATGTGTTTTTACCTATTGCCGGGTTGGAATTTTGTTATTTCTATTTCTTTGCGAATTACTTATTGTGTAGGTATTTCACACTGTGGTATTACTATAATAGTTTTTAGTATTAGTCGTTCTTACTAGAAAAAGTGTCCTTGAATACCTACGTTCGTATTTTAATTTTATTGCTTAGTATCTTTGGTTTAGGCTGGTGTTGTAAGGGTTCGAAAAAGGCGGGAGAACTATTCCCATTTTAAATGGATGTCAGCACCAACTGACGGGGTCCGAAAGGGCCAATGTCTGCCAGGGTTATGAGCCTGTCCGAAAGGGATATCGTGGCCCTGGCACACACAGGCATTTGAAGGAACACGGGTGGGTTTTAGTCAGTAAAAGTCTGACACGCATCAAAATGACCTTCATTGAAATTTCCTGAGAATCAGATAATTATTACTCCCTGTTGTGCGTCCCCAAAACCAGCAATAAAAATACCATCTTGAAACACCTGGAACTCAAATGGGAATAGTTCTCCCGCTGCCATGAGTTCACAAGTGGTTCCGTAGGTGCCATTACAAGACATTTCAGCGACGTATTCACGCTTTGAACCATAAACAGCTCCTCCTGACCGATCCTGGGTGAAAGGTTGGAATATTTCCCAGTTTTTAGACACGTGGCGCACAATGCTGTCTCGAATTTGAGAAGACAATGACATGGCCACGTTACTGTTCACCAAATAGGAGAGAGATGAAAACAAGTATGCGCCATCGCCAGGGATATTTACTATTTGGCAAAGAATTTGCATGCCACAATTGTGGCGATAAGTCCCCTCTATGAGGTGTGGCTAGAGAGGCGCCACGGCTTCCTCACCTTCCGCCTGACGCACGTCCTCACAGGACACGGTTGTTTCGGGAGGTTCTTATTCAGAATAAAGCGGGCGGAAACGCCCGGGTGTAACCACTGTGTGGATTGCCCGGAGGACACGGTGGAGCATACGGTTGAGGTCTGCCCTGCTTGGGCGGAGCACCGCCATGTCCTCACGGAGGCGATCGGCGGCGGCGATCTCTCGCATCTGGCCCTGGTTCAGGCTATGGTTTGGAGCGAGAGTGCACGGGAGGCCGTCACCTCCTTCTGCAAAGCAGTAATGCATGCGAAGGAGGAGGCGGAACGCGTGAGGGTGAGGCAGGGTTCGCGCCCTCACGCCCTTAGTCACGGCAGGAGACGCGCCGGGCGTCGGGAATCGCAGGCCGATTCCCGGCCACCGTGGGCGCGGGCTTGCGGACGGTGAGCGATGGGTAGCTCGCCGTCCGATAAGGACCAGGCCCGGGTCGACGGCGCGTTGTGTTCCACGCGCGCTTCAAAGAGATGTCAGCACCAATTGACGGGATCCGAAAGGGCTAATGCCTGCCAGGGTTACGAGTCTGTCCAAAAGGGATATCGTGGCCCTGGCACACAGGCATTTGAAGGAACACGGGTGGGTTTTAGTCAGTAACAGTCTGACACGCCCTCCCAGCTCCGGCCAGAGCGGGAGAAGTTATTTGATAATTTACCACCCAAAAAAAAAAATGGCAGCGGCAGAACTATTCTCATTTGAGTTCCAGGTGTTTCAAGATGGTATTTTTATAGCTGGTTTTGGGGAAGCACGGTAGGGAGTCAAAATAATCTGATTCTCAGGAAACTTTATTGAAAGTCATTTTGATGTTTTAATTCCGTTGGCTAATTTAAATAATAAAAAAACCGGCCGAGTGCAAGTCGGACTCGCCCACGAAGGGTTCCGTACCATTATCTATAAAAATGGCAAAAAATCACTTTTGTTGTATGGGAGCCTTCCTTAAATATTTGGTTTATTTAAATTTAATTATTTATTTTTAAAGTGAATATATAACTTAATATTCTGTGAATATTTCAAGCGTCTATCTGTTGCCGTTATCAATATCTAGCAAAAACGAGCAAAAATATCACGTTTGTTGTATGGGAGCCCCCTTAAATATTATTTTTATTCTGTTTTTTAGTATTAGTTGTTATACCGGCAACAGAAATACATCATCGGTGAACTTTTCAACTGTCTAACTATCACGGTTCATGAGATACAGCCTGGTGACAGACGGACAAACGGCGGAGCCTTAGTAATAGGGTTCCCGTTTTACCCGTTGGGTACGGAACTCTATAAATATCTTTTGACCCCTCACGCCGGCAAAATTGAAGAATCACCGACCGTCACCGACTCAGCGGTAAATATGCAGTTGAATTCACAATCCCAGTCCCAATTCACTGCTATTGATTTTGTCGAGAAGTCACTTGCCTATAGTGAGCAAACGGAATGCGAGTCATTTTTTTTAAAGATATTGCTAAACCGTTGCTTCATCTACTTATATTAATATTTTATAGTTTCTGAGATCTTTTACCCATTGAAAGCCACGTTATTATTTTGTGAGTGTCATAACATAAGGCCATAATTTAATCCGAAAAATTAAAAGACGGTAAAATGTTTACCGCCCAACGAAGTGGGCACGGGTCAGCTAGTTAAAAATAAAAGCTTAAGGGGCCGGCGTAGCATGCGTAATTCATGCAAACGTAATACCAAAATAATTTGTAAATCAAACATATTCTTAAGGTAGTGTATATTGATTTCGATTGGATTACAGAATATCTATGTGCCCAAATATATATTATGAAAGGACAATAATATAAAGACAAGATATTAGAAATTTAAAATTTCTTTATAAAACTTATTTTTCTCATATCTCTTGTGTAAATCAGTGTTCATTCAAAATATATATTTGGGAACCTAGATATTCTGTATTCCAATTGGAATAAAGACACACTACCATAAGAATATGTTTGATTTAAAAATGATTTGGGTATTACGTTTGTATGAACTAGGCATCCATCTTAACATTTACCTATGACTTTTAATAGCACAAATTATTTTATTGGAAAATATTACGTCCATAAAGTGCTACTAATAGTTGTTACTGGAAAAATATCCGAATCAATTAGTCAATTGGAAACGTTCAATTTCCAAGAGAATAGACTAATTGGAAAGGCTGTTTTTTTCTGGAAAACGATATCAATTAGTTGTTACTTGAAACTCTAATTGGTTATCGACATGCCTGCACTTTTGTAGATTTGAAAATCGACTGAATATTTGACGGGCCAGGATTTTTTTTTTTTCACAGAAAAAGTTTTCAACTTGGTTTGTTACGATTTTATCTAGGGACGATTTTATCTCTACGACAAAGTTGCTTTTTAACGTGACAATAGCCCACGTCCACGTCACGGCATCACACAGGGAAGTAAAATGTATGGAAATGTAGAAAGACGCTATTAAATTTCCGTTTACGATAACGTTATAACGTGCACGTATTTCCATACATTTTATTTTTTCATTTTATTACGTCCACGATAATATCATCAAGTTACAAATTATAAAAGTAGCACATAAACTATAAGCAACATGATCGAGTTCTGTACACGCAAGCTAACCACTCAAGGTCATTGGCATATATATGAGTCTTAAGAAGAATATGGGACTATAGCCAACTCGATCATGTTGCTTATAGTCAATGTGCTACTTTCCGTGTTCTGTACACGCAAGCTAACCACTCAAGGTCACTGGCATATATCTGAGTCTTAAGAAGAATATGGGACTATAGCCAACTCGATCATTGATCACTGAGCTCACGCAACGCGTCGTACGTTCAGCCAGTAATAGGACTCGCCCATCAAGGAGCGCTGTCCCCAATTTGACGCATTATTAATTTATTATACACAAAACAAAAGATATTTTAAATAAACGCGTATAGGTAAAGATCAATAATTAAATTATCTTTAAATTGGTGAAGGTTTTAGAAAAATACGCTTGGTAGATTTTGCGCCATTCTCAGTTTTTTATCTGCGTTAGACATAACTTTACAAATTAATTTCACTATGAAATATAAACATAATCTAAAATATTCACATATTAAGTTATTGTGAAAATGCTCTAATTTAACATATATTTTTTCAAATAATTAACACTACTCGATCTTCAGTTTAAAATCATTAAAAGTCGGTTATCGTCGCCTTAAGGTGTATATGCACTGCGTCCGTTTCGAGCCAAGCAAACACGATTCGAAGTTATGTAGTTACACTGTTTGAGTGGTCGCTATAGTGTTACATCCGATTCGAGTTCAAGCTGTCACTGTTGACTTAGTTTCCAATATTCTCAGTTTGAAGAGTTTCTTGTAATAAAGTGCAAGCTGATGATCATATGAAAACTAACTCTATAATTACGTAACGAAATAATGCGAATGAAAGTATACCTATATTTCGTCGGTTTAGGTAGTAAATAGAATAGAATAGAATACTCTTTATTATGTACACAATAAAAGTTACAGACATAAATGTTTAAAAATGTTGTTAAATGTTGTATGTAAATGTTTATTTATGTTTAAAAAAGGTAAACAAAAAAACCACGTGACGAGACAGCTGTGAAGTAACCGAGTAAACGCAATATCTGTCACTTCAGTTGTCATGCTACTTCACAGTTATGCTCTTCAATATAGCAACGTTATAATTCGTTGACGTTTTGAGAACCTGTATTTTTGGGCTCTTTACAATAGACAGATTACAATATATTATAGTATTATTATTAATAAATTAAAAAATTTGTGCTCAAGCAGTTATATCAACGAAGAGTAGTTAAAGAATAAAAGATAAAGTTTAACATACATTAATAAAAGAGGAAACTATCGTAAAAATAAAAAAACCTATTAATTTGGCTAGAAGTTTCAACGATGTTATTTTTAAACAAAAAAGTGTCATCTATGGAAAACCTTTTTACGATTTGTTTGCCTATACAGGGTCAAATTAAATTAGCTAGCAAAACTCTGCAGACGTGATACTACCTAAACCAATGGAGTATAGTGAAGACCAGAAAAGAAAAAAAAAACATGGGTAGTCATGGAGACTGTCCACAGAAATGCAAACTTATTACTCAACGCACTTATAAAAGTTTTAACTTCAATAAAATAATGAATATCTAAAACACAATTTAAACAATGCACAGTAACAAATTAAACATTTCATGTCGCCAATTTAACTTAACTTACTGCCAAAACAGTATGTCAGTGCGGACATGTTGGTGACGTGAACCCATAGGATTTTCCTCTACCAAAATTCGTTCAATGCGCCTAAATATTTTTTTACTCCAAAACCGAATACTTTTAAAAGACAAGACAAAGGTAGATAGAACAAAAGAATTGTCATGTTTCTGCCCATAATAAATAATATTTTAAATAAACCCACACGTCAAAGAAGTAATAATATTTAAAAAAAAACAACCGACTTCTAAAAAAAAACACAACATAGTGAAAAATAACTTTAATTTCGGAAGTCGGTGTCTTTTGATCTGTATTTTAGTTTTTGCCACCGACTTCCGAAATTAAAGTTTTTTTTTTTTCATTTGTAGTGCTTTTTTTTTTGGAAGTCGGTTGTTATTATATTTTTTTTACTTTTTTGTGGGTCAGTTTGTAATTTATCTAAGTTACAATAGTCTAAATTTCCCGATGCAGGGGCGTTAATTGTTGAAGAGTATTACTGGTAAGAACCAGGAGAACTGGAGCAGACGGTAATTTCACCAGGTACATTGTGACGAACATAAATTGCTTAGATTTGATTACAACCATATAAAGTGCCGTAACATTCACAATCCGTGAAATACTTATTAAGTAGTTCAGGTGGCCATCTGTTGTTTTTATCATCAGTTCCACTTCACCAAGCACCTTGGTGGTTTCCGAGTGAAAATGTATGAGATTTTTTTTATTTATTTGTTTAAAGGGCTTTGTCGCTTAGCGACTACATTGCCCCGTGCAGAAAAACACAAAATTGTTGATTATTATCTACCTTGTCACTAATTTGTACAATTGTTTAGCCTTATCGGACACTGCAAAAGCAAGGATGGCATTACAACAGCCAATATCGTACAACACACTCCATCAGAATATGAAAAACAAATGTATGAGATAGGGACTACAAAAAAAAACAGTCCACATATTATTGACGGAGAAATCGGTGAAATTACAAAAATAAACAGACATACAGACGAACATAATATAACCTCCTCCTTTTTGGAAGTCGGTTATAAACCAGACGAGGTAGATGTTTTCTGTCTACTCTGATAATAAACACGGAAACAGACTCAGAGGTCAGTCTCTTTTAAAGTCTAGACATAATTTTGCTCAGATCATGTGCTTAACAAATCCATGAAAAATATAACACAACATCTCGCCTTGTTTCACCAAAGGGTTGGGCAGAGGTTTACAGTACACCCACATTTCGCCATTTAAGTTTAAGTCCCCTGTAATAGGGGGCGAGCATATTGCCATCAACCGGATTGGCACAAATCCAGACTCAAGACAAATTATCAAATGATGATGAAAGACGAAAGTTTCATAAATATGTTTATTAGGGTTCCGTACGTCCAAATGAAAAAAAGGAACCCTTATAGGATCATTAGAAAGAAAGAAAGAAAGAAAAAGTATTTATTGGGACTCGCACAGATCACAAATTAAATAAAACACACTCATAGAAACAAAGAATAAAACCAAAAATAAAACAAAGAAAAAAAAAAAAAAAAAACAGAAAGTCCTGTACAAGGCCAAAAGGCCCGTATCTCAGCATGGTGCTGCGGCACTTAAAAATAACTGTTACAGCGCTGGTATTCTGATAGGGCCCGCTGTGATGTCATGGATAGATTCGGAAATAAATAAAAATAAAAATAGATGAGTGAAATAACATAATAAAAATAAACATATGATAATTATTTAATCAAATTATTGTAATAGAAAACATACACCGCGTGTGAGAACCATTCATGTGTCAGTCTGCCCGTCCCTCACAGCCGATTTGCTCCGAATCTACTGGACCGATTAAGTTGAAATTTGGTACACATATGAATTTTTGTGACTCAAACACGGAAGTGTAACGTAAGTTAGTATATTTTTAATGTAGGGATCACTTTTGAGAGGCTTATAAGGCAACAAAAAAAAAAGTTATGCTAACTGTACCTCGTGACACATTAAATGAAAAAGCTACTTTTATATCATTTTCAAATAAATAGTCGTAAAGTTATTTAAGTTAAAAATAGATGAAAATCGACCATTCCTCCCTTATCTCCAAAACGATTGAGTTGTATGCATTTATAGATTACAGTAAAATCTATAAGACGTCTATGGTCGTAAAATAACATGGTAAATCTCTCAATATTATGCTTAAAGACTTACATTGAAACACCTTCGGACTTCTTGGCGGGAAAGTGAAGCGTCATGTTCAGCAGTTTGTTTAATTTTCCAAAATTTGTGTTTAGCCGAATATTAATGTGTAATAATGGTGGATTATTAACCATTAAGTGTTTGTGAACGTGCATTAGTGTTGGCAAATAAAACAAAACAGTGCAACTTCGCTTCAAGTTCTCTCAAGAAGTCCGCGTGAGGTCTCAGTAAAGTGCCACATCTTTACTGAAACTCAAGGGGAGTGGGCGGGGATATCATCATCATGCATTTATAATTAATTTCATCAATACTATACAAGAACTAAAACGTGACATTGGCTAAATGCACAAACCGTGCGAAGCCAGAAGGAAAAAAAAAAAAAAAAAAAAAGACTTACATTTGCAGTAGGAATCTATGGCATGTTTTTAACTACAATGTTAAGTTTGTTCTTAGGATAAATTCAATCCAACTACGGAACCCTTCATTGTGCGTGGTCCGACACGCACTTGGCCGGTTTTTAGATGCATTGCAGAATTTGCAGTACGTACCTTATTTTCATTAGTAAAATCGAAATAAAATGTACAGACGGTCCATTCTGTAAAAATCTCTCCGGGAAAAGTTAAGTGGATTGAGCTGTCACCTAAGACAATCCCTAGCATTAAGTGTAATAAAAGCTCACTTCTCTCAGCTGTATGTATACAACAAGGACATTAAAATATTTGCTTAACAATAGAGAGGACATAGCGAACAAATTCATAATCCGATACATTTGTCCTAGTGGACAAAAGTCGCTCAGTCTAGTGTGGTATGCCTGCATGTCAAGTCGCATTCGTGTCCAAAATTATTTTCGAAGTCCATGTATATGCCGAATTGTGCATTATGGTATTGCAAATCCCGGAGTGATAAAATTACTACATTAACCACGGTTTATTTTCGTAAATATTTTGTAATTTACCCAGTATTTAGATAAAATAAATCATTTTCTTAGATGTTTGAAACTATTTGACGGTTGGTGTCGCTAAAAGTGTAACGTGTCAAACTTAGCTATTTTGTAATTTTGCTAAATTATGCCAGATGGCGTCACTGAGACATGGGATCACAATATCTCTGTGACATTACTTCTGATAGCCTCTCTATATTATCTATCTTGAATCTCTTTGATACACAATGACATGAATAAGTAAATAGATTGTTTTAATTATTGTGAATATTATTGTTTTAATTGCTGTCACTTTTTTTTTTAGTTAGTTTTAATCATGGTCTGGCAATTTGAGTCATTTATGTGGCCTACCCAAATGTCCTTTCTTTGGTATTGTTCGTCGCATCGTTGAGCTCCTTAACTTCTGAGTAGAGCTGCACGATTACTGATAAATGCGTGCCCGTGTCCACTCAATTTGTGTGGTTCTTTCCTCAAAAGACAATTTCAGACACCAATCTACATGGCCTTCACATAGTCTAACTAAGATTATTTGCGTGGCCTGAGATTGTGACGTCTTAGTTTGTTTCTGCTTTTCTTCTCAGAGTAGTCAGATAGGAAACGCCGACCTCATCTAGTTTTAAAAATATAACTGACGTGTAAAAGTGTTTGTACAAACCTATTTACATAAATAAAAATCATTTATCATCATCTAACACTTCACAAAAATTCTCACTGTGAGATTTTTCAGAATAGACCGGCAGACGTTAGTCTACACTCCACCTAAGAATAAACAATGGGTACAAACACAAACAAGTAACGTCGATAGAAACAGTCAATTGAACCCGTCGTCTGCCGCTTCTAATTTCAGTTAACCCTCACAATTAGCATCGGGGCCTATTGGATCCGTGCTTTGGTAACGAGAGTCGAGATGTGTACTCATAAAGTCAACCCTAGCGTACCATCAGTGAGTGGTGTGATAAGGGTTGGGAAAGATCAATAATATTAGCTTTCGGGTGTTGAATAAAATTAGGTATTTTAAGTATTTGTTATATAAAGGACACTCGTTTGCTTTATGAGAAAATGGGTCTGTTTGGTATACTTTAGTACTTCATAGGTCTACTTATTATTACGGAAAATTGTATTAAATAAAATACATGTGCGAGAGCAAAAGTGCGGTTGGTGTGCACCCTTAGGGGCGCTATGGAGCGAAGAATTTAACCCCCCCTGTGATACCCCCATGCAACTTGTGGTGACTGGTCATCTTGCTGACCATGGTTTTGTTACTGTTTTATTAATATTAATAATAAGAAACAGTTAATTATTAATAATTAACTGTTTTTTATTTTACTTCCATGGTGCTAGTTTATCATTTGTGACTTCGAGTTATAGCTATCGCTTTATTAAAGCGGGCACGCCCTTTATGCCTGGAGGCTTTTATTTAGATACGTTTTGTCTACGTTATTTCTTCTTGAGTATAGTTTTCGACGATTATTATATATATATATATTTTTTTTTTTGTGTAGTGGTGTGTGCTAGCTAACATAAGGCAAATAGTTTAATTTAATGTTTTGTGTTGCGTAATGCAAATTATTTTACATTGTATTGTATAGATTCAAGTTTTATATGTGAACCAGACAGCAGTGCTGCTGGGGAGTTTGTTGCGCCACTTCTTCTTCCCAGCTAAAGCACTAGGAAGTGGTAAAGGGTGGGCGCTTTTGGGGGACTGTCTTATGTAATTTTTGACGTTCGAAAAGTGCTGATTCTCAGCCTAGTTTGAATAAATGACTTTTGATTTGATTTTGATTTGCAAGCAGCATCCCTACATGAATTTAAAGTTTTTTATTATTATCTTGCTCAGATAATGTGGTCATCAAATGTATGAAAGACATAACATAACATCACGCCTTGCTTCATCAAAGGTTGGGCAGAGATGTACAGTACACCCACATTTCGCCATTTATGTTTAAGTCCCATGTGGGGCGAGCATATTGCCATCAACCGGATTGGCACAAATCCAGACTCAAGACCAATTATCAAATGATTATGAAAGACGAACCTAGCCTGCAGAGTAAGCAAGCTGAAGTGGCAGTGGGCTGGCCATGTTTGCCGAAGGACCGATGGCCGATGGAACAGACGAGTCCTGGAGTGGAGACCGCGTATCGGAAAGCGTAGTGTGGGACGCCCCCCAGCTAGATGGACCGAAGACCTTAAAAAGGTGGCTGGGCCAGACTGGAAGTAGAAGGCGGAGGACAGGGTGCTGTGGCATAGCCTGGGAGACGCCTATGTCCAGCAGTGGACTGCTATAGGCTGAGTTGATTGATGAAAGACGAGAGTTTCATAAAATATGTTTAATAAGGTTCCTTTACAGGATCACTCGTGTGCCAGTCTCTCCATCTGTCACAGCCGATTTGCTCCGAATCTACTGGACTGGTTAAGTTGAAATTTGGTACACGTGTGAATTTAAACATTTTTATCTGTAACTTTTATGGTGTACATAATAAAGAGTATTCTATTCTATTCTATTCTGTGCCGTGTTTTCAATTCAGCCGAAAGACTTCCACTGCTGGACATAGGCCTCCCCCAAAAGGAGAGGGGGAAGGGTTACCATAATCGCCACGCTTGGCAGGTGGTGAAAGTGCTCCCGCAAAATTCTTTTACAGCGTGTTTATTTTCCGTGATCAGCGTAGTTAACGGTTAGTAGTAATGCTCATTTTATTATTACCTACGTAAACTCACGCCTTCTTTCCATGGAGGTAGACAGAATGCTACAGAACGCCACCTACTCCGATCATCCTTACATACTTCTTTTGCTTCGTTTACGTTAAACATCTGGGCATACACGCCCCCTGGTTGCGAATACTACGCTCCTGACCTTTCTGAAGAACATCACTAATAAGCTCACTACATGTCATTTTCATTTTCATTGTCAGAAAATGAACTACCAGTAATATATTACGCTATGATAACTAATGACCTGTTTATCAAGCAAACATGGTGATAACAGCAATTTCTGTTCCGAATGTAGCCTAGAAGCATTTCAACGGTCACGCAAACTGTCATTTTCGGTTGACAAATTGACAGCTTTCGACATTGATGTAACTGGCATTTGGAGCTTAATATTTATCGGCATGTAATAATTTAATTGAACCTCAAATAATTCTAATTTACCTTTTCTGAAAATGTATGAATATTCCTATTTTGGTGTCCGAAAAATACGAAATAGCCAAGTAAATGCAACCAACTTGGATGTTGCGGTTGGTAACAGTTTTTTTTTTGTTCATGGCGTGGAAAATCCTCATGGATGTCCTCCGCCCTGGGGTGGGCGCAGGGGTCTGTCAGACTCTTACTGACTAAAAATCAACCCAGTGTTCCCTTCCCACACTTGCACCGGGGATCTTGGGATCTGTTATTACTTCCGTGATCCCCGGCTAGTGCCTGCCCGCCTCTGCGGGCCTCCTCAAGTCTGGGGGTGAGGTGTTTGACCCCCTCCCCCACGACGTCTTAAAGGGGCGCGCGTGGAACACTACGCGCCGCCACTTTGGGTCCAGTGTGATAGGGGGCGGCGGATGTCTCCAAGTCCACCGTCCCTGGACCCATTAAGGGGAGCTGGAAGAGGGCGTTGTCGGCCCTCCGCCGTGCGCCACTGCGGGCAAGGTGAGTGGACGAGATCTCCCGCTCCCTTTCCGCAGCCTCCTTCTGCGACACGACTATTTTGCAGAAGGATACCACCGCGTCCCAGGACTCCTCGCTGCCGACCATCGACTCGACCATGGCCAGCAGCGACAGGTCACTGCCTGCTCCTGAAATGAGGGCACGGCGAGGCTCCTCCCAAGCGGCACACTCTGCTAGCGTATGCCACGCCGTGTCCTCCCGGCTGGTAACAGTTCTAACCTAACCTTATCAGGTTGATCGGGGTATCCTAGCTTAGTTACTGCGATATCTGTGAGAAAAGACCAAATAGTAAAAAGACGCTCATTTATTTAAAAAAATAAACGAGCGAGCCTTAGCAACTGTGCAGCGACAGAAATTAATCACAAAATTTTAAAAAGCTAAATACTGGAATATTTTATTCGAATACTTTATTCATTACTAGTAGTCTAAGCTAGTGGTCGCCCACTGGTCGAAATTCGACCCCCTCTACTTAAAATCCATATAGTACTTACTAATTCCATGAGTACACTAATTCCATCTTATTATAAAGTACCTACTGATTCCATGCTATTAAAAAGTACGTACTTATTCCATGCTCAAGCTGTCACTTCCTGTTGCACACTTCCGTCCCTTTTCACGAAATCACGCTCACTGACGGCTACACATCAAGCTATACATTTCCAGTATACACAGACCTCTCACTGTACGGGAATCCTATACAATGCGAGATCGGCTTATACTGGAAAAGTATAACTTGATGTGATAAAAAATCCGTGCATCATTAGACGGTCAAAAATTATAAAGGTTCCTAACTTAAAAAAAGCGTACCATCGTGGACACTGGTGCCGCCACTTTTCAACCTTATGCTCTAGTAATAAGGTCGAAAAGTGGTTAGGCGCCAGTGTCCGCGATAGTACATCATTATGATAAATGATTTTATTTCTGTAAGTAGGTTTGTACAAACACTTTTAAGGCTTCTGCAGACCGGCGTGACTCGCGATACGACACAAGGCACCACTCATCGCGCGATATGTTGGGCCTTTGTGTCGCGTCGCGTGTCGCGCCGGTCTGTAGAAGCCTTTACACGTCAATCATATTTTAAAAACTAGACGAGGTCGGCGTTTCCTATCTGACTACTCTGAGAAAAAAGGCCTAAACAAACACAGACGTCACAGTCTATTTGTAGTCACTCCAGACATAATCTTGGTCAGATCATGTGAAGACCATGTAGATTGGTGTCTGAAGTGGTATTTTTATGAAAGAACACACATATTGAGTGGAACTGTCCAGTCATTGCACGCATTTGTCAGTAATCATGTAGCTCAACTCAAAACTTAAGGAGCTCAACGATTCAACGAACAATACCAAAGGGAGGATATTTGGGTAGTCCGCATAAAATACTCAAACAGCCAGACCATGATTAAAACTAACTGAGAAAAAAACATAAAACTCAAAAAAACATTATCCGCCTTATTACAAAACAAGATTTATATTTTGACAGGGCTTAAACCATGGAGCCAGTTTTTGTAATAAGAACGTAACTGTGATTGAAATACCGTTCTTTATACAAAACTGAAAACTTAGTTCGGTACTAAGTTGTCAGTTTTGTGTTTAGGAACTTTATAAAGTTCGAAATTCAATAATGGCTCCATGTTTTAAACCTGGGTCTGAAGTTACACCTTTTTTGTATTATGGGGGTGAATGTTTAATAAGTTTTTAGATTTAGAGGTTTCACTAAATATTTCCCATATTAATCCTTTAGTCTGACAGTTCATTCAACTCTACCTGGCAAAGCTCAACACAAGTTTACATACTCGGTTCAATCCAACCATATCTATTATTAGCCGAATCGACTGCGGCTAAGTAATTGGTATTGTAGTCAGTTACCATTCTCGATGGATAGCGATACAAGATGAAGTTACATTAGTTATACATAATATATTATTTCATAGCTATATACCTATTGGTGCTTTGTGGAGATGCATTCGAGCTGAAATGTAATCAAATCATATAGGCCCCGTTCATGGTGATGTGAAGGTAGTTGTGAAATGTATTGTGTTTTAGGGTTCCTTAGTGAACAAAGAACCCATAATATAGTTTCGCCATGTCAGTCTGTCTGTGTGTGAGCTTAGCTCATAAGACTCTTAGTACTAGAAAACTGTAATTTGGCATGGATGTTGTATTAAACAAACTGATAAAATAAAATCTTGAAAAAAATTATTGGGTTGGTACAAACGGCTACACATCCACCACACCTCCCTTGCACGTAAAGTGGGGATGTTTTTTTTCTCGTCTATTCCATGGTGTGCGTTATCGTTGGATAGGCCGTTCAATATTGTGGGTCTGCGATAACCATTTTTCAATTCAGGGATCCATTTGCGTAAGTACTATTTTTTGTTAGAGTCTAGTATACCCACACTAGACTAACAAAAAATAGCACTTTAAAGCTTATTATTTACCCCAGCCATTTAGCTGGCAGGTGGGGGGGGGCTAAAAAATCATGGCAGTAGTTATACATGTATAACGAAATTAAAAGGAAAACTATCACAGCTAAGTAAGTAGGCTTAACAAGTTAACGAGTGATGGTCGACCAACTTACATTTGCAGTTGAAGAATTAACCGTCACGTATAACGATATATGGGAGAACTTGTTTTTCAACTACAATGTTGAGATTGTTTTTGGGATAAATTCATCCCAACTACGGAACCCTTGGCCAGTTGGCCTAGTGTCTGGGACAGACTGGATGCGGAAGGCGGAGGACAGGGTCTTGTGGTACAGCCTGGGAGAGGCCTATGTCCAGCAGTGGACTGCTATAGGTGGAGTTGATTATTTTTTTTTATTTAAAAGGAGCGTCTATTTCCTTATTCGTTATTGTTATTATAATACCATAAGTATTTAATTTTATATTTAGGTTTGATAGCCGCAAATGCTCAATGCAATAAATGTTCAATGCTTGGGTTTGAATTACGGCCGGCTTACTAAGAGGAAAACCCTACTCTTTATTATGAAAATATTATTGGTATATTTTCAGTAAACTACACAATACCATGGCCAGATGATTGGATGCTTAAGCATTTTATAACTGAGGTAAACTTTTTAGTTAAGGGCCACATAATTTCAAATAGGCACTGCCTAAAGTGAATCACGTCATTGTGCTTTTGGCTTCCTCACAACTTTGAATAAAGTGTAGACAATTTCTAGTCAATCGCCTATTACGATATCAAGCTTCTGAGCCCTAACCATGAATTAGTAGTAAATTTTTACAACGAGGGCACAAAAAGTAGCGTACCTACAGTGCAAAATGTTCTCCCACAAAAGAACCGCGTACCTGATTAAAATGCAGAAGCAATCCACTTATGCCTAATAACAACTTGGTATTCGGATCTTTACAACAAACCCAAGGGTTAAGTTGGTTGAACGTCCGTGTATATTTTTATAGGTGCACCATAAAAATATATTATTGTGGATTTTTGTATGCCCCTTGATGGAAAAGCAACTCCGTCTACATTCTCCAACGTTCCGGCTTATCATGTCAAAGTTCCGGCTAGCAATCGCTATTTATCGGTGGCATCCGACTATTGCGTTCCAAGCCACCACCTTCCGGCATTTCCGGCAAACCTCATGCTCCGTGCCGGGTACCTGTTTTACACGCGCAGCCACGTCGAGCAGAACTACGGGTCTGGCGAGACCATCCGCCGACCGTCACCATCCCTGGCGTCTGCAGCGTGGCATACCCACTGCGATCATCGTTACACCAGGGTGAGCCAGGTGAATACTGTGCTACTCCCAAAGGAATTTAAGGGAATTTTGTGACCATAAATTTGACTCTTATACAATCTAGCAATCATTCAACTCAGCCTATAGCAGTCCACTGTTGGACATATGCCTCTCCCAGGCTGCGCGACAACACCCTGTCCTCCGCCTTCCCCATTCAGTCTGTCCCAGCCACCTTTTTAAGGTCGTCGGTCCATCTAGCTGGAGGGCGTTCCACTCTACGCTTGCCGGTACGCGGTCTCCACTCCAGGACTCATCTGCGCCACCGGCCATGGGTCCTTTGACAAACATGACCAGCCTACTGCCATTTCAGCTTGCTTATTCTGCAGGCTATGTCGGTAACTCCGGACTCTTATACGTTAGACCTAGCCTAGTCGCCGCAGGAGACGCCCCGGGCGTCGGGAGTTGCAAGCCGATTTCCGGCCACCGTAGGCGCGGGCTTACGGATGGTTAGCGATGGGTAGCTCATCGTCCGATAAGGATCAGGCATTGATTCATATTTGCACATTCAAATCGACTAAATACCAACAGGCGACGGAAAAAAATCGTAAGATAACCCGGACTTATAGTTAACTAGGTGCGCCCCGCAGTTTCAACCACATATGTCTCGACCCCCTGGGAATATCGGAATAAAAAGTATCCTATGTCCTAACTCAGGTCATGGTCTACCCACTTGCCAAATTTCATCAAAATTCGTGCAGTTGTTTTAGCGTGAAAGCGAAACAAATAAAACCTTTTTATCCCGATATTCCATTCCCGTAGGATAATTTCTAATCCCCGCGGGCGAGGCCGCGGGAAAAAGCTAGTGTTGTATATTTTCTTCGATTACAGTTAATGTGATTGTGGAGTTATTGATGGAAAAGCATTAGCTCGGAATACGGCACATATTTCGGTATCTAAATGGTCGATTTGGGGGCGCATTTGCGTTTGAGGTGAGACATTTTTAATCAAGTAATGGCAGCGAGATTTAATTAATGTATATTACTACGGTCCTGATTCTGCTGGAAGTTTGTTATATTTTAATTTGGATAATGAATACCTACTTGAAATTGCAATTAAGTATTACCAAAGTTGTTTTTTTTATCCAAGAGACTAATTTGATATTTGAAATGATTGTTGTTCGTTTAGTTCAATTTGGAGTTTGACATTTGCCCCTGTCAAATTAGTATCTGGCTTACGAACTTTAGGAATACTGGAATAGTCTTAGCGATTGAAAATAAGCTTTATACAACATGTCCCAGAATTAACGCACAACCTCTTCAGGGTCTTTGTACTCATCATTATGAACAACTTTTAATATGGGACCAAACCAGAAATCGCGAAAAAATAATCAGCTGTATGGTGTTAAAATACATAGAGAACGCTTCTGCCCATTCTTTAGTAGTCCCTTAGTCGCCTTTTACGACACCCACGGGAAGAAATGGGATGATGCTATTCTTTACGTCCGGCACCACACGGAACCGCCTCCATTACTAAGGTCTATTTTCAAAATCCTTGAGCAAGCAAAAACGTTTCCTTACGTCTAAGATTTCTATAATAAAATTAATAACTAACAAAACTAAAGCCCAACACATATTGCGTCCCCCGACTTGACCCTAAACCAAAGTCATTTGAAAGCGAACTAATACAAAACTCACTATGAAATTACATAGGAAAATATGAGCTATTAAATACAGGCCCAACTTAAAATAACAACGGTTGAATTTAATAAGCCAGGCCGGTGGCGCCATCTGGTCGGGGTTACGCTAAATTCATAAAACGGTAAAGGGTGGGTACTTCATTTATATAATAAAGGTTAAGAAGTAAGTTTTGTTATGTAAGTTAAGATCGGCTTGTATTTCTTGTAATTTAGAATTTTTCTAATTAAATTTTGTTTTTGTTTCATTAGAGCTTCTTGTGAATAGGATTATTGGAGAAAATGTGTACTACTACTAATCATACTTATTTAAATGTACTATTTTGTTAAGTACCTGGGGGCCTAAAATGGTCGCTTTGTAAGAATCATAATATGGTCTGCGTACAATTCATAGATCCCGCAATTCATCTGTTTGACAGCTGCTATTTGACATTAGACTTCATTAAAGCAATTCTTATTTTGTGGACCATTTTACGAAACTCCGTACAAAACTGTCAGACAGATAAATTGCGGGATGTGAATTGTACGCAGATCATATTATGATTCTGCCAAAGCGTCCATTTTAGGCCCCCTGGTACTTTTTGACAGGCCTACACTGTCCTCCCATACTTAGTAACACTGTAATTTAAAAACATTATATAAGCCAATTATTTTTTAAAAGAGTAACCGTAGAGTTTCTTGCTGGCTCTTCTCCATAGGAAACGACCAATTGGAACCGTGCACCGAGCTTCTGACGTTTCATATGTGGCATGTAGGTTTACGTGAAATAAAATATTTTGATTTTGATGATTGATTTTGAACGAGTTTGGGTGCCAGTAAAATTACAAGCATATGACATTACAGGACATTTTGATTCGTATAGCTGCACATGGTCTGAGTGTGATTTAACTCAAGGGAAGCCCGACTTACCGAGACCCCATGTTTTTCCAATCCCGATTATATAATAAAGGTCGGTTCCTGCACAAAAAAAACCGACATGACTTATGAAATATTGCAGTCATAATGCGCAGACGTTTGTCTGTTGATAAGTTCCGTAAATTCAGTAACTTAACTACTTACAAATACACCAATAGTACTACAAATATTTAAATATAAATAAATATCTGGCTTAATTCTTGTTCGTAGATTTTATTTTTATATATTTTTTAACAAGTTCACCATATACGACACGGTTGACGCAGTGGTTAAGCGATTGTCTGCTGCGCTGCGTGTCGCGGGTTCGATTTCCGCACTGAACAAATATTTGTATGACCTACAAGTAGTTGTTCCGGGTCTGGCTGTTTGTGTTTATGAGTTTAAATACAGGAGAAATTCCTAGTGTGGGGCAACGCTTTTTTTAAAAAAAAAAAAACCGGCCAAGTACGTGTCGGACCACGCACAATGAAGGGTTCCGTAGTTAGGGTGAATTCATCCCAAAAACAAACTTAACATTGTAGTTGATAAACATGCTCTCCGATACATCTTTATACGTTACGGTCAATTCTTCAACTGCAAATTTAAGTTGGTCGATGATTGCTCGTTAACTGGTAAACCCTACTTAGCTGTGATAGTTTTCCTTTTAATTTCGTTACACATATATACTACTGCCATGAATTTTTTCACATATCCAAAACCAACCATTTAGCTGGCAGGGGTGGGGGACACTTGACTCTAACAAAAAATAGCACTTTAAAGCTTAATAAGCAAACGGATCTCTGAATTGAAAAATGTTTTTAGCAGACCCACAATATTTTTGAACGGCCTATCCAACGATACCCCACACCATGTATTAGACGAGAAAAAAAAATATCATCCCCGTTTTACGTGCAAGGCACGTACCCAAAAAAAAAAAGTTTTTCATGGTTTTATTTTACAACTATTTCGGCGTGATTAGTATGTACAGTCATGAGCACGAATATGTAAACGCTTAGCAGAATTCAAAACCGATTTTCTCGTGGAATAACGAATGTAACTTTGAGAAAAGATCTAAAGTCAACGCCATGAGACGAGATAAATTTCATACTTTGGGATTTAAAACTTTAACTGAAATTGCGTATGGTTCAGTTTCCATTGCAACTAAAATTATTTTATGACGTTTAGCGATAATTTCTTCATTCATAAATCAACTTAGATATCTTGAGTTTAAAGTTGATAGTTGTATAATTTGCAATTTTATGTATTTATAGCTACTCATGACGGTTACTTTATTTCATAATAGCTTGGTATCCATAATATTATGTTTGTCGATTTAAGTGAACACAAATGTAGGGAACAGCTGATTTTTTTTTCGCGATTTCAAGGTCGGTCCCATTGAAAAATATGTTCAAAATGATGAGTACAATGACCCCTTTTCGGGTTTAGTATAAACTAAAACTGTAATGTTGTATACACGTTCCAGTCACTCACCTGAAGCAAACTAAGAATTATGCAGTTACCTATAAGTTCAGGTGTGCACACAATGAAGAATCTAAAGGAGCTTTTCCACCGAAAGGAATCGAAATCAATCTTCTGTCCAAACCTCTGAATTTCCTGACAACGTTTCCAAAATAAAAGAGCGCAATTTTTTCGATGTTTAAAATTATGAATGAATTCTTTCAGTCTCAGCTCTAATTATCTGAAGGAAAACGAATCGAATGAAGAATGATTGAATGAACGAGTGAACACGAAGGATCGGGAACGTTGTAGAAACAATCGGTAGATGTGAGAGGAAATCGAATTTCCTCAAAGAAATTGACGAATATAGCTCAATGACATCGGCGCCATTTTGTTCGTTTAGAACTTGCTATGTTTATTTTAAAATTGTGGGAAAACATGACACAGTTACTGTAGTGGCTGAGAGATTTGCATACATTCTGGTTTACGGGTCTTTCGTTCAATTTCCACATGGACATTACTACATTCATTTTGTATGAATATCCTCATTGCTCCGTGTGGTGCCGGACGTAAAGAATACCATTTGCATCCCATTTCTTCTCGTGGGTGTCGTAAAAGGCGACTAAGGGACTTACTAGAGAATGGGCAGCAGCGTTCTCTATGCATTTTAACACCATACTGCGATCGCCAACCCGAGGCGCCAAGCGCAGCGATTATGGCAAACCCCCCCTTTTGGGGGAGGCCCTTTGTCCAGCAGTGGACGTCTTTCAGCTGAAAATAATGTATGAATATCTACAGCTAGGTTCCGGAGCGCGTTTTATAACCATTTAAAGGGCAATTTATGCGCAGGGCATGTCAACTTTTGAGAGCAGTGGTGGCCCAGTGGTAACTGCTAACTGCCCCGACTTACGAGTAGTATGGAGTGGGTTCGAAGCCAGGCGCATTACTTTGTGTAACGAATTTCATCACCACTGCTCTCAAAACGGTGATTGAAAACATCGAGAGGAAATCAGCATGTCCTAGAACTGAAAATTCGAAGACATGTCACATGTCTTCAAATTTTAATCTACCACACCAAACCACAACACAATCACAAGCACCATCGCACAAGTTTTGATTGTTTTTGTTGTATAATATTAGTTTTAAATGCTATATTTGTATTTCATGAGCGTGTCCAAAAAACATTTTTTTCTTTACTACCAACCCGCACTGGGCCCGCATGGTAGATTACAGCGCATTCCCTTTCGAAGAGAGGCCTGTTTCCCAGCAGTTGCAATGGGAACATTATAGACTTATAGAATACTTTAAACTCTTCGCCATGACCTTATTGTATCTTGTATGTATGTCAAGAAATTAAGAAGCTTTTGAACACATTGCACTCAAGTGGCTGCGCGAGCACGAGCCAATATTTGGCGCTTAACAGAACGGTTACCCTTGACCAAGCACTCCAAAGTATATTTCGGTCAAGATGTTAACATTTTCAGCTTTGTAAAGACGATTACAGTTCGACCAAAAGTGATGGAAAATGTCTATACTCCATAATATTGATTATAGATATTTCCATAACTTTTATAGGTATCGGTGAAAACCGTTATTTTTATATTATTATAATTATTATACATTTGAAAAATAACGGTTATCACCCTCGTTATTTCGATATAAACGTATAATAAGATCCGTTATTTTACAATAAATACAAAGCATTCATCATCATCATTCATAATGTCAGCCGAAAGACGTCCACTGATGGACATAGGCCTACCCCAAAAGGATGGTGGTGTTGCCATAATAGCCACGCTTAGCAGGCGGGTTGGCGATCGCAGTAAGTTGTTAAAATGCATAGAGAACGCTGCTGCCCATTCTCTAGTAGTCCTTTAGTCGCCTTTTACGACACCCACGAGAAGAAATAAGATGGTGCTATTCTTCGGCACCACATGTAACGAAGCAATGTAATCTATTTACCATTTACATTAAAGAAATTACTCTACAGTGCATCAATTTCAACAATAATACACAATAGCTGTTGTTATTTTGCCGTTATTTTTCTAATGCTTATAATAAATGGAGTTTAGTCATTAAGTAAATTATATTTGCCCACTGCTGGACAAAGGCCTCTTCTCATACACAGAAGGCACGAGCATTGATCACCACGATTGCTCAGGACGAGTTGGCAATTTCAGTGTTATATTGACTTTAAGTCCCCAGGTCTACTCCGAAGATAAATTCGAAGTATCGGCTGAATGTTCGGTCGTTTTCTGACTATGGCTGACGATGGCTGACTACGGCGAAAAAAACGACGGTCAAAGAGATAAGTAAAAGTCAAAAAACGTGATTTGAAGTCGGGTAAGGATTCAAAGTCAAATAAGGAAACTTTGGAATTCAAGAAACGGCCGATAGTTGTACTTTATTTTAATCAAAGTTAAATAGTTCATAAGGTACGATGGGGTTGGCATATCCGTGTGGATAAAAACCCCCTTTAACTAATAAAGAAAAAAAAAAAAAAAAAACGCCCGAACACTCAGGCCGATACTTCAGATTATTGCTTCGAAGTAGGCTGGTTTTCTCATCATATACTTGTCAAAAAATAATAGGCCCGTTTTGACATTTAACTTGAATCAATTTATCGTGAGTGTCGAGTACTAAGTCGTCTTGTTACTTCACTAGTTACGTTACAATTAAAAACTAGAGTTAAAAGTTACTTCCTTGACGGAGACATAAACAAAAAATAAATAAACGAATGCTACTCGTATTTTCAATATCAAAAGGCCGGAAATGGACAAAAAAATCATTGAATAACGACGAAACAATCGTAACAAGAATCTAAATTGTTTTGTTTTGTATATCTTGCAATAAATTCTTCTTCCTTCTAACATTCAGCTTTATAATAAGTTGTGATAAATAAAATAACCGGTAAGTAATCTAAATTAGCAACGGAGCTTAGAAATACAAACATCATTAGCCAAGCCTTTTCCCGGATGCAGCTGAGTACCAGTATTTTACAAGGAGCAACTGCCTAACTGACCTTCAGAACCTAGTTACTGGGTAATACGATAGGTTTGTGATGATTTACAGTCACTAACAATGCTACCCAGACCAAGTTCCCCATCTGTCCCCATAGGTAAAATCGCACCTCCACTCAAATAGTGTCACAACTCAAAAAAATTGATAAACTCTTTTATTGTATCATTCGTTTCAGAAAACTTCAAAATCTTATCTCAGATAGTGTCAAAAAATCAGTTTTATGTAGACTGGTTTTTTGACTTATGACACTATTTGAGCGAAGGTGTGACCTAACTCTTGGTAAGCTAAAAATATAGACATACCTGCCGTAAAACAATAACATCGTAAAGCAAAAGGTTTATTAGAACTCAAAAACTTTTTAAAGAATTTAAATCGGTTTAGACAAGAAGAAAGAAAAGTACTGATTATTTTACAGTAAGACCCTCTGCTTTTCCAATCCGACTTTAAAAACAGTCTTCGACTTAATCAGTTTCCTGAGCTCAGCTCTGCAAACTATTCCAACACACACATTTTTGACCTCCTGCTCCAGTAGGTAGGGGGCAAACAAACTCGAAACGCTTGTTGAAGTGCCGAAGATCGATCGATGAGTTCGAGAACCGTTTTTCGATAAAATGTTGCATTTTTATGTGAGCCGAGAGCTTTCTAGTTGTGTCAATGTTTGTCGATGCTTGCAAAAGCATTCCGGTGTTTTTTTTTTACTTGTGACCTAGTGATGATTTGTTTGTTGATTCGTTTTTGTTTTGGTGGTAAATAGAACCAACGCCATATTGATTACTGGCAGATTCCTCAGGGATCTTATGTAAATGCCAATATGGGCTCTTGGAGATCGGTGTTTATTGTTTTTTAAAGCAGTCAGCACAAAGCTGCCCATGGAGGAGCTGGTGACTAAGGAGGGGCTCGTGGCTCAAAAGGAGCTCGTGGCTAAAAGAGTTCGTGGTTAAGTAATAATAGCCGCACGGGTCGATCTATCGTGTTAAGCTACGCTTGGCCGGGGTTGACCATCTTTACATACGGAGACTCCGTGCCTCGGAAATCACGTTAAGATAAATAAAACACATATCACTGTCTCGTTCTTATGTGTGTATTCAGAAAAAGAGAGTCCAACCACAGTCGTCTTCACTTAGGTATTTAGAGTGTTGCCTCCACTTTTATCTATACTTTCATGGTCGTGACTGAATGATGAACGAATGATGAGCGTCATCATATATTCTATAAGCTCACGCTCACGCATTTGGTCACGACTAAAGAAAATATAGGCGCTGTGACAATTTTGACAGGACCTGACGTCTCAGTGCTGCCATCTAGTGAACGTCATTTCAGAAAACCCTCATTGATGTAACCTCTAAGTCACTTTTTATGACAGCAAGGGTGGAGAAGAAGGTTGTAATGGCAACACTAATGTAAGCTTGTCACATTGACACTTCCCTTTCCGCCCATATCGCTGAGACATACAACATCATCGTTGTAAGTATAAATTAAAATATATTGGAATAAACCCTGAATACCTATATAGCCATCTTTTAATTAATATATGAACATCAATACAATTTATCTTCCTAAAACCTTTTTTTTTTTTTTTTTTTTTTTTTTTTTTTTTTTTTTTTTTTTTTTCGCTGAGAAATGCAATTACGCATGCCCGCTCGTGGGGGACGAGACGGGGTATGTGGGACTCCCTGTCGGTAATGCCGACAGTATACCCACTAAAACTCAGCGGTGTTCCCGCATCGCCGTGTTGGGAGGGCCATGGGATAACGGTTGAACCTTTTCTTCCACGACCCTCCCGGCGCATGCCCGCCTAGCTGGCGGGCCCCGCATGCCCCCCCGTTACTGGGGGGCTACGGGAATGGCCGGGAACACCTGGCCATTCCCGTCCGACACTGGTGGAGGCCTGTGCAATACAGGCAAGGGTGCCCCCGCACCCGTTGCCTGCTGGCCTCCACCTGGGAGGAGTCGGAGATGACGTTCAAAGTGACGTCTTCTTCGACCCCTCCTCCGCCTTCGGAGCGGTGCAGCGGCAGGGTCGTCCTCCCGCACGCGCTCCGCCTCCTCCTTCTGCGACATGACGTGTTCGCAGAAGGAGGCGACTGCCGCCCAGGACCCCTCATCCCTCAGCATGGCGTTAACCAAGCCGGGGAGTGAGAGGTCCGGTCCGATCACCGCGTGCAGACTGTGGCGCGGCTCGGACCACGACGGGCACACCTCGAGGGTGTGCTGCGCCGTGTCCCCCGCCGCGCCACAGTGGTGGCACGACGGTGTCTCCTCCCGTCCGATTCGGTGCAGGTACGCTCCGAAACAACCGTGTCCGGACAGCACCTGCACCAGACGGAACGAGAGGAACCCATGCGACCGCTCGAGCCAGTCTCGCAGGACCGGCCCGATCGCGTCGAGGGTTCGGCGGCCGAAGGCTGCTGTGGCGAGGTCGCCCGTCCAATGGACGATGATGGCGTCCCTCGCCTCCCGCCGGACGGCGGCCCGCTCTTCCGGGGCAGGGCGTTCTCCTCTCGCCCTCCGCCCCGCCGTCCATTCATACACTCTGGCGAGCACCCACGCCTCGAGTTCCCAAGGAGGGGTGCTCGCCAGAGCACATGCTGCTGCGAAGCCTACCGTGCGGTGGGCTCGCGCCACCCGCTGGGCTATTGCCCTCTGAGGCGCCCGCAAGGCCGCGGCGTTCTCCCTCCTATGGAGGGAGTCTTCCCAGATGGGAGCGCCATAGAGCGCCATACTCTTCAAGATGCCGGCGTAGAGTTGCCGGCATCGCGCGCTCGGCCCCCCCAAGTTGGGAAGCAGCCAGGAGAGCGCGCCCGCGGCCTTCAGCAGGCGCGACGACAGCCCGCTAAAATGCGGGCCGAAGCGCCACCTGCTGTCGAGTACAAGGCCCAGATATTTCATCTGGGCCTTCACCTCAATTCTGACGCCCTCCACAAAGATGTGGGCGTCAGGTGGGGGGCGCTGCCGAGGCCCGTGGAAGAACACGGCCTCGGTCTTGTGCAGCGCCACCGCTAAACCTAGGCGGCGGATCCTCCCTGCGACCAAGGATCCGCCCGCCGAGGCCAAGTTGGCCGCCTCCCTGAAACTGCCCCCCCGGGCGGTGAGGAGAGTGTCATCCGCATAGCAGATGACACTCGTGCCTCGGAGGAGAGTTCCCCGCAAGAGCCAATCATAGCCGACGTTCCAGAGGAGAGGTCCTACGACCGACCCCTGTGGAACGCCGGCTTCAACGGCATACCGCCGGACTTGGCCAGTCCTATCCACCAGGAGGATAGCCCGATCCTCCAGGTAGCTGGCCAGCAGACTGCGCAGGTATCGAGGCACTCCGTGGAATCGGAGCGCCTCTAGGATGGTGGAGTGGGGAACGGAGTTGAAGGCAAGGCCAACAATCCGTCCCCCGCTTCCATCGCCTCCTTCACCTGCCCCTTAAGGCAGGCCAGCGCGTCCACCGTGGAACGCTCAGCCCGAAAACCGAACTGAGCGTCCGACAAGTCCGGCCCGATATCCCGCAGATGGCTCTTTAGGCGAGCAGCGACTATCCCCTCGAACATTTTACCGACCTCATCGAGCAGGACGATGGGCCGGTATGCCGAGGGGGAGTCTGCTGGGCGGCCCTCCTTGCGAAGGAGGCACAACTGCCCCTCCTTCCACGGTTTCGGGAACCTTCCAGACGCAAGACATGCGCTGAAGAGCCAGGCTGGGCACACCTCAAGGGTGTGCTGAGCCGTGTCCTCCGCCGCGCCACAGTCGTGGCACGACGGGGTCTCCTCCCTTTGGATCCGGTGCAGGTACGATCCGAAACACCCATGGGCGGACAACACCTGCACCAGACGGAAAGAGAGGAAACCGTGGGACCGCTCGAGCCAATCCTTCAGGACTGGCCCGAGCGCGTCCAGAGTTCGGCGGCCGAAAACGGCAGTGGCGAGGTCCTCCGTCCAGTGATGGACGATTGCGTCCCTCGCCTCTTGCCGCACGGCCTCCCGCTCTTCTGCGGCGGGGGGCTCCCCGAGCGCCTTACGCCGCGCCGTCCATTCGTACACTCTGGTCAGCACCCACGCCTCGAGCTCCCAAGGAGGGGTGCCGGCCAGAGCGCACGCCGCCGAGAAGCCCACCGACCGGTAGGCCCTCGCCACCCGCAGTGCAATGGCCCTTTGGGGCCTACGGATGGTAGTGGCGTTCTCCCTTCTGTGGAGGGAGTCCGCCCAAATCGGGGCCCCGTAAAGGGCCATGCTCCTGAGGATGCCGGCATACAAAAGCCGGCATCGCGCCTTCGGACCTCCCAGGTTCGGGAGGAGCCAGGAAAGGGCATTCGCAGCCTTCAGCAGGCGCGTCGACAGCCCGCTGAAGTGTGGGCCGAAGCGCCACCTGCTGTCGAGTACAAGGCCCAAGTACTTCATCTGGGCCTTGACCCCGATCCTGACGCCCTCCACGACAATGTGTCCGTCGGGTGGGACGCGCTGCTGAGGACCGTGAAAATACACAGCCTCCGTCTTGTGCAGCGCCACCTTCAGCCCTAGGCGGCGGATCCTTCCAGCCACTAAGGATCCGCCAGCAGAGGCCAGAATGGCCGCCTCCCTGAAGTTCCTCCCCCGGGCAACGAGGAGGGTATCATCTGCGTAGCAGATGATGCTCGTGCCCTGGAGGAGGGTCCCCCGCAGGAGCCAGTCGAATCCAATGTTCCACAGCGGTGGTCCTAGGACCGATCCCTGTGGAACACCGGACTCTGCACCATACTGCCTCACTCTGGCCGTCCTGTCCGCGAGGAGGACCACCCGGTCCTCCAAGTAGCTGGCCAAGAGTGTGCGCAGGTATTGAGGCACTCCGTGATACCGGAGCGCCTCCAAGATTGTCGAGTGGGGGACAGAGTTGAAGGCGTTGGCAATGTCGAATGACACCGCCAGCACTCCGTCCCCCGCCTCCACGGCCTCCTTCACCTGGCTCTTGAGCAGGGCCAGCGCATCCACTGTCGAACGACCCCGTCGGAAACCGAATTGGGCGTCCGACAGGTCCGGCCCCACCGTTCCCAGCAGACTATTCAGCCGTTCGGCGATAATCCCCTCGAACATCTTACCGACCTCATCGAGCAAAACGATGGGCCGGTAAGCCGAGGGGGAGTCCGCCGGGCGTCCCTCTTTTCGGAGGAGGCACAGCCGCCCCTCCTTCCAAGGTTTCGGGAACCTCCCAGTCGTGAAACACGCGCTAAAGAGGTCCCGAAGCCTCTCCTCCATCTGAGAGGCGGCTATGGCCACCACCCTTGCGGGAACACCGTCCGGCCCTGGGGCCGTGTTCTTCGCGCGGAGGCGCAGAGTGCCCGCGTAGAGGTCCGATGCTGTCACCGGGAGAACCTCCTCCTCAGACGGAACCGCCTCCCGCGGGGGGTCCATCACTGGCGGGGTGAAGTCGGTCCTGGACGGAAACAGGGACCGGACCACCCCATCCAGCAATGCCGGCTCGAGGGTCTCCGTCAGCGGAGGACCACAGGGGCGCAGTTTACTCCGCGCCGCCTTGTACGGTCTCCCGAACGGGTCTCTGTCGAGACCCTCCAGCATCTCGGCTCTCGCCGAGTCTTCGGCCGCGCACATTGCCAATTTGAGGACCCTCTTTGCCTCGACGTACGACGCATAGAGGACCCTCTCGCCGTCTAGGTCTCGGGGCCTGCGCCTCCGACTCCGCGTGTAGTCCCTCCTGGCCGCTACGCAGGCGATCCGGAGCCCCGCCAATTCCTCCGACCACCAATAGACGGCGCGTCGGGGAGGTACGCCGCGAGACCGGGGCATGCTGGAGTTGCACACCTCGGTCAGGGACCCCCTCAGCTGGAGCGCTGCGGCGTCCACGTCCAGGACCTCGACAGGAGGCGTGAGCCAGTCCTGGACGAACGCCGCCTCCTCGGCAGCCTCTCGGTCCAGGCGGGTGAGAGCCCACCGGGGGAACGCAGATTGGCCCGAGCGGACCATCCCCTGGGAGCTCTGGGTGGAGATGTCAAAGCGCACATATCGGTGGTCCGAAAAGGTCTCCGCCATCTCCACCCGCCAGTTCACGACGCGGGCGGCTAGCACGGGGGTGGCAAACGATACGTCGACCACCGATCCTCCCCGTTGCCGCACACACGTGTGAACAGTCCCTCTGTTTAGAAGGGACACCCCGCACGACGCCGCCCAAAATTCTGCGGCGCGTCCCCGGACGTTGCAAGAGGCGGCCGGGTTGCCCCAGGCCGTCGACTTAGCGTTCAGGTCACCCATAATTGCGACCTGGCGTGGCGCCGCCCTCCCCAGCACTGCTGTGAGGATTTCGAGAAAGTTCTCGAAATCCGATAGAGGGCGGTTTGGGGAGAAATAAACGCCCACAAGGGCCAAGTCTCCCCACGCGGCGGCCACGTATCCCGATCCCCTCTCTAAGAGCGAGAGGGGAGGGGAGTCCGTGGAAGACCGCGACACCAATGCCACCAAGCCATCCCGATCACCCAGCCAACGGCCAGGGACCGAGTACGGCTCGGCAACCACCGCCACGTCCACCAACCACTCAGCCATGCTCTGCATCAGCAGATCCTGGGCTGCTCTGCAGTGGTTGGTGTTCGCCTGGAGGATGCGATGTTTGATCTGACTATCCATCAATCAGACATCGCACCCCCCTCCACATCCGCCAATGTCCCAGCCTCAGGGACGGCGGTGGCAGCGACAGGCCGGATCGGCGCCTGCTCCTTGCCCTTCTTAGGGGGAGGATTGCAATTCCTCCCCATCGTGACGTGGTCCGCCGGGCAGCCACTGGCGGCACACACTGCGCAGTGCGGCGTGGTGGCCTCGCAGGAGGCGGACTTGTGCCCGTCCTTGCCACAGCGGTAACAGGTATTCCCTCTGTCGACCCCGGACGGACAGAGGGGCCGTGTGTGTCCGACTCCGAGGCACTTGTAGCAGCGCAGACGCCTTGCTGCAAGTGCCCGGACTACACCCGAGCTAAAGCCGACGGCAACCCGTCCCTTGGCAAGGACGGCCACAGCCGCGGCGACTGGGCACTCGAGGCGGATGGTGCCCATGCCGCTGCGGCCAGGCCTGATGGCCCGACCTTTTACTTCTGCGACGCCGCAGCCCCCAATTGCTGCGACCGCAACCTAACCTAACATAACCTAACCGTCTTATTACAAAACAAGATTTATGTTTTGACATGGCCTAAACCATGGAGCCAGTTTTTGTAATAAGAACCTAACAGTGATTGAAATACCGTTCTTAATACAAAACTGAAAACTTAGTTCGGTACTAAGTTGTCAGTTTTGTGTTAGGAACTTTACCATAGTCGGAATAAAGTTCGAAATTCAATAATGACTCCCATGTTTTAATCCTAGGTCTGAAGATAAACCTTGTTTTGTAATAAGGCGGAATATGTTCTGCAAGAATCCCAGCATAGCTGGCCTCTTTAGATGAGTGTTTGCATTTCGTTCCTACAAACATATAATTCGATCTTACAAAAAATTAAGACATAAAACCTCGTAGTCATTATGGAGACAAAGATCGACTAACCAACTTAACGTCAACCTACAAAATAGGCTAAGAAAAGAAAAACTTTTTTACTATGACAACTTGCCAAGCAATAAGCGTTCTTAATACATTTCACTTAATTGCTCCTCATGAGAATTACCTATTCTACCAACATTTAAATGCGAATACTGCTGTAAGACCGCTCTAAAAACGGCAATTGGAGATAATAACATTTTATTAATGGTTGCTCGTCGAAATTCAGGTTCACCTAATTACGAGTCGTAGGCAAGATGCATGCATTTAAATCGGTTGCATTTACCCCTGTTCCCCCTAGTATAGGGGAGAATGTGAAGCCATGTTCAATGTTAGAATTTTATGGGTTCCAAAATGAGATAAGGTAGGGGATGATTTTGTTAATCAAATGTTATGAGGTTTTCTAAGGACTTGCAATTTGTAATAAGTATGTATATCTTCAAAACGGAGAGGGCTATGCTTGGAGTTTCCCTACGTGATCGAATCAGAAATGAAGAGATCCGCAGGCGAACCAAGGTAACTGACATAGCCCGAAGAATTGCCAAGCTTAAGTGGCAGTGGGCAGGGCACATTGCTCGCAGAACTGATGGCCGATGGGGCCGAAAGGTTCTGGAGTGGCGGCCGCGTACTGGAAGACGTAGTGTAGGCCTCCTACAAGGTGGACCGATGACCTTCTGAAGGCTGCAGGTATCCGCTGGATGCGGGAAGCACAGAACCGGTCGAAGTGGAAGTGCTTGGGGGAGGCCTATGTCCAGCAGTGGACGTCTTTCGGCTGAAAAAATGAAGTTGTTCTAATTTAACAGACAGCTGTACTGCACTGGGCAGTTTGTTGCGCCACTTCTTCTTCCCAGGTAAAGTACTAGAAAGTGTTGAAGGGCGGGTGTTTTAGGGGGACTGTCTTATGCAATTTTGACGTCCAAAAAGTGCTGATTCTGAGTCTAGAGTAACCAAAATGGTCCCTGGTTATAACCTAGCTATATGTAATATTTTAACCTGTGACAATAAACTATAAAAAAACGGGTAGTATGTAAATGAATGACTGTAAATTAAAGATTTTAGTGACAAAAATAATTGATTTACATTATAGTATTACTAAGTGAGCAACGGACTGCGAGTGACGAGAAATCAACTCAAACTCAAAGCATTTATTTCAAATAAACCTATTACAGGCATTTTTGAATTGGCAAGGGGTCGGTCAGTCCAGTCCTCCACCATCCTGCCACGTTCTTGGCATTGAAGTCCCCGAGGACGAACACGGAGGGGATGGAACCCGACGACGACGACTCTCAACTCCGCAAGGGAGTTGTGGAACTCGGCGAGAGTTCGGTTAGGGGAGAAGTAAACTCCTACTACGACAATGTCCCCGAACCGTGCTGCCACACAACCCCGTCCCCTCTTGACGGACTTGAGGGACGGGCCCCGGGCGTCGGGAGTCGCAAGCCGATTTCCGGCCACCGTAGGCGCGGGCTTGCGGACGGTGAGCGATAGGTAGCTCACCGTTCGATAAGGAACAGGCCCGGGTCAACGGCGCGTTGTATTCCACGCGTGCCTCAAAGAGTTGTCAGCACCAACTGACGGGGTCCGTTAGGGCCAAGGCCTGCCAGGGTTGCGAGTTTGTCCGAAAGGGATATCGTGGCCCTGGCACATAGGCCTGTGAAGGAATACGGGTGGGTTTTAGTCAGTAAAAGTCTGACACGCCCTCCCGCTCCGCCCAGAGCGGGAGAAGTTATTTGATAATTTCCCACCCAAAAAAAAAAAAAGGAGTCCATTCCAAAGCGTAGTAGGTTCCTGCAACAGAACAGTAACTTACAAATATTAATTTGAGTTACTTAAAATACAAAATGAAAAGTTTTTATTTATATTTATAACGTTCAATTGACCTAATTTTCATATTTACAAGCTAATCTAACCCAAATGATTCACCAAGAATAAGGGGAATCTGGTCTGGTCACTGTTCTAACCTAACCTAACCCAAATGTTCAATGCTCAATCACTCTGTATTTCTAGTCGCTTTATTATCTGAATTGGATTAATCACAACCCACTTTTAGTTAAAGTAAAGTTATTAAAACAGTATCTCTTCATCAGTCGCTAAGTTCTTTTTTTATTCGTTCGTTTTATAATTCCCCAAAAAAAACTAGCTTTATTGAGAGCTGTTTTCTAATTCTGAAGTAGTTCGACAATTTACAAGTACTTATTATTCACTAACATTGTCGTTCTGTTTGTTTATTAACAATGTTTCAATCGGCACAACTAACAGTTGTCTTCATACGTTATTGTTATATGAGGAAAAACACTCAGATCCCCTTTTTTCAACTCACTTCCACTATCTACAGACCTAGACACCATCACTTTGTGTTACGCCACACACTCTATTTCCGACACATTTTAATTTTTCACATAACAGTGTAACTTTTTCTGCCAACCCTACTCAAGGGACGATGCAACAACCGAAACCGCGTGTATTTAAATACAAAACTCAAATATTTATAGAACTTAGGCGTAAGCCCGTATTTGTGCGTGAAAAAAGAATATTCGGAGAGCAACCAATGTGTCAGAATATGGAATAATTTTGTTTATAGCGTTACGAAGTTAATGTGGCAGAGCTGTTATGAATAAAATAATGCTTGGGATGAACTGACAGTGAGAAACACGTTGTATGTCTGGTCTTGTTTAGTACTAAATACTCGGTGGCTCGGTTACGTATTACTGATTGATTGACAGACGTGCGCTAAGAAGGAAAAGTTGTATATACCAAAAATGAAGTCAATGTTAATTAAGAAGATAATACATCATCGTAATTTAATACTAATAATATGTAATAAATAGAGGTTATTTGTTTTAAATGTGTGTTAAAAAGTTATCTCTGGAAATAGACACTACTGGTCCGATTACATTTTTTTTTAAACTGATATAAAGTTGGGTATATTTTATGTTAAAACAAGAAATTTAACGCGGACGAAATTGCGGGGAGAAGCTAGTGATTAAATAAATAGGTAGGTCCTAACTAGTATATTTAATACAGTTACAGCAAATACATTAGGTTATCTAACCATCGTTTAACTAAACATCGCGGTTCATTTAAAGCCATAAACGATTGTTCAGTACACCAGAACATAAACTTAATAAGGTTCGATGACGTGGTATAATTGTAGTTTTGTAAATAACTGCAAAATAAAAGTACCTACAAATAATATGTTAGCAATCTTCCCAATTACCAACGTCTTTGATTGTTCAAACATCAAGGTAAATCGATAAAACACCAAGAAAATTGATTCTTAGAAATTCGTATTGACGTACTTACTTGTACTAGGTATTATTATATTTTACTACCAATAAAGAATAACAGCTAAAGATATTTAGAACAATTTTTTATGAAAACATTCCCTGCAAAATATATTATAGTACACGAAGGCCTCAAAATGCAATTGCTCACACTTTATTATCAGGCGTTCATATTACATCCACTAACTTCCAAAGGCGTTTAATGTCGTTCTATTCTCCATTTGCTCAGAATAACCATGTCCATTTATTTAAATACGGATTAACAGGCTTCAGTACATAACAGAATGACCCATTAGGCTGTTGTGGTGTACAAAATTGGTGTACATTTGCCCACCACAATGTACCAGCTAAATCGCCAAAGACTTAATTTCGTTATGGTTAGGCAAACTGTAATTGGTCAGCCGTTTGTTACGCTTAATTTCGGCATTTGAATTTTTTATGTAATGTTGCGGATGTTATAAATTTTGGGGATGCAATTAAGTACGTGGTTATGCATGTTTTATTTTTATTTCCTGGTTAGGTTACTTGTTAGTAAGGTTTAAGTTCATTGTGGTTCTAATTTTAGAGAGGATTGGATATAAAACAAATTCACACGTTTTTGAAGTGTTAACTTGTTTAGGCACGTTGGGCACATTCAGGATGGGGAAAAAGCACTGAACTCACGAAGTCAAAGTCAAAGTCAAATTGTTTATTTCAAATAGGCCCATAAAAAGCACTTTTGAACGTCAATATTTACAAAAAATAGAATTGATTCTAGTCGCCCCTTCCAAAAGGTAGTTTCGTATGGAGAAGAATGGGCAAGAAACTCCACCGTTACTCTTTTAAAATCTTGTACAATATTTTATATAAGTACATTATTTATATAATTATATGTGAAGACGATGCACGTAGAATAAAATTACTATACTACAATAAGTAATAAAAAGACTTAAGAATGAAGCAATGACAGATAAATTAATAATGTTATATGGTACTCACATATTTACAAATATTGTAAAAAAAATGTACGGTTTCCTAAAAATAACAATATCAGTGTGAGTTAAGGTAATTACAGAAGTAAAGATAAATGTCATAAAAAACAATTAAAAAAGCAGCCTGTTTGATTTTGTCTAGACTCTATATTGTCCTATGGAGCTGGACCAGCATGTTTCCAAGCATTCTTATTCTTATCTTGGATATAATCCTCTAATTTGTAATATGCTTGTTTACAAAGAGTTCTTTTAATATGAGTTTTAAATTTTCTTTTTTTTCTTTAGTTGCAATATATCACAAGGTATTCTATTGTTGTTGCTTTTATGTATAACATTTAACACAGTATGTACTTTAGATAATCTGAAAAATGGTTGATCTATTTTGTCTTTATTTCTAGTATTAAAATGATCACTTATTTCATCGGTCTATCACTTATTTTATTAAAAAGATGTAGATTTTTCCTTACATACATAATATTTTCGTAAATGGATTGGCAAGGTACCGTCATAATATTAATATTTTTAAAGAGTTCCCTAAGAGATTCGCGGTGACTTAGATTATAAATTGCGATTATAAATTGCACGTGGCCGCCACGCTAAGATATATTTGAAGTAAAAAATAATTTAGGCACGTTGGGTACTTTTGGGATGGGGAAACAGCACTAAACTCGCATGACCGCCATGCTAAGATATATTTGAAGTGAACATTTCTTTGGGCACGTTGGGCACTTTTGTGATGGGGAAAAAGCACAGAACTCGTGTGACCGCCACACTCAGATACATTTGAAGTGAAAACTTCTTTAGGCACATTGGGCACTGTTAGGATGGGGAAAAAGCACCGAACTCGCGTGACCGTCTGGCTCAGATACATATATACAAATGTTTACAAGTTTGTGAAGCTAAGATGTTCACACGTGCAGTCCTATGACTGTCAGTTTTTTTTTATGTCATCAGGTGCCTACCTAAGCTTATAAGTACCTAATAATTAAGATAGATAAGATAAGATAATAATCTTTATTGACATAAGTTGTGCATACATTTTTGTGAGTTCTCTAATTCCTCCGCTAGTATACACAGCTAGAATTGGTTGAGTTTCTATGTGTGTATCAAAATAAAAGGACCTAAAAAGTACCATGTTCTTTGTTGTGCGTAGTTAGGTTTGGAGTTCCCTTATCAAGACAAAACACAATCACCGTACACGATATTCAAGTTGAAACAAGTATAATTGGACTATCAACTACATAATGTACCTACTTAATATTATAGAAAGAGTTAATGTAAAAGATCTTACCATATGGGTAAGATCTTTTACATTAACTACAACAATATCATCATATAACCGCCTACAACTTGATATTAAATTCTCTTTCGTTCGACTTACAATGACTTATTAAGCAGGCGCTTTTAAATCAGTCAATGAATGGATGCTACCAAGATTTTCATTTCCACATCCTTTATTATTTTTATACCTATCCATTATGTAAAAGATGAAATGGGAAAAAAATAAAGCAAAACGTATTATCTATTACCGCCTTGTGCGGCTTATATTCCAGTTTGTTACAATATATTCAGAGGCAAAATACGTGAAATATAAGACACAAGTAAGCAATGATACTCGTAAAGAATTAACTTGTATTGTATCAATCCATTGCGGAATATTGAATTATTTATGGTCCCTACATTTTCTGAAGAAGTAAATATATTTATTGAAGTACTGGTTTGTGAGTTGAAGGACAAAAGTAACATTTGAGGATGACGTTTTCTGGTTTTTGTAAGCCCGTACATTATGATTTTTTGTTTATTCATTCTTGATGAGTCTGATACAGACGACGTCTTGATTGCAGGGCCTACTAGGTTTTGAAGAATCAAAAAAAATCTCTCCTGTTAATTATCAGATTCTCATTTAACTATGTACGTTATAATTAGTGTTGCCTTGAAATCTTAGAATATAATTTATAAGCTCAGTTTACATCATATAGGATCGTAAACGAAGCAAAAGGTAATGAGCGTAGCAGGTGGCGTTCTATAGTTTCTGCCTACCCCCATGGGAAGAATGCGTGGGTTTATTTAATATTTGTGTATAATTTGTAAGTTTTTTGTAACAGAATTGAGATGCCTGGCAGCTCTAAAAACGTAAGGAAATTTAATCAAAGAAACTGAAGTTTGTACACAGTTCTTATCATTTCTCAAAAAGTACTTCCACTAGGTACGTCAGTTTCTTTAATTAAAACTTATGACACCTTATATAAAATATTCATAAACATTAAAACTAATGAACTAACCAAGTAAAACTAAAAATTACTCTAAAAGTATCCATTTAATCTTGACTGAACTCGGTGAAATCTTAAAACTATTCTTAAAGGATCCATTTAATCTCGACTGAACCCGGTGAAATCTTAAAAGCATACAACTCAGCATCTAAGAAATAAAATGCAGACGTTACAAAAACCATTTGCAAATAAATCAGTCCTGAAGTCTACCCTTAATGAATACCTAATTAAAACTTAGCTGGATATTACACTGTGCTATCTAATTTGTTGATGACTGTAATGAAATACAAGACTTGGAGTTTGGATGAGTGTTGAAAAGGAGTTGCGTTTTGGTAGTGTTTTATTTATTTTGAAATGCAAGCTTCAGGGTAGCTCGCGAAATTAAAATTTTCTAAGTTTATTGCAATTTGCAGGTCATTATCAGCTTGTAAGTTGATCTAAATATGATTTGCGGCCGTATCAAATATTTATTTATAGAATAATAATCAAAAAACCGGCCAAGTGCGAGTCGGACTCGCGCACGAAGAGTTCCGTACCATTATCCATAAAAACGGCAAAAAAATCATGTTTTTTGTATGGGAGGGCCCTTAAATATTTTTTATTCTAATTTAATTTTTTAAGATTCTGTGAATATTTCAAGCATGTACCTGTTGCCGTTATCAATATCGAGCAAAAACGAGCAAAAAAATCACGTTTGTAGTATGGAAGCCCCCTTAAATATTTATTTTATTGTGTTTTTAATATTTGTTGTTAAAGCGGCAATAGAAATACATCATCTGTGAAAATTTCAACTGTCTAACTATCACGGTTCATGAGATACAGCCTGGTGACAGATGGACAGACAGATAGACAGACAGACGGCGGAGCCTTAGTAATAGGGTTCCCGATTTACCCCTTGGGTACGGAACCCTAAAAATCATCAATACGACTCTTTAATTACATAATACCTTATGGAATGACTATTTCATGAAATCATCACTTTTGAGGCCAACTCTAACTTAAGGTGTAATAGCTGATTCATCATTTCAGCTGAAAGACGTCCACTACTGGACATAGCCCTCAAGCCCTCCCCCAATGGGGGGGGGGGTTGCCATAATCGCTACGCTTGGCAGGCGGGTTGGCGATCGCATTATGGTGTTAAAATGCATATTCTCTGGTAAGTCGCTTAGTCGCCTTTTACGACACCCACGGGAAGAAATAGGGCAGGCGGTGCTATTCTTTACGTCCGGCACCACACGGAACTAATGATTCTAATTGATACTAGCTGATTCTAATGATTATAATTCTGTAAAATCATAACGACACTGGCCTGCAAATTGCTGAAAATGTAAAGAAAATTTGAATTTCGCGGGCTACTTTAGCGCATCCCCATTATGGGCATTCAACATTTCTAGGAAATAGTTATCTCTATAACACGTAAGCAATGAAAGAATCGTGTGAAGGATAATGATATTCCTATGTATTTTTTGGCAATAGAAAGGGTTCTTAGTATATTAGGTTTGGAAATAATGTAGCTGAAAGGAAATGGTGCTTATTAAATACTTATCTAAGATATAAAGATATATAAATATTTTGAACTTCTAAATTGGCGCTTAAAGTGAAATTATCAATCAATCAAATCATTAATTAGCAGATAATAAAAACCAATTTGTTACTAATTACATACACATCTTAAACACTAGCGTTCGTAACATACATTTAGCAAATTTTGGTATAATTGTAGCGGCATCAACATCGCCACATATGAACTACGCGACACACTGACGTCACGCAAAATCCTGCATCGCGCAAGCAGAGTTTACCGCGCGACTAGCATATATACACGTCCCGACATCCACCGTCGGGCAGTTGCCCACCAGACACAACACCCGTCTGGTCGGAGGATCCTCCCTTTTCTATGGAGGATGAGTGAACTGAACTTTACACCCTGTTCCTCATACCTCTAAACTGGTCACCCGACGTGATGAACGTCAGCGCAGCCTTCGTACAACTACTTCAGCATGACGTCATCATCATCATCATCAGTACCTCAAGCTTTCGAGCGGCGAGTCACACAGCCAGCCAGCACATGGCTTCAACGGGTATCCTGACCACCAGCATGCAGTGGACGCGCATTCCTGGGCGTCACCCACAGCCTCATCAGCAACCTTGGCACAGCACACTGCACTTTCGGCCGGTCCACAAGCAGAGAACATGATACCTTTCCTAGTCGACGCCAGCAGTCAGCCTCAACCCGGCGCTGTACCACATCAGACTCACTGGAGCATAATGCAGCGCCACCCCGACTCACTGGGGAATCACCGCAGACAGTTCCGACTCACCGAGAACTATGCGGCACCCGGTTCCGACTCACTGGAACCCTCTACTGGTACTGGCAAGTATCGCAAGATACTCGACTCAGCCCACTATCGACCTCCGGTCTCCGGAGGGGAGTGATGTAGCGGCATCAACATCGCCACATATGAACTACGCGACACACTGACGTCACGCAAAATCCTGCATCGCGCAAGCAGAGTTTACCGCGCGACTAGCATATATACAACATCCCGACATCAATCGTTGGGCAGTTGCCCACCAGACACAACACCCGTCTGGTCGGAGGATCCTCCCTTTTCTATAGAGTATGGGTGAACTTTACACCCTGTTCCTCTAAATAATTATTAATAATGTCAAAACAATCAATAATAATGTCAAAATCATTCATCATAATGTCAAAATTACCAAAAAACCAATCAACCAAACCAATTATGAAAACCTCTGTTCAGTAATCTTGAAAGGATTCATAATTATACTCTATTAATCAAAAAAAAATCCTTACTAACTATTTAGACAACAACATTTTCTGAAATTATTGGTAATTCTTTTGATTTTAAAATATTTTTTGATGGATAAACTGGTTCTAAAAGTACTGTTTTCGAGCAAAACAGTGCACGGATGATGGCGTAAACGCTCTTAAAAATAAATGTTTGATTTTTTTTTATCAATTCGGTCGTGAACAACAAAAAAATTATGTAAATACAAGTTTTTTAGCCCGACATAATACTAAGTATCAAATAAAACCATCAGATGAAAAAAATTGACGAAAGAGAGGTTTAACATTTTCCCGGTAGCTTGAAGTAATCTTTCTTTTATTAAAACCTCCACACGTTCTAGGAAAGCGGGAAATGATTTCCATGTAAAAACGATATCTAAGGTCTTTCAGAATAATTAAACAGATGTTCCATGGAATAACAGTTGCTGTTCATTTTGTTCCTTCATAAAATTCTGGACACGCGCTCTCATAACGACGTTGGGATTGGTTCAAGTTGCAAGAGATTAGAGCTATAAGTCTTGCAAAAGCAATCCAAATAGCTTCCACTAACTCATTTTACCAGTATAATATATATATAAATATATCCTAAATCTTATTTATTGTTGGTGATAAGTCTAAAACAGAGTATTTTTGGGAGTCGAATATTTAAAGTCCCTCGGACCGAATTACGGCCATCTTAGCGGAGACTAACCTCTGGCGCGGCAGGAGTCATGTAGCAAGATAATGAAGGTAGGATCCCAGTCGCTCTGATAAAGACTAAAAATAAGTGAGTGGTAGTTACGTTTATTGCAGAAAGAAGACAAGGTAAAATTCAGTTTGGTCATGCGATTAGTCCAAGATCATCAAACTACACAATGATCCATCCAACAGTCACCAAATTCATGAAAGTCCCAAAGTTACTTTGGCCAAAAAACTGACCAATCTAAGAATTTGGTAATTTAGCCCTAATATCTCTTTATATCTTGGAAAGTATTCTGTAGGTTCGCAAAAACTTAAAAATTAAAAAAAGAAGCGATGAAGCGAAATTTTGATAAATACAGTAAACATGAAATTGTCATACCCAAAGATTAACAAAAACATGCACATAATTTCTTATCAACAGTATCCGCTTTAAAACAAATTGCCAAAGTCGGTTACAGAACTTAGCGATGGAAAGTTCAAAACCTATCTCAATCAAACGTGTTCTTTACAAAAAAACATAAGATTAAAGACTACGTTGAAGACAAGGAAGTTTGGCAATAATTTCTTCTGCACATGTGGCTCCCCTGGCACCTCATTAACGGCATAACTATGTAAATGTCTATCAAGTGCTCCCAAATTACGATGTTTTTTTTTACATATTTCCTTGACATAATCTTTTCATTATTTGACATTGTTTATCTACAATTTTAATTTCAATTATTTATTGGTGGCTTTTGTGGACAAGATATTAATTCTGATTTGTTACAGTTGTAATGGCAATCATGTCATTTGGTTTAAATATGTTTTTATTTTTATTATTTTAATAATTATGATTATTTTATATTTTGTGAGTGTGGGAACTTTGTAGGCTTAATAAGACTAGATTTGTAGACCATTTTCTATTTTGTAAAGTACCTGGTACTTGTCAACAAGCCTACGCTGTCCTACCATGCCTATTAACACTGTAATTTGAAAACATTGTAAAAGCCGATTATTTTTAAAGTAAAAAATAAATAAATAAACGTTTATTCAGGTAAAAAGGTAAAATACTAAATACAAATTTGCTTAAATCTACGTCAAATTCTATTGTGTTATGTGCCTGAACTAGGTTATCCTGTATTTCAGGCGAGGCAAGGTATAATATTTCTAAATAATCACATGAATTATAAAAATCTAGTCATCGAATAGGTATTTTAAAAGGTGTAAATAGTACAATAAAAAATCCTACTTGCTAAAATACTTAGCTAAACGTAATTAGTACAAAAGAGTAACCGTGGAGTTTCTTGCCGGCTCTTCTCCATAGGAACCGACCAATTGGAACCGTGCACCTAGTTTCTGACGTTTTATAAGTGCCCATGCAGGTTTATATGAAATAAAATATTTTGATTTTGTTTTTGAATATGTCATTTAAAGGCAAGAGATAGAAACATTGAAGAACTCGCTGTGTCCACCACCATAAACCACACACCCAAAACTTCGCATCCAGAATCCAGCAATTTGCACCTCCATATCATTAGTGATTTGGACACTAATCGCCAACTGATGGCCATTGGCCAGTTGCCATCGATCCTCATTATTTATTCACGCCAAATCAGGAGTCTAATGTTATTTGCAGGACGTATCTGGCAGTATTTGTGTGGGCAGTAAGGTGTTTAGCGACTCGACGATATTTATCGGTGAGCGTTTTATGAGTTTTGTGGTTGTGCATTGGTAAGTAAGGGAAAGTTATTACCTAGTTTTCTTGGTTCTAAAGTATCTATGTAAGTATCAACCTCTTTTGGTATAACTGCAGCAACATTCGGATAAAACTCGATTAGAATTCGATTAAACACTGTAATTTGTAGACTAAACTGTAAATAAACGCCTTTTCCGTACGAATATTTCTGTATTTACGTTCTTGCACACATACAAACTTGGTGTATAGCTATATTTAAGTATTTAATTAGGTACTTAACATAATATCAGTACCTATAGACTTTAGACTTTTTGAAGACAACCTTTAGGTTCCGAGGTAACTTAGCAACGAGTCGAAGCTACTGACAAACATCATGTTTCCATTCCGTTAAAAAAATCTCGTACTTTTACGTTAACTGTCAAATGAGACACTTTTAAACTTCATGATATTAAAATCATTTCACATACTTTCAATTTTATATTTAGTATTTTAAAGTATTTTTTAGGTAAGGGAAAGTTATTACCTAGTTTTCTTGGTTCTAAATCACCATCTATGTAAGTGAATATCCTCTTTTGGTGTAACTGCAGCTACATTCGGGTGAAACATGGTACGATTAAACACTGTAATCTGTAGACTATACTGTAATGAAACGCCTTTTCAGTACGAATATTTCTGCACTTGGTATAAAGCAATATTTAACTATTTCATTAAGTACTCAATATAATATCAGTATAGACTTTAGACTTCCTGAAGACAACCTTTAGGTTCCGAGGCTCGAAGAGAACTAACTTAGCAACTAGTCGCAAAAAGCAAAAAGAACTGTTTTCGTTTAACGGAATGCTGATAGAAAAAAGACTACTTTTACGATAACTGTCAAATGAGATAGTTTTAATTAAGTCCGCCTTTGTACCTTATTGTGTGCGTGAAGTATAAATAATTATATTAAAAAAAAAATGCTACTTTCTAGCAACAGGTTGGAAAAACGACATAAGAAGGAAGAAAATTTAAATGGAAAAAACAAAATAAGTTTTCTAATGATCGCAGTCGTGTACAAAATACACATTCCGACCTCTTATTTCTTTCTTAGCCAATGGGGAGGTTCTAGATATTTTTGTATTCTTTTACACAGTAATTATTTCCTTCCAATTGTTACTTTGTTTTCGTTTGCTGAGTGATTCTTAAATAAACAAGAGAAAAAGTCGGCTAGGGCTATCGCTTTTCCTAGTCCTTATTTTAAAATAACATTTTAAATATATTATTTTGGTATCTTCGTTATTTGAAGAGATTGCAATATTGTTTTCTTTTTGTTTTAAAAGGAGTGATTTGGCAAAATAAAAAAATTTTAGTTGTGATATTTTACACCAAAATTACCTTGTGTATCTTTTTTAACGAGGCTTTTTTAAGGTACAATTAATCTTTCGGTGGTTAATTAAATAAGTATATCTGTGATTCTATTATTCGAATATGCGCCTTATTGGTTTCCTGAAATTAAGAGAATTCGGTTTATACGTAAGTTTTTTTTGGTCTTCCATGTGTTTTATTCCCTAATTTCCCATTATGCCCCTTAGAGTCACCATCCCAACTCATAGAATAACACTTGCACAATGGTCCACATGAAGAACTAAGTGCGGAAACCCAACCCGCTAACATAGAACATAGATAACACTTAGAACGCAAACATTCGGCATCCTTCAGACCGCCACCAAAATTCACATATACAAGCAAACAAATCTCCTGAGAATACTCAAAAAACTTTTAACAGCTTTCAATACCCGATGTGAATTGTCCATTATACTAGCAACCCCTCAGGTAACAAGGAAGTCAAAATAAAATATAAACAACATTGACTTATTAATGAACGTTAAGGAAACAGAGTAAAGTAATTGTTATTCCAACACAAATCCCTTAAAAGCTTCTTAAATACTTATTGTCGATAAACATTTTGAGTCAGAAAAAATAAACAAAAATTTTGTTTTGATTAGGATCGGGTTTGGTTGTTGGAAACTTAAGGGTCTATACTACCCCAGCGCCACCTCACTCTTTATCTCGCTCGCACAAGTAGCTGGCGGTCACGCGAGCAAGCGAGACAGTGTGGCAGGGAGAAGACTCCAAGGCACCGATATTTTAGTTTATTTCTTTTTACGGTGAAAATAATACCTACATACATTCATAAACTCACGCCTTCTTCTCATGGGGGTAGGCAGATACTATAGAACGTCACTTACTACGCTCCTTACACACTCCTTTAAAAATAATGGTAATTAAAAACAAAAAATAACTTAAGATCTGCTTTATAGTTAGTTCAGTTAAGCAAAGTTTCATTATCTAATATGAAGTATTTTTTTGAATACCAGCGGTTTAAGGCTTCTACATACCGGCGCGACTTGTCGCGCGACGCGACACGGCACAAAGGCCCCGCGTGTCGTGGAACGAGCGGCGCCTTTGTGTCGCGTCGCGTCGCGCGGCAAGTCGCCCCGGTATGTAGAAGCCTTTATTGTTCGGTTTGGAGGTAACTTTGCAATTTTTTTCTATGAAGAAAATTTTTGGAATCGTGTTTTTGTCAAACATACTCGTAGTAGGTACTTAACACTAATACTCAACTTTACTATAATATTTATTTCAAAATTAATGCTGCAGTATTTTCGACATAACGAAGGATCATGCTAAGTCATTTGAGGTAGTATAGGCTCTTAAGGGGACGATAACCCACTTTTAATGATTTTATACTGAAGATCACGTCTAAACGAGTAGTGTTATGGATTAAAAAAAATATATGATAAATTAGAGCATTTTCTCAATAACTTAATATGTGAATATTTTAGATCATGTTTATATTACATAGTGAAATTAATTTGTAAAGTTATGTCTAATGCGGATAAAAAACTAAGAATGGCGCAAAATCTACCAAGTATATTTTTCTGAAACCTTCACCAATTTAAAGATAATTTAATTATTAATCTTTTAGAATACGCGTTTTATTAAAATACCTTTTATTTTGTGTATAATAAACTAATAATGCGTCAAAATGCGGACGGGGCTCCTTGATGGGCGAGTCTTATTACTGACTGAACGTACGACGCGTTGCGTGAGCTCAGTACAGAACACGCAAGCTTACTACTCAAGGTCACTGGCATATATCTCCGTCTTAACACTTTGAGGTTAAGTTCTGTCGCTGCACAGTTGCTTATTACCAAGGTGATTTGTTAGATGTTACACATCGCGACTACTGTGAGGCTCGTTTTTATATTGCTAATAAGATGTTGGTCTCATTGAGTAAGTTGTTTAACTTGCTGGTCTTTTAAATATGACCACACTTTTCTGGGACATGCATGAAAAAACTGACTTTAGATAATTCTCCATAGTTCTTGATTTCTTTGGCACACACAGAAAATGACACACCTAGAGTGAATTAGAATACCATTTGGATGGCGTCTCTGAGGCCGTAGTCATAGTCATGGCGCCCTAAGTGGAGTATAAGTCAAGAAAGTTCCTTCAAACGGACTAAGGCCCGTATTTATAGAACGTTACTCAGTACTCAAGCATTACTTAAGACTAAATTCAACCAATCCAATGGCTTGAATCTAGTCGATCTTAAGTAATGCTTGAGTACGGAGTAACGTTCTATAAATGCGGTCCTTAGCATATCGGTGTTTCCTTTGAAACTAGTGAAAATTAGAAAGTTTGCTGATTTAAATTTTCCATTCGAGACATGTCACATTGCAACAAAAACCCTGTCAGATCCAAAACGGGCACATAGTTATTGCAATAACATTACCAAAAAGTAAAAAAAAAACTTATTATTAATGAAAATAAAAAAGTTATTGCTATTTAAAATTCACGTTTTTGTACGAAAATTATGCCAATTTCATAAAAAAGCGCAAATTTTCCACAGAGCTCATAAGTTATGACTGGCTGTGACGGCCGTCCGTGCCCCATGTATAACCAGGTAAACTTCCGCATTTAAATAAAACGAAGGCGTATTTTTTCTGAATATCACCCCTTAAATAGACTCTTAGCACTAACAACACCCTCACGGATCGGACAAGGTTTTCTGTACATGTTTTATATAAAAGAACAGGGGTATGTTCGTCAGACTCTCGCACAGCCCAAACCGTTATAGATACGAACTTGAATGTTGGACATTAGTTTTAGTTTTAAACGAAGAGGTGTACTAATCCTTACATATTATAAAAACCCCCCGCCGCGTTTGTTTGTCTGAACGCGATGAACTCAAAAACTACTAAACTTAACGGATTTTCATTTGTTTTTACGAATGGAAGGACTGATTCGAGTAAGGTTTAACTGTATTTAGTTTGTTTTGATTTGATGCCCCACAGTAACTATTTTAATTTTTCAGAACTTGTTAAAAAATAACTGTTGTTTCCGAAGCTATTTTAACCGGTATTATGTTAAATTGAATAAAATATGTTAATTAAATTGGGCAGTGGTGGCCCAGTGGTAACCGCCCCGACTTACGAGTCATAGGTCGTGGGTTCGAACCCAGGCAGGCGCTTTACTTTGTGTAAATAATTTCATCACCACTGCTCTCAAAACGGCGAAGGAAAACATCGTGAGGAAACCGGCATGTCCTAGAACCAACAATTCGAAGACATGTGACATCTACCAACCCGCACTGGGCCCGCGTGGTGGATTACAGCCCAGACCCTCTCGAAGAGAGGAGGCCTGTGTCCCAGCAGTGGGAACATTATAGGCTGATTATGCTATGCTATTATGCTAAATTGGGCATTTAATTAAAATTAAAATATGCCTTGCATCATATCGTTTAAATGAATACTTTAACAGATACCTACCACAGATTTAAAATTACGCGTAACAAAATCATTGTGGTTGACGGCGACAGGCGCAGCGCTAGAGGTCAATTACCTTTTCATCGGCTATGACAAATGCGATCGCTTCGTACCCTTTTAATCCCGGTAGTACGCTCCCGTAGGATATTTTCCGAAATCCACGCAGGTGAATCCGCGCGCACAAGCTAGTTTATATAATACAAATAAAAAATGCTGTTTGTTGGTAAGCCCAGAATGGCTAAACCGATTTGGCATAGTTATGTTTTAAAATGTTTGTAATAAATAGTACGGAAAGAAACATTTGAAAAATTGCCGGGAATATTGCCAAATTCGAGAAAACTGAAAGTGCATTGTCTATGGATATTTTGTATGAATTATTGGGACATGACAATGTGTGTCAGTCAGCCAGTATTTTATAAAATTATGCAACACGTGAAATACCCAGTTATTAAAGCTTTACACCACGTTGAATTCTAGTGTAAATTAAAGTTCGCCAGTTCATCCCAAGTTCTTAATAAAACATGATACTCCAATCAAAAACTGTGGAAGTTTAAATCGCTCCGAACTTCAGGTACACGCTTTAACTATTTTAGTGCCTACATAGTGCTTTTATAATAGTGTTGTAACAAGTTCTCGGGCAAATGTTCGAGAATATTTGCATGCTTTTGTATGTAAGCTAGGGAAATGGTTCGTAGTGTTGTGATGTTCCTTTCAGTGGCGAAAGCACCGTATAACACGATTCCTACCGGCTTCTCTTCGGAACTTTGGAACACAACCACTCTATCGTTTTTTAAAAATTGCACACAGTCAGTAGTGTTTAATAATGCCAAATAATATAATATTTTTTTTACACCATACTATTAAAACATTAAAAAACTTCTACATTACATTTTTACCCGACTGCTCCAGAAGGAGGGTTATTTGACTTTATATCCCAACAACAAAACATTTTGCACCTCTAAAATAACTCAGTGAGTTCAATTTCTATACAAAATCGACGTCATGACGGAACTCGTCATGACGTCGATTTTGTATAGAAATTGAACAATTTACTTCGTGTTGAATATACCTACATGCAATTTACATAAAAAATATATATACAGGGTGTCAGGGACAGCCCTCCGCAAATTAACAGGGTGCATTCAGCTCCTTATTTTGAATCATATTCCACTGAAAATATTCTCAATAAATTTTTAATTTTTTAATCGTAATTTCAGTTACTATTCCTTTATTTCAATGTAAAATTACATTCTCTGTACGCAGTACTCCATTAATGTAAATAACACCGCTAAAATAAAATAAAACAGCAATGGATGTTGAAATTCTCTAACGAATGACGCCTGAAATCAGCGAGCGCGGCCGTCCACCCCGCCGCGACAAATCAGGTTCATTGGATTCCCATAACGTTCCTGAAATAATTTCATGTACCGGTCATCTTAGTACGATATACTGAATTCACCACATCAGTCTGCGGAGGGCTGTCCCTTACACCCTGTATATATAAGAGTTCATTTTGTATGGAAAACATTTTTTTTTGCTCCGGCTTAACTCTCTTATAAAATCACCCTTCGCCACTGGTTCCTTTTAAGTTTTGTTCCTTTATTGCGACTTAAGCAATCTACTTAGGCCCGTATTTATAGAGCGTTACTCAGTACTCAAGCATTACTTAAGACTAGTTTCAACCAATCCAATGACTTGAATCTAGTCTTGAGTAATGCTTGAGTACTGAGTAACGCTCTATAAATACGGGCCTTAGCCTATTTCCCAACTATGTTGGGGTCCGCTTCCAGTTTAACCGGATGCAGGTGAACACCAGTATTATACAGGTAGTAACTGCCTATCTAAAGAAAAAAGAAAGAAAATAAATTTATTTGACCCAGGCACACAAGCGCAGGTCCGTCGGTGTGGTGCCGGACGTAAATAATAGCACCGCCCCATTTCTTCCCATGGGTGTCGTAAAAGGCGACTAAGGGACTTACTACAGAATGGGCAGCAGCCTTCTCTATGCATTTTAACACCATTCTGCGATCGCCAACCCGCCTGCCAAGCGTAGCGATTATGGCAACCCCCGCCTCCTTTTCAGGGAGGCCTATGTCCAGCAGTGGACGTCTTTCGGCTGTGGCTAAACGTGAAAAAGAAAACGTCTCTTACTTAAAGAGTGGCGGTTCTCTATGCATTTGAACACCATACTGCGATCGCCAACCCGCCTGCCAAGCGATGCGATTATGGCAAACCCTCCCTTTGGGGGAGGCCTATGCCCAGCAGTGGACGTCTTTCGGCTGTAATGATGATGATGATAAAGGCACACAATATTCACTCAAAAACAGAAAATGCTTAAAATAGTATTGTGTGCCTCACGGCTGCGCCAAATAGGCCCAGTTCAGCATAAATGCCAGACATCTAGTGCCTGACGCTGGTTTTCAACTCGACCTTATGTTACGAGGACGTATTACGGATGCAATTCAGTTGTATAGTGTGTGTAAATATTTAAATAAAAATAGATGTGTAACAAATAATAATAAATAAATAAACCATCATTTATTTCAGATTCATCATTAATAGTAATTGGTAATAATAATTTAATTAAACAATATTTATAATAATAATTTAAAATAATAATTTATTTATTTAGGATCTCCAACAAAGGATACACTTATATAATATAAATCACAATAACAATAAAGGTTCTAGTACGTCTGCTCCTTCAATTACAGTAGACCACTGCATGCACATAATTATTATAACTAGGTTTATACAGGATAAAAATAAAATAGATTAAATTAATGACGAAATTTGAGGAAATAAAATAAAAATAAAATTAACATGACGGTCATGATTGAGCATTCATATTACAATTGTTTGGTATAATAATAATTCTTACACATTTGTTAACTATTGGAAGAAAGAAACATTACAGTATACTTAGTTATCTTGCAATCGTTAAATTATTTTTGTATTTTGAAATGGAGAGGGTTATTTCCAGGTTACAATGCTTTGACAATTCATTGTATTGCCTACAGAGTACATTTATTAAACAATACATAATAATAATTTAATTAAATCATATAAGTAATAATAATAAAAACCGTTAAATATTTGTTCAAAAAAGAAATATAATAAAAATAACTATACATAATCATAGAGTGGTGTTTAAGAAATAAAATGGTATGGTTGCACAAAAAAATAATGGACTGTTGTCGATAAGTTATAGATAACTTTAACATAATTTATACCTGATTTCCACAACCCAGTTACTGAGTAACAAGATACCCGTTGGTAAGACTCTTGGGCTTCTGACTACCCGTAACGTCTGTCAAAGATTCGTGAATGACAGCCGAGACCAACAGCTTAACGTGCTTTCCGAGGTACGGAGGTGTCTCGATATGTCATGGATGGTCACCCATCCACGGACCGACCGACTAAGGCTTTATTGCGAATATTTGTAGAAATAAGAGACAATGTTTAAAACTGTTGTTTGGTATCAACAGATACCTAAAAGCAAATCAAAAGTACGTTCTTCCTTTTATTTCGTTCTTTTTTATTATTTTTTAAACTTTGCCCCTCACTATGAATTTCTCCTGTATTGTGGGTGAGTTTAGAAAAACCCTATCGATAACCGTAGGTGGTGTGGGTAACATTGAATAGCTTAAATTAAGCCGTTCAAAAGGGCTACCCACACCGTATGGGTTTTTTTTTATCAACTCAGCCTATAGCAGTCCACTGCTGGACATAGGCCTCTCCCAGGCTGCGCCACAACACCCTGTCCTCCGCCTTCCGCATTCAGTCTGTCTCAGCCACCTTTTTAAGGTCGTCGGTCCATCTAGCTGGGGGGCGTCCCACACTACGCTTGCCGATACGCGGTCTCCACTCCAGGACTCGTCTGCTCCGCCGGCCATCGGTCCTTCGACAAACATGGCCAGCCCACTGCCACTTCAGCTTGCTTACTCTGCAGGCTATGTCGGTAACTCCGGTTCTCTTCCGGATAACTTCATTTCTGGTTTTTGATTAACCGCTTAGAAAAACCCTGTCGAAAACCCTTTCAATGGGTAACGAAATTGGTCCCTGCACGTCACTACTGAACTACCTATATATACATAGGGGTTGTAGTCAAAACTGCGAATATTATCTTCGGAGAGTTTAGCGGTAGTTTGACGGAACTTATACGAATTAGTTTGACATGAACGAACCCACTTCACAAGCACTTACTTCACGTGCAATTTCGATGTTAGAAAATAGGGAAATGGGTGCAATAGGCTACCTGTAGAATGTAATAATATTATGATCAAGAATTCAATAGGCTATAAGGGTGTTTGAGATGAGACTTCTTTGCGAAAGGAGTAGGTATTGAGCTCGATTTAGTAAGAACAATGGAAAACTGTGTTAGATGAAAATGCATCTGTTTCAGCCAGAAATAAAAATAATAATATATATTTTTTTATACCACACTGTATTATTGGTACTCAGAGACTGCGTTGTTGCTCAAAATTAAACTATAAAATAACTGACCACGTGCGTGTCGGACCATGCACAATGAAGGGTTCCGTACTTGGGATAATTTATCCTAAAAACAAACGTTAGTAGTTTTAAAAACTTGTTCTCCCATACATCGATATACGTCACGGTCAATTCTCCAACTGAAAATATAAGTTGGTCGACTATTACTCATAAACTTGTAAAGCCTACTTAGTTGTGATAGTTTTCTTCTAATTAGGTTATCTAAACTACTACCATGATTTTTTTTCACGGGGTGGCACTTGACTCTGACAAAAAATGGCACTTTGAAGCTCAATATTATGCAAACGGTTCTCTGAATCTAAAAATGGTTTTAACAGTCCCGAAATATTTTGAACGGCCTGAACGGCCTATCCAACGACACCCCACACCATGGGATAGAAAAAAAAAAAATATCTGGGGATGATATTTTTTTTTTCTTTACCCTAAAAAAAAAAAAATATTTTTCAAGATTTTATTTATTTCACCACTTTGTCGACGTGATTATTATGTTTAACCATGCCAAGTAACAGCATTCAGTTTTTCTAGTACCTACTAAGAGTCTCTGAGCTAAGCCAGAGAGGGAGAGACAGATAGACAGACATACGGACATGGCGAAACTATAAGGGGTCCTTGTAATTGACTACGGAACCCTAAAAATATATTTTTTCATTTTCAGAATGATGCTGCGGTAAAAAAGCCTCAAAAGCTTTGTTACTAGTAAGTATTGAAACGTAGACAAAATATGAACAGATCATAAAATGATTACTGGATTCTGGCTAGAAGCCTAATAATAGTATTCGGCAAGAGCTGATCGTGAATTGATCAACCATTCACCAAGGTTAGTACATAGTAAAATTTGTGAGGCAATCTAATTCTCCGGCGGGCTTGCCCACCATGTGCCGGATGCTCTAAAGTCTATACCTACATACAAATAAATAAAATTGAAGCGTCGTTATTATTGTAGTTGAAAAACATGTTCTCCTATATATAAAAATACGCCACAGTCAATTTTCCAACTGCAATGTAAGTTTTTGTTAGGAAGAAACTAGCATTTATCAGCACGGTTGCTCAGTTTGGGTTGGCGGTTTCAGACCAATTTACTTTACGTTCATCGTGCGGAATTCTAGACGAAAATTAAAAAAAAGCAAAGCAAGGCAAAGCTCCCAAGGAGCCTGAAATGAGCTTGCGTGCCGCTACGCCTAACACACCGGTGTACATCTCCCGCCTACACTATACCACTAAGATTGAGGACATCGTGGAGTACGTGCGCCAGAAGACGAGGTACACGCCGAGGGTGCAGTTACTGGAGTCGCACCGCAACGTCAACTTCAAGGCGTTCGTGGTGCGAGTACCGAATTGTTTCGGTCCGTCGTCATGGAAGAAGACTTTTGGCCGCAGGGGGTGGTGTTCCGTCGCTTCCTTGGACAAGTACCACAGGACAGCACAAGCACCAGCTAGTAAAGTGAAGTGCAAATAACATAGTTTTTAAGCTATATTTATTAACACGAGTTCTTAGAGTTCCGTACCCAAAGGGTAAAACGGGAACCCTATTCCTAAGGCTCAGTCGTCTGTCTGTCCGTCTGTCACCAGGCTGTATCTCATGAACCGTGATAGTTAGACAGTTGAAATGTTCACAGATGATGTATTTTTGTTGCCGCTATGACAAAAAATAAAAAAAGCAGAATAAAATAAATATTTAAGGGGGCTTCATACATCAAACGTGATTTTTTTGCTCATTTTTGCCCGATATTGATAACGGCAACAGGTAGACGGTTAAATTTTCACAGAATCTTTAGTTACATGTTCATTTTAAAAATAAATAATTAAATTAAAAGAAAACAAATATTTAATATGCAACATAGAACAACAACAATAGGCTCCCATACAACAAACATGATTTTTTTGCCGTTTTTATAGATAATGGTACGGAAGGAAACGGTGCAGATTAAAAGAAGATGTAGTGACAAAGATTGAAAAGAGTATGCTTAGATGGTTTGGTCATATGGAGAGGATGAGTGAAAGACGAACAAAAGGTATTTATAAAGCAGAGGTGAGTGGAAACGCCGGGAGGGGACGCCCTAGAAGGACTTATAGTGACCAAATTGGTGATGTTCTTCGGAAAGGTCAGGTGCGTAGTACTCGCAACCGGCGTGCGTGTATGACTAGATGTATGAAGGTAGGCGAAGCAAAAAGAGTATGTAAGGAGCGTAGCAATTGGCGTTCTATAGTTTCTCCCTACCCCCATGGGAAGAGGGCGTGAGTTTATGTATGTATGTATGGTACGGAACCCTTCGTGTGCGAGTCCGACTCGCATTTGGCCGGTTTTTTGTTGAATACTTTTTATATGTTAGTTTGTAAGGTATAATATCTATGGGCCATCGAAGTCCGAAATAAATGTTTTATTATTATTATAATTACCTTTTCACGCTTTAACGACTGACTTGATTTGGATGATAGGTATACAGATAGACCATGACCTGATTACATAGCAGCTCGTTCCCGTGGGATAATTTCCGACTTCCTCGAAGACTGAGCTGCGGGAAGAAGCTAGTGATGTATAAATGATTAACTTAGAAAGCAGATATCATCGAGATATAAGTACTAACGTACTAGAGAAGCTACGTCAAATAACTAAATTGTCCTATTCTTCGCTGCAGCGCTAAAATAATAACAATTCGTCTAAACCGTAACTAATTTACCACAGCGCTAGATTTGCTGCGGAAGTGTATTTATTCTCGGCAAAAAGGTCTTAAGCGCCATGTAAATCACGGCACTTACGCGTTTTCTTCGACAAAGTGTAACAACGACGACGACGGTGCGGCGCGATCGCCGCAGTTGAACGAGACAAAGTAGGAATTTACGGTGTCTTCTCTAGTACCTACGTTACCGCCTTGTCGGGCGGCTGGTGCGGGTGGGGCCGGATTTGGCGGAGAGCCAGTTTGGTTTCCGCAAGGGGCGCTCTACGGTGGACGCCATCATGCGCGTTCGAGCCCTCACGACGGGGGATGCTGTTGCCCGGGGTGGGGTCGTCTTGGCGGTGTCTCTTGACATCGCCAATGCCTTCAATACCCTGCCCTGGAGTTGCATTAGGGAGGCACTTCGGTATCACCGGATGCCGACCTACCTCTGTCGAGTGGTCGAGGCCTATTTGACGGACAGGGCCGTCATCTACCCGGGTCATCACGGAGAGTGGAACCGGCGAGAGATGTCGTGCGGTGTCCCACAGGGATCGGTTCTGGGGCCGCATCTGTGGGACATCGGTTACGACTGGGTGCTGCGCGCCGACCTCCCTAGCGGCGTCAGCGTAGTCTGCTACGCTGACGACACGCTGGTCCTGGCGCAGGGGAGGTCGCATCAGGCGGCGGCTGAACTGGCGGCACGCGGGGTTGCGACAATCGTCAATAGGATCCGGCAATTGGGACTCGAGGTGGCTTTGCACAAGTCCGAGGCCATGTGTTTTTATGGTCCTCGGAACGCGCCACTGTCGGGTTCCCAAATAACGGCAGGAGGCGTTCAGATCGGCGTCGAGTCGACGATGAAGTACCTGGGACTCGTCCTCGACAGCCGGTGGAACTTCGTGGAGCATTTTCGACGTTTGGCTCCTAGACTGGAGCGGGCCGGGGCTGCCTTAAAGTGGCTCCTGCCCAATCTAGGGGGTCCAAACGCCTCCTGCCGGAGGCTCTACGCGGGGGTCGTGCGGTCCATGGCCCTTTACGGGGCACCGGTGTGGGCGCGTTCTATAAGGCTGCGACCAGCCCAGCGGTTGAACGCGTCCCAAAGGGTCATGGCCATCAGGCTGGTCCGAGGATACTGCACGGTCTCCTGTGAGGCGGCGAGCCTCCTTGCCGGACTACCGCCATGGGATCTGGAGGCAAAAGTCCTCGCGCACGTCTGGGAGTGGAGCGAGGAGGTGAAACGCCGGGGTGAAACTCCGCTGCCGCGAGAAATCACGGCACAGCGGACAGAGCTCCGGCGGGATCTTATGGCGGCATGGAGAGTGCGATTGTCGCAACCCAGCGCTGGGCACGCCACAATTGTGGCGATAAGTTCTCTCTTTGAGGAGTGGCTAGAGAGGCGTCACGGCGTCCTCACCTTCCGCCTGACGCAGGTCCTCACCGGACACGGTCGTTTCGAGAGGTTCCTGTTCAGGATAAAGCGGGAGGAAACGCCCGGGTGTCACCACTGTGTGGATCGCCCGGAGGACACGGTGGAGCATACGGTGGAGGTCTGCCCAGCTTGGGTGGAGCACCGCCGTGTCCTCACGGAGGCGATCGGCGGCGGCGATCTCTCGCGTCCGGCCCTGGTTCAGGCCATGGTTCGGAGCGAGAGTGCATGGGAGGCCGTCACCTCCTTCTGCGAAGCAGTAATGCTTGCGAAGGAGGAGGCGGAACGCGTGAGGGAGAGGCAAGGTTCGCGCCCTCGCGCCTCTAGTCGCCGCAGGAGACGCCCCGGGTGTCGGGAGTCGCAAGCCGATTTCCGGCCACCGTAGGCGCGGGCCTGCGGACAGTGAGCGATGGGTAGCTCACCGTCCGATAAGGACCAGGCCCGGGTCGACGGCGCGTCGTATTCCACGCGCGCCTCAAAGAGTTGTCAGCACCAACTGACGGGGTCCGATAGGGCCAATGCCTGCCAGGGTTGCGAGTTTGTCCGAAAGGGATATCGTGGCCCTGGCACACAGGCAAATGAAGGAATACGGGTGGGTTTTAGTCAGTAAAAGTCTGACACCCTCTCAGCCCAGAGCGGGAGAAGTTATTTGATAATTTCCCACCCAAAAAAAAAAAAAAAAGTATCTACGTTAGTACTTATATCTCGATGGCAGATATTATGACATTTAAATACTGATTACTACATTGCCTGCTTCATGCCAACTTAACAGTTTACTTCGAAACTCACTCAAGTTACCACAAACAATTCGAAAAAAACTAATCACTCACACCTCGAACACGTTTAAATAATTTCTTATTGATTTTTGGAAAATAAGTGGCCTAGTGGTAACCGCCTGACTTGCGAGTCAAGACTTACGGTCGTGGGTCCAAATCCAAGCAGCCGCTTTACTTTGTGTAAATTATTTCATCAGAACTGCTCTCAAAACAGTGAAGGAAAACATCGTGAGGAAACCGGCATGTCCTAGAACCAAAAATTTGAAGACATTTGACATTCACCAACCCGCACTGGGCCCGCGTGGTGAATTATGACCCACTCCCTCTCACCGAAAGGAGTCCTATGTCCCAGCAGTGGGAACATCACAAACAATCCATACACAATCACCCAATACATCTTTTGTTGTTATTACATAATTCCATCTTATCACTTTACATAATAATGCGCCATCTATGTTTAGTATGAGTACGTATTATGTAACCAAATGTCAAAACGTCAAACAAATAGTTTTCCGACAGCTGCGCGCACAGATTAATAAACGCCGGCGGCGCGTACGTCGTACGTCGTTGCCGACTGAACAGAATGTTGCCAATGTAAATATTATGTATTATAAACATGTTTAATCACCTAAGTAGTTTGTATTTATTTTATTTCTAATTTATAATCTCACTCTATGCTACACCGATCGACGTCATCACGTCAACGCCGGCTGTCGCTGAAAACCAGCGCTGGGGCTCTGTCTCACATAGGGTCGCAGCATTATGCTAGCGGTGGCCGTTTTGCGTGAATGTGACGCATATTATCCCCCAACTTGTTCTTTTTGTATTTGTGTTCTTTCTTTGCGTCATGTTTACCGTATTTTCATTCTTTCTTTCTTTTGTTCTATCATTATAGGGTGCTTATGCTTAGTACTCCAAGGTTGAACCCACAACCTCATGCTCCAAAACCGGAGCACTTAACCATGAAGCCATCATTACATAATTGACTGCACGGTTGGCGCAGTTAGTTAAGCAATGGACTGCTACGCTGCGTGTCGCGGGTTCGATTCCCGCACGGAATAAATATTTGTATGACCTACAAGTAGTTGTTCCGGGTCTGGCTGTTTATGTATGTGAATTTAAATGTTTGTAAACGCACCCACAATACAGGAGAAATTCCTAGTGTGGGGCAACGTTTGAAAAAAAAAACAAACAATTACAACGATAAATAATTAATACAACATTTCAAGTCCTCCAAGTGCTACACAACACAAACTAGGAGCTAATTTAGTTATCAAACATTATACACATAATATTACATTGTTGTAGCTTTGACGTTGTGAGTGACGGGCTTAATTAAGCGCTACTGTAGTGACACGTAGGTATTATGTAAAATATGTATTATGTACCGTAATCTATATAGTATACGACAAGTTATTGTGTTTAATTTATAGCACATTGGCTGAGGGAACGTGGAACTGTTTAGTGGGGAGCTTGATTTGTAAGTAACAATAATTCTTGTAAAACGTCATTAAAATGGGGTGAGTATTAAGAGCGTTTACACCTTACGGCATTTCATACAAACTTTCAAGCCCTTATTTTTCGAAATGACTGAACCGATTTTAATGAAACTTCATACACTTATGCAGGATACAATGGTCTAAAAAGTTAGTAAAGAAAATTTGCCACACAGTATACAGACATATTGTATAATTAAAAGTTGATAAACTCAAACTCAAACCTCTATGTCTGAAAAATAAATTAAATTAAATTTAAGCATATATTTCAATTAAACCATTTACAGGCAGTTTTGAATTGTCACGGAGTCGGTCAGTTATAAATATGAAGCTAGTTGCCCATTCCAAAGAAAAGTAGGTTCCTATGGAGAAAAACGGGCAAGAAACTCCACGGACACTTTTAAATTTAAATATTGATACAAAGTATTGGTTACATCATTCATGTTGAAATTATACATGACACGTGAGAACGATGCAAAACTTCTGAAGCGTCCGTGATGAAAAGATTAAAATAAAATAAGCCGTTGGACCTAAGAGATGACCAGTCCCAACTGACAGCGCCCGTTCACGAACATGACGCATGGATCAGCACCATTCAGCTCAACCATTTTGAAGGAAGCTAAATGATCCAACACACACGCCACCATCAGCGAGACATCTGAGTGAGCATGACATACTCTCAGCTGCCAGGGCACATTCAAGTCAATGAAAGACATATTACTCGGTAAATAGTAGCTCTATTATACATAGTACTCACATCTGTGCTATGAAATTATATAATTACAAAAGAGATTGAGTTTATACAATTAAAATATATTGTAAAATCTTCAGCAGCTCCAACAGTATTTTGAAATGCCAATCAATTAGTTGTGGTTGTAGAGCAGGACCAGCATTGAGCCAAGCATTTTTACCAGCGATAATATATAAATAATACTTACTTGATCAAATATGGGACAACTGATATTTTTTGAACGATTACGATGTTGGTCCCTGGGGGAAAGTTGTTCAATTTGATGGGCTGTGCCACACCCTTAATTTTGCCACAGACATATTTAAAATTTGATAACGCTATTTGATAAAAATATGACCACAATAAACTTATTATAATACCCCAAAAATTACAGCATTAAAATTACACAACTCCTCATTAAAATGAGGACAAAACGTTATTTTAAAAATAACTTCTGAAATTACGACATCAATTTTCTAATTGCCTTATGAAGACCACTTAGATTTTATAGCGGTATTTCGTATTAAAATGGCCTAATATAATGATAATAACTTTGGAAATAAAGTCGTTATTCCCGTGACTTATGTACCAAGGTTGGTGTGATAAAAAATGATGATTTCCTCACAAATAAATGATAATAGTGATAGGTACTAATGAGGGTATTACTAGAGTGGACGTTGAGGTTAAAAGTTTTCGCCCTAGAAGGGACATGGTTAGTGTCGTACATTGTACTTTGATTTTTTTTTTCTGGTTCCCTACAAATTGGTTGAGATTGGTGCTGATCCACGCGTCTGTTCGTGAACGGACGCCGTCAGTTGAGACTGGTCATCTCTTAACTGCCAGGACTTATTTGTAATCTTTTAATCTCTCGGATCTCTCTTCGGTTCTACATGGTCCTCACATGATCTGACCAAGATTATGTCTGGACTTTAAAAGAGATTTTGACCCCTGAGTTTGTTTCGCAATTTCTTCTCAGGGGTAGTCACATAGGAAATGTCGGCTACATCTAGATTATTTTTTTATATGACGTGTAAAAGTGATTCTAATATCCTGTTTACAGAATAAACGATTTCATTTCGTTTCATTTCTATTTTTTTTTATTGTTCTCACAAGCAACAAGAATAATGAACCCAGGATTATGTAATATCTTTATTTAAAAAAGTGTCCTTGGAGTTTCTTGCCTGTTCTTCTCCCTAAGTTTCCACTTTCTAACTGATCGACTCTTTGACAATTCAAAAGTGCCTATAATAGGTTTAATTGAAATAAATGCTTTGAATTTGAGTTTGTGTTCAACTTAGACTATGTCAGCCTTCTGTTTTGATTATAACACATGCCCAAAAAGACTTAAAATACATTTCCCTGTACATAAATAGTTGGTATCGGAATCGGTAGTCAGGTGGTAGTCACACCAATTAAACTCCTAATAATACAAGTTCAGCTGTAACTCTCAGACTTAATTTCGACCCAAGCAAAAGTAGTTATAAAAATGTTTATAGGTATTTATTTACTTTTCATCATGTTTTATTACAATATCCTCATCATTTCAGCTTTTCATAATCAACATAATATCTCTTAGTTTTGTTGCATTTCACAACGCCTACGAAACAGAGGAAGGAAAAAGAACCTTACAGCCGAAAACATACTCACAGATATTAAAAAAACCGGTCAAGAGCGAGACGGACTCGCGCACCGAGGGTTCCCTACATATAGATGATGGTCGTAGTTGATGATTTCTGAAAGACTGTGCTATTTAAAGACATCGTTTTATTTTTCCTTTAATCTTTACATAAACTTCTATCACAGAATAATTTAAAATTCTTATCTATGCAAACTTCGGAGATAAGGGAGGGGGAACGGTATTTTTTTTTACATTTTTCAATAAAAGTTGGAAACTAAGCTGCCTAAAAAAAATAAAAAATGTTTGAGTATGTGCAAACACCGCTCTTTCATATAATACCCCACATGCCTTAGTAGCCCCACTTCAAATTTTTAAGACCCCCTTTCAGTTCCTTTTGCACAAAAGATTTTTTTTTCTTGTTTGCAAAATAGTTGGGCAAATGTCATCTAAAACTATTCTAAATTTCAAGTTGATAGCATTACTAGTTCTTGAGATATCCAGGTGTGACAGACAGACAGACAGACTTAGTGTTACTATAAGGGTTCCATTTTGGTACGGAACCCTAAAAAAATACTGATGCCACTTCCAGTGAACCGTTCAAACAATTTATCGTCACAGTAATGTGCTGAATAAAGAAATCTAGAGAAATAATAATTCCGGGGAGCCATCCCGAACAGACATGCCCCTCACGTAATTCGGACAATGAAGATTTTTCCCCGTAACAATGGAAAATTCTTACGTTTTCCCCATTTCCCTTTATTTCGACGAACCTTTAGATTAGGGCGTTTAGTTCAGTTAATTTGATAAGGGAGATAAGTATTGGTTTTCAATACTGATTAAGGTTTGAGTGTACTTACTTACGCTGTGCGAGAGAGAATGGTTTTGTTCTATTCATTAGAAGTTTTCGCGCATTGTATTCTATCCTTTGTGTTTTTCTGGCACCACTCTTTTTTTACGGAAATAAAACAGACTTGTGAAGTCATTATCCATGCTAATCTTAACTTTATTAATATTATAAATGCGACTATGGATGATAGGCTGAAAAATGATATGATAAGGCAACGGTGCAGTTTAAAAGATGTAGTGACAAAAATTGAAAAGAGTATGCTTAGATGGTTTGGTCATTTTGAGACGATGAGTGAAAGGCGACTAATAAAAGGTGTTTACAAAGCAGAGATGAGTGGAAACGCCGGAAGGGGACGTCTTAGGAGGACATATATTATTATGTATAGTGATCTAATTGGTGATGTTCTTCAGAAAGGTCAGGTGCGTAGTACTCGTAACCGGCGTCCGTGTATGGCCATATGTACGAACGTAGGCGAAACAAAAGGAGTCTGTAAGGAGCGTAGCAGGTGGCGTTCTATAGTTTCTGCCTACCCCCATGGGAAGAAGGCGTGATCGAGTTTGTATGTATGTATGTAAATACGAAAATGAGTTTGTTTGTTACGCTTTCACGCAAAAATGGCTGAACAGATTTAGATGAAATTTGGCACATGGGTAGACCAAGACATAGGATACCTTTTATCCCGATATTCCCACGGGATCGGGAGTTATGCAAGTAAAACCACGGGGCACACCTAGTAATATTATAAATGCGAAAATAACTCGGTCTGTCTGTACCTTTTCACGTCTAAACTACTAGAAAGAAAGGTAGCTTAGGACCTGGAGGAGAAGAACATGGCTATTTTCTGTATTACCATACCATAAACCAAATACACGCATACGAACAATAGCTAGGTAAACAAAAACAAATACAACAATTCACATATCCCACACAAGCACACGTTTCTATAAAATCACACACCACACACCTACGTTACACACTCACACACTTCAAACACTACTCAACATTATACACTATACACCATAAACTCTTATCAATTACCCCACGAAAGGAATGTTTTACATGTTTACAATTTTCTTTTTTATTTTAATTATCAATTCCATTTTAATTATTTGTATGTGTTTTAGATTATTTCTTATTGCATAAAAATCGATTCATGTAATTGGGAGAAGACACTGGCTCCTGTAACACAGATGCTATACGTAGCGCAGGAGTCAGGGCCTCACTATTTTTGTTAAAAATTATTTCATCATCATTCAACATCAGCCGAAAGACGTCCACTGTTGGACAAAGGCCTCCCGCAAAGCGGTTTGCCATTGTGTCAGCAGCGTTCTCTAAGCATTTTAACACATTGTGCAGTGTGTTAAAATGCTTAGAGAACGCTGCTGCCCATTCTCCAGTAAGTCCCTTAGTCACGGGAAGAAATAGGGGGGTGCTATTCTTTACGTCCGGCACCACACAGACAAAAACTATATAGATTTAAGAAATTATTATTATTAAAAATGTATTTGACATATCTCGGGACCCTGTGGTTCCGGACCTTTGGAAGGCGTACGAGGGGCCAAAGTCAACTCGCAGAGGCCCGTTAGATGTTTTTATTTAAATGAGGCACCTACCGACGATTATCCCTATTTGCACTATGCAAGTGCACCCAAGGACAACCCCCGGTTGGTGTTTTTTTTACTTTTACAGCTAGTAGTATTTAGAGATCTACATTAAGTTAGCTGTTCATTAAATTGAACTAAAAATTGTGATCAAGATTAGACGGCTTGATAAGCACTGATAAAATTCAGTGCATCGTTTTTATTGACTAGTAATGCACGGGAATATTATATTCGTAAGAAGTTGGCAGAATCATCCCAGCGCTGATTCGAGTTCTCCTCTACCAACCATTATTTCTCCTGACACTTTTTATTTTGTTTATAAGTCCGCGTTGTCCTGTTGGTGCCGAAAGTAAAGAATAGCACCATCCCATTTCTTCCCGTAGGTATCGTAAAAGGCGACTAAGGGACTTACTAGAGTATGGGCAGCAGCGTTCTCTATGCACTTTAACACCATACTGCGATCGCCAACCCGCCTGCCAAGCGTGACAATTATGGCAAACCCCCCCTTTAGGGGAGGCTTATGTCCAGCAGTGGGTGTATTTCGGTTGAAATGATGATAGTATAAACTTTTGTTTTTCAAGTTGTCTATCCCTAATCTATCCTAAGTTGCACCTACCATGTTTTGCCTCTGCATCACCCTAAGGTTGACTGGTAGAACATGCCTCAGGCAGTCCACCTTTGTACAGTATTTTTTTTACTTGTGTTTAAAGTTTTACTGAATAAATAAACACTTTACTTCTCTTCCACAAAAGCGCCTTAAAAATATGAATATATTATACAGCGTGCCGCTACAGGTGGTGACATTAATTTCTCACACTGGTAGGGCTAGTGGCCAGTAATCATAAAAAAATATTTTTAATATTTTTTTTTATGTAATTTTATTTATTTTTTAATATATTTTATTAAGATAAATAAAAAAAAATCAAACAAACTAAATAATAAAGCTCTCTCTTTCCTTCAATTCGCCTACTCCTTGCACGTTATTTGTTTTAATTTCATTGATTAAATCAATTTGTTTTTTTTTTTTATTTATATATATAAAACTCTTAAACTGATGTTATGATCCATGACCCCGGCTAGTTACCTCTGTGCCACAGTTCTTTAAGTTAGGTTGCTCCAAGATGCTATTTTAGAAGTTGTAAATAAATCAATAAATAATAATGTTTAATGAAATTAAAATATTTTCATAAAACGTAAAGGCAAAACTGTATACGTGTGTTAAATTAATGTCGCCACTGTAGCGGCACGTTGTATAAGTCTGTATAACCTCCATTATATCCTTTGTGGGAGCATGGTATTTGCACTAGGAAACTGTCACACAGATTACCAGCCCCCCTCCCCAAAAACAGTGTTTGTGTATTCAATCAAGATAATATTAACAAATTATTTTAACCTTTGGTAGAAGAACACATTAAACAAAAATAAAAGAACAAAAAAATTTACAAAATTAAAAGTTATTATTGAAGATTGTGGGTGAAGTGTGGTGTGGTGTGGTAATATAATGAAATAAAACTTACTTAAATAAAAATGTCTTAGGCTGAGATCGACAAACGTCATTTAGAATTGAATGTGCTTGAGCTTAGACCTGTTTCCGTCTCTATCCCGCACTTGTAGTTTGGCAGTTGTGCGACAGTCACAGGAATAACGTTTGGCCAAAGTACGTGCTAAGTTACGTTAATAGATCTCGGCCGTAGGTCTCAAATAATCCCGAAACAAATAATTGAATGCGTTTTGTTACATTTTCAAGGAAATTGTTTAATTTGAAGACAACCCCTTGTCAGAGGTGCAAAACATTTTAATTAATTAACAAACTCGCTCCAACAGACAGGTGTCTCACAATCTTTCCACATCTCCAAGAAAATAATACTTTCAATTTAATCCTCAGTCTTTTCTACAAGCTCTATTCTGAAAACAGAGGACGTCAAAACAAGGTTGTTAACATCTCTGGTCGGCGCCTGCGACACGCGTCGTGATGTCAGTACGGACAAATTGTAACAGCTGCGCCGTCGACCGAAATACGATGCAAGGGAGGCGGGTGCATCGATGGTTTGGGATTATCGATTATTTTAACGTCGATACAAGTGGGAATGCTTTTGTAAATGTCATGTGAGTTTATTAGTTACAATAGATTGTCTGATATTTTGAATAAACTTTTCGATGATTTTGAGGATAGAGAAATTATATTCAGTGCTTTCGCTAGCAGAAGCTAAAACACACTATACTAATATACTAAAATATAATTTAAATAAAAATAAAAAAAACAATATAATAATTTTATTTAAAATTAGTATAGTTATTTCTTTATATTTGATACTAATTTATTCATTGATATGATTATTGGTTGGAAAGGTATTTTTTTTTTAAATGTAAATTCCTCATTCACTTTTCTATCATTTCGGCGTGACTCTGGAAATTTATGCCGCTTGATTATATAATATTAAATGGATGAAGATTTTTTTTATTAAAAAAGAGGTTTCTGTAATACAATCGAAATACCTTTTTGCAAACAAAGTTAGGTAATAATTCAAAATGTGTCAGTCGTACCTCCTTACTTAAAGTACATTGAGGCAAACGTAGCCTTCCATTATGATTATTGGTTGGAAAGGTATTTTTTTTTTTTAATGTAAATTCCTCATTCACTTTTCTATCGTTTCGGCGTGACTCTGGAAATTTATGCCGCTTGATTATATAATATTAAATGGATGAAGATTTTTTTTATTAATAAAGAGGTTTCTGTAACACAATCGAAATACCTTTTTGCAAGCAAAGTTAGGTAATAATTCAAAATGTGTCAGTCGTACCTCCTTACTTAAAGTACATTGAGGCAAACGTAGCCTTCCAAGAAATTAATAATTGTTTCTATGATTCTTTGTTCTATTCCAAAGACCCTTTTACTTCTTATTAATTATATTTTTATGCTCTTAAATACAGAGTACATGTTGCTTAGTTTGCCTTCAACTAATAAACAACTTAAACAAATTCTTGGAAGTTGGTCTCGATCCCGTGGGAATATCGGGATAAAAAGTATCTTATCCCTAATTCAGGCCATGGTCAACCCATTTTATCCAAATCCATTCAGCCGTTTTAGAGTGATAGTGTAACAAGCAAATAAACAAACAAAGTCACTTTCGCATTTATACCTAACTAGCTTTTCCCGGCCCGGCTTCGCACGGGTAGCGCTAAGTATCTACCCTACCCAACCTACCTACCAACCCTACCTACCTACCCCACCTACCCTACCTACCCTACCTACCCAACCTACCCTACCTACCAACCCTACCTACCTACCCTAGTAAAAAATATGAAAAAAAAAGTAAAAAAAAACAATTTTCAGTCAAATCGGTCCTGCCGTTCTTGAGTTAATGGTGTAACTAACAACTTTCTTTTATATATTATATAGATATTAGTTAATAGGGTGATTATGTCACTATAACCACTGAAATTATTAAAAGTACGCGCTTTTTGTCGTAGATTTCGTGAAAAGGAACAGAATTGTGTAGCAAGAAGTGACAGCTTGAGTATGCAATAAGTACTTTTTAATAGGATGGAATTAGTACGTACTTTATAATAGCATAGAATTAGTGTATTCATGGAATTAGTATGGATTGTAAGTAGAGAGGGTCGAATTTCGACCAGTGGGCGACCACTACTAATGAATCATTATTCGAATAAATATTTCAGTAGTTAGCTTTTTTAAATGTTGAGGTTAATTTCTGTTGCTGCTCAGTTGCTTATTACCAAGGTGAGATGTCAGATGTTACACATCAAATGCATATATTAACATTTGTTTCTGAGACAAATAGAATAGAATAGAATAGAATAGAATACTCTTTATTATGTACACCATAAAAGTTACAGATATAAATGTTTAAATTTTACATAGGGTGACACAATGGGCGGTCTTATCGCTAAAATTATTTTTCTTTATTTTTATTTTCAAGTGTCGTAAGGAAATTACTGATAAATTTAATAATAATTTGCAATATCGATAATCTTTTCCCATCACTTCACAATAATCACGAATGACATAGAGACATTAAACTGAGGATTATAACATCCCCATAATAATAACTCAATTAAATCTTTTATATTTATGGCCATCGTTAAATCACCACGCTGCGGCTCTAAATTAAATTAGATTTTGCAATAAAATTATGAAATAGTTCAGCGTATTTTGGTTGTTTTATGGCCAATACATAAGTTGTTAGTCATCGGGAAAGATAGACTACCTAATTAGTCAGCGTAGTAATAATACTCGTACTAGCCTATTATTTACTACTGTAGGGAAAAAGCCTCATCTCATACAGAGAAGGAACGAGCATTGATCGCCACGCTTGGTCAAGACGGGTTGGGGATTTTAGACTTATATTAAGGCGCTGACAAACGGCAAATGATCTAAATAGGCTTGTCTTAAACAAAACAATTTCCAAATCTATATTGTTTGTGGTAACGGAAAAAAAATATGTTATTCTTGAACATATTTCTCAGAACTTGGTTGTTACCAAAATACGTTTAGAAAAAAAAATCTCGGTAAAAATTAACGGTAAACTATCCCTTTACTTTGAGTTTCAATCCAAAATATCTGTATTAAATATCAAAGTACGGTTGGTATTTAATTAATAACAAGAACGTCTTATTTGTATGCAGAACTTGTTTCTTTTTTAATATCGATTACTCAACTCATTTTGAGTAAATAGATAATTGCTTCATATTTTGCAATAAATTACAAGCGTTATGTCATCTCACTTCTCTTTCTTTTATATGCAGTCTGACAGTGACCGCGGTTTAGCTGTTGTCAGCGTCGGAACTATAATTCCAGGTTTCCTCACGATGTTCTTTTTCAGCGATCTCAGAAATATCCAAGATAAACTCAGTAAGTCATCATCATCATTTCACGTCCACTGCTGGACACTGATCTCCTCCAAAAAGCGGGTGGTTTCCATAAACGCCACGCTGGGCAGGCGGGTTGGCGATCCCAGTATGGTGTTAAAATGCATAGAGAATGCTGGTGCCCATTGTCTAGTAAGTCCCTTATTCGCCTTTTATGACACCCATGGGAAGAAATAGGATGGTGCTATTCTTTACGTCCTGCACCACGTTATTATAATGTTTATATTTTTCTATAATTCGATTATATATAACGGTGCAGGATAGCCTTTACCAGAAGTGGTCATCGTATTAGTGGTTCAGCAACTTCAATATCATCAGGATTGTGCCGGAATATTGCAGTTCTTCGTGGACGTGGCACGACAGCGGCTCCCTTCACATCTACTTCTGTCATCTGAAGACAGTCGCCACGTAACCATCGATGCGACGCTCTGCTAGAGTGACTGTCCCCAGCCAGTGTCACTCTTATCCGACATTTTCGATGATTCCAGTAACTTCGTAACAAAAATAGCCAGAGTCACTTGCTGCGCCATCATATACAGGGTCAAATTTAATTAGCTAGCGAAACTCCGTGGAATTGTTGGGTATCGATATCTAAATACGATGAAACGGAATAAAGAAAGATTTGATGTTTTTTTTCTGCCATCAATGACCACTGGCAGTAAAGTTACTTGATGTAGTTAAGTTTTTGTTTTATCGTGTTTAGTTATCGATACCCATCACATTATGTGAAGTTTACACAGAAAAAAATCTGATTTTGAAATTCATATTTCAAGTAACTGTCGTTGTCGTTGACCCTAAAAAAAATAGTATGTTTTTTCTTATTTTGCTTTTTATCGTATTTATTTAGATATCGATACCCAACACGTCTGCGGAGTTTCGCTAGCTAATTTAATTCCGAGGTTTCTGTCGCTGCTCAGTTGCTTATTACCAAGGTGAGATGACAGATGTTACACATCTTACGCGGCAACTGTAAGGCTCGCTCGTTTTGTTGAGCACATCACTCCTGCCTCGTCACTAACCAAACTTATACCCCCTTATTACAAAAAAAGGTTTATCTTCAGACCCGGTTTAAAACATGGAGCCATTATTGAATTTCGAATTTTATTCTGACTATGGTAAAGTTCCTAAACACAAAACTGACAACTTAGTACCGAACTAAGTTTTCAGTTTTGTATAAAGAACGGTATTTCCATCACAGTTACGTTCTTATTACAAAAACTGGCTTCATGGTTTAAGCTATGTCAACATATAAATCTTGTTTTGTAATAAGGCGGATTGTAATTTACTCATTTGTTTTATATGTTTATTTATTTGCTGTTTCTCTTTCTTTTTTTTCGTCGTTCCCACAGTTTAATTCCAAGTCATTCCAGTATATTCCATAATTTTCCACCAGCCCCACAATTAATTTAATTACAAAACGAACCAGACATAGCCAGGGTATCGTTTGCCAATGGAAATATATATTCGCGACGCGTATAATTAGCAGTTTGATGTAATTAGTACTGACGCGACAAATTAACCGCAGAGCAGCTACGAACCAAATACAAGGTACGGATAGTTTATTATTTATTTTGAAATAATAGCAGACACAACTAGTTTACTGTATTTCCTAAGACTGACCTTCAAATGACCTGAAAATATAAATATTTTGTTCCACTTTATAATACTAAGCACTTTTTAATACTCATTTTGGCGACTCAAGGACTTACTGGAGAATAGGCAGCAGCGTTCTCTATGCATTTTAACACCATACTGCGATCGCCAACCGCCTGCCAAGCGTGGTGATTATGCCCCCCCCCCCCCTATGTCCAGCAGTGGACGTCTTTCGGCTGAAATAATGATGATGATTTATATATATTTCTTTTTACTACATCACGCAAGTCAACCTAGGAGGTTGTCGACTACATAACCAGACTATCCTGTGGATGCCTTAATAAATTAAGGCTTCCAGCTAGGGCATCCAACTTATAAACTAAGCGACTATACGCTAAGGGCACCCATTTTCTTACTTCAGTTCACCGAAAGGTTCATAAAACTGAATAGTGAATAGTGCGTGAATTCTAAACACCGCTTTATGAAGCGGTTTCATAAAGCGGTGTTTAGAATTCACGCACTATCTGTGCACCAAATCATGCACTATCTGTGAAAGAACCCCAATTCGTAATGGCTTAATAGAACTTAGCAATTAGTACTTAGATTTGCTTTTTTAGCTAGAACACAGGCCAGGAGGAACAGCATTCTGAAGAGATAGTTTCTATTCCCCCATTTTGAGGTATTATGTGGAGAGGATGGCCAAGTGACAAACTTGTACCTTACTTGGTCATCTTCTGTAAAAAATGCTTTAAACTCAAATAATAATAAGTTTATAGTCAAATTAATTATATCAAATAGTCACGTAAGGCACCTCCGACGTCAAAATTTACAAAAAAAATTGAATTGATTCTAGTCGCCCCTTCCAAAAGGTAGTTTCATATGGAGTAGAATAGGCAAGAATCTCCACCGTTACTCTTTTAAAATGTTTTACAATATTTTGTTGTGTGAAGACGATGCATCATTTACTTACTAACACTAGCTCTATTATATTTGGTGGCATGAGGAACAGGGTATAACGTTCACTCATCCACCATAGAAAAGGGAGGATCCTCCGACCAGACGTGTGTTGTGTCTGGTGGGCAACTGCCTGATGGTTGATGTCGGGACGTTGTATATATGCTAGTTGCGTGGTAAACTCTGCTTGCGCGATGCAGGATTTGCGTGACGTCAGTGTGACGCGTAGTTCGCATGTGGCGATGTTGATGCCGCTACACTAACATTATGGATCTTGTTTTCTTTATACTCGTAAATACATTTTGGTTTGATTTGATTTGTTTATCATTGGTATGCTAACGCTCTAAAATTGTGCAGAACAACAAGTATTTATATCGAAGTTACCTACTGCATTGCTCGGAGAAGAAAGCCGTTTTCTATACAAACGAAATTACCTAATGCATTTCTCGGAGAAGAATGCCGTCTTCTGTACAACCGAAATTACCTACTGCATTTCTCGGAGAAGAAAGCCGTTTTCTGTACAAACGAAATTACCTACTGCATTTCTCGGAGAAGAAAGCCGTCTTCTGTACAAACGGCAGAGCTTTGAAATCTCTGCATGAAACGTATCAAGTATGTGCTGGGGCAAATTAAATTTGCTGGCGAAACTCCGCAGACGTGATTGGTATTATCGATTTCTAAACACGATAAAACAGAGAAGAAAAGGATTTTCTTCTTATGATAGCAGCGCAAAGACAAGTCGGAGACAGACGTGTGTCGCTTTGAGAACGAATGTGAATGTTCATATACCGCCATGTCAAAATTATAAATATTGTAACCGGCAATCAATACGGAGAATCTATTTTGGTTATTGGATATCTTAAACAATAAAGGGCATACCGTCACGCCCTGATTGTTGGTGAAGTTTTCCAAACGCTCGCTTGCCAACCGTATATGTAAGACCTTAAATTAGTGTTGTATACTGTTATTTATTTATTTTATTTATATTTAATCAAAACGGTACAACACCAATTACATTAATTAACATAGAAGCACAAAAAAAATAATATTAATATTAACATATTTTCTATAAATGTTATACAAATTCAATTTAATTTAATTTAATTTTGCATTATTAAAACTAACATGGAACAGTAGACTCCCTTGCATACTTTCTCTCACAGAACACCAGACATATACGCATAATTTTTCTCCATTCATCCGCAAACACATCACATTCAGGGTTGTTGTTATTATTGTTCACCACTTCAGTGGCGAAAACTCACGCCAGCCGGTAGTACTGGGGACTGGAAGGGTTCCATGCACCTACCGCCACCTGCCTAAAACCCTCCTGGCGCCCTCCTTTATTTAGCATATAAGTTAGCAGTAAGTTTTTAAGTTAAATTTAGTGACATGCTGCCACTACTTCTTAGGATGGTATATCTTTCATGAATAAATTCGCATAGAATAGTTAAGTGTTTCACTGACCTACCACCACCATCGGCTGGCAAACGGCTACGTAACATGGCCTTTTTTTTTTTTTGGGGGGGGTCATTGACCGCTTGTGGTTTAGTTACTATGAGTACCTAGACACTGGGCGATGTGGTGGCTAAGCGACAAAGCCCTTTAAATAAATAAAAAAATAAAAAAAGTGTGTACCTAGACTATCTAGTAGAGTTGAGAAAATTAGTTTTTTTTGTTTCATCTTTCTTCCTTTGCTGCTTTAGGTTATAGATTCGCTGAAGAACGCAAAGTGCGAAAAGACGCAAAATATGAATACCGTGAAATCCTAACTTATCTTTATGGTGAAAACGGCGATAAAAAAGGTTATGTTTATAATAAAGGCACCCGCAGACGCAGGCGCGACGCGACACTAGCACAATTTCTATAAAAACTTCATGGAATGTGTCGCGCTGCTTGTAGCGCCCGCGATATCACGCCAGTATTCACGAGCCTTAAAATTAAGATACCTATGTTTCATGTAGGTATTTTAAATAATAAAATGTAAGGAAGTTCTAAAAATAACTCGACAAAGACGCGAGGTCCCTGTTACAACATATCTACTTATCAACGCTTTTGTGTAACTTCCATACAAGAAGGTATTATATTCAATCCTGTCAGGTTTCCGGGAATTTTCCTTTCTTATTCACGTAAGTAGCTACGTATTTATATTTTCAAGAATTCGCATAAAAGATTATATTAGAAAAAAGATCAGATTCCGTTATCATTTCTTTTACCATTCTCTGTGAATCTTCGTTCTGAATACGATGATTTCGGGGTTCACAAAAATTCATATTTAGTAGTCAAATTGAGTGGGCTGATACTAGAACTAGCTCTTGACTGCAGCTTTGCCCGCGTAGAGGTCGGAAATTATCTCACGGGAATGTACTTACCTACTACCGGTATAAAAAGTATCCTCTGTGTGCCAAATTTCATCCAAATTCATTTAGCCGTTACGACGTGAAAAGGTAAATGCAGTAAGTCCTGTTGCTCAATTTGTAGGGACCAGACTCGGATGGGACACGGATGCTGTACGGTGTAACATTCACTGCTTTATAGAAAATGTTGGTGAAGTTTTGGATCCGTACCTCATCCACGCCTCGTACACGGCACGACTCGCGCCCGTCATGGTCTAGCATAAATTATTCATTAAGGTTTTATTATACAAGAGGCAAATGATCTAAATAGGCTTGTCTTAAACAAAAAAAATGCCAAATCTATTTATTGTTTGTGGTAGCGGAAAAAATATATGTTATTCTTGAACATATTTCTTAGAACTTGGTTGTTACCAAAACACGTTTAGAAAATAAAATCACGATACAAATGAACGGTAAACTAACCTTTTACTTTGAGTTGCAATCCAAAATATCTGTATTAAATGTCAACGTACGGTTGGTATTTAATTAATAATACGAACGTCTTATTTGAATGCAGAACTTGGTTGGTTTTTATTTTCGATTTACGCAACAAATTTTTGAGTAAATATATGATTGCTTCATATTTTGCAATAAATTACAAGCGTTGTGTCATCGCAGTTCTCTTTTTTTTTGTATGCAGTCTGATTGTGACCGCGATTTAGCTAGAGGCACAAAGGGGTCGATATATAATAGATGGTCACCCATCCATGAACCGACCGCGGCAAGCGTAGCTTAACGTTCGATCAACCCATGCGGCTGTTATAATTTAGCCATGAGCCACGAGGACACACCATTCGTTAATAAATTAATCAACGGCCCCAAACACTCAACGGCTACCCTCCCCAATTACAATGAACACGATATAATAATTAAACAATTCACTCTAAATTGAGGTTGCATGTCGTAATTATTTTTCCGGCCCCTGATTGGCTGACACAATGTATGGTAGCATATAATTTTAGCGCAATTAACTCCAATCATATTAATTAAAATGCGGTGGACTCGGTGGGTGTACGGTACGCCATTTTGGTTTTCTATATCACTACCTTCTGCCCGCGACTTCGTTCGCGTGGAAATCAGAAGGTACACAATATCGCCGCGGGAGACGGCTGGGCGTCGGGAATCGCAGGCCGATTCCCGGCCACCGTAGGCGTGGGCGGTGCGGACGGTGAGCGATGGGTAGCTCGCCGTCCGATAAGGACCAGGCCCGGGTCGACGGCACGTTGTGTTCCACACGCGCCTCATAGAGATCTCAGCACCAACTGACGGGGTCCGGTAGGACCAATGCCTGCCAGGGTTGGGAGTTTGGGTTTTAGTCAGTAAAAGTCTGACACGCCTTCCTGCTCCGCCCAGACCGGGAGAAGTTATTGGATAATTTCCGTACCAACATTTTTTTTAAATTAAATTCTGAAAGATAGAAACGGTTACTGTGGGTCATCCTTAGAAGATACATAATATGCTATCGCGGACTTTTTTATTGATCTTTTTAAGATGTCAATCCTGTAGAACATTAATTGTATGTATCTCGTACGGTTTACGCCGCTCACGCCATTAAAGCTCCCGGGAAGTCAACATGATTTTTTCCAACATCTTCAACAATAATCGTCATAATTCAGCCAATTTACACAAAATTTTAATGAAATATAAATAAATTAAATTAAATTCATTTAATTCAGGAACAACCCTTATTACACAAAATAAAATAAAATTTCCCAATACTGCAACAGAATATAATAATTTCAGCCGAAAAACGTCCACGGCATAGGCCTCCCCCAAAGGCCCCGTTTGCCATAATTGCCACGCTTGGCAGGTGGGTTGGCGATCGCAGTATGGTGTTAAAATGCATAGAGAACTCTGCTGCCCATTCTCTAGTACCTTTCTTAGTCGCCTTTTACGACACCCACGGGAAGAAATGGGATAGAATAAAATGTCAATACAATAAAAAAATAAACGAATTATACAACTAAACATTCCATAAGAATCATTCCGTAAATTGGTAAAAACCGTTTGAAAATCCATTCTGTAGTTTTTGAGTTTATCGCGTTCAGACAGACAGACAGACGCGGCGAGTGACTTTGTTTTATAATAATGTAAAGAAGTATAGATAATAATTGAATTATTATTGTTGGTTTTGATTGTTTTGATAATTGATGTGTTGTTTTTCTAGCTAACCGGTTATGTTGATACGAGTATACTCGTATTAATTAGGGCTTGACTTCAAATATTGATTTCGAATGATGTTTTTGTGCAGGAAACTGTTTTTGTTTGGTTTATTTAAATATGGAACGAGTAATTACCATATTTGGCATTATAATGAGATGTACATACCGTAAGTAAATAAGGTTTAAATTAACAATATTTGGCTTAATTTCTTCTATCACTATAAGTAAGACTGTTATTGAACACAATACGTTATTACCTATCTCTAGACAAAATCAAACTGGTTGCTATTTTAATAGTATAATTTGTTATTTTTATGTCATTGATTTTACATTCTGTGATTTTCTAAGCTCACACACTTATCTAAAAGGTTATTTTCATCTTAAGCTTGGAAAATGGCTCTGTTCAATGGAGCGACCCTATTAGAATTAGAAACAGGAAATATAAACTGATCCTCTAAAAAGTTATTGAGTGCCAGCTTTTTAAAATTAATGAACATCTCAAAACTTTTTGGGCTTCAAATATCGCCCGTTTTTGGGGTTCCGTACCAAAATGGTAAAAAGGAACGCTTATAGTGAGACTAAGTTTGTCTGTCTGGTTGTCACACCTGGATATCTCAAGAACTACTAATGCTATCAACTTGAAATTTAGAGTAGTTTTAGATGACGTTTTCTCAACTATTTTGCAAACAAGAAAGAAATTAAAAAAAAAAATATCTATTTTGCAAAAGGGACTGAAAGGAGGTCTTCAAAATTTGAAGTGGGGCTACTAGAGCATGTGGGGTATCTTATGAAAGAGCGCTGTTTGCACATTTTCAAACATTTTTTTTTAGGCAGCACAGTTTCCGACTTATGATGAAAAATGTAAAAAAATACCCCCCCCCTTATCCCCGAAGTTTGCAATCTGAAATTATTCTATATGATAGAAATTATGTATAGATTACAGGAAAATAAAACGATGTCGATGTCGATCTAAATCAGTTTTTCAGAAATCATCAACATCCTATATACGTACGGAACCCTCGGTGCGTGAGTCCGACTCGCTCTTGGCCGGTTTTTCTATAAACGAGTCGTTTTTTTAACTTTTTGGCCTTTTCTCACAGCTGGTCGCAGTAACTAATCTAGGGTATCCTGACCAAAGTGGTTAGTAAGGTTATAACTGTGACAAAACGCGCGCGAGCCGAGCGAGCGAAGCAGCGGCGGCGGGCGCTACATCCAAGTTGGCGGCAGTTACTTGGCTATTTAGATCTTTAAAGACTCCAAAATAAAGAAGGAATTATTCGCGTTTTCATTCCCCATTCGAAACTAGTTTCATTTTTGCCTGAAAAATAACTAGAATGAACACAGATGAAAAACGTTTCTATAAAAAAGCACTATGAACACACATAACCAGAATAATCTACAAAAAAGTTTACTCAATGAATTACAAAACTGGGGGGTAATAAAACGTTGAGTAATTTCCAATCGCTCACATTCCGTTTGGCTGCAATAAGATAAACAAACAATTTCAACAAATGTAGTGGGAAAATAAACAGTGTGTCTGTGGCATTATTTTGAGAACAAAACACTGGCGGCACCTGGCAACTTAGCGTGTCATGGAAATTGACTAAAAATAAAACGTATCAAAGGGGACTTTGGAGTCAATAGGTAACTGAATCAGAAGTTAAGGACCTCAAATAGAGAAATTTCCGATTTGTAATCAAATAAAAAAGTAGAAGAAAGGAATAGAATATGTTAAATAATAAAAAGATAAAATAAAATAAGATAAAACAAGATACAAATAATAAAATATAAAGAATATATAAAAAATAAAAAAGTAGAAGAAAAGAATAGAACATCTGCAGGGTATAAAAAACACATACCTACTTCCCTTATTTCTAGCGGAATTAATATTATTATAACATACAATCATGGGGTGTAGAAAAAAGTTACATCTTCATCATTCATAATTATCTATTCCTCATTAATCTTTTTCTAAATTTCTCAAAGATCTGCTTGTTTTAATTTGCCCAATATTTAAGATTATAATATCCAGTGCCTGGCCATTACTTCTACTTCCGTCCTTTTTTTGGCTCACTCAGGGAAAGGGCTAAAAAAATCCTCGTAAACATGTAGATGTGTACGAGCATTTTCCAAGGAAAGAAGGTAGACGAAAGGTTTCGAGGAAGACGTAGGTCTTCAAGGAATTCAGTTACGCATTCTCTGTTATCAGTAAATCAATCAAAAGATCAATGAACAACATACTGAAGAGTCGGTACTTCTGAAGCTAACCTTTGCAGTGAACAAGTACGAAGCTGCTTACTCTGTCGTCACAAAGAAGACGCGACAAAGATCGTAAACGTTTTAGTACTAAAATTAAATGGTGGCTCCTTAATCAAGTGATGCACCTATTGTCGGGCAAATTGTGTGAAGATTTACTGGTGAACTGATTGAAGGAGGGAGGGAAAAGATTTAAAGTTTTCGTTGATAGTTGAGCTACATGACTATTGATAAATGCGTGCACTGACTGGAGGGGTTCACTCAAATCTGTGCGGTTCTTTCTTCAAAAGACCACCTCAGACACTAATCTGCTTGATTTCCATATGACCTTATCAAGATTATGTCTGGACTTTAAAAGAGACTTTGACCTCTGAGTTTGTTTTGGTCTTTCTTCTCAGAGTACTTGGAAAGGGATACTGAACCTTAGTGTTTTTTTAACAAATTCATTGAAATTAATATCATTTTGTACTTTTTTGATTATAGCATAATATCACGCCTTGTTTCCCCGAAGGGTTGGGCAGAGGTGTACCTGTAGTACACCCAGATTTCGCCAGTTAAACTCAGAACTCAAACTCAAAGCATTAATTTCAATTAAACCATCCACAAGCACTTTTGAATTGTGAAGGAGTCGGTTAGTTAGTTCGAAATCATCATAATCATAATCTTTATTTTTGCCAAAAGAATAACAACCAAACAACAAATTTTACACAAGAACTTATTTTTAAGAATCTAAAAGAATATATATCCAATTTCCGTTCCTCAGTGCACAATAATAAATTCACGGTTGTTACGAAACCGATTCACCTTGACCCCCGTAATAGTTATAAACTGTATTTCGGTGGGACAGCTTCCTCGTTCCCTGTTTACAATAATATAGCCGTTAGCCGTTTAGCCGTTTTGAGACAAAATAATTAGATCTCACTTTTCAAATAATACAAAGCAAAACTGTGGCTAAAATGTATCACACATTCAAATTGTTCTTTACTTGATTTTTACTTTGTAGGTAGTAACTTAAGTCCACATTAATTATGTAAAATTTACACTAGCCCCTGGAGCTTCGTGTTTCATGGGACTACAGAGACCATTGCATATCAAAGAGTAGCGCGATAATGGTAGGGAAGACGTGCCTTTGGGTTATGGAAGGATTATTAGAGCCATACCGGATATGCATCCTTGAGAAAGCATTGGAATAGTGGAGAGAATGGTTACCTATATTTATCTATAATCTTTTAATGACGTCGCCGCCATGTTGCGTTTAGATCCAGCTTCACAGAATCTTGAATGGTGAATCTTTTGGCCGATAAACTGCTTTCTCTTTGATTAACAAGTAATTTGACTGTACCTATTATCCAAACGTTTAATATACCTACGCTGACAGGTGCGACGCGACACGAGTAGCATAATTTCTATGAAAAATTAATGGAAAGTGTCGCGCTGTCTGTGGCGCCCGCGATATCGCGCCAGTCTGCACGAGACTTTATCTTTTTGATAATAATTATAACCAACCAAATTCTTTGTGATGGTGCTGTTTCTGGAATTTAGTTTTACTATCGGCCTACTTAAATGGTATTTCATTAATTTTAAGATAACAAAGTAAAAAAATGCATTTTTTTTTCATTAAAACCCAACGAAAACACTTCAACACTTTATCACCGCTCACAAATTCCCAAGAGATTACGACCGCCTTCCAACGACCAGCTATTTATAATCGTTCAGTTTAAAGACTCACCGGCTTATACTGAATTTTGAGACAAACTTGCTTCATATAAACTCATATAAATGACATTCCTTGCGGCCTGTACGTGGAACAAGAATTATAGCTTCACGTCCTATTTGATGAATTCAGGCATACGAATAACCAACCAGTTTAAAATGACCCATCCTCGCACTTGTGTTTACCGTCAACTCTACTTTAATGTAAGACGTGTTATACTTTCTGGGTAGGGGTACCAGCAAATTGGAGGAGAATAGACAGTCCTATTTGAGTAGCAGGTCGTACTGCATTGTAATGAAAAAGCATTGTTAATAGTGTCTTGATATGGCCCGGGAAGTTAAGGACCACTCGATCCGCATACTATCAGATAGCATGGCAGTCCTGCAATCGCTTAGTAGTCACACGGTTGACTCTGGGCTAATAATCGAGTGTCATCAGCGCTTCAACCAGGTGGGGAGCCTCAAGAACATAACCATTCAATGGATGAAAGGACACAGCGGCTCGCTAGGCAACGACGCAGCCGATGAACTTGCCAGAAGGGGGTCGAGCATGGCACCAGAGGGACCTGAGCCCATCGTGCCACTACCCTTCGGGTACTTACGCACTCTGGTAAGGAACCGCACCAGGGACCAACATCATAAACTATGGTCGGACCAAGGTCAGTGCAGGCAGGCCAAGGAAGCACTCCCTACAATTGATGGCCGCCTCACGAAACAGGTTCTCCGACTAACGAAGCAACAGCTGCGTACAATGGTAGCAGCTATAACTGGCCACGGGTCATTTAATAAACACCTATTTGTCATAGGAGTCACAGACAGTCCGCTGTGCAGGGCCTGCATGTAGGATACTACTATACTGCCCAGTGGTCGCCACATACAGGGCAAAGTACTTCGGTAACCCAGGTAACCTCTGTGAGATTGTCAGTAATACCAAGGCGTTGCTGGCGTTCCATGAGGAGCTGGGGAGGATCGAATAATCGATTTTCCCACCCGTACGCAAAATACGCGTATATTGACGTGGAGTTGCGGACACCAGCCCGTATTACCTATTAGTGTTTTGATAGCAAAAAGCATCGCTACGCCTCCATAATCCGTTTGTTTCATGCGAATACTCTTTCCGGACGCTCATATGAGAAGTAACCTGAAGGGTCTCGTGGCTGACGGTGAGTGATGGATAGCTCGCCATCCGATAAGGACCCAGGCCCAGGTCAACGGCGCGTTGTGTTCTACGCGCGCCTCAAAGAGATGTCAGCCCACAAATTGACGGGGTCCGTTAGGGCCAATGCCTGTCAGGGCTGCGAGTTTGTCCGAAAGGGATATCGTAGCCCTGGCACACAGGCACCTGAAGGAACACGGGTGGGTTTTAGTCAGTAAAAGTCTGACATACCGCTCGGCCCAGACCGGGAGAAGTAATTCGATAATTTTCCAACCAACAAAAAAAAAGACCTCATTCTCAGTTGCTAACTATTAAGTAGGTTATAGGACATACATAGGTAGAAGACACACGTAATATATATATATAAATATATCATCTATGTCTGTTAAAAATCAGAAAATATTGGTGATAACAGGGTGTTTGAAATAAAGAGAGAAAGTAAAATATAAATTTCACTTATATTTGTATAAAAAAAAATGGCCAGTTTCACTCAACGTGTTCTACAGAGACGAAAAAGAATGAGGTGTGGCAACACACTTTATAAATATATTTTAGGGCACATTAATGTTGCACACATCTCATCTATCTCGAAACATCATCATCATCATCATTCTCCTGCCCTTATCCCAATTTATTTGTAGTCGACAAGAACAATGTCATCGGCAAACAGCATGCACCAGGGTGCCTCTTCCTGTATGTCCGACGTCACAGCGTCCATAATCAACAGGAAGAGGTAAGGGCTTAAAGCCAATCCTTTATGCAAGCCTACAGCCACACTGAACTTATCGGTATTGCCAGCAGCCGTCCGGACGTGGGTACAAGATTGACTGTACATAGCACGAATTAACTCCACATACTTCTCGGGCAAACCTTTCTTTTTCAAGGCCCACCACAACACATCCCAAGGGACTCTATCATACGCTTTCTCCAGATCAATGAAAACCATGTGCAAGTTCTTGCAAATCACTGCAATTAATTACATTAATTTATTATATTTCAGAATATCAAAAATTATGTTTACATTGTATTAAACACACGGTAATTCTTGAATGTTAAAAATACATGTCAAAAAGACAAATCTTCTGGTATCCAGATAAGGTTAATAATACGATTTCATCATAATAATTAACTGCAGATCACATTCCCGCTAAAATCCTGACGTTTGGTATCACTATTAGCGGGTCTTGCAAACTTGGGCGACAAATCGCGAAGTTAAGAGCGGGGGCTTAAAAACAAAGGAGTTGGAATCTTATCCTCAGGCACATAAGCTTTCAAATGCATAATTAATGAAATTATTAACACGTGTACTAATAAATTAGACTGCGAGATGAGTTGTTACATTATTTTAGAAAAGCAAATGGAACGGCGTGAATATACAACAGATATTCGAGTTTGTAAAACAAATAATTTGTACGGATTAGAAATATTTGGTGCTGAGGGTGTCACGGTTGTATAATTAATGTTAACTTATTTGCGAGTATCTGAATATGTGTATTAATTATGTTCTTGACTTATTAACAACTTTTCATGCAGACTTCAAGAATTGCTTTTGAAGAAGTGTCCATTGTCTTTTGATTTTCTGTCATCTAGCAATAGGATCGCCCCTATTACATGGGACTTATACATAACTGGCGAAATGTTGACGTACTATAATAAGGATCTATTAATATTATGATAATTAATAATAGTTAAATAGTATGGTGGATTTGATAATTATTTAAGTTAAGTGACACTATGTTAATAAAAAAAAAATCGAATCAATCAATCAAATCATCGATCAATTTAATGAAACGGTAAAAATGGTAGTACGAGTAGTGTAGTATATCCTACTAATATTATAAACGCGAAAGTTTGTAAGTATGGATGGATGGATGGATGTTTGTTACTCTTTCACGTAAAAACGGCTAGATCAATTTTGATAAAATTTAGTATCGAGGTAGCTCACACCCGGATTAACATATAGGCTACTTTTTATCCCTATATTCCCACGGGATCGAGACTTACGCGGGTAAAACCGCGGGGCGCAGCTAGTAATAAATAATTGCAATAATATTTAAAATTTTAAAATTAATATAAGTAATGCAAATAAATATTCCTTTTTAAGGTCCCACACTACGCTTGCCGATACGCGGTCTCCACTCCAGGACTCGTCTGCTCCACCGGCCATCGGTCCTTTGACAAACAAAACAAGGTGGCTGGGACAGACTGGATGCGGAAGGCGGAGGACAGGGTGTTGTGGCGCAGCCTGGGAGAGGCCTATGTCAAACAGTGGACTGCTATAGGCTGAGTTGATTAATTGAAATAAATATTCTATTCTAATCTATTTTACCTCTGCCTAACCCTTCGGGCATTACAGGCATGACGTTATATTTATGTTTCTTCAATCTTTTTTCTACGACACACGCAATGCATGAAAGACAATTTCTTTCAAGCATATTTTATTTATTTGGGTGTATACAAGGTGTATAATTAAAAACTTAAGGTTTATTTTTGTTTTGCTGCAGTCGTATAAGTGGTTTATAGGAAGCAAGTACATGCCTACGTATAATTGTGCGTCCAAATCCAAAATTATCAAACTGCTATTGTCTTTCTTGATGAAACCGACCCAAAAATCTAGCAATTATTTATTCAAATTATTTACTAGAGCATTAAATGCAAGACCTCGCTCTCGGTTGTTAACTATTAAGAAGACTACACAGGTAAGTACGTTACTCAGTATACAACTAAATCTCCGGAAAAGTCTCTTTTATCAGACCAGTCGTCAGCCATCTTAAACTCAAGCCCGAAGATTCCCGAGAAATCCTGAAGCTTCCACGAAGTCGCACTAAGCTACAGTTAGTTAGTTTTTAATTAAGATTGAGAGTAATCTACCGATTGTCCGGTGAACCGGTAAAAGTCATCAGCGAGTAACTGAAAAGTCCTCGAAAAGATAATAATCGGAAATACTGTTTTGCTTTTCCGTATTTCAGTTTTTTTCTTTTGTTGCCAGTTACCTTGAGTGGTAAGATTGCGTGTTCTGTACCCCAAGTGTAAGTTTGCAAGAGAGTAAACGTAACTATTACGTTTGCGTTAAAATTTGACCGATAGATCATAATGTCGGGGTACAGTACTGAGCTCACGCAACGCGTCGTACGTTCAGCCAGTAATAGGACTCGCCCATCAAGGAGCGCTGTCCCCAATTTGACGCATTATTAATTTATTATACATAAAACAAAAGGTATTTTAATAAAAAGCATATACTGAAAGATCAATAATTAAATTATCTTTAAATTGGTGAAGGCTTCAGAAAAATACGCTTGGTAGACATTCTCAGTTTTTTTTATCCGCGTTAGACATAACTTTACAAATTCATTTCACTATGTAATATAAATATAATCTAAAATATTCACATATTAAATTATTGGGAAAATGCTCTAATCTAACATAATATTTTTTTCAAATCATTAACACTACTCGTTTAGACGTGATCTTCAGTATATATTCATTAAAAGTCGGTTATCGTCGTCTCTGAAAGTGACACCGGTGACTGAAAAGTTGTGCAGAAATCGGTTGTCAAGGTTTCTACAGACCGGCACGACTCGCGACGCGACACAAAGGCACCGCTCGTCGCGCGACACGCAGGGCCTTTGTGTCGCATCGCGTGTCACGCCGGTTTGTAGAAGCCTTCGTGGTATGAGCATGTAATGCGGAGGCATGAGGAAAATGTTGTCAGGAAAGTTTTGAGTAAGAACGTGTATGGCTATACGAGTAGGGGAAGACCAAAGAAATGATGGATGGACTGTGTGAAAGATGATATAGCTAGAAAGGGAGTAACTACCGAGATGACGACCAATAGAGAAATATGGAGGAAGACATATTGCGCTAACCCCAAGTAAATTGGGATAAAGGCAGGAGAATAACGAGATACAAGAATATTACTGAGAGGGCGGGCCTACACCGATAATTATTTTGTGCAAAACCGCGCAATATTTTTGACCGTTTAGGGTTAGTATTGAGGATTGTGGAGTGATTGCACAAAACCCTTATGTCACGAGCCGCACGTATTGTTAACATTATCACAGTATTGGAGGATATATTTGGATAAAACAATAATATAACAAATAATAATTGAAAGCGGTCTGATATTTTCAACGTTGTCATGTTTAAAATAAAATTGTTACATTATGAATTAATGATTTGTAATTTTGCTTATCTACAGGTAATTCATTTTTTGTAAATCTGTGTCTGTAACATCGCCTTGGGTGAGTTTGTAAAGGTGTTATAATTGTGATTTAATTATATAATAATTAATAAAAGTTTGAGTTAGTTTCAATAATATTGCACCATTTTGTATTGTTTTGTATTTCTTGGACCTGGTCTAGGCAGTAGTAGTCTTGTGATATAGTCTTGCATAGAGTTTGACCGAGACCGCTGTACCACAATTTCGGAATGCGCGGTGAGGCGGGAGGATGCCGTGAGTGTTGACGAATGAGCGGCCTGCACTACCCTTCTGACTCACCGCGCTCACACCTAAGGCGCGGTATAGCGGTTTCGGTCAAACTATACGCGAAAACATTGAAGCTTATCGGCTGTCAATGTTATTATTTGCGAGATGATAATTGATTGTTTGAGTACAAGGGGTGATTCAATCCTATTCATCATCATAATCATCATTTGCAGCCTTGTTCCATGCACAGCTGAGTATAGGATATAGTATAATTATTATACCCTTTTGTGCCATAAGTTATGATCATTTATTTGTCTTTACACACACATGGCATGCAAGATGTTACATTAAATTATATCGCAGGTTATTTTTATTAGTAGGATATAAACATCAAACAATTATAAATTCCATTATTCAAAGCAAATAATAATATCAAATTAAACATTATTTCAGTGGACGCTTCATCGGACGTTGCAGTACAAAAGTTTCAAACTAATCTCGATTAGGTATCCAAATGGTCCAAAGACTGGCGAATCAAAGCCTACGAAACTAAATCCGTCCAGGGACTTTCACTAACAGGAAAGGAACATGTCCCCCTGTCACTCCTAACAGAATACCTCTCCCGCAAGAGGATTACGCCAAGTATCTTGGAATATAATATCGGGATAGACGCCTAACTTGGAAGAAGCACATATTCACCAAGCTGTTGGCTATGGGCCAGTAGTTATGCACAATGTACTGGTTGCTACATAAAAAATCACAATTCTCACTCCAAAACCAATTGCTGCCCTATAAATGCATAATAAAGCTTATTATGGACATACGGCCTACCACTGTGGGGCTCATTGGCAAAATCAAATATTGAAATAATTCAAAGGTACCAGTCAAAAATATTAAGAATGATAACGAACGCACCTTGTTATGTCTCAAATAACAGTCTCCATAACAACCTCTGCATAAAAACCGTAATAGAAGAAATTTCAGAAAGAACCAAAGCGTCCAAACATCCTTGCAGTAAACCTGATGAACACTTAAACAGTCGCTAGAAGACTAAAGATAAAGATTCCTCACGACCTTATTTAAGAGACTGTAAGGATAAACGGGTCAGTCACTGGACAGCTTCCGTAGAAACCCGTTAATAATATCAAACATATTGCTGAATATCTGCAAGAATGACTGATTGCAACAAGAAAAACATAATTAATCAAATTATAACAAATGTGTACTACGGAATATTGTCATCACAGACATCACATTCTCAACAGAATGCTTTTAACCTACTTCTTACTTTCGGAATCTTTAAAATATTTTTTGAATTATCCCAACAAATTCCATACTTCCTTGGCCTGTGCAAGTCGCATCCAGGTTTTCACCGCGATCTTCTGTAAGTCGTCAACCCACCTGGCTATTGGTTACCTGATAGACAGATGAAAATAACGTCACAGTGTATTAGAATAAGCTCTGTGCCTTAACACCTGTGTAAACTATTAGCCATTTAAGCAAATACCTAAGTGATATGTATTAGATATGAGGATAGGGTAAAACCTACATGTACGCAAACATTTGAACAGTACAAATGACAGTCTTATCGCTAAAAGTGATTTCTTGTAGTCAACATCCGTAATGGACAAAAATCTTGTTAGGAAAGATAAGGCGAACGCCCTGCTTTTCAATAAGAGTTCAAAATCAGGGTAATAAATCAGTCACTATCGTAGATATCGATCTACGATATACTGTATTTTTTGTATCTAACTAGTTATATTGATAGCTAGTCAGATACATTAAAGTCGATAAATAGTGTGAAGACCAATCTTTTCATCATCATAATGACCAATTCTAAATGTTATCTGATGAACAGTAAGCAAACTGAAGTGGCAGTAGGCTGGTCGAAGGACCTATGGCCGGTGGAGCAGACAAATCCTGTAGTGGAGACTGCGTGTCGGCAAGCGTAGTGTAGGACGGCCCTCAGCTAGATGGACCGCCGACCTTATAAGGTGGCGCGGACAGACGGGATACGGAAGGCGGAGAACAGGGTGTTGTGGCGCACGTTGGGAGAGGCCTATGTCCAAATGTACTGTGATAGACTGAGTTGATTGATTGACTGAATTTGGTTTTAAAATAACAAAGAATTAATCTTGTGAGTCGTCTCAAGTTCAACAGGAACTGTTGGCTGAAAAAAAAATACTTAATAAAAAATACAATAAGTTATTATTGAGTTTTACCGTATATCAAACTGGTTCGGTTTACAAAAACGAGGCAAATATTACCCAAAACCTGGCTTCTTAAAGAAAAACTCCTAACTATATAACACGTGTACAAAACGAATCAATATTACTCTCCCACAAACTCAAAACATCCAAGCTCTTAAAAACATACAGTAGACAATTAATACCTTCATTTAGTAGCAGCGACAATTCTGCCGGTGACAGGACATGCATCATATCTCTTAGTTTGTTTGTCTGTCTGTGTTGTTAAAATATACGAGTTCTTGCACTCCAGCTTGCACATAAATCAACACTGCCTAGCGGCTTATTAATTTCATGATGTTGCTTTGCTGGATGTGCCTGGGTAATGTACGCACGGTGCTATAATTATTATTCATCCACCTGGTCAAAATTTTCGGCCTTCATCCAGAGCAGATTGAAGAAATGGCAACAGAAGCTGAAGAATATTGGCTTGAAAATCAGCAGAACCAAAACCGAATATGTTCTGCGATTTCGGCGGTCTCTGTAGTTCTAGAGCCATAGCGCTTAATGGCACAGTTATCCCGGTTTGCTCTGACTTTCGGTATCTCGGTTTACTCGTGCAAAGCGACGGTGAAGTAGATCGGACTGTTAAGCACAGAATTAACACTGAATGGATGTACTGGCGGTAGGTCACGGGAACAATCTGCGACTCCCGCATTCCCCTTAAAGTTAAGGGGAACATTTATAAAACAATGGTTAGACCTGCTGTCTTGTGTGGATCAGATTGTGGGGCCACAAAAGGGATGAATGAAAGGCAATTGGATGCAGCTGAGATGAGAATGCTAAAAGGGATGTGTGGTGTTACCCGAATGGATAGAATAAGAAATGAGTAAATAAGAGGAAGTCTGAAAGTGACAGCGGTGACTGAAAAGTTGTGTGGAAAAAGGTTGACATGGTATGGGCATGTGATGCGGAGGAATGAAGGAAATGTCGCCAGGAAAGTTTTAAGTATGCATGAGGATGGCTTTACGAGTAGAGGAAGACCAAAGAATCGATGGATGGACAACTAATAGAGAGGTACGGAAGACAAAAGACATGTTGCGCCAACCCTTTTATTTGAATAAGGGCAGGAGAATGATGAGCTGCTCTCACCCTTAGTAAAATTACTAATAATCAACTGATTACCACACTTTTCTTTCACCAAAAGTGTAGTCATATTTAATTGGAATATAGACCATCAAACTGAACAACTTTCTTCATGCAAAATAGGTGGCTCGTTCCGATGTCAATGTATACGCTTTTATAATAAACTTTCAAGCCACGTACAAGATCAAAGCCTTAATAAATTCAAATCATTCATTAAACGAAACCAGTGCCAGAAAGCCTTTTATACCGTTAAAGATTATATTGAGGACAATAAGGCTTGGGATTGAGCTGCTCCATTTTTTTTTTGTTTTACTTAGTGAGGTGGTTTATTTTTATTGTTTGATGTTTTTTTGCTAACGTTTATTATTTTATATACAGTGACATTTAATTATTATTTTATACACAATGAAATGAATATTTATTTGTAAAGTATTATATTATTTTAATTATTGTGAATGTGAAGACTATGTGGGTTATTTTTTCTTTCCTTTTCTTTTATTCTCAGTTAGTGTTAATCATGGTCTGGCAATTTGAGTCATATAAGCGGTCTATCCAAATGTCCTTTCTTTGGTATTGATCGTCGCATCTTAGAGCTCCTTAAGTTCTGAGTAGAGCTGCACGATTACTGACAAATGCGTGCACTGAATGGTCAGGTCCCTTTAAAAGAGACTTTGACCCCTGAGTTTGTTTCGCCATTTCTTCTCAGGGGTAGTCAGATACCAGTTGTATGACACCGAATACCAGTTCTATGCCGTTATATCTGGAGGAACATTGACTCCTAAAACACAGGCTTTTAACCTAGTTTAGGAGGCATCAGTTCGCCCTTTAATGTGACTATATTGTACAACATTTATTTAATCCTTGTGTACGTATGTATGTTTTCAAAGTGTACAAATAAACATTTTATTTATTTATTTTATAGATAGGAAATGTCGACTACACTAGCTTAATATGACGTGTAAAAGTGATTCTGTTATACTATTTACAAAATAAACGATTTCATTTAATTTCAATAAAACTGCTGATTGCTTCTTAATGTATTTTATTTTCCATGTTCACTTATAACGTCTTACTCTTTTTCCTTCCCAAATACCATCTCCTTTCTACTTATTCTACGTTTTAAACATTAATTCACTATCTCTTTCACTCCTTGACTATTTCGTTCATTCATCTCTGCCACTCTTTTATGCTTCGCATCTGTCGTCCATCTTCACGGCTCGTTTCACTGTCCTGTCCTATCCTTCAATTACTACTTTTGTGTATGGCAGTAAATCTACGTTTAATGTCTGCATGAAGTTATTTAGTAAAATGTTATGTTGTTGGCTTGCTGCGTGCAAGCCAACAGTTAATGTCTAGGAGAGTCGTATCCAGTGGTTATATGTTATTTGACGGTAATAATATAAGATCGTATCTGAGGTGCGATTGTTGAGGCCTGCACTCTGAGGAAGATGCAAGATTTCAGGTACACTCGGCGAGAATTAGTCAATTTCGCAACTTGAATTTACGGAGTTATTTTCTGAATTATTTTTGATGAATGTCTGTTTTTCTAATTTCCAAAACCAAGTTTTTTTTTTAAATTCTGACGGTAAATACCTGCTGCTGATGACGTCACAAATATTTGGGCAGGTTAAATAAAGATAGTAACAGATAAACCGCAGCTGTATGGCTTCCTCTGACCTTAGGGTTACATAGATAGATAGATAGATGCCTTAAGTGATATTCAGAGTAAATTTGAGTTTTTATGAACACTTACGGTAATTCCATATCATAACACTTCCAGTCAGTAAAATAAGTCAGCAAAACAGATCATAAGCCTAACTGTAAAACAAGTCGAATCAACTTAATCTCTTCTCTGCTGACTGTACCAGTTTACAAAGGACAACTCTATTTGTATCCTCCTCGCAAAGACGGTAGGAGGTTATTATTAAAAACTTGTTTCGCACGAAATGTTATGAATTGTGACCAAAATAGGATTAAGAATAAGAATCATTTATTTACAGAAAATATAGGTGTTAGTTGTAAGAGTTGGTGGTTTTAGTAGTCTATATTTTGCCTCTTAGGGTCTGCAAATTAATTTTACGTTAATACCTAATAGGTACCTACTTATTTTACGACGAAGACGGAAAACGATGCTATGACTTTATCTTGTTTTTACCCAACTACGGCGTAGCCAAAAGGAAGAGTTACGTTTTTGGAAGTCCATGTAAGTTTGTTTGTATTTACGTATGATCCACCTGCGAGAGGAACTTGTTACTTGTGCAGTGCTATTGAAAAGTAAATAACTACATTTCAATGCGTTTAAATTTGGGAATATGTCAAAAAAGAAGTAAGTTACCTACGTTATTTTGTTAAAAATTGACAACATTTTGGTATCTTTGTCTTTTATTGCTCTATGTTTTTATTGGAACGGTAATATTACAGAAGTATTTGAACCAATTCTTGGCATAGTTCATAATATGTTATCAGAGCTTTTTGTTTATAATGTCGCAACATAGGTTTTTACAACTTAGTAATTTTTATAAGTTAAATATCTAAGTACCATTGTTATTTAGTGGAAACGTCTGAAATTCCGGTTAAACTGTGTTGTTCACAGATTTTTTATATTATTATTGTGTTAATATTATATGTGAAGACTTGTAAAAATTTTTTTTTTTCGGTCTGAAATTATCAAATAACTTCTCCCGCTTTGGGCGGAGCGGGAGGGAGTGTCAGACTTTTACTGACTAAAACCCACCCGTATTCCTTCATTTGCCTGTGTGCCAGGGCCACGATATCCCTTTCGGACAAACTTGCAACCCGGGCAGGCGTTGGCCCTAGCAGACTCCGTCAGTTGGTGCTGACAACTCTTTGAGGTGCGCGTGGAATACAACGCGCCGTCGACCCAGGCCACCGCTCCCCGTCCGCAGGCCCGCGCCTACGGTGGCCGGAAATCGGCTTGCGACTCCCGACGCCCGGGGCGTCTAGGCGCGAGGGCGCGAACCTTGCCTCTCCCTGACGCGTTCCGCCTCCTCCTTCGCAAGCATTACTGCTTCGCAGAAGGAGGTGACGGCCTCCCATGCACTCTCGCTCCGAACCATGGCCTGAAACGTCTGAAATTCCGGTTTAACTGTGTTGTTCACAGATATTTTATATTATTATTATGTTAATTATATGTGAAGACTTGTAATTGGCTGTCAGTCACATTTTCAATTTCTTAGTCTGTTTTGTTTAGCTGTAAGTCTTCTATAGGAAATAAATAAATAAACAATAGAGAGCCATAACACGTTCGCGAAAAAAATACAAAAATATATTTTTATAAGTATTTGTTGTTATGTTTTGTTACACGCCCTGTAGGTTTTCACACAAATGCATAATAATATTGTCTTTAATTGGTCGAAACTAGGAAGGGGTGTGGTCTGTCACTAGCTGCGCTTGTTGCATGCAAGCATGCTTAAGTTTTGCCGATAGTACGTTGTATTTATGCTGAGCGGTGGCCGTTTTGCGTGGATGTGACGCATATTTTCCCCCTACTTGTTCTTTTTGTATCTGTGGTCTTTCTTAGCGTCATGTTTACCGCAAATAAACGTATTTTATATCTTTTTTATTTTTTTTTATACATCAACCTTCACTCTTCATAGAAACAAAACGTTTTTTGCTGAATTACGTCCTGAATAGTTGGCAATTTTGACTTACGCCATATTAGAATTAGGTCGACAATATTTGTATTCTTTAGGATTATTTCAGCCAGTTCCATTGCAGTAGGTAAATATTATGCTAATCTTCCACACAAAAGTTTCGAACTGAAATCCTGTTGTGGGTATCTTGTAGTATGGTGGGCGTATGACACGTAATTCATATTTTAAGTTTCTTACAGGAACACGCAGCTAGGCTTAGTAATTTTAAAGTTTCAAGAAAAAAAGCAAAGCATTTTCATTTCACAAGCCTTTCACAGCGTTCTTTAAAAAAAAAACCCGAAAACGCGAGCAATACACTTAAAAATGTTACCCACTATTAAAAAGATCTGGCAATTTATTTTCACAGCTTAATAATTCCCCTCCCAACTTATTTGGTGGCAAAAGCCTTCCATTGTGTAAAAGCAATAAAGATAAAATTTAAGGGGTTTTCCGTTAGAAATTACTTAGGTAAGGGATAGTTTAAGCACAATTGAATGACGAACAAAAGGAAATGGATTCAAAACAGATGGCTCGAGTGAGACTTGATTGCAGTGTGTTTGGGTTAGTGGGTACTCGAGATTATTGTTTGTGTACTGAGGATAAGTCGCACGTGTTTGTTTTTGCAAATATCGGTAGGAGAATGAAGGGAATTAATACAGACGCATCGATCTGTTTACGATCATCTTAGGCCTGAAACTGCGTTAAGCGGGCATCCGCGCGGTTTCATACAAAAGTGCTCCGTCGCGGGGACCCGCGCGGGCGTCCGTCACGGGGAGGCGCGCGGGCGTCCGTCACGGGGAGGCGCGCCCCGCACCCACGCAACAGGGCCCGCCTCCGTGTGACGGAACCCGTCGCGGGGGCACGCGCGGTGCCCGCCAGCGGACCGGTAACATGATACATGATTCATGTAAAAGAGGCATTCTGAGAATACATTTTTATCGTAGGTGATTATGTACTTAGATTGAGAGTTCAATATGGAAAAACCGGCTAAGTGCGCGTACCATTATCTATAAAAATAACAAAAAAAAAATCACCTTTGTTGTATGGGTGCCCCCTTAATTATATGTTTTATTTTAATTTAATTATTTATTTTTAAAGCGAATATTATATAACTAAATATCCTGTGAATATTTCAAGCGTCTACCTGTTGCCGTTTTCAATATTATATGTAGAGCAAAAACGAGCAAAAAATCACGTTTGTTGTATGGGAGCCCCCTTAAATATTTATTTTATTCTGTTTTTTAGTATTTGTTGCTATAGCGGCAACAGAAATACATCATGTGTGAAAATTTCAACAGTCTAACTATCACGGTTCATGAGATACAGCCTGGTGACAGGCGGACCGACAGACTGAAGGTAAATTGAACTAGCGACACAGCGTAAATAAAATAATCTGGTCTCCGCGACGGGTACCCGCGACGGGTACCCGCGACGGGGACCGTTGCGTGCCCACGGAGCCCACCCGCGTGTCCACGCGCGTAGACACGTGACGGTTGCCCGTCGCGGGCGCCCGCTTAACGCAGTTTCAGGCCTTATTGTGCAATTCAACTGTGTCGTATTGGTGTATTTTTTTCCCACGTTCTGATTAGGAACGTAAGCTAAGTTGGCTTACTTATTCTCAAGGGTGGAGAGGGGAGACAAACTGCTCGTAAACTAACAATTTAGCCTCTTGTGAGCCTATTTCATAAATTTTCTAACAAAAGGCTCTTTTAGCCAGCTCCCGTAAGTAACTTTCGAGATATCCTCATTTTAGTCACAGGCACCGTTACCACGCCGTGCCCGCTCGACGTACGCGACCTAAGCTCGCTTCGCGTCGAAATCGCGCAACCTACGAGAGGCTATAATGATTGCTGGGTAAATTCGGTAACGCCATTTAGAAAAAGGGACCGGTGGTTCGGGTACCACTGAAAATCAGCGCTGTTGCTCTGAGCACAGCATCATGCTGAGTGGAAGCCTTCTTTTCAGTCATGCCGAGCAGCTGCCGACTATTTGTTTTTTATGCTCGTGACTAGATATGTAAATCCATTTTGTATATTTTTTGGTCAATACACTTCCTCGAAAACTGGTTCAACTGGTTCAACATTGCAACAGATAAATTATAAGTCCAAATTGGTTCAATGCCTCTATTCACACCGTCTCGCGCCAGAGACGGTTCTCGCTATTCGGAGGTGTTTTTTTTTTTTCGGTAAAGTCGGGTCTTTTCGGCGTTAATATTTTTGGAATATTTAAATAATGTTTATTACAATACCATGATTATTACAATTCAAAAAAAACCGGCCAAGTGCATGTCGGACCACGCACAATGAAGGGTTCCGTAGTTGGGATGAATTTATCCCAAAAACAAACTTAACTTTGTAGTTGAAAAACATGCTCTCCCATACATCGATATACGTTACAGTCAATTCTCCAACAGCAAATTTAAGTTGGTCGACTATTACTCGTTAACTTGTGAAGCCTACTTAGCTGTGATAGTTTTCCTTTTAATTTCGTTATATATACTATTGCCATGAATTTTTTCGAATATCCAAAACCAACCATTTAGCTGGCAGGGGGGGACACTTGACTCTAACAAAAAATAGCATTTTAAAGCTTAATATTACGCAAACGTCAACATCCCTTTATTGAAAAATGGTTCTGACAAACCCACAATATTTTTGAACGGCCTATCCAACGATACCCCACACCATGGCATAGACGAGAAAAAAAAATATCATCCCCATTTCGCGTGGAAGGGAGGCCCTAAAAAAAATGTTTTTCATGGTTTTATTTTACGACTTTTTCTGCATGATTAATATGTATACCCATGCCAAATTACAGCTTTCTAGGACTAAGCGTCTCTGAGCTAAGTTGGGGACAGACGGGCGGACGGACAGACAGACAGACAGAAAGACGGACATGGCGAAACTATAAGGGTTCCTTGTTTACTACGGAACCCTAAAAAACGTTTCATCATTTATTTGTCTTAACTCAAAAACATTTGAATTTTCTATTTTTCATAATAGGCTGTTTATCGGCTTTATACCTTTGCTTTTCCTTCAACCTGGCGAAAGCAAAGCAAATTAAAAAGAAAATTAAATCATAGTTTCATATTAATTCATGACAAAAATATTTTTCGTTATTTTATTTTATTTATTCAAAAGTGTATTGAAAAACGTCGTTTGATACACGTGAACATAATTTGTTATTGCAGTTCTCGGCTCAAAAACAAACTCGCCTACGGCTCGGGTGTGAATTCCGCCTCGAATGCAAATAACAAACATTCTCCACTTGTATCAAAATGTACTATTTTTTACCTACTCGAGTTAATTATGTTTTCATACGCACGTGTTTCTGTGAAAAATAAAATTGTTTTTCTTTTCTTTCTTAGAACGGCTTTCAATTTCACCGTCTTTATTCTATATCCACCTACTTACAAATTCGATTCCATTTCTGAAGCTCGTAATATCAGCAAAAGTTTTATAGGTAACGATTCCAAGTCAATTCAATAAAACAATTCGATTTCTTAAAAATGTATTTATTTTTCATTTTATTGTGCTCTTCAATATTTATTAAACGGACATTCCGTCCATGAATTTAAATTACATTAGTGTTGCAACTCTCGATACTATACAAAATGAAACAATAAAATTGAATAAAAAATAAATAGTCATTACTTACTTAAATTAAATAAGAAAACAGAAATAAAACAAAAACAACATTTTTGAGGACCGAATAATATTTTCCATTTACAACACAAACGAAATGCTTGGTTTTATGATAGGGAAGAAACGTTAAAGTAGAAATATAAAAGCAGAATGAAAGAGTAAATAAAATTGATGCTAAACAAAAAGCAACGAACTTTGAATACTTTTAAGAGCTGTAAAAATAAATCGACGGATAGGAATTCGATACATTAACAGCTTTAGCACCAAATGACGAAATCAGATAGTACAATCCCTTCAACGAAAATCTGTGTGATATATTCGAATGAAAAGTGGTACCTTTATTATGATATGATTATAAAATTCAACTTACTATTCTTAAATAATTAATTTAACTACAATTTTGTACATTATCTACAAATTCAGAAATTCATTTACATCATTCTTTCATAGTTTTTACACGTGATCAATCGTTAACTTGATAGTTTTCACAATTATTGTGATAATTTAAGGACTAGTTCGAAACTTACTAGGACGAAACCGCTATAGCTACCTACAAAATAGTGTCACATGAATTTTGTACAAAACCATCGCTATACTCGTACCAGCTAATAAAAATAACGATTTCATCAAAATATCGTATCGCTAAAATCTAGAGGGACAGACCTTCTACCAAGCAATAAATTTTGTACAATCGTGTAGAAAAGTAGTCCCTAAGACATTTAAGGTTCATAAATATTCGACAGTAACTAATATTCAACGATTAAGTTCACCGTCTCGGAAGGCATAAGAGAATTGAGGCCGCTGAATAAGTTAGGCCGTGAAAGATAAAGTAAAACTACTAAATGCAAAATTGATTACATTAACTGTGATTCTTCACCATTCACTTCGTCACTGGAACTGTTATGGCACGACTGTCACATGAGTAGTCGCAAACACGACATGTCCGTTCATGACATCGGTATCTCGGCAGACAATCGGTGTCTGGAGGATGCCCTCGTTCCACACGTCCCGCACGTATTATTACTATAGCCGGAATCGGAGCCGAATGAGGAGTCACCACTTGGAGGCTTTGGCGAAGCCCGGGGTCCTCTCCAACAGGCAATTCCTGGCAGGTCACCACCAGGCCACGCACCTCCCGCACTCATTGGCAGAGGCCCTTGCGGCCTCGCACCAACCGTCCCGACTTGAGGATACAATCTCAAGAGAGCATCCAAAAGAACACCTTCGTGAAACTCCGTGGGATCAGGCGGTCCGGGTGGATGGATATGGCGCTGCTGCATTCTATGTTGTGCCCGTCGTCTCTCTAAAGACTTGGGTCTTCTGTCCATTCGCTGTTGTCTTGGCCGATGGGGGAGCGACTGAGGAGCTGGTGGTCTCGAGCAGGTTCGACATGGCGCTGCTTCTCCGACGAGGCTGAGTTCATCTTCGGCGAAGTGATCGTCACTGTGGAGGGAGTCGTCTGACCTGTGGGGCAACTCCTCGTAAAGTGGGGCCCCACAGGTGTCGCCACCACAGCTGTTCCCGCCTCGCCAGGTACCACCAGAGCCGCAGACAAACACCCGACTCGGGCAGTTCGGTCTTTTCGTTTCCACCATCTGTGAAGAGTAAATTGAGTTTAATTAATGTTTTCGCAAAAACTAAGAAATTCTTGGAAGATTGATTTGTAGCGACATTGAGCAAAAACAATTTCATTTCAGAGTATTTTCGAGAATAATGCCGAAATATATTTAGCTAGCTTGAAATGAAATATACTGTCTGACTCTAGACATTGTTTTAACCCTTGCTGATTAGTTTTTACATACCAGACATACAACTTAGCACTATAATACTGCGAATGATCTCCCAAGCTAGACAAATATAATTAAACAATCAGCAAAAGTTATCGAAAAATGAATGCATTTTTTTTTTAATATTTGTAAATATGTGAGCACCATGTATCTATCACATAATTAATTTATCTGTCATTGCTTCATTCTTAACTCTTTTTATTACGTATTGTGGTATAGTAATTTTATTCTAGGTGCATCGTTTTCACTTATAATTATTTAATGTAGTACCTATAAAAATATTGTACAAGATTTTAAAAGAGTAACGGTGGAGTTTCTTGCCCATTCTTCTCCATACGAAACTACATTTTGGAAGGGACGACTAGAATCAATTCTATTTTTTTGTAAATATTGACGTTCAAAAGTGCCTTTTATGGGCTTATTTGAAATAAACAATTTGACTTTGACATTATTTAAAGCAAAAAAAAGTCTTATCATACAATTTTTTCCAAAGTGGATTAAAAGAAAAAGCCCTCTAACATGGCACCTATTTGAAAGTCAACATCGCATAAAAAAATTATAGACCGAGGTACAGACTTAAAGGCCAAACAGGGAAACTTTTGACAGTTGAACGGGATCTCAAAAGTTTGGGTTAATTCTCAAAATTTTATAGCTAACATGCACTAAGTTTACAGGTCGTTTGAATGTTTAGACGAAATTAAGTTTGTTGTTTGACAGATGTTAGGTGAAACTACACTACGTCCCAACAGTCGTGTTAGTCGTGGCAAATTAATGTGGACAGCTTTCGTCGGTGTTGAATATAGCGTGAAACTTTGACACTACTAATGGTCTAACTAAAGTCTACAAGGTTTTTGGAATTGTTCGCGTTTCGTTGTAGACTATTACACATTAGAAAACCTAAGTACGGTATTGTTATACTCGTGAGATAGAAACTGCTCTACTTTGGTCTTTTGAGTTTGATATTAGTTTCTATCCTACTTTAAATTTAAAATATAAGTTGATTTATTCGAGGTCTACCTACAGAAATATTACAATATTTGAGCACTAAGAAATAGTCGTGTTGGAAATATATACAATCGCCTACCATCAATGTCAACAGGCTGAAAAGGGTACACTTAACGAAATAATGAGTCCAATGAATATGGACGGGACAAATGGAGTCACTAACACTGAGCGACACGAACCATTTCATTACTTCTTCCACAAAGATTTGTCAGGTCATCTACTAGATTAACTTTGAAGGCCCTTAGACCCTCGTCTTGAGAAGAGGCATACAGTTTACGGTCTGCAATTTTTTTAGTTTCGCCTCTGTCAATATTGGGTGCCCAAAAAGTAGTGCTTTTGAGAATCGTGCGTTGGTTTCGTAATGAGACAATTTTCTAGGTTTTGGCCGTTACGGTTTATTTGCTCTTGTAAGATTGTTTTTGAAAGATTTTTGTGGTTTCTTGATTGATTCTTCCTTCCTTAATAAGGTAAAATAATACATTCTAATATCACTTACGATTATAACTTCAAAGTTTTGTTATTATGTACCTTTTTCAGCTAGAAGTGTCACCAATTTTTTAACGAGCTCGTATTAGCCCACTGCTGAGCAAACGCTTCCCAACTCTCATTCCACCTCTGCCCAGAGCTACCCCTAGACTAATTTTTTATAGAGTGCAGTGTCACTATTTTGAAAATAATTGTGCCATCAATAATAATCTTCATCAAAAAAAATAGACGTTCTGACTAGTACCCTCTCAACTCACAAAACAAAATGTTTCGACGCTGAAGCTGTTTTCTCGGGCCGAGATATTTTATTTATAAAATTGATTGATTCGAGAAGTTATTTAAGGCACAGAATTATGCTTGATCTAACAGGGCCTCAAGTCTGCTATTACAATAGTGTCAGAATGGTCGATCATTGATTTCATAATTGTTGATTTTGACAAGTTTGGTAATCTAACTATTATAGTGGCGTCATTATGACTTTCCAATGGTCGGCCACTGACACTACATTGAAAGAAATTGCAAATATTGGTAATCTCGTACATAATGACGAATGAATGACATTTCTACTAATGGGTTTTATAATAATGGTAATACGACAATGCCACTATAATAACACTATTCTATTACGAGAACATTGTCCGACCAATGATCGACCATTATGAATTTAGCAGATTACAAACTTTTAGCAAAATCGCAATGGGATCGTGTTTGAATGACTGAATTTATAAAAATAGCAGACTTGGGGCCCTGGTCTGTTGTCACTGATACAAACGTGAATCGTGTATTTGATTATTATGAGTGATTTCCAAACAAAACAAATTTATGTAAATGCACCTCTACTCGTAAGAAAAAAGTTACAGGTTTCCCTCCCTAATAGGCCCAGGTCTATTTTATCTATACATACTTAGGCTATGTGTTGTCTGTCTGTCAGTCAGTCAGCCAGCCGGTTACGGAAGTGCTTTATATAAAGATCTTTGCAGGTTGTTAGAAGTTTTCTTATCATTTCTTTTGACATTTTTAAACGACCTTAAGAAATAATTCTGCCTCAACATTCCTTTATACAACAAATTCAGATGGAATTTAAGATATCCTACCTCCAACTGCGGTTCCAGTTCAGGTCTGTGCGGCAGGGGCGGTCTCCTGGGCATATCCTGCAGGTCTTCGTATAAGGGTGCTGGTGGTGGGGCCCTGCGCTGGGAGCCGCTGCTCTGCGTGGGGGCCGATGACTTCGATGGAAGCAGGTTGGTGACTTTCCTTTTGTGTCTGTAGAAGAAAATTTTCTGTTAATTGGAGATAACATGATTTCTGTTAGTTGAGCAAAATAAGGTAAATATTTTATTCAAGAGAGCAGTGGTGGCCCTTAGTTACGAGTTGTAGGTCGTGTAAATAATTACATCTCCACTGCTCTCAAAACGATGAAGGAAAACATCGTGAGGAAACCGGCATGTCCTAGAACCAAACATTCGATGACATGTGACATCTACCAACCCGCACTGGGCCCGCGTGGTGGATTACAGCCCACTCCCTCATACCGAGAGGAGGCCTGGGTCCCAGCAGTGGGAACATTATAGGGTGATTATGTGTTATGTGTATTTTATTCATTATTCATTAGCATTGTAGACAGCGACCATTTTGGTTACCCATTGAAAGAGTTTTCGATAGGGTTTTAAGCGGTTAAACAAAAACCCATACGATATGGGTAACCCTTATGAACGGCTTAAATTAAATTTTGGTAACCCATTGAAAGAGTTTTCGATAAAAACCCATACGGTGTGGTGTGGGTAACCCTTTTGAACGGCTTAATTTAAGCCATTCAAAATTACCCACACCATAAGGGATTTTGATTAACTGCTTCTAACCCTATCGAAAACCCTTTCCATTGAAAGGGTTTTCACATCACAGTATGACGTTATCGTTAAAAGGTAACGTAAGTTACAAAACAAATGTTTTTTCCCATAAGAGACTAATAATGTTATTTTGATGCCAACGTCGACGTAAACAAGTTTGGTGTTGATTACATAGTCTTTTGTTAGTAAGTTCCAGCACTTTTCGACCATGTTGTAATTTTCCCAAATAATGTTGTGGTTTAATAAAACTATATTTGCTGTTATATTACAATTATGTCATCAAGTTTTATCTATATACTCGTATAATCCTTTATATAAAAGAGATGCTCTACGTTCTATAAAGGCTCCCCTATCAGTTTAATTAATTATTGATATTTGTGTCAGTCAATTATTTTTTTTCCATTTAGTTAAGTCAAAGCTACTTTGTTTTGTTTTTGATGTGTAACGTCTTTCCTCTGCTTTCTGTGGGAGTGATTTCGTGAAAAGGCGTGTAGACAGCACGTGACAGCTTGAGCATGGAATAAATAAGTACTATACAGGGTGTAAAAGTAACTGCGTGCCATAGCTTAGGGGTAGGTTCAGTTTCGATAAAGGGGAAAAAAAACGAAAAATTGAATTAAACATACAAAATAAATCAAAATAACTCTCTTCGTACTTTAACGGGCTTAGGACCGTCAAATAAAATCATTTTAATTCTAAACTATTGCTATTTTAAGTTAGTAGGTACTAAAGAAGGTTGATCTTGCAATATTTATTTTGTCTTAAATTTTTTTTTATGAGTTCCTTTATCGATACTGAACCTACCCTTAAGCTATGGCACGCAGTTACTTTAACACCCTGTATAGATTATTATGATAACTTAGTGCATCAAAAGCCGCGAAAGCTGTAAGATCGATGCTTTCGAGATGTGGTATTGGCGACTACATCGTATACCATGGACCGCCATGAGAACGAATGAATCCATACTGGAGGAACTCAGTATCACCAAGTAAATTTCTACAATATGCCAGGAGCGTGCCCTCAGCATTTTCGGACATATTATGCGTTCACATAAGCATAGTCAGAAAAGGCTTATGATACTGGTGCGGGTGGTAGAAAAACGCGCTCAAGGCAGAGCACCGGCAAGATGGTCGGACGTGATCAAGAAGACTATACGCATAACTTGGACGCGTCGTAATGTGGTCGCAATCTTCAGCATTGAGGGCACGACGAAGAAGAAAATATAGATTGTAAGTAGAGGGGGTCGAATTTGGACCAGTGACAACCAGTAATGAATAATATTATTCGAATAGATATTTCAGTATTTATCTTTTTTTTTAATTCTGAAGTTAATTTCTGCGCTGCTCAGTTGCTTTTTCCCAAGGTGAGAAGTCTGATGTTACACATCTTATGCGACTACTATCAGGCTCGCTCGTTTTTTTTTTATTTATTGATATTTTTTTAATATTATTTAAGTTTTAGAAGATGTTGCTCTATTTAACATGTTCTTGTTCAAGGCCACTAAACGCCCTGCATCATAACAATAAAACTTTTATTGAGTTTCGTTCAGTGTCCTTGACAACGTTAAATACGTGAATGTCGTGTATTCCTGTTTATTCATCAGAAAATATACCTATAACTGATTAATTAATGTAAAATGTAAGTACACATGGCTCATATCAAGCTATAAATTTCCAGTATAAGCTGATCTCGCATTGTATACTGTACAATGAGACGTCAGCACATACTGAAAATGTATAGCTTAGATATGTAGCCGTGTCTACTGCTGGCGTACCTATTTTAAATTGAAAAACACCTTTTTTCTTTCTTGAAGATATCGTAATATAAAGATCCACCCGGGTGAGGATAAAATAAATATATTATTATAAAATGCTCAGTTATTTAATTTAAACAAGATCATCTACAATGATACGGCAGTCCCGGCCGCGGCCGTGAGGTTTATTGTGTATGGTATCACAAAAGATGTCTATTAATATACGTCTCAAGTTCTAGCTATTATTATATTTTGCGGTACCTACAAAAAATAATACTTACTTCAAAACTTTCATAAATTATATGTCAATAAAGTTAGGAGCCATGCTACTGATATAAAAGGTAGTGGAATTCAATTGAATAAGTATTACCTACCTTTTAGAACTAATTGAACAAAATGATTTTAATATGAAGCACTTACGAAGTGATTGAATTTAGATTGCTAAGTAATTGATGTTAAAATCAAATTAAAACCAATTCATTAATAAGTGCGACATTTAGATCATGAAGAATGGCATAGCTTAATCAGCCGATAGTGTTCCCACTGTTGGGACACAGGCCTCCTCTCTGTGAGAGGGAGTGGGCTGTAATCCACCACGCGGGCCCAATGCGGGTTGGTAGATGTCACATGTCTTCGAATTTTTGGTTCTAGGACATGCCGGTTTCCTCACGATGTTTTTCTTTACAGTTTTGAGAGCGTGATGCAACGATTAAAACGATTACACAAAGTAAAGCACCTGCCTGGGTTCGGACTAACGACCTACAAATCGTATATCGCAGACGTTACCACTGGGCCACCACCACTACCTATAAGCTCTATCATATGTATGAAGAATGGAGTAAATGGTTACCGACGAAGTTTGTTTTATTTTTACACAAAAATATTATCAACATCATCATCATCATTTCTGCCGAAAGACGTCCACTGCTGGACATAGGCCTCCCTTAAAGGGGGGGTCGCCATAATCGCCACGCTTGGCAGGCGGGTTGGCGATCGCAGTATGGTGTTAAAATGCATAGAGAACGCTGCTGCCTATTCTCTAGTAAGTCCCTTAGTCGCCTTTTACGACACCCACGGGAAGAAATGGGATGGTGCTATTCTTTACGTCCGGCACCAGACGGAAAAATATTATGTACATAAATAACAACTTATAACTAATTAATTTATAAAAATAACAAAATGATATACTAACTAAACTAAAACTATAAAACATTAAAATATAGCGTCGAAAAATTCCTCCGCATCACTGTCGACTGGTAATGTACCCAAGAGACTGGTGGCATTGCCACGTTGTATGGCCAGCCGTTTGGAGATATCTTTGAACAAATCATGAGCACTCGGACCCCACGGCCCGAGGGTTTCAACCCCAAACGGCTCAAAAATATAGTTACCGATAAGGTTATTATACTTTCGCCGCTTGAGATTTTCCGCAGACGCAGCAGCAGCGCCAGCACAGCACGCGGAGTCAGGAAGATGGGATGGCGCAAGAGTATCGACACACGTTGCGTCCCACACTAAAGGCCTACCCACCTTCCATGGAAATAAAGACATGCCGTCCGGTCTCTTGCCATCGTCACGTGCCAAGCCATTAGGTTCTAATACAGCTGGAACGCCGACGGTGACAAGAGCTCGTCGGATAATGTCATTAATATTTGCGTGCCGCGCTAAGCGACCTGCACTACGGCTGCAAGACAGGCCGTGGTGTCCGAGGCTGTTGACAACTACGCCACAGTGACAGCGATGAGGAGAACAACAAGGAGCTCCTAGTCGGAGGGAAGCAGCGAGGCGGAAAGTAGTGTCGTCGAACAAAGTACCTATGTTCGACGACAAAAGTAAATACAATATTTAGAACGTAGGCATTTAAGGTGACGATAACCGATTTTAATGATTTTATACTGAAGATCACGTCTAAACGAGTAGTATTAATAAGTTGAAAAAAATATAATGTTAAACTAGAGCATTTTTCCAATAATTTATTATGTGAATATTTTAGATTATGTTTATATTACATAGTGAAATTAATTTGTAAAGTTATGTCTAACGCGGATAAAAACCTGAAAATGGCGCAAAATCTACCAAGCGTATTTTTCTGAAACCTTCACCAATTTAAAGATAATTAAATTATTGATCTTTTAGTAGGTTACGCGCATATATAACTACCCCTATATGCGTTTTTTTAATACATTTTGTTTTGTGTATAATAAATTAATAATGCGACAAATTAGGGACAGCGCTCCTTGATGGGGGAGTCCTATTACTGGCGGAACTTACGACGCATTGCGTGAGCTCAGTACAGAACACGCAAGCTAACCACTCAAGGTCACTGACATATATCTGGGTCTTAATCATCCTGTAACTCATGTCATTCAAAGATCTTTGGCAGTCGTTACGGGAAGTCAGAAGACCGAAAATCTAACCACCAGTCTTACCGAGGGATATCGTGTTGTGGGTTAGCTGACCACCACAACTCAACAATAACATGGAACAACTGCCCAGTTGCTCCATGTAAAATACTGGTATACAGCTGCATGGGGTAAGACTGGAAGCTGACCCCGATATGGTTGGGAAAAGTCTAGGCTGAATTAACTGTTCTGAAACTAAAGCCTTTTATGTAAATCAAAGTCTTTTATGTAAATCAAAGTCTTTTATATAAATCAAAGTCTTTTATGTAAATCTTTGATTTTACCGTTTTTATCATCAGTTTACTAACTTATAAGTATTTTCACAGTTCCAAAAATTCATAATTTAAAAAAATTACCATTATCATTCCAGCCTAAAAACGTCCACTGCTGGACATAGGACTCTCCCAAAAGAGGTTTTGCTATAATCGCCACGCTAGGCAGGCGGGTTGGCGATCGCAGTATGGTGTTAAAATGCATAAAAAACGCTGCTGGCCATTCGCGTCACCGATTGTGAGTGGATGCTTGTTACACGGTGGGCGAAATATTTTCCCAATCTCTAGTAAGTCCCTTAGTCGCCTTTTACGACACCCACGGGAAGAAATAAGGAGGTGCTTTACGTTCGACACCACACAGATAAAAAATTATAGCACCTCTCAATGAGTGTCTTTACATTTATTTGATGCTAAGTACCTGTCTACTTTAGAATTTGTACCCCTTTCAAATATATTTTTTTATTTGTAATATCCGCAGTAATATACCTGCTATCAATAGAATATTAGTTCCACACCGGTTCTGCCACAGCATTGAATTATTACAAAAGAATTGGAACGTATTAAAAACACATTAGATACGCTAACTTCATTTCTCAAAGCAGATGTTCTAATATTTGTGGAAAAAACATAACAGTGTGTGTCGACGATATCCTATGGGTTCTGTAGATAATGTTAAAATTCTATTTTAATTTATTCACATAACATCATGCCTGGGTCATGTCCGATGGGTTACACAGATGTGTGTCTAAATATGAGTGTGAGTAAATAGTATCTGTGTATTTCAAATTATTTTACCAAAAAAAAACTCATCAGAGGCACTTGCAGTAATTTGCCAAGCTTAAGTGGCAGTGTTGGAAGGCCTCCTACAGGGTGGCCCGATGACTTTGTGAAGGCCGCAGGTATCCGCTCGATGCGGGAAGCACAGAACTGGTCGTAGTGGCGGTGCTTGGGGGAGGCCTATGTCCAGCAGTGGACGTCTTTCGGCTGAAATGACCTGTGATTGCTACGATGACAACTATTATCACATCAAATACCAATAGCCTTGTGGATTTTTTGAGGGATATTCCAATGTCACATATCATAGAGCTAAGTTATAATAAAATACTAGCTTTTGCCTACGACGCGCGATGGCGGCGTTGCCTCCGTGGAGGTTAGAAATCCTCCCATGGGACAGTATGCTAAATTTCAGACAGAAAACAGAGTTACTTTCATAATTCCAGCCGAAAGATGCCCACTGCTGGACATAGGCCTCCCCCAACATTTGCGGGGCGGATTGCCATAATCGCCACGCTTGGCAGGCGGGTTGGCGTAGTAGTGTGAAAATGCATAGAGAACGCTGCTGCCCATTCTCTAGTAAGTCCTTTAGTCACCATTTACGACACCCATGGGAAGAAACAGGGTGGTGTTATTCTTTACGTCTGGCACCACACGGAACTTACGAAGTTACTTGCACATTTATAATTTTAGTATAGATTCTTTGTAATTATAAAATCTATATAAAATGGAGACCTCATCCCAAACCTTCTATGGATCTCTAATTTCAGGTAGCGGTTTTTAAGTACGGATGATTTTATTATTCGAAGGACTAATCGTAGGGTAGTTATGATGGGTATAATTGGAATAAAGTACGGTCCACTTGATTGAGATGTTGCGGTAAAGAAATGGCATATGCTTCCATTTTTTGCGGTTTATCTTTTTTGTTAATATTTGCTTTGTGATTTGAAGATGGTATTAGTCTCAGAAATATTAAAAGCTTTTGAATTATTAGTGGAGGATGTGTGGTTATTGTTGATATTGATATCACAGATTAAGTGTTGTATGTAATTCGATTATGATCAATGGGGTTTTATGAAAAGCTTCATGCAATAGGTTTATACTTTGTATACGGGATTTGAGCTTAACCATCTGAGTTAGGTGCATAAATCTATACGATTATGAGAAAAATGAACTAGATCTTCGATCAATAATTTATTGATCAAAGAACTAGATAGTTGCTTAGATGGTTTGGTCATGTTGAGATGATGAATGAAAGGCGACTAACAAAAGGTATTTACAAGGCAGAAGTGAGTGGAAACGCTGGGAGGGGACGCCCTAGAAGGACATAAAATATAGTGACCTGATTGGTGATGTTCTTCAAAAACGTCAGGTGCGTAGTACTCGCAACCGGCGTGTGAGTGTGTCACCAGTACCCCAAGTGTAAGTTTGCAAGACCGTAAACGTAACTATTTTGTTTGCGTTAAAATTTGACCGATAGCTCATAATACTACGAATATAAGGGTGAGAATAAAAATCTTAACGCAAACGCGCTAGTTACGTTTACTCACTTGCAATCTTACACTCGGGGTACAGATGTATAAACGTAAACGAAGCAAAATGAGTACCTATGTAAGGAGCGTAGCAGGTGGCGTTCTATAGTTTCTGCCTACCCCCATGGGAAGAAGGCGTGAGTTTATGTATGTGTGTATGTAAAGTCAAAACCAATACAGTTTTCTACATAAAATTGTATGTTTTTACTCCACCCAGGATTTAAAACAAAACACTAACGCAAACAATTCCAGTTCCACTTAACCAGCTTAACGCACATTAAGCTCTCAAAACCGCTCAAAAAGTCATAAAATTAAAAACCAAATCCAAACAATAAACTCTACGTAATCCTTTATAACTTGTTTTTTTTTTCGTGTACAGATGGCGTCTGTTGCATGCGACGTCGGTGCGACAAAGACGCAACCGCTCGACAACGACAAGTCGTGTCGACCACCCACTGAATGCGACCCGCGGATATTGTAGTCGGAGAGAGGAGGAATGGCCAGTGACAATTTTTCGGTTGGGTGCACCTGTTCTCTTGTTTTGTTTCGAACATTCCGATTTTTTTTCTGTTTTAAGAGAGATAAAATGAGTTCGCCGATTACATAATCTATATGCAGTAGCATCATTATTTTTTTCTTGTTGTGGCGTTAGCTATAATTTTCCTTCCCCATTCCCTACCATTATCGTGCCCCCCAGTCTACTCTTTGATATACAATGGTCTCTGTAGTCCCATGAAACATGAGGCTTCAGGGGTTGTGTGTGAATCTTCGGTTCCTTCGAGTAATCGAGGCTGGTTTAACCACGCTGAAGTCAGTGCATTTCATTCATATAATCATTAGGTGGCATTAGATAGAATATATTGGATAAAATTATATCGTGACCAGTTAGCTCGGCTGTTTACCGAGGGTGTTCTAGACCTAATGTTATCTTGCTTATGGAAACCTCCAATGCGGCCATGCAAAAGTATTGACAAGATTACTCTTCTTGTGCGACACAACAAACAGAGGACTTGTATTTATTTAAAGCTAGTTAGTTTAACGGTCCAATCCATTTCACGCAGACTACAATACACCCAATGAAATCCACGTCGCATACCTTATCTGTTATCTCATTTTTTAAAGATAAAACTATTCTAGCTTCCTTAAAACATTAATCGAAACTAATCTCTATAACCATCCAGATAAATTAGGTAATCCATTGAACTTCCACATTGACATATGACATAGATAAACTAGTGGTGGGAAGCGAAACTTTCTGTCGCCCATCGATAAAGTCAATAAGATAAATCAAGTTAATACCGACGGACAGTTACCAGTAAATACAAATAATTTGATTTCATGTCGCGATTCCATCGATATCGATGAAAAGGCTATAATTAATGTACACTAGGTTAATCGATTGTTTAATTCCGTTCAGATTAGACCAATTTATGGAAATCGATTAGGTTATTCGAATCTGATTTTAATCGATTGGGAATGCTTGTTTTTGTTCCTGTTTCGTCTGGTTGTAATAAAGTAGATAGTTTATTTCATAAATATTTATAAGAAGACAGAGGAAGTTTGGACTGCTTTTCGAGTTTAACGTCTGTTAAAGGAAATGGCTTAATGATGCTCATAAGAACGGAATAAATATAATTAATTACCAGTTACTGTACTGTAGTTTTTACCTTAATTAAATATCGGATGATATAAATGACGCCTATACCAATATTATGGTAAAAATAAAGTCCGAAGTTGTTAAATTATAGACTCCGGACCACACTACAACAACACACACACCATTTGCACACCATGACAATATGATAGAAATGTTAGCACGACTCCATGTACTTATAATACCTTGCATGCATTTATTTTATATTTGTATGTACACACATGTTTGCGCAAATAAAGTTATCTGAATCTGACCCAGATAGGCCGAAGCAAGGAAAACCTGCTCAAGTGGAGGAGATTCACAGGTGTGATGATTGTCTAACAAACAATGGGCACTTAGTATCGTGTTCAGCGTGTCGTGTTGCTTGCATTTTGTAGGAGCTGATGGCCGCTACGGAAGGTGCCAAGCTCGTAGCCCGAATTCAAAATAAAAATATTTTATTTCACATAAACCTACATGGGCACTTATGAAACGTCCGAAGCTAGCTGCACGGTACCAATAAATTGAAAGTTTCCTATGTAGAAGAGCTGCCAAGAAACTCCACGGTTACTCTTTTAAAAATAATTGGCTTTTATAATGTTTTCAAATTACAGTGTTAATAGGTATGGGAGGACAGTGTAGGCCTGTGAACAAGTACCAGGTGTACTCAACAAAATATAAAATATTCTACAATGTTCTCATATTTACAAAATATAAAAGAATCTATACAAAATATGATTAAAATAATAAAAATAAAAACCTATTTAAACCAGATGACATGATTGCCATAATTAAAACTACTATTAATAATTTTGAAACAGAAAATATATTTTCCTTGTTTTACCAAAATGTATTTTACATTTTCGAGACATTATGTTCAAATTGTGTTTATCAATAAAATATAATTTGCGATAATAAACAAACTAAAATATAATTTGCGATTGACAGACATATAGCAACTATGACAACATACAACATAACATCAATATTTAATCTATTTACGAGTTACCTACCTAAAAATATTTCTGACTGAACATGGCTATTTGCGATATTAAATTTTATGCTTCTTTAATATCACAAAATGAACGTTTTTACCCTTTTGTAAATACAGATGTTTGAGGCCTTTACAGTCAGGAATTTTAGAATCAGTCCTGACTTTAGTAGTTTATAATGAATAGTTATAGGGGAAAGTGTTTTTGATGTATTCCCCAAAGGGTTAGGCAGAGGTATACCTATTATATATTATTATTATTATAGCACACCCTACACCCACAGTTTTTCAGGTATGTCCCATGTAATGAGGGCAAGCCTATTGCCATCAACCGGGCACATTATTACCGTACCGTGTGGTGCTGGACGTAAAGAATAGCACCATCCTATTTCTTCCCGTGGGTGCCGTAAAAGGCGCTAAGGGACTTACTAGAGAATGGGCAGCAGCGTTCTCTATGCATTTTAACACCACACTGCGATAGCCAACCCGCCTGCCAAGCTTGGCGATTATGGCAAACTCCGCTTGGGGGAGGCCTATGTCCAGCAGTGGACGTCTTTTGGCTGAAATGATGTTGATGGGCACATTAATATAAGAAAGAAAGAAAAATAAGTTAATTGGTCACAGAAACAGGTGCATACAAAAAGATAATTAGCTCGAGTAGGTAAACAAAAAAATAAAACAAAATAGATCTGCATACAATCACGAGCACAGAAAAACAATAGTCGGCAGCTGAACGTCATGACTGTGAAAAGAAGGCTTCCACTCAGCATGATGCTGTGCTATGGTGGAGCCACAGCACAGCGCTGATTTTCAGTGGTCACCCAAAAAATACGTACGGATACCAAGTCAGGTTTAATGAGTTGTACATAAGTAGGTAACAAAATAAAATAAACAATACTTTCAATATAATGCAACTATAAAATCACATAAAAGAATAAATATTAATTAATATTATAATAATTTACATAAAAATTAAATGTGTCAGCTCCGACGCACGACTAGACTTACTCTTTAAAAGGTGCGCGAGGTACGTTACGCAGAAAAAACGTAACGCTTTTGAGTTAATGCTTGTATTAATTTCACTCCTCATATAATTTCCATACCCGGGGCTTTATATGATTATTTAGGAGTAAACTCCAATAATTAGTACGATGTTTATGTTAATTTAATTTTTTACATACTTCCTTGACATAATCTTTTTTTTAGTTGACATTTTATACCTACAATTTTAATTTCAACAAGGCTTTTATTATTATAATAATATTTTATATCGTTTTTTTAATGTTTTGTTAATGTGAGAACGTTGTAGGCTTAATGGACTTTAGATTTGTAGACCATTTTGTATTTTGTCAAGTACCTAGTACTTTTGACGGGCCTACACTGTCCTCTCATACCTATTAACACAGTAATTTGAAAACATTGTAAAAGCCAATTATTTTTAAAATAATAACCGTGGAGTTCTTGCCAGCTCTTCTCCTATAAAACGACCAATTGGAACCGTGCACCTAGCTTCTGACGTTTCATAAGTGCCCATGTAGGTTTATGTGAAATAGAATATTTTGATTTTGAATTAAAGATCGAAATACAAACCTACCTTAATTAAAAGCTTTCAAAATAATCGACGTACAAGTACTCGCACCAACTCTGTCATAATCTGCACTTGCCTAATTAAACTACTGCTAAATCGATGTAGACTTAGCGTTTTGTCGGTAACCGCAGGTGTCGCGTTACTCGATCCGTTTACTGACACGTCACTAAGTCTATACGACGTGTTATGAGGGTGATGGACGTATACCTTAAGTCGTAAGGACGTGTTCATCGCGTGACAGGTGTGATCCGTGACGCTTGACGCGTGAAATGACGTAACGTGCTTGTCACGCGTTTTTGTTCTTAATTTTTTTCGTAATATCGTATTGATTTTTTTTATTTTTTTTTGGAACGCTTCCCGTCTTCTGTGCCTTTGGGTATTTTTTGTTACAGGTAATTATTTTAATTTTCGTATTGTTATTTTTTGACTGCCGGTCTTAGATAAACTTAGTTTATTATTTCTGTTCAATTATACGTTCAAACATATAATTTGAATTGTGGGTACCTAAGCATCGTATCCGAACTGAAAAAATAAAATTTAATTTACAATTATGTGGAATTAAATTCCAGACTTCCAGAATATCTAATACAGGTACAAAATAAAGTAGAAGGAGGTGTGTTTCATGTTAAATATTTCAGAATATTATGAGTATTACTTAAATAAATGCAGTGTCATGTTCTTGAGCAATTTTAGGGAAACAGACTAGGTTCGTACAGTATTTTTGTGTACCTATGTATTTTAAAGGTGATGGAAACTTAAAAATAATCCAACCTTTTACTGCTTCATAAGTACTTACATCAATAAAAAGTCGTATAGAAAAATATTTGACAAATAAATAAAATTGAAGTGTATTTTAGTGTCCAGGGTGGCTTTGTATAAAATAGCCTAAGTTACTCCTTGCAAAAAAGCTATTCACTAGTGAAAGTCCCGTCAAAATCGGTCAAGCCGTTTCGGAGATTAGCCGGAACAGACAGGCAAAAAAATTAAAAATTGTTTTCCGACTTCAAAAAGGTTATCAATTCGGATGTTCATATATTTATTTAATGTATGATCGGACATAACTCCGTCATATAAACGGATTTGCAAAATTATTTTTTTATGCGAAAGGGTATGATCTCGAGGTGGTCCCATTGTCTCCAAGTCAGATTCTGATGAGGAGATCCCATGGAAATCGAGGGAATTCCTCAAATTTTATAGGCACACATATAGCGATTTGGGTATTTTTTATAGTAACTCATACATTTGCACTGGGAAAGCACCATTTGGTGAAGTGGAACTGATGATGAATACCACAGATTGCTACCGGAACTACTTAATAATAAGTATTTCACGGATGTTATAAGCAATTTAAGCTCGTCACAGTGCATATGCTGAAGACTCCTGGTTCTTAGCAGGAATACATCTCAACAATGAACGCCATGCATCGGGAAAAGTAATATTTTGTAAAAGGTGATGAGCATTTGACATTAGGCTATTGTAACTTAGATAAATTACAAACTGACCCACTAAAAAGTGAAAAACAAAACAACCGACTTCCAAAAAAAACAATACAAAGTGAAAAATAGCTTTAATTTCGAAAGTCAGTGCAAAAACCTAAAATACAGATCCAAAGACAACGACTTCCGAGATTAAAGTTATTTTTCACGTTTTAGTGTTTTTTTTGAAAAATTTTTTGATATGTTTAATAATTTCGTATGAATTTAATAAAAAGCTGTTATTTTTTGACATTACAAACACACATTTAAATTTTATTTATTTGTGTAGATTACAAGTCTACTCCACATATTTAATGTCACAGTCTCACAGTCTTCGTACGACACAATATCTCTATTGTGGTTAATCTTATATATAAATGTACACACAATAGTACCTACGCTCTCCTATACATACTGGTATATAGGTACAAGTACATACAGTACACGTTAATGTAATTAGATTTACGTCAAAGTAACCGCACAAAGGAGTAACTTGGTAACTGGTATCTTCAAGCTTTAACCCTGAGTGTGGCAGCTTGAATTAACGGTTCTGGTTAGAGTATTTGAATATTTGGATTATAACTGTGATGTTCTAAACCAAATTAGATTAAAGAAGGGTGATATTTATCAATGTGGCTTGTGGCTAAGTTACAATAGCCGTATGGGTCGATCGATCAGATTAAGCTACGCTTGCCGAGGTTGGTCCGTGGATGGGCCATCTTTACATACCAAGACCCCTCCAACCCTCGGATAGCATATATGTTAAGCCGTTGGTCCCGGCTGTTATTTGTAGATCTTCGACAAATGTTGCGGGTCGTCAGAAGCCCGAAAGTCTGACAATCAGTCAGGTAAGAACCTAGGGCAGGGGTCGGCAACTATTTGAGACGGAGGAGCCAATAGTTACAATTTACAAATTTCCCAGTTATTAAAGAGCCACTAATAAATTTGTTTCAATATTTATAGTAGGTATTTGCTTATATTATGTATAGGTATGTTTAATTTAAAATAAACGAATGTAAAAACGAAATACTATTTATTCATATAAAAAAATAATATAATTACAGTTATTGAATAATATTTAATTTTTGCGTATATAATTGGAGAGCCACAACTTTACATCGAACGAGCCGCAGGTTGCCGACCCCTGACCTAGGGGTATCGTGTTACCCAGTTACTGGGTTGTGGAGGTCAGATAGGCAGACGCTCCTTAAAAAATACTGGTACTTTTTTAATTTGCGTCCGGTTAGACTGGGAGCTGACCCCAACATAGCTGGGAAAGGCTAGGCAGATGAATATTCATCAAAGTTTACATTGTTTTCCGTAAAGAAAATCAGTTATAGGTTAGTGATTATTGATGATCTTAGTTGAACGTGTTTATACGGGATAAATACATGGTTTTGTTTGATAGTTTTTTTTGTTTTTTAACGTTACCCCATATTAGGAATTTCTCCTGTATTGTGGGTGCGTTTACAAACATTTAAATTCACATACACAAACAGCCAGACCCGAAACAACTACTTGTAGGTCATACAAATATTTGTTCCGTGCGGGAATCGAACCCGCGACACGCAGCACAGCAGTCAATCGCTTAACTAACTGCGCCAACCGTGCAGTCAAAGTCAAATTGTTTATTTCAAATATGCACATAAAAGGCACTTATGAACGTCAATAAAAAATTTAAGAATTGATTCTAGTCGCGTATAAATGGTTCATGTGTTCCGTGTGGTGCCGTACGTAAAGAATAGCACCACCCTATTTCTTCCCATGGGTGTCGACTATGGGACGTACTAGAGAATGGGCAGCAGTGTTCTCTATGCATGTTAACACCATAATGCAATCGCCAACCCGCCTGCTAAGCGTGGCAATTTTGGCAACCCCGCCCCCCATTGGGGGTGGCCTATATCCAGCAGTGGACGTATTCCGGCTGAAATGGTGATGATGACATGGTTCTTTACAGTTACATACATTTTTTTAAACTAAAGTAAAAAAACCCGACTGCAATTAAAAAGTTCCAAATAAGATCACTTTTCAATCATTCACCCTCTTGTGTTTTGATCCCATATAGTCATGGTACAGTTTTAAGACATTACTTATTGACTTCTAAAATCCGCCATTTTGATTAATAGATTATTTCGCCATTTTATTTAATTATAAAAGAGTGTCCGTGGAGTTTCTTACCTATTCTTCTCCATAGGAACCTACTACTCTTTGGAATGGGCCACTAGCTTCATATTTCTAACTGACTCCTTGACAATTCTAAAGTGCTTGTAAATTGTTTAATTGAAATAAATGGTTTGAGTTTGGTTTGAGTTTGATTTTATAAAAACATAACCATCGTACGACTTCGGTGAGTCGATGGACAGTAAGGACACCTCATGTCATTGTATTAAAATCGATCCAGCCGTTAGTATGCTTCGAGGGTACAAAAAATCCCACATTCATTTAAGACGCCGACAAAAGGTAACTGTCACTGTCAGATTGCATACAAAAGAAAGAGATGCGCGATGACACAACGTATGGCGTAAAAATGCAAATATAACCGTATAAAATTAGATATTAACTAATTAATCATAATAAATCCATCACCGGATGCAGTTTGGCATTTGCAATTTTATGGTATACTTTTAATTATAATTATTATACCTGTTAACGAAGGGATAAACTGCTTTTAAAAATATTTAAGAGTTGTCTTTGAAGATTTTTTTGATGTATTAAATTATGTTTAATTATATTTTGAGTTCCATCACCGTATTCACAAAAGACTTGAAAATATCATACTGTTTTTGTTTTTGAAAAAATATTTACGGTATAAGAGAAGAGATGCAGTGGTACCCAATTGATAAGGCGCGTCGTGAATCTTCGTTCGCACAGAAAAGAAAGTATGGCCCCGAAGATTAACGAAAGAATGCTTAAAACTTACAATCAACCTTAGGTCACTATTATAAGGTTCATAATACACTGGAGTTGCTAGCGTGCCCTCGATCAGAAGTATGGCGGCTGAGAAACATGCCACGCGGCGCGCGCTAACATGGCGGCAGCTGCCGACCAATAGCGGTACAGGAAAAAGAACCGCGGTGCGTGGAGCGTGCCGATTGGTCAATAGCATTTCCCGCACTTTTAAAATTCACCTTCTGCGCAGGTACATCGGTAAGCCATATCAATTGGGTACTACTGTACACTGCTTTAAAAAACCATATTTTTGACAATTTTCAGAAATCTCTGCTTTAAACATACCTAGATACGCGTCAAAAACACAACTTTATCTTTGCTGTCGCGCAGTCTGGTAAAGAGAAAAATATTACTGTTGCTCGACCAATGTAAACTGCCTGGCCACTTCCATCGATCTTTAGGCGAAAGGCGAACAGCGATGAACTTTCTACCTTAGCGTATCTACTAGTTTTACATGTTAACAAATCTTATCTCTGACACCATAAAATCCCATCAGGTAGTATCCCAACATTGATGGGGGTCCAATTAGAGCAACATCCGTTGATAACAGTTCACTGAACACGCGTTAGGTGGCGCCTGGGAAGTGTGAGATTGCATTCACTTAGACATTATTACGTGTCGAATGGAAATTTGATAGTAATTTGACGTGTCATTGCTATAAATGTTGAGATTTTTTTTGACTTGGCACTTGTTATCAAATGATGTTGCCTAAAATGGTTTAAAATATTATTCCTTTTTTATTTTGATAAAGGAACATTTATTTAATAATATTGTTTTTGTAACTCAACAACAAAAGAAATGCAGATAAAAATTAAGTGCATGAGAACTAATTCAAAACATTATTAGAATAGATACTGAAATTCAGAATAATAAATTAATGCAGTCATTAAGAAATGGTATGTAGAGCTTTTCCAGCCACACTAATGGATTTAGTAGCTCGTAAATATACAGTTTTTATTGCCGACTGCTTTAATAAACTGCTTGAGTAATCAGGAAGATTAATGCAACGCTTATTTCACTTCCCATTACAGGGGTAAGAATATTATTTTATCTCTATTTATAATTAGAAGCACATTTTAAGAGGGGTATATTTGAATAAAAGTTTTTTTTCGGAGTGTAAATTTAAAAGTAACAAAACGTCAAAATTATGACAGCTCCAATCTCTATCAAATTACGACCGCCCCCGCCATCAAATTCACACACATAATTGGTGAACAAGAGGTGTCAGAATTCTACTGAGGGTTGAAAGCGTTGAACTGAATAGCAGCTTAAACAAAAGAAGATTAAGTTACCTTTAAGTTCCTTGCGTGATACTGACAACGTAGTCGGTAGGCACTTAGCCGAGTGTGAGTTCAAAGTACCGAGTACGAGTTTAAAGTAGCATCGCTTGTTCAACGGTTAGCAAAGAGACTTCGTTAAGTGTATTAGAGAAGGTGAATATTTGCGCTGGATGTCGCTTTCAGGGAGAATTTTCGCGACGGAAAATTCCGAACACCGTATAACGCTTTTAAAGGTACTGAAAATAGGATTTTGCGCTCGGGAATGGAGACAATGGGGTAGGTAAACGCGATGTGGGATTTCCTTTTAAATTCAGTAAAGAGAATTGGCAAACCACATATTTTGAAAGCCAATAGACTGATGGAGATTTTGGAGACGGGTTTTATAAACAGTGGAAAATAAGGAAAGATTTTAGTAGGAAAATTATTTCAAGGAAATGCGAGCTAACAAATCCGATAGAAAGACAACTTGCAGTAGATACTAATCATCATCACCATCATTTGCCTAGAATTTTCCCTACTATGTTGCAGTCAGCTTGCAGTCTAACCGTCTATAGCTGAATACTAGTACCTCAAACTCCAACTCAAAGCATTTATTTCAATTAAACCAATTATGAGTCAGCTTGCAGTCTAACCGTACACAGGTGAATACTAGTAAGTACCTCAAACTCAAACTCAAAGCATTTATTTCAATTAAACCAATTACAGGCACTTTTGAATTAATAATATAAATAATAATAATAAATAAATTTTATTTCGCTCTCAAAATACAACAAAACCTTAACCCATAGAGAACAATGTATAAAAATTTTTGATGAGTACAGCAGCACACAATAAATGATCTACCAACTCCCAAACTAAGTCAAGCTTGTATTTTGGGAGTTAGTGGTTCTTAGGTTACACATGTTTACAAATAAATATCTCTTTATCTTTATCATAGGAGGCAGGATTTACATAGAGACAACCTTGCAGCCTAGGAATTGACTTCCAGCAAATAACATTAAATAAATTAAATTTCGAAACACTAAAGAGAAGGTAATGAATGATACTAAATGAAATAAAAATGTATAGTTAATTCAAACGTTAGATAATTAAGTATATTTATACATTTAATTTCAGAACTTAAATTGAATATGTAATTTTATTTGTTACATTTAGTTAATTTATTTTGTTGCATGTGTTTTTGTTATTGCATGAAATAGATATTTAAGGAATATGTTAAAGTTAAAGTGTAATGTTATAATTTTGGGAAATAAATGGCTTTATTATTATTATTATTTCCTTTATTTCACTATATATACATATAAATTATATTTTTAAATATTAGAATATAAAAAAAGAATATAAAAACATTTAAAAATATAAAAAATGATTAATTTATTATTATTATTATTAAAGAGAAGAGAAGTTGGCAGAATCATCCCAGCGTTGATTCGTTTTCTCCTCCACCAATCGTTATTTCTCCTGACACTTTTTATTTTGTTTATAAGTATGTATGTATGTATGTATTAGTATATATTTTTGATTTTCGAGTTATCTATCCCCTATGTTGCACCTACCATGTTTTGTCTCTGCATCACCCTAAGGTTGACTGGTAGAAAATGCCTCAGGCATTAAGTCCGCCTTTGTACAGTATTTTTTTACTTGTGCATGAAGATTTAATAAATAAATAAATAAAGAGGAATAAATTATAGTATCTATATTATCTTGTAATTGTCAAAGAGTCGGTCAGTTAATCAGAAACTTGCAGCTATTTGCCCATTCCAAAACGTAGATCTCTATGGAGAAGAACAGGCAAGAAACTGCAAGGACACTCTTTTAAATAAACCTTCTTTAGATGGAGCGACTGCCTAGTACTAATACGTAATAACCAGTGATCGGAATAGGTAGAGCTAATATGCCTTAATTCAAAGAACAGAGACGACAAAAGTGGTGACCTTACGACAAGTTTTTTTTTGTTGGAAAATTTGTTTCGAGTTTCGAGACATCACTTAAGTACATTTAATATTAATGTTAGTAAAACAGTAAACTAATTGTTTTTTTTAACTAATTAATTAAAAAATTAAATTCAATTATCTTGAAAACGGCGCGTCCTAGTCAAAAAACTACAGAAATTTAACCGCCCCTGTGAGTTACCCCCGTGCAAGCAGCATGCTAACATGACTTTAAGTTAAAAAATATATTTTGTCGTAAAACGTCTCCACTTTGTCTCTGTTCTTTTTCGAACATTAGGTATTATAGCTCACCTTTTCCCGATCACTGGTAATAACATACAAAATATCACACCAGTATTCCCCGAAGGGTTAGGCAGGTGTACTTATAAGTACAAAAGTAATAAGTATTTTTTTATTATTAATTATCATTTAACAATAGACTCATACTAATGATTAGGTACACAAATTAAATAATAATACCATTACAAACAAATACAAAAGAAAAATTATATTTAATTTAAATGATTAAATCACATTACTGTTCATAAAAATAAATAAAACAACACAATAATAACACAACAACAACATAATACACACACAAAACCAAACAAACAAATTTTGAATTTGAATAATTATAATTTTCTAACCGATAATAATGTGTAAATTTAAATCAAAATCAAAAATATTTTTATTTCACATAAACCTACATGGGCACTTATGAAACGTCAGAAGCTAGGTAAAGCTAATTAAACTACATGATAGCAAGATAAACATCCCAAATCAAAATCTCAGCTTCAAATTATCAGATAATATTCCCTATTCATCTCCAATATACGTCAACTGGAAGCCAGTGTTTAGCCCTAAGGATGTCAAAGGTCTTATAAGCTGCCAAGTGGCATAAACCTAATTCCGTTATTATAAACCTTAGACCTATCTCGATAGGTAGGTATGTACTAAGCTCTTAAATTGATTAAAGGACCTTAGTAAGACCCTGTTTGTATTATAATGACTAACTTGAAAGTTTTTGATTAATTTAAGTTGTAGTTGGTGTAGTTTATTAGAATAACAAACCGTGCCGTGATGGGTTTCCCCATCGGCTAAAATGCCGAAGATCCATACAAACTTCCCCTTTAGGATATGAATTTTCGAAATTTATTTTTGAGTACCTTCGGTAATAAACAGAGTTATTTTAAAGCAGGTCTAATGTTATTTTTTTTTTATTATCATTATTTTCACCGTAAAAAGAAATAAACTAAATTAGCGGTGCCTTGGCGTCTTCTCCATGCCACCCTGCCTCGCTTGCTTGCGTGGCCACCAGCTGCTTGTGCCAGCGAGATAAAGAGTGAGGTGGCGTTGAGGTTGTATAGACCCTTAATCATTGCTTAACCTTAAGCAAGTTTTATAAAAAAAAATCTATAAACACAACTATTTCTTTTATTTTTTTATTAAAAAAATGGTCTTCCTTACTAACGCCAAAAATATCAGGCCGGTGAATAAAATGACCAGTATTTTTAAAACTGTGTATCATGTATATCACATCATCCATATTCTTGTAAAAATACTAACTCGAAAAATATTGAAACTCATACTGTACTAACATCTTGAAATAAAATACAGCGGTTACAATTTTCACAAACACTATTACGGTATATATTTTGTCAAGTCGGGAAAGTTTTGAAAGAGGAAATTGGTAAATCGAAGTTCGTCCGACTGTTGGACTTACATAGAAAATATTCTAAATTGCTTTTGATATTTTCATAAAAAGCTTTGTTTTGTTCTGCCGTTTTCTCTGTATTCTTTTAAGGTGTGTTATCTGAATAGTTTTGAAAGGAAATTGAAGACTGTAGGTGTTAAATAACTTATCGTGGCTTTAAAGACTAGCTTTGTACTGACTCGAGACTGATCATAGTCTTGTCTTTGATTATTATCAGTTATTTTATGTCGTGGGCAGTCACTGCTGCACAAGTCATGCCGAAAACAGGCTTTCCTAAAGATCGTTATTATTAAATGTTCAATGTTAATGTTTTTTTGTGTTGTTTTGAAGGCACGGGAATATATTCGTAAGAAGTTGGCAGAATCATCCCAGCGCTGATGGTTTCCTCCTCCACTAATCGTTATTTCTCCTGACACTTTTTATTTTGTTTAAAGTGCGTATGTATCTATGTATATATTGTTAATTTTCGAGTTATCTATCCCCATATTGCACCTACGATGTATAGTCTATGCATCACCCTAAGGTTGACTGGTAGAAAATTCCTCAGGCATTAAGTCCGCCTTTGTACAGTAGTTTTTTTTTACTCGTGCATAAAGTTTTAATAAATAAATAAATAAATGGAAGGCAACATTACTAATTAAGGATCTGTACTCTAGTTTATTCAATCAGTAAGTAGATATTTCTAATTAGAGTTTAAAAATATTTTCACCTCCACATAACTGCTTTCCCAAGTTTGTTAATTACCATAAAAATAAGATGTAAACAAAACAAAATATTTACTTTTAAAACTAAAGGTTCGAACAATGGTGGTAGAAACTGACTGCTTTGAATATAGCGTGTCATTGCACTGAGACACAGGTGCGGGGAGTTTAGTTAGCAAAATAACTTTAGATGATTCGTTTATTGGAAATAGGACCTCGCCACGGCAACCCCAAAAGCACCCTGAATGCGTTATTGTGCTGTACGCGCAGGTCGCTGTAGATATGCCCGCTGGGTATGGATGTATGTGATGATGATGTAAATCATCATCATCAGTCAAAAGACTTCCGCTGAAGTACTGCCAATACATATTATATTATAGTGCTTTCCTTAAGAAATAGATTCTTACTTTTAACAAAATATAAAATAAGTATGAAATAATTAATAAAAATGCACCGACCCCCGCGTGGTTGAACAGACTCGATTGCTCGAATGAACCCAAAGATTCACACTAGCCTCTGAAACCTCATGTTTCATGAGACTACAGAGAACATTGTATATCAGAGAGTAGACTGGGGGGCGTGATAATGGTAAGGAAGACGTGCCCTTGGGATATGGAAGGATTATTAGAGCTTACCGGATATGCAAATAACAGTAACAAAATATAAAATAGTAAGTAATAAAATCTAGACCGCTTTAGCGATTCTTAATTATTTTCTTATCCTTTCATGGGATTCCTTGACTTTCTGTTATTAGAGTATAAATTAGGGAATGTGGAATATGAATGCGAAATTAAAGCAGTGGTGGCCCATTGGTAATGGCCATGACTTAGGAGATCGTGAGATCAAACTGAAACAGGCATTTCACTTTAGGGAGATTATTTCATCACAACTGTTCTCTAAACGGTGAAGGAAACCATCGTGAGGAAACTGGCATGTCCTAGAACCAAAAATTCGAAGACATGTGACATCCGCTAACCCGCACTGGGCCCACGTGGTGGATAACGGCCCACTACCTCTCAAAGAGAGGAGGCGTGTGTCCCGCCAGTGGGAACACATTACAGGCTGATTATGATGATTATCATTATGATATTAGCGAATATCAATGTTAGTTAGATGCGGATACTTTAAGAGTCAGATATATGCCAGTGGCCTTGAGTGATTAGCTTGCGTGTTCTGTACTGAGCTCACGCAATGCGTCGTACGTTCAGCCAGTAATAGGACTCTCCCATCAAGGAGCGCTGTCCCCAATTTGACGCATTATTATTTATTATATCCAAAAAAAGGTATTTTAATAAAACGCGTATACTAAAAGATCAATAATTAAATTATCTTTAAATTAGTGAAGGTTTCAGAAAAATACGCTTGGTAGATTTTGTGCCATTCTCAGTTTTTTATCCGCGTTGGACATAACTTACAAATTAATTTCACTATGTAATATAAATATAATCTAAAATATTTACATATTAAGTTATTTAGAAAATGCTCTAATTTAACATATATTTTTTTCAAATCGTTAACACTACTTGATCTACGTGATCTTCAGTATAAAATCATTAAAAGTCGGTTATCGTCGCTTTAAGGTGGCCATTTAATTCAGCTGAATCTATTCAATCTCTAACATTCTGCTGCCCAAACTTTCAAACAGTGTGTCCGAACCACGATGCGTGAAATGCACCCAAGCTATTCAAATCAGCGCAAGCCACAAAAACAGAATTGAGATATTATGCAAATACCTGATTGTATGCAGATGGTCGATAATAGGCTACACTTAGAAATCGACGTTCAATTCTCCATAATGAGTGAGACAATAGGCTTAATAAAGCCGTTGACTCTACAAGGTTTTGATCAAGATAGTGCTGGTAATTGGCTTGTGAGGTGGGCGTGGTTAAGAAATTGCATGGCATGTGGATATTGTTCACAAAAAACGTTATGGTCTAGTGACTATTTGAGGTCAGGGGTAGAATATGTTACGTTTTCGGTACATAATTTACATAGCATGTTATTTTCGTAAACGTTGCATGGGATATTCCGTAATTATTTGGTTTTTTGCTGCGTATAGGTGGGCTCTAATATCGGCATGGCCGAACTTGGGTGTATGATTGAGAGAACACAAAACACTATATCAATTGAGTACCTCAGGCGTGACTTTAATGATGGTAAACCCTTTGTTAGAAGGTCGAAGACCCAAACAAAGAGGTGGATATTTTTGAATTTAGGCGTACCTATTTTACTTATTAACCCCCGACGAAAAAGAGGGATGTTATAAGTTTGTAGTGTGTATCTGTATCTGTCTGTGGCATCATAGCTCCTGAACGGATGAACCGATTTTGATTGATTGCTTTTTGTCTTAATCGAGAGTGTTCTTAACTATGTTTCAATAAAATCTGCTTAGTCGATTGAAGATTATAATCGCTTTTGTGTATTTTTTTTCGTTTGTACACACGGCTTAATATATCAAGCTATGCATACCCAGTTTAGGCGGATCTCGCTTGTGTGGAATTTATTTGGATGGTACAATGAGAGGTCAGCTTATACAGGAAATATATAGCTTGATGTGTAGCTGTGTGTACATTGTGTAACCATTAAACAATTAATTACGTACTTACTTACTTCTGTTATATGAATTCAATATCAGCAGCTGCGGTTAAAATCAATTGTATGCCTATTAAACCGCTTAAGTATTGCATTAAAGTATTAAAATAAAGAACATATAAAAATCTAAAACATAAAGTACCTTCATTATTTCTCTAACAAAAGTAACTTTTCAAAAATATTTTTTCAAAAGTATTAAATATTATTCAAAAGTAATTTTTCAAAAGTAAATTGCACATTTAATCTAAAAAATAATGACCACCACAAAATTCCAAACCAACAACTTTTTCTAGCTAGTTAGTAATAAAACAATCAAATTGCATTTTTTACTTTAAAAATAAACGTTTCAGCGATTAGACTGCTAAGCTTTTACATCCCAGGTCTGCTCTCATAGAAAGGGCCTAAACAAAGAGCCGTAAATAGTGCATTGTTCTAGAGCCCCAGCCAGAGAGCCCCTAACAAGTTTGTGGAGTTTTCAAGAGCACAATTTTTATTCTAAAGGGGTTTTTAAGTTCGAATTTTAAAGTAAGTTTTCGGGTTTTTTTTAAAGGGATCGTGTTTTGTTTTTTAAGCTTTCTCTATGGGTCGAAGGTCCTTTGTGTTTCTGGTCGGGTTTGAGGACCTAGGGTAAAATGATGACCTAAAAAGGTTACTGGGGTAAGCTGAAGTGGCAAGTCGATAAGTTAAGTACTGTGACAACCTAGTTTATTTCTAGTAGTGGTTAGTCTAGGAAGAGTTATTTTTAGTTGAGATAGCTGAGATGTTACTAATGGCTAGATTTATTTTCAGTATCTGGGTAAGCTTAGATAAGAAACAAATGCCCGCGTTTATGTATCAAGCCTTGAATGGAAATGTGTTTTTTATTGAAGTTAAACATTCAGGAATAAAATGAAAGGATATATTTTTATTTTGCTGAGTTAAAAGAGACGTTTTATGTACTGTTAAGTAGACCATTTAAAACAAAGGAATAAATAAATACGAGTAACAAAATTCACTTAGCATTTCCACGCTAAAAAGCCGCATCCTAATTTAAAATTCCCGGAGCCCTCTTACTAATATACAATTAAACCTTTCCCAGCATTAATTCGCAAAAATACAACAAGCTGATGTCTCAATCGCGTTTATTTCAATTACAAATCAGCTTGAATATTCATACGCGGAAAGCTATAAGTGTGTCTAGAACGTGCGCAAGAGTCGGCCCGCCCTCGACGCTGATTGGCCGGCCAATTTTGAATTGGCCAATCGCGTTCGCGCGGGAAACGTTACGTGTAATTTTGGCATAATTAGTCACGCATTGGAGTAGTAAGGTTGTGCTTTTTGAAAGAAAAAAATATTCATATTATGTTGTTGGCTGACATGATCCATTGTTTGGGACCGCGCTAGTTTATGTTGTATTGTTTCTACAGTAATTGTTATATTGTTTTGAAAACATTGAGATATCTAGAGAAGTCATCGGTGAATGAGTGTCTTTGTTTTCTGTTACGATAGAATACATTTTGGTGCTATCCGTTACGCCATTTTGTTAAGTCGGTGAGTTCAACTACCGACATCACAACTCTGGGCTAAAATACCTACAAAGAAACTTCTAACCATAAACGTCATTTTTGTTGGTTCATCCCTATATCCAAGCTTCATCGAGTGGTGTTAACTCCGACAGATTTTAACTATAGGCAATTATATAGCCATCAGGCATGGATATACCCACCTATGAAATAAAAAGAGATAACTCTAAAACCTCAAGAAAATGCCAGTTTAAATTTTAGTGCTAAAGTTATCCTAGATACTAATATTCAGGTAGACAAGTTGGATGGTAAAAACCTCACAGAGTATGAAGATTGTGATAAGTTTAAGTTGGTAGTCTGTTGCCCGCGGTAAATAATTTCCGGAGTCAAGTCTTTTAACTTATACGAGAAAAGGTGAGGTTTTAAAAGAAAACTATCTTAGAAACTGCGGAACTATTTTTATGTTAGTTATTATGATGCTCTTCATTATTTATTCTATAGCAATTTTCTGCAATACCTAAAGCTGAAAATATCGTTAAAATTATAAAATAGAATCTGTTTCGACCTTTTAGCTCCATAGTATCATTTTGAGACTTATTAACGAGTGTCTCAACTCAATTTGAGTCCTTTAATAAGTTAGGAAAGCTAAAATGTGGTTCATTAGTATTTTAGAGGTGCTAAATTGTAGCTCTCCCAAACACTCAATCCCTTATATTCCTGTTTGACATACAAAATTACTAAATAAGGTACCGAATCTACTATCAAACCCCTCACTATCAAAAAGAACACCGAAAATCAATAGTTCACGCAGTAAATCACACAGGACCCAATATAATTCGTGTTAACTTACAGAACTAACGTTATCTCCGCTCAGATTACACAGAGGGCGCTGTAACCGTGGGGCTACCGATTTAGCCATGTAATATTGACGTTTCACATGATTTATGAACAATAAACACTGGCAACCGTATTGTTCTGAAATAGGTTAGTCTCATAAGCAAGGCGATAGCGATGCGATATTGTTTGAGTTAGTTTTGAGTTTGAATTTAGAATTAGTGTGTGATTAAGTATAAGATTTTCTGGCGGGGGTTGCAGACGCTTAAGAAGAGTCTAGGCGTGTTGAAAAAAAATATCAATGTATCGATATATCGATATTTTTTGTTCGAAATATCGATATTTTTCGGCTATATCTATTATTTCGATACATCGATTTAACGATAGAAAATATCAAGTATCGAAAATTTATCAAATACGATATATTTCCAATAGCAACACCGTTAAAACCGCTAGAATTCAGAGCTTAAAAAAGTAAACTTATTTTTATCAACGTTTTATTAGTTTTTTTGTTGTTTCTTGTTTGGTATTTCTATGAATAAAAAACAAACAATACCATTTTATAAAGTACCATAAATACTTTATAGAAAATTTCCCCGATAAATCGATATATCGATATTTTTTATTCGATATATCGAAATCGATATCAATATTTTTTTAAATATCGATACGGTGTATATCGAGACTTTTTGGCACTTTATGCATCCCTAAACAACTTTTGGGAGGACGGCATCGGCAGCATCTAGTGGTATAGATAGTGCCATCCATGAAGACGCGCCCCGTTCTTTTTCCTAACAGTGCAAGTGCGCATACTTTCGCTAGTGTTGTAGTGCTGTCGATACGTACGAATTGCCTATAAGTGCGTACGGACACTGCGATAAATAAATCAACGCTGATCAAACTCCCCACACCCCGCAGTCTCCTCGACCATAAAATAGTGAGGCGCGTCTTCGTGGATGGCACAGGAATTACCAATGAGTGAGTGTGTTCCACAAGATATCCAGGTTACTCTACAATATGCTGAGGACAGCCACCGTGTAGATTAGGTCAGTCGAAACCTAAAGGAGACGAGGGTTATCCATCGGGTTTTTCACACAAAAAAAAGTGTTATGAGCGGAGTTCGAACTGACAACCTCTAACTCACTTCTCCAACGCCCTAACATGACTGCGTCTGCCTACACATGACACGACACTACACTAACCTAATAGTCACTACCCACGAAATCCTCCGAATACTTCCGAGTAGTTCCATGCGAGTTCTGCTCGGCTAACTTCAGAAGGCGGCGACTTGATTACAGATTCGTTGCGAGCCTGCCTACCCTCTTATTTGCGTGAGTATACGTGTGTTATAGTGCTGATATGTTCCGGTGTACGATTGCTTTATTTCGTTGTGTTTAATGAGTTGTGGCGTGATGTGGAGGCATTGTTTTGATAGGAATAAAGATGGCGATTTTCAATTATCGTTTGTTTTCTTTCAACCAAATCAAATCAAATAATATTAATATAAAAATAAGTTATTTTATAATTTCCCACACAAAGAATAAAAGGCTGGCGTTTTACTTTGTTCCAGTTAGGTGCCAAGGACCAGGCACGGTTCGACGGCGCATTGTGATCCACGCGTGCCTCAAAGAGATGTCAGCACCAACTGACGGGTCCATTAGGGCCAATGCCTGTCAGGGTTGCGAGTTTGTCTGAAAGCGATATCGTGGCCCTGGCATACAGGCAACTGAATGAACACGGGTGGGTTTTAGTCAGTAAAAGTCTGACACGCCCTCCCGCTCCGCCCAGAGCGAGATAAGTTATTTGATAATTTCCGACCAAAAAAAAAGTCTGGCGCTTTACTTTGTGTAAATAATTTCAACACCACTGCTCTCAAAACGGTGAAGGAGAACACCGTGAGGAAACCGGCATCTCCGACAACCAAACATTCGAAGACATGTGACACATGTGACATCTACCAACCCGCACTGGGCCCGTGTGGTAGATTGGAACCCACTCCCTCTCGAGGAGAGGAGGCCTGTCTCCCAACAGTGGGAACTGGAATAGGCTGACTATGCTAAGTATTTCAAAATCATCGCTAACATATTTTAGCTTCACCTCACAGGACAAAATCCTAACATTTAACTCACTGCTTCACTATCTATTCCGGGCTCACTTCCCGGTTGTGTCATTATTTGATAGATTTCGCTCGCTCCTCAAGATTGCGTGTTTCATTCTACGTGGGCGTAAATCTTTTATCCTTGTCTTATACACTGTGAGCGAGAGAGAGGACGTAGGTGGACAATTAAGCCGTTACAGAAAGTGGGACGTTTATTATTGTTTCTACTTTGTTGTGTTATTTATTTTGAAATGTTTATTGGAAGGTGGAAGTGATTTTGTATTGAAGTAAAAGCTGTTGAAGAAATGTTTGTAACTTAATGGAAACAGGAATTATTGTTAGAGGAATAGTTTATATTGATAGAATTTTCTTTGAATTAAGGTAAGATGAATTAGTTGGATCCAACCCGCACTGGGCGCGCGTGGTGGATTACGGCCCACCCCGTCTCACAGAAAAAGGAGGCTTGTGTCCCTGCAGTGGGAACATTAGGCTGATTATGTTAAGATGTATGTTTGTATGAAATAATTGGAAACTAAAAATAAAATATCTACATAAACATCATAGCAAAAAGCATCAATATTATTTTGGTAACTGGTTTGTGGAGGTCAGATAGGCAGTCGCTCCATGTAAATAACTGGTATTCAGCAACATTTGGTTAGACTGGAAGCCGACCCCAACATTGTTGCAAAAAGGCAGACGATGATGATTCTTTGGGAACAATTTAAAGAAAGGACTTTGGACCTTATTTCCTTTTTCCTTATATTGAAACTTCTCTGTCAATACAAGTGCCTCGAAAGTCCACTAACAAAGTGAAAGTCAAATTATTTTTATTTCAAGTAGGCAAATAAGAGGCACTATTTGAACGTCAAAATTTACAAAAAAATAGAATTGATTCTAGTTTTTTGTAAATATTGAAGCCGACCCCAACATGTTGCAAAAAGGCAGACTGATGATGATTTTTTGGGAACAATTTAAAGAAAGGACTTTGGACCTTATTTCCTTTTTTCTTCTCTTGAAACTTTTCTGTCAATACAAGTGCCTCGCTAGTCCACTAACAAAGTGAAAGTCAAATTATTTTTATTTCAATTAGGCAAATAAAAGGCACTTTTGGATGTCAAAATTTACAAAAAAATAGATTCTAGTTGCCCCTTCCAAAAGGTAGTTTTGTATGGAGAAGAATGGGCAAGAAACTCCACCATTACTCTTTTATTTATATTGTATTTACTATATTTTGTTTAAGCACATTAATTATATGATTATAATTATGTGAAGACGATGCACCTAGAATACTATACCACAATTGGTAAAAATAATTAAAAATGAAGCAATGAAAAATAACTCAAATAAGAGATAAATACAATATGGTGCTCACATATTAATAAACATCGTAAACGTTTAAGCGTTCCTAAAAAAAATTAAATAATAAGTCAGTGTGTGAGTTTACGTTATCACAGAATGTAAAATCAATGCTATAAAAATAACAAATCATACAATTCAAATAGCAACCAGTTTGATTTTGTCTAGACTCTATATTGTCCTATGGAGCTGGACCAGCATGTTTCCAAGCATTCCTATCTTGGATATAATCCTCTAACTTAACTTACTACTTAATATGCTTGTTTACAAAGTGTACCTTTAATGTGTTTTAAATTTTCTTTCATTTAACTGCACTATATCACAAGGTATTTTGTTGTAACATTTAAGACAGTACCCCATAAAAGATGTATGTTCTTCAGATAATCTGAATAACGTTAACTTTATAATTATGTCCTTTATCGATAACCAAACACAACAAAATCCTTAACACTGTTATATACACAACTCCAATGACCCCTATAATCTCTTCAACATCTAATTAACAGAACATAACTCGAGACAGCTACCTTCTCAACGTGTTGGGTTTCTAAATCCAACCGCCCTTCGTCCATCAGACTCGTTGACAAGGATATTGTGACACAAACGATTATTTTATTATTTAGCTTTTTAATTTTGGAGATCTGGCGGGTGCTAACTTCAAATTGGTTTTTGATGAGGATCTGATTTAGAACTTTAATTATAATGCTGTCTAAGGGTGCGTGCACAAGAATAAACGATTGGTTTAGTAAAATTTTGCCGCAATATGAACCGAAAAACTGCTATTTTTGTCAGATTTGCGAATGCGACTTAAGTAGAAAAGGTCATCCGCTCATCAAATTCATGCTGATTTAACATATTTTATGCTTTATCAAAAAATTATGGCTAACGCCGTCATCAAGCAAAAAAATGTGGTTAAATCTTAATAGATTTATCTTAGAGTTCTTCTTTACGACTAGAAAAGGATGAGATTAATTGCGAGTCTTTAACAAGATAATAATAAAAATCCACACTGATTTTATTTGACATTGTTGAGACTTTGCGAAATGGAGTTATTTTACTATGCAGCTGTTCATTAATCTGAGATGATCCGATGAGTCAGCCTTTACAATCACCATGTGTCTCGATCCTGGATGGTTTTACGCTGAATTGGCTTGCTTTAGGTGCACTTTATAGGTGTTTATTTTTACTTTTATTTTGTGATGTAAAAAAAATGTGATTTTCGGGATAGAGGTCCTTCTAAACAAGCATCGTGAAAAAAAGCTTATCACACTAATATTACAAAGGCGAAAGTTTGTGAGTGTGTGTGTTTGTTACTTCTTCACGCTCAAACGGCTGGACCAATTTTGATAACATTTTGTATGGAGGTAGCTGATAGCCTGGATTAATATACAGTATGTAAAAAAAACCCTGTTGTTCCTTTTAGGGACGTATATATCAACCTACAAGCACAACATTGGTGGAATTATAATTTAAAAAAAATTTAATTGGCTAGTCGAGAAGTCAAAATCAAAGAAGTAGAGACGTAAGAAATCAGTTAAACATTACAAATATTAATAATTAAATATTAATATTTAACAGTTTTTATAAATGACTTGCTTTATTACGTATGTATACCGATTCTTAAAACGTAGGTAGAAGGAACAACAGAGTTTTTGATATATATTGTATAGGCTACTTTTTATCCTGATATTCCCACAGAATCAAGACTTACACGGGTGAAACCGCAGTGTGCAGCTAGTAATTTATAATCTTGTCTCAATCCCAATAACTCGGACTTAACTTAGGTCGGGCGTGAGCCACAGTCCACAGTCTATTTAGTACATAGTTACGTTTTATATTTAATTAATGCTTTTTTTGTATTTATTGTAGGTATTGTTTTATTTATTTTAATTACCCAAGTGGCATTGATGCGTATCCGTAGGTGAGTCCGTGGCATCACAGCGGGCTCTATCAGAATACCAGCGCTGCGGTATTTATTTTTTAAATATCGCGGCATTATGCTGAGATAGGGACCTTTTTGGCATCGCACAAGTTTTGGTTGTTTTTATTGTAAGTTAGTTTTAAATGCTATATTTGTATTTCTTGTGCGTGTCCCGAATAAAATATTTTTCTTTCTTTCTTTTAATAAATACAATGCGACCACTGACTATATTCCTAATGCCACTACTTGTATCATTTTAATTACCATTGTTATTAACTATTCTACTAAAATTAAGGTACCTTCGTTCGCTTCTATTGCAGCTCTGTAGCCCAATTACAAAGAATATCTTAAACCCGCTACCACACCAGCTTAACAATTGCCCCACACAACAAAAAGTCGGCACCTTAATCTTAAGGTGACAGCCACTCTAATCAACTTTCTCGAGCCATTGCCTCCCCACATATGTGACGACGGCTCCAACGATTAAACTGTCACAGTCATTGTTGACACGTTTGAATTAAATCTGTTTCTATTGTAGATTCATTATTTTGGTGGCTGATCAGGTGTGTCTTTTAAGAAGAGAATTTGGTGGTGGAATTAATGGTATAGTTACTATCAATGACTGAAGTGCACAATAGTAGAGAATGAGCTATCCTACTAAGACGGAGATATATGCCAGTAACCTTGAGTAGTTAGCTCGTTTAGACGTGATCTTCAGTATAAAATCATTAAAAGTCGGTTATCGACGTCTTAATTTCTTCCCGTGGGTGTCGTAAAAGGCGATTAAGGGACTAGCTAGAGAATGGGCAGCAGCGTTTTCTATGCATTTTAACACCATACTGCGATCGCGATTATGGAAAACCCCCGCTTTAGGGGAGGCCTATGTCCAGCAGTGGACGTCTTTCGGCTGAAATGATAATAATGAAGCCATCTACTCCCTAATTGAGCATTCTGATGACGTATACCACATTCCTTCTGTCAATCATTTCCGATATTCTACCGAAGAATATTACTATGATACGGGTATAATGATTTATCGCGGTCTATTGATTCGGTTGGTGAACTCTATGGTAAGCAAGTTTGTCTGATGAGCTGGAGATCATTAGGTTTTCCGATACTATAGTGATACATTATTAAAATATTCAATATGATTTATGTCTCTTAAAGGTACTCTAGACAGATAATGATAACTTTTATGGGTCATCATTATTTCCCTAGCTTTTCCCAATTATGTTGGGGTTAATTTTGAGTTTAATTGGATACAGCTGAATACAAGTATTTTACATGGAGCGACTGCCTATCTGACCTCCAGAACCCAGTTACTGGGTAATACGATAACCCTTGGTAAGACTGGTAGTCAGACTTTTGGGCTTTTGACTACTCGTAACGATTATAGGTAACAAAGCTACTTACTTCCAAACAAGGATGGCACCGATGAGAACCCCGACGACCAGGACTATGGAGCACAGCGCGATCACCGCCGAAGTTTGTAGTGATGGCCCGCTGTGGTTGTATGCGTCTATCTTCTGGAAATCAAAGAAATAATACGTTAGAAGAGTTTTATGAAGAGAGCATGAATAGAGGGGGTTAAGAGGCTGATGGATGCGTAGTGCAACGTAATACCAAAATAATTTGTACATCAAACATTATTCTTATGGTAGTGTGTCTTTATTCCGATTGGAATACAGACTATCTAGGTTCCCAAATATATATTTTGAATGGACACTGATTTAGACAAGAGTTATGAGAAAAATAAGTTTTCTATAGAATTTTTAAATTGCTCATATCTCGTCTTTATACCATTGTCCTTTTAAAATATATATTTGGGAACATAGATATTCTGTAATCCAATCGAAATAAATACACACTACCTTAAGAATATGTTTGATTTACATATTATTTTGGCATTAAGTTTGTATGAACTACGCATGCTACCTACCGCATGCCCCTTAAGTGTAGAGGTGTAAGTTAAGACATTCAGAACCTCTACACTAAGGTAAAAAAAAAAAAATAGCAAGGTGCGTGTATGACCACGTACAATAAAGGGTTCTGTAGTTGGGACGAATTTATCTCTAAAACAAAATTAATATTGTAGTATACATCGATACTCGTCACGGTCAATTCTCCGACTTCAAATGTAAGTTTGTAATCGCAAAAATAAATTTTTCGGTGTGATAAAACAACAAATTAACGATTTTTGGACTTTTTCCTTTACTTGTGCTGTGAGACCTTGCTTCTTGCAAAATGTTATGATTCTAGGTCAACGAGACCCCAAAGTTTTGATTTATTTGCGAGTATCAAATAAGTCGCAAAATATGTCGCATAAGTGGCCTTTCATTTTTATTGCGTTGACTTAGATGCTTGATTTTTTAGAGCTCCAAGGGACCGTAGATTTACGTATTTGATATAAATTTCAACTTGATACCTCCACGCGTTTCTGAAAAGTGACAGACAGACGGACAACGAAGTGATCCTATAAGCGCTCCGCTTTTTTTTTCCTTTTGAGGTACGGAACCCTAAAAACAAAAAAAAAGACTGAAATTGTTACTTTATGAAGTAAATTTCAGTCGTTTCATTAATTTTTGAGCCTAAAATGTTGTCGAAAGATGATTGATGAATCTCTATTCATAATGTTGAATGGGCATGTGTTTAACGCTTGCACATTCAAGGTTTTTAACCCCTAACCTGAAAGAACTACGATAGTTTTTGATTTGTCATTTTTTAATTTCATATTAATAAATAGATTTCATTCGATGTAAATATTTACTTCGAAAGAGCACACTATACTACGCTAGATACAGGATACGTCCTAGTTTGGGTGTCAGGAGTTTCACAAATCGAGCATGTACTTAGTCTAATTACTATAAGGATCTAAGTTAATTAAGTAATTCATTATTAACCCTTTTTCTCTCCTTGTTTGTATTAGGCTTAACGGAAAAAAAAAAGTTTTCGCTACACGGATGGATCGCAAAACTCGTCCAGCAAGACTCGTCCGTCAAACGATTGCAGATAACATACGGTTTTTCATAATCCTAACTTAAATTATAAATGCGAAAGTGGGTTTGTTTGTTTGTTACGCTTTCTCGCTAAACAGCTGAACAGATTTAAATGAAATTTAGCACATTGGTAGTCCATGACCTAGAGAAGGACATAAGCGTAACGTTTTTACCCTGAATCGCAGATGAAGTCGCGGGAAACAGCTTATTAATATAATTTATTATTATTATTTATTTATTTATTTCACACCAATAAGTACAACATCTTCCAGTATACCCAAGACGATGTTATACCAACCTATTACACTATGTATCCTTATAAAATACCTATTAATAAACAAAAATTCAACAATAAAAATAAAACTAAAATACTTAATAAAAATTACATTTTCTTTTTCATATTTGTATGCCTCCTTCAATGCACCTTTGCGCTGATAAAAATTTCGGCAGGCTATCGAACACATCTTCTGACGGCATATTATTCACACACACAACCCCATACACACACAGCATCAATCAATCACTATTATACCACGTTGACAACCTTTATTATGTAATATAATGGAGAACCTGTAGTTCTAAAATACAGGCCCAGGCTTAGTTTAGACTCCAGAATCCACAAATCCACAAATTACAAAATGTTGGCAAAATACCTGTCAATTTAATAAGCTAGTATAATAATGTAATTTGTGGAGATAAAATAAACATTATTTATTGTTATTAATTCAGAGCAATGTAAATGTCTTTTCCCGAGAATAATAACGAGATCTACTTTTGAATTAACCAAATGCGGAATCACATAATATCATCGGAGTCCGTTCTCAATTAATGTCAATCAAAATTTAAACCGTGTACTGGGCAGTTTATTTGGCGCAATACATTTTAAATAATTTCATCGTAAACGGCATTTATTTGTTAAATCAAAATTGTCAGGAATAGTTTAACCAATTACATGGAAAAATATTAAGAGCGTTTACGACGTACGGCATTTCATACAAACTTTCAAGCCCTTGTTTTTAGAAATGACTGAACCGATTTTAATGAAACTTCATACGCAGAAGCAGGATACAAAGGTCTAAAAAGTTAGTTAAGAACATTTTCGAAATGTCTTATTTAAAAACAGATAACTGGAAATCTCTGTTTCTATGGAAAATTTTAAATCGGTCTAATTTGGCTGTAACACTATTTTTTGAAAATGTTCTTAACTAACTTTTTAGACCTTTGTATCCTGCTTATGTGTATGTAGTTTCATTAAAATCGGTTCAGCCATTTCGAAAAACCAGGCCTTGAAAGTTTGTATGAAATACCGTAAGTCGTAAATGCTCCTAACGAAATACTATGATTTTGGTTTCAATATGTGCTTAATATAATTTCCCGTTGAGATAAATCTTGTATTACGAGTATCCAATAAGATTTTTCCGACTCTAGTGTTTTGAAAAATTCACACTAAAGTAATTACATTTAAACACTTTTTTTATCTTTAATATATTAATCACATTGGTAAGAGAAACGCCCAAAGCCGAAAAACCTGACAACCAGTCTTACCAAGGGGTGTCGTGTTAGCCAGTAACTGGGTTGTAGATGTCAGATAGGCAGTCCTTCCATGTAAAATACTGGTATTTAGCATCTGGTTAGACTAGAAGCTGACCGACCTCGACATACTAGGGAAAAGGCTACTGAAAATTCCGGATGGAAAACCCAACAACACTGTGGCGGCATCTACAGCGCCACATGCGAACTACGAATCAAAGTCCAGACGTCACCCCAATCCTACATCGCGCAAGCAAAGTTTACTTGCGACTGGCATATATACAACACCCCGCCATCAACCGTCGCTGTCGGGCAGTTGCCCACCAGATACAACACCCTCTGGTAAGAGGATTTTCCCTTTTCTAGATAGGATGAGTGAACTTTTCACCCTGTTCCTCATGCCTCTATACCTACCTCCTACCCTCCAACTCAGCAGTAGCGCTTGTGAACACTAGACCAACAAGACGGTCACAAATACTATTCATAAAATATCAATCAAGGAGAGTGTATCAATAATGAAAATAAGTGGCTCCACAAACGACGCTGGATCCTTTCCAAGAGACGTAAAGAATCATAGTTAATTTGTGCTATAAGCAAATAATGTATATTTGCCAAATGTGTTTGGCGTTCTTTGAGATATCAAGAATTTTACGGATCATTTCGCTAATTTTGTCCCTTTTACTGGAGTTGTATGAGAAAATGGATGTAACAATGATTAGCTTACGAGAAATAACAGTAGAAATACAAGGTGGAGACGACAATAACACGACAATAAATTACATACACATACATAAACTCACGCCTTCTTCCCATGGGGGTAGGCAGAAACTATAGAACGCCATCTGCTACGCTCCTTACATACTCCTTTAGCTTCGCCTACGTTCATACATCTAGTCATACCCGCCCGCCAGTAGCGAGTACTACGCACCTGACTTTTCTGAAGAACCTCACCAATTAGGTCACATACCGCCTTATTACAAAACAAGATTTATATTTTGACATGGCTTAAACCATGGAGCCAGTTTTTGTAATAAGAACGTAACAGTGATTGAAATACCGTTCTTTATACAAAACTGAAAACTTAGATCGGTACTAAGTTGTCAGTTTTGTGTTTAGGAACTTTACCATAGTCGGAATAAAATTCGAAATTCAATAATGGCTCTATGTTTTAAACCTAGGTCTGAAGATAAACCTTGTTTTGAAATATGTCCTCCTATGTTCCGTGTGGTGCCGGACGTAAAGAAGCATTTTAACTTTTTTAATACCATACTGCGATCGCCAACCCGCCTGCCAAGCGTGGCGATTATGGCAAACCCCCCCCTTTGGAGGAGGCCTATGTCCAGCAGTGGATGTCTTTCGGCTGAAATGATGATGTCCTCCTAGGTCATCCCCTCTCGGCGTTTCACTCACTTCTCCTTTATAAATACTTTTTGTTAGTCACCTTTTACTCATCCTCTCAACATGCTCCAAACGATCATTACTTGCACCTGTATTTAAAAATATATTAGCTTTAGTTTATTATTAGGCACTATTATTGCATAGAATATTTATACTACTATTGGCTATAAGTACACCTTTTGTAAACGTTTTTACTATATAAATTTATTATTATTATTATTTTTTAATATTATTATGACCAAACTATCTAAGCATACTATTTTTAATTTGTGTCACTACAACAACAACAACAACAACAATAAATTAAACTACGTATATCTAATAACATGCCCAGTCTACATTCAAAAATTCAACCAAATATATCCAATTGTTAAGTCACTAGGCTAGTCAAAGATTGGCAAAACCAAACCAAAGTCGGCTCATCACTGCTATTTAGTTGGTTGGAAAACGCTTTTTCAATATCTCTTGTTACGCGTGACGCATTGGTAGGACTGCATTTTGCAGTCATGTGATTAGTAGTTCTGTTCTGTTCTGTCAGTCGCCATTTTGAACTCTATCCCCCTTATTACAAAACAAGGTTTATCTTCAGTCCCAGGTTTAAAACATGGAGCCATTCTTGAGTTTAGAACTTTATTCCGACTATGGTAAAGTTCTTAAACACAAAACTGACAACTTAGTACCGAACTACTAAGTTTACAGTTTTGTATAAAGAACGGTATTTCAATCACGGTTACGTTCTTATTACAAAAACTGGCTCCATGGTTTAAGCCATGTTAAAATATAAATCTTGTTTTGTAATAAGGCGGTATTAGTATAGAAACTAGACTTCAAAATCTAGTGCTACCATTAGCATCACGCGTCAAATTATAATGAACCCACAGTAGGATTTATTTGATAGTTTCAAAATACTCTATGCCTTAGTATTGCTTTATTTTTAGGTGGGATATTATCGAATAACTTCTCCAGCTCTGGGCGGAGCGGGAGGGGGGCGTGTCAGACTTTAACTGACCCGTAAAACCGGCCCGTGTTCCTTCAGTTGCCTGTGTGCCAGGGCCACGGTATCCCTTTCGGACAAACCCGCAACCCTAGCAGGATGCATTAGTATTGCTTGTGTTTTATTTATTGTAATTCTGTGGTCTCCACATTGTATAGAAAGAACTAGGTACCAAATCGATGGGGTTCTTTAAAATTATTCAAGAGAGCAGTTTTTTCAGACACGTTGATTAAGGTTTCTACAGACCAGCGCGACTCGCGACGCGATACAAAGGCACCGCTCGTCGCGCGACACGCGGGGCCTTTGTGTCGCGTCGCGTGTCGTGCAACTATGTAGAAGCCTTTATTATGCATCCATGATCTATTGTGTTGGAATTAAAATAGCGCAGTGATGATTGCAAATGATAATAATATGCTCGTTTAAAACACTAAGCAAGTTAGCATTGAAATGTGAAAAACTTAAAATGCCATTAATTTAATACGATTGCCTATCATCCAAATAATCGTGATCATAAGTCATCGTAAGTTAGGCACATTATGATATAATTTCCAACGCAAATAATGAGACTCAACAATGACAATTGTATGAAATAAAATATGACTGAAATAAGTTATTCTTTTATTTTTGTTATTTATAATGACTGAACGCAACAAACTATTTACACTAGGTACTAAATTAAATGACTAACTAACTAACTATACAATTTATTCCTCTCCAGACCTGCTTGTGGTGCTAATGATTTTCATCCGTCAAATAATATAAAATTATGATTGGTTTCCCTAAATATTATGTCTGGATGTGGTTTATGTATAAAAATTATAATATTTACGTAATTTTATCTTTTTGTTTGTTTCAGTCCAGTACTAACCCCACAAGATCTACATTAAGTTCAACAGTAGTACCAAGGATTTATATCACTCAACGTTTTTTTTTTTAATTATTACAACAATGCACACTTGCTTTTCCAATTCACTTTAGACATTGGCAGAATAGTTGACATCGGCTTTGCTTGCCATAATCAAAAATAGAATAGAATAGGACTACTCGTATACAAATAAATACAAAAATAAAAGAACGCTTAGGCGTCGAAGTACTCGTCCGCATCGCTGTCATCCGGAAACGTGCCCAGAAAACTGGCAGCATTGCCACGTTGAATGGCAATGCTAATTCTTTGGACAAAGAACGAGCCAGCCCTATGGTCACGTGAAGTGTCGATCAGTCGGCGGGAAACTTCCTTATAAAGGAGTATTTTAAAATTTCCTTTTTTAATAAATATAATAATAAATATAAAATGAGCGTTAATCATACCAAAAACAACTGACAGTCGGCTTATCCTTTTACCATCAAAAGGATGAAACCGCAATATTTTATTCATATCACTTCAATCTAATATGTACTTAGCATGCATCTAGCAAAACCGCAGTAAACAACATTAACGAAATTACATTTTCAGCTTATCTAATAATTTCATATGCATTATAATATAAAAGCACTTTAGATTTTAATTTTACATTCTCTACGAGTTACGGCTTAATGTGGATTTTATTTCTTTCTGTACTTAATGTGAGCGCCATATTGTTACGAATGGTGATGTGACAACGTGACTTGTAGACAAAAGATGGATTAATTATTTTAATAAAATATTTACATGTTTAATTAGTAAAATATTATTATGACGAAGAGATTATTTCAGTGTGTGTTGATTTTTGATAAGTAGATAATTTAGTTAGTAGTACTATAGTTATAACTATCTTGACAGTTTTGTCAGATTTAATGCCATGAGGAAAATCTCCCAACAACCAAAATATTTTATGAACAAAAGTCTATGTTCTTACCCAAAAAATCATCATCATCATCATTTCAACTGAAAGACGTCCACTGCTGGACATAGGCCTCCCCCAAAAAGTGGCGGGGGGGGATTTGCCATAATCGCCACGCTTGGCAGGCGGGTTGGCGATCGCAGTATGGTTTTAAAAATGCATAGAGAACGCTGCTGTCCATTCTCTAGTAAGTCGCTTAGTCGCCTTTTACGACACCCACGGGAAGAAATGGGATGGTGCTATTCTTTACGTCCAGCACCAAACGGACATCCGGCAAAAAAAAATAACACACAATATTTACTAATTAAAGTCTTTCAAAATAAAAAAAAACGTATCCATCACATACACGCAAGGTAGGCGTCACCAAACGTACTTACTAAAATTGAAAAACACGACACAAATTGAAAAAATCTACTGATGCAGCATATGGCATAATTTTAATTCACATTATTACCATAGCCGTTATTCCGAGGGTAGCAAGGTGTATAAGGGGAACCAGGTAGGCGGGTTTATGTATTAATTTTTTGGTGCAATAAGCGTCACGCAACTGATAAATGGTTTGAAAAAAGGCAATTTTGACACTATGGTATTTTTCCTTTTTGTTGTCCAACCCTAGTTGTTTTTTTCGAAGTAAATCGCATTGTATTGTTATGCTATCTTGTATTATTAATTTTCAATGATCAATTGATTCAGTTGTTTAAGGAAACAAAGTAATAAAGAACCAATCTTAAAACGATCCACTCTATTTCTTCCCCTGGGTGTCGTAAAAGGCGACTAAGGGACTTACTAGAGAATAGGCAGCAGCGTTCTCTATGCATTTTAACATCATACTGCGATCGCCACCATCCTGAAATGATGAGGGCAAACCCCCCCCCTCCCTCTTTGGGGAAGGCCTATGTCCAGCAGTGGACCTTCCTGTTTTTCGGCCCCACGTGGGTGGTGGCGTCTACGATCGGCTGAAATGACTGCGATCGCCAACCCGCCTGCCAAGCGTGGCGATTATGGCAAACCCCCCGCCATACTTTGGGGGAGGCCTATGTCCAGCAGTGGAGGTCTTTCGGCTGAAATGATGATGATGAATCTTAAAAAAAAGAGTATGGTACATAATAATGTACTCACAGAATTCACTTAAAGAGGGCCATAAGTAGGTAAAGAGTCTGATCGTGACAATAACTTAAAAGCATGTAAAAGAAAACTCCAAATACAGACGACACCAGCAGAACCCGAATAATTTACGTTACTGTCACTCGATTAACGTTCTTTACTTACACATGAAACCACGCATGAAGATGCTTTATGAAAGGAATTGACGACTCAAAACCCTTCACACTCCCCGAAACTTGACTTTTATTTATTTTTCCTTCAAAAGAAAAAGGTGAAATGGTTCACGTTTTTCCGTTAACTCGCTTTTGGCACCAAAAAGATAGATGACAGAAGGTTCGCTTCGACCGAAAACGCACGCACACATAGACCCGCATCATGTACAGCGAGTGCAAGCACACTCGCGATTGGCATTTGTTTGAGATAGAGATTTGAGATCGCCGTATGTACTGAAATGAAATCTTTTATTCTGTAAATAGGATATTAAAATCACTTTTACACGTCATATAAAAAAAAAAATCTAGATGTAGCCGACATTTCCTATCTGACTACCCCTGAGAAGAAATGGCGAAACAAACTCAGGGGTCAAAGTCTCTTTTAAAGTCCAGACATAATCTTGGTCAGATCATGTGAGGACCATGTAGATCTGTATCTGAAATGATCTTTTGAGGAAAGAACCACACAAATTTGAGCGGACCTGTCCAATCAGTGTAAGCATTTGTCAGTAATCGTGCAGCTCAACTCAAAACTTACGGAGCTCATCGACTCGACGAACAATACCAAAGAAAGGACATTTGGGTAGGTCACATAAAGCGCTCAAAATGCCAGACCATCATTAAAACTTAACTGAGAAAAAGAAGAAAAAAAAGAGAAAATATTTAAAGAAAAAGAAAAATGACCCACATAGTTCTCACATTCACAATAAATTAAAGCAGTAAATATAATACTTTTCAAAGTAAACATTCATGTAAAATTGTATACAATATTACTAATACTATCACGGGCATCGAAATCGGACCACGGGACTATTCTTGCTTGCAGCGCTCGGTCGCTATAGTAACGCTTACCTACGCTCATTAACCAATAAGATCACAGCAACAGATTCAAGGCTTGTCCAGACTGGTGGTGCGATATCGCGGGCGCGACACAACTTTAGTAGCACAATTTCTTTGTCTTTGTTTGAGATAGACTGAGATCGCCGTATGTACTATCGCGGGCATCGAAATCGGACCACTGGACTATTCTTGCTTGCAGCGCTCGGTCGCTATAGTAACGCTTACCTACGCTCATCAACCAATAAGATCACAGCAACAGATTCAAGGCTTGTCCAGACTGGTGGTGCGATATCGCGGGCGCGACGCAACTTTACTAGCACAATTTCTTTGTCTTTGTTTGAGATAGGCTGAGATCGCCGTATGTACTATCGCGGGCATCGAAATCGGACCACCTGGACTATTCCTGCTTGCAGCTCTCGGCCGCTATAGTAACGCTTACCTACGCTCATCAACCAATAAGATCGCAGCAACAGATTCAAGCCTTGTGCGAGCCTTTATACTGAGCCTCTTGTTTTTGTAAATAAAACCCCATGTTCGTGAACGGGCACTGTCAGTTGAGACTGGTCATCTCTTAGCTGCCACGGCTTATTTAAATTATTTTAGTATTGAATTGTTTCTATTTGCTGTACTAGAGACGCGTTGTTATATCATCCTCAAATGGGTTATAAATTCAACACTAAAGTTGTAACAATATTTTTGTAACATTATAATTTATCCGTTTGGTACCGGACGTAAAGAATAGCACCATCCCATTTCTTCCCGTGGGTGTCGTAAAAGGCGACTAAGGGACTTACTAGAAAATGGGCAGCAGCGTTCTATAGGTATGCATTTTAACACCATACTTCGATCGCCAACCCGCCTGCCAAGCGTGGCGATTATGGCAAACCCCCCCTTTAGGGGAGGCGTATGTCCAGCAGTGGACGTCTTTCGGCTAAAATGATGATTATAATTTAAAGGAGTGTCGGAGTTTCTTGCCTGTTCTTCTCCATATGTACCTACTACGCTTTAAAAGGGGCCACTAGCTTCATATTTCTAACTGACCGACTCCTTGACAATTCAAAAGTGCATGAAAATGGTTTAATTGAAATAAATGCTTTGAGTTTGAGTTTGAAAAAAAGAGCGTACAAAAGGGTATCGATTTGGATGCCCGCGCTATTACGCGTCTGTTTTCGCTTTTGGCATGGAGCTGGCCTTCTGTATCATATATTTTGTGTTTTCGGGTTCACGTAATGTTATTTTTCTGTGGAGCACTGATTTATTTTTCGATACACAATATACTACTTGAGGACTGAGTGACTGTGTCGGACGTTAGTTGAATTGCTTATTATGTTGTACGGGTAAAGACTCGATGAAATAGGTTTCGGTATCTAACAAAATTGCTGTGAAATTGAGGGAAACAGTTTTTTGAACGAATAATGTCCCGTTTTGATGAATTTTCAGTCTAGTGGTTATAATTAATGCGTGGCTTTTTCTACACATAATATAAACCTTCCTCTTGAATCACTCTATCTATTAAAAAAAACCGCATCAAAATCCGTTGCGTGGTTTTAAGGGCGTTATCATACTAGCAGATTGCGAGCGTCCTCAAAGTGAAGTGGGCGCGCAACGAATACGTTACAGGCGCGCAACGAACACGCCGCGGGGAGGACGTCGCGGATGTGAGGAAGAAGAAAGTGAGGCGGGGCGGCCGGGCTGGCGTTTGTACGAGACAGTATTCACGGCGATCTTGTTGCGCGTCCGCAACGAATTCGCTACGCATGCGCGGCGTGTTCATTGCGCGCCCGTAACCTATTCGTTGCGCGCCCGCTCCACTTTGAGGACGCTCGCAATTCGCTAGTATGATAAAAGATCTAAGCATACATAGGGGCAGACAGGAAGCGGGAAGCGACTTTGTTTTATACTATGTAGTGATGACTACACTAAAAATTACCCTAACAAACTCAACTCTCATTGGCTAATTAATACCAATGAGAAATGAGTTTGTGGGTTATAGAATTACGTCATCATCCTAATTATCACACTAATATTATTAAGGCAAAAGTTTGTGAGTGTGTGTGTTTGTTACTTCGTCACGCTCAAACGGCTTGACCAATTTTGATAAAATTCTGAATAGAGGTAGCTGACACCCTGGATTAACATATACTCGTAAGCTACTTTTTATTCTGATATTCCCACGGTATCGAGACTAATGCGGGTGAAACCGCGGGGCGCAGCTAGTATTATTATAAATGTGAAATTTAGTTTGTTTGTTTGTTACGCTTTCACGCTAAAACGGCTGATTGGATTTGGATGAAATTTGGCACATGGATAGACCTGGGTTAGGATATGGAATACTTTTTATCTTGATGTTTCCATGGGATCTAGACTTATGCGGGTTAAACCACGGGGCGCAGCTAGTCACAGATAATCTTGTAATGAGTTATGAGTAGTATGGCATTAAAAAGGAATCAACCAAATTACACTATGACAAAACAGCAATAACCCGTACTTAAACCTATTCCGTGACTAAAGTAAAACAGAGTATTTAATTAAGACAACTGCAGTGTTTTGTATCAATTTGGCACTTTTAGATTTCATTTAATTTAGTTTCTTTGTACATAATTGATTTCAGAACTTCAGGCGACGGTAACCGACTTTTAATGATTTTATACTGAAGATCACGTCTAAACGAGTAGTGTTAATGATTTGAAAAAAATATATGTTAAATAAGAGCATTTTCTCAATAATTTAATATGTGAATATTATAGATTATGTTTATATTACATAGTGAAATTAATTTGTAAAGTTATGTCTAACGCGGATAAATAACTGAGAATGGCGCAAAATCTACCAAGCGTATTTTTCTGAAACCTTCACGAATTTAAAGATAATTTAATTATTGATCTTTTAGTACGTATACGTGTTTCATTAAAATATATTTTGTTTTGTGTATAAGAAATGCGTCAAATTGGGGACAGCGCTCCTTGATGAGTGAGTCCTATTACTGGCTGAACGTACGACACGTTGCGTGAGCTCAGTACAGAACACGCAAGCTAACCACTCAAGGTCACTGGCATATATCTCCGTCTTAAGGGGCTTGTGGCTAAGTAATAACAGCCACACGGGTCGATTGATCAGGTTAAGCTACGTTTGCCGGGGTTGGTCCGTAGATGGATAACCATCTTTACATACCAGGACTCCTCCGTGCCTCAAAAAGCATGTGAAACCGTTGGTCCCGGCTGTCATTAGTGGATATTTGACAGTCGTTATGGGTCGTCAGTAGCCCTAAAGTCTGACTACGTCTTACCGAGGGGTATCATCTCCTTTCTTATATGTATGGGTATTCTATTACCCAGTAACTGGGTTGTGGAGGTCCTAACATCACGACTCCTAGTTTGAAACAGATTGTATTTGCTCACAATAATAACAGTTTTGTCCACTAAACCATTATCTTATTATCTGAAATCATTATCATATAGGTAGCCTTTTCCCATCCGACCGGATGCAACTGAATACCAGTATTTTATATGGAGCGACTACCATACAAAATGGTTGAGTTGGATGGTGCTGATCCACGCGTCATGTTCGAGAACGGGCGCTGTCAGTTGAGACTGGTCTTCTCTTAACTGCCAGGGCTTATTTGTAATCTTTAAATCTTATATTTTGAATTGTTTTTTAAATAAATAATTTAATTTTTTTTACATTGTTCTCACATAAGAAGCAACAAGAATAATGTACCCAGGATTTTGTAATATCTTGCTTTAAAAGAGTGTCCTTGGAGTTTCTTGCATATTCTTCTCCATAGAGATCTACGTTTTGGAATGGGCAAATAGCTTCAACTTTCTGACTAACTGACCGACTCTTTGACAATTCAAAAGTGCCTGTAATAGGTTTAATTGAAATAAATGTTTTGAGTTTGAGTTTGCCTATCTGACCTCCACAACCCAGTTACTGGGTAATATAATAATTATTATTATAACTGACGGACAAAACCAAAGTAATAAATTATCTCAATTAAATTGAAACTGCACAATGCAATACAAATCATTCCGTAAAAAAACTAATCTCACAATAATAAAATCAATGAAACTCACAATAATCACAGTTTTGTGCTACTAACTAAAGTAATAAATTATATCAATTAAATTGAAACCGCACAAAACAATACAATTAATTTCGTAAAAAAACTAATCTAGCCTAAACAATGTATTTAGTTCTACTGTCCAGATTAATCAGAGCCTAATAAACGAACTTTAATAACGATATTTCAAATGTATCATAGGGTAGAAGGGTTCAACTTAGTTGGTTAATGTTATATCAGTAAGATCTGTATATGGTTGGAATAATAATGTTTTTCTGTAATTGTAATAACACATACGTTATGATTAAAAAGGGCAGGGGCGAGTTTATTGCAAAGGGTTTCGTATCGATTTTTGGTATGGTTATTATTTTATTGACAAATATTTAAAAGAGTATGCTTAGATGGTTTGGTCATGTTGAGAGGATGAATGAAGGGCAACTAACACAAGGTATTTGTGAGTGGAAACGCTGGGAGGGGATGCCCTAGGAGGACATAATTATAGTGACCTAATTGGTGATGTTCTTCAAAAAGTCAGGTGCTTAGTACTAGCAAACAGCGGTCTGGTCAAACACGCAGTATGACCAGATGTGTAAACCAAGCAAAAGGAGTATGCAAGGAGCGTTTTATAGTTTCTGCCTACCCATATGGGAAGAAGGCGTGAGTTTATGTATGGATTAGTTTATTGGCTTCTATATTGAAACGTATTTGACAGGACCAACAAACGCAGTCAATTACTTAGTCAGTTATGATTATATGTATATGTACAAATCATGACTTACAAAAGCTTTGCAGTGAATAAACTAAGATTTTGTCGCAAGCCACTAATCTAAGTTGAAATAATTCACATATCTAGAAGCATCCCAACTTTTTGTGAAATATTTATGATAGTAAATTTAACCATTTTTTTAAACCACACAGGATGAAAGAGGTGAAGACAGAACAATACTCTTTACAACCAATCCATAAAAAATAATATTTATGCTATTATTCTGCGCAAGGAACCACATAACCACAATATTTATGTTGTTACCTATAAACCATAACTCATTGTTCCGACTGTTAAAGGAAGAATAGCACGATTATTTATTTGTATTAATTGGATAGATCATAATCGAAGCCGTATGTATTATTCATTTTACATCCCCGCCCAGTGTGTTTACCATTTTGTTTTACTTAATTGAATTTACGTAGAATACGGGGTAAAGTGTGGGGACTGATAAAAATGATCAATTATGAGTTTGTTTAAAAATAATAATAAAATGATCTCTTTTTTTTGTTTTTGTTTTTTTTTTTTTTTTGTTTGTTTGATTTGGATAAATATGACGTGTGACGTGTTGATTGAGTTAAGATATTTTGAAACTCATATCATAATAGGAAAAAAGCAATTCTAATTACTCCTATTTTCTTCTGGAACGTTTCTTATAAGACCACGATTTGTAACGTAGAATGATTGAAAGAGGTGTAGTATAAACGTTGTCATGTTAAAAATAAAATTTAATTTAATTGTGTGTAATTTTCCTTACTGGTCATTTATTTTGTATAAATTTGTATAAATCTGTGAAAGTAGACATTGCGACTTATAACATCGCCTTGGATGAGTTTATGAAGGTGTTATAATTGTGATTTAAATAAATAAATAATAATAATAATAAGACCTACCGGAGTTAAGTGTGGGACTGAAAAAATGATGGATGATGAGTTAGTTTCATGTTTTGGATAAATATCACGTGTGGGATTTGATCGAGTTAAGATATTTTGAAACTCATAGATTACTAGGAAAAAAATCAATTCTAATCACTCCAATTTTCTTCTGGATCTTTTCTTGTGAGATAACAATTTGTATTCAGTATTTGAAGACTGTTTAAGGCGACGTTAACCGACTTTTAATGATTTTATACTGAAGATCACGTCTAAACGAATAGTGTTAATGATTTGAAAAAAAAAATATGTTAAATTAAAGCATTTTCTCAATAATTTAATATGTGAATATTTTAGAATATGTTTATATTACTAGTGGAATTAATTTGTAAAGTTATGTCTAACGCGGATAAAAAACTGGAAATAGCGCAAAATCTACCTAGCGTATTTTTCTGAAACCTTCACCAATTTAAAGATAATTTAATTATTGATCTTTTAATATACGCGTTTTATTAAAATACCTTTTGTTTTGGTAATTCGTCAAATTGGGGACAGCGCTCCTTGATGGGCGAGTCCTATTACTGGCTGAACGCACGACGCGTTGCGTGAGCTCGGTACAGAACACGCAAGCTAACCACTCAAGGTCACTGGCATATATCTGAGTCGTAAGAGGATTTGATGCGTAGCTGCAGTGGCGGCAAGCACCAAAAATATCTTCTCAAAAACGTTTGGAAAATTATACCTAAATTGTTTCCAAACATGACACTTTTATAAAAAAAAACGCGAGCAAGCTAAAATATAAAGAAACAATATCTGATGATAAAACAGATCAAATGCGAGCAAAGATGAACGGGCCCGGAGTCAGCGGTCATAGATATAAAAACTTTATGACTAGGGTTGTCATAGAACAAAATTGCTAAAGATATCCCAGGTATAAGGTTAAGGTAATCCGTCAAGCTAAATCAAAGGTTAAGACCCCAATTTTCCAGCTAAGGACGCATCTACCCAGATTTTTAGTACCACTAAATTTTGGGGACCTTCCATAATGTCGGTTCCAACGACGAATCTTCGTCTTTTTTGGGATGGTTTGAACTTTTGGGTGGTTTGCCAGCCCTATTTAAGTCTGATAACAATCTAAGCGCATGTCCCCAGAATGCATTAAGTCTGAAAAAGGGTCGTCCATTTGTCAAAATGTGGCACTATCGGTAAGGGAATCCGTCATCGGGACTGGGACAATATATTGGGCATATCTCACAGAATCTTCCAAACAATATCTTTGTACAAAAATCTGGTAAGCGTGAGTTGAGGTAAGTGTTGAGGATCTATCGGTATCCGGTATTTGGTTTTGATATTGGTCTGATGTAATCATTGTTTGTTTCTCTGTATTTGTCATACGGAAATTTATTACTAGATTTCCTGATATTATGGTAGAAAAGTTTAAACGTGTGTGGCTGTATGTACAGAATAAGTGTTGCACGCACGGCTACAGATCAAGCTATACATTTCCAGTATAAGCTGATCTCGCATTGTATAGGATTTTCTTACAATGAGAAGTCAGCGTAAACTGGAAATGTATAGCATGATGTGTAGCCGTGTGTAAGAAAAAAAAACCTGATGTCATCGAGATAAAGTAACGTACTAGAGAAGACACCGTAAATTCCTACTTTGTCTCGTTCAACTGCGGCGATCGCGCCGCACCGTCGCCGCACCTTACTCAGTCGCTCTCTAGCTCTTTCGCGCCTAGTACTTCCGACAATAATAAATTACACTTCCGCAGCAAATCTAGCGCTGTGGTAAATCAGTTACAGTTTAGATGAATTTTTATTATTTTAGCGCTGCAGCGAACTAAAGATTCAAATTACGAAGAATAGGACAATTCAGTTATTTGACGTAGCTTCTCTAGTACGTTAGTACTTATATCTCGATGCCTGATGTTGTAACTATTTTTACGAATGATATTATACGTAAAAAACCGTAGATAGGTTATGGCTTCTACATAGGTACTGGCACGACTTGTCGCGCGACACGACACAGGTAGAACAATTTCTGTGAAAAATTCAAGGAAATTGTTCTACCGGTGTCGCGCCAGTATGTAGAAGCTTTTATCCAACATTCGATCTTCAAAAACGGTACAATATCAAACTAATAGATGACACGTAGAAGTAGGACGGCATGACGTAATTATTGCGAGCGAAAAAGAGACAAGACGAAGAAAACTTGGCTAACTAGTCAAGTTTTGACGTGCCACTTGCGGAACATGTATAACCTATCTAAGAACACACGGCTACACATCAAGCTATACATTTCCAGTATTAGCTGATCTCGCATTGTATAGGATTTTCGTACAATGAGAGGTCAGCGTATAAAAAGGTACACACGGCTACACATCAAGCTATACATTCCCAGGTATATCTTGATGTGTAGCCTTGTGTACCTCTTTTTACTTCATTAGAAGATATTAATCATTGATTTTCACACCGAATTTTCGCAAGAAATCTTTCTACATAGATTTAATTAAACTATTTTATAGTTTTTTCAAACGTTACAGAAATACTTATACCAAAAATTAAATCAACATAACTTACAAACACGACAACAACAAAGACTCAAAAGGGCTTTACTTATCCAACACGGGACCCCAAGATCTCCAAAATTATATTCAGAAAGCGAGCTCTGTTTATCAGCTTGTCTATCTGGCGACGGTAGCCGATTCGTCAATGCCCCTTCTTTAATTAATAAAAGAGTCTTTCTTTTGAGAGAGGAAAAAAAATGAATGAAAACCTTAATTAATTTGGGTCGGCCGAAGTTTCGTAAATTATGATCATCGGTCGCCCCTTAAGATTTGCAATGGTAAGGTATTTTAGTATTTTTTTGATAGGGATATTGGAATAAAGCTGGTTGGATAAAATATTGGGGGAAGTTTGTTTTGCGTAATGAAAAGTGTTGGTGTTTAAGAAAACATGTTTTATTAATAATTGTTCAATACAATGTGAACATAATTTTGATATTCTGAAATATTATAAATTAATGTAATTAATTGCAGTGATTTATAATAATTTAGAATCAAATTTAATATTTTTGATTTTTTTTCTCTTGTTTTTTATGTGTGCATCATTAATGTAACATGTGCATCTTAAAATATGTTTATGAAGTGTGACAACACACTTCATTCCTTTTCGCTTTTGTAGAACACGTTGAGTGTGACTGGCTATTGTTTTTTATTATTATAAAAATATAAGTGAAATCCATATTTTACTTTCTCTCTTTGTTTTATTGCAAACATTAATGAATTATGGATTAAGGACGGGGTTTGTTTGATTTTGTGCTAATCTTGAAAATAAAAAAAGTCGAGAGGATTATGTATTAAATAACAGGCACAATTAAATAAACTAACAAAATTTGAGGAGTAACTAAATTTAAAAAAAAAGTGTCGTGACGATCAAAATGTTACACTTTTTTCAGTCTAGCTCTCTTTCGCCAAGTTTGCAAAGTATATTGACGTGCGATAAGAAATTTTGTTCCAAAAGCTGACTGATTAAAGAACTTAATTCTGATGTGAATAATTTGAAAATAGATAATCATCTGATTTTAACCTGTAAAGAGGCATGCAGTACAATGACTCTAAATTTCAAACAGAGACCACACGAACTAAACCAACGAAAAACGACACACACAGAAAAATTAACTCATTATTTAAAGACAAGTTTAAACCCACAAAAAAGAATAAGATCCTAAGTATTTAAATAATAACTTGTCGGGATTTACATACGGCCTGAGCGAGAGGTAGGCCCAGTTCGTATAATATGCTCATACTTAAGAAGTGCTGTGTCATCTAGAACAATTAGTATTGTAAGTTCTTTGTTATAGGTCCTTCACGTCACAAAGTTAAGGGTTAGAACGGATGAGTTTAGGGAATAAAGCTTTGTGGTTATCTTGCTAATCTGGAGGCCAATCCTCGTAATTCAAAGTATTCTAAATCTACACCCTAATTGCGTAACACAGTTTGAATCAGAATCGGAATGCTAATCCATTGCTTTATATGTTAGAAAAAGTTGTCTGCTCAACAACGTAAATAACGCAGTGAATGTTGTTGAACTGTCAAATTGAAACTGATTCCTACTGTTAGCGTGTTACGCAATTAGCCCGCTGGTCGGAATCTCACCTCGGTGACAATCATTCAGGACGAATTGAGGACCTCATTGTTTCATGCAAAAAGTTATACAGCGTGACGTTTTAATGGCGACATTATTTTAATACACTTATACGGTTTCGCGTTTTGTTTATAAGAAGATATTTTAATTTCATTAAACGTTATTATTTATTGATTTATTAACAATTTTCTAAAATAGCATTTTGGAGCAACCTGTACAGTCATGAGCACTAATATGTAAACGCATAGCAGAATTCAAAACTGATTTTCTCGTGAAATAACGATTGCAAATTTGAGAAAAGATCTATTTCATAACAGTTTGCGTTCCAAAATACTATGCTCGTAGTAAAATAAATTTTCAATAAATATACTTGGAGGAAATCACTTTTAAAAGTTGCTGAGTGTATACATATTGGTGCTCGTGACTGTACATAAAGAACTGTAGCGCAGTGGTAATTTTCTGGGATCACGGATCATAAATAACATCGTATCAATCAAATTAAAACGAATAACGTTCAAAGAGTAGGCGAATTTAACGAAAGAGAGAGCTTTATTATTTAGTTTGTTTGAAAATTGTTATTTTTTTTAATGTACGAATTATTTTAACTATATTTTTTATGATTACTGGCCACTAAGCCCTACCCGTGTGTTAAATTAATGTCGCCATTGTAGCGGCACGCTTTTTGTTTAATAATGTGAGTCAATATTGTGATGATTACATAATTTGTGAAGTTTGCACATTTTATTAAGTTTAAGTTTAAACAATTGTTGATGGTTGTTACATTTTCATAAACAATGTTAGTTTTAGTATATGCGAAACCCGAAACACGTGTCTAGTATTTTTATGTAAACATTCTATGTACAAAATTTCAAAACTGTATCATGAAAAATCACAAAGTTGCTATGTTACCGGGTTGTCCATACAAAAACATGCTAACGGCGCCGCCCCCGCGCCTCCAGGGTCGTCTTGCGCTCATTGATAATAATTTGGCAGTAGGTGCCTAACCGTCCGGCGATTGTATTTTAAGTAATTAAATGGTGATAATATTTTCCATCGCACTTAAATATTTTTATGACAAAATATAACATGGTGTAAAAAATATTGAAATCGATTCAGTTCCTTATTCTGAACAAACTTTATTCAAGTTTCACATATACTAAAAATAATGTTATATATAGCCAGACAAACATGCTGTAATCGTTCTCCTCCATATAAGAACTATTCAAATATTGATACAGTTTAATAGTTAATACTACCTCACGCTATCCGGACATGTCAATATATGCTAGCCAGTCTATTTGTATGTGATTAAGCAGATTATTTGCCGATCATATCATGCACTAATAGCACAGAATATATGGTCGCGCTAACTGCAAGCTATTAAAAGTATATTTACCTAAAACTTTGCTTAAACATTCAGGTTTTGTTAGACAATCAGCTTCAAATTTTCCCACTGCTGGGACACAGGTCTCCTCTTTTCGAGAGGGAGTAGGCTGTAATCCACCACGCGGGCCCAGTGCGGGTTGATAGATGTCACATGTCTTCGAATTTTTGGTTCTAGGACATGCCGGTTTCCTCATGATGTTTTCCTTCACCGTTTTGAGAGCAGTGGTGATTAAAATAATTTACACAAAGTAAAGCTCCTCTCAGGATTCGAACCTACGACCTACAACTCTAAGTCATGGTCGTTATCACTGGGCCACCACTGTGGCGTGTGTGTAAGTAAAGTTCTGTTTAAAAGGTTTAATTAATTGAAATCCTGAAAAGGGGTCATTATACCAATCATTATGAACAATTAATACTATGGAACCAAACCTGAAATCGTGAATAAAAAATAGCAGCTTTTCCCCTCATTTTGTCGAGTTATGAAAACATAAATGAATGGAGAGCCTGATTTTTTTTCGCTTTTTGTTTATCTAATAGTAAAAGTTTTTGAGTACAATGATCTCTTTCAGGTTTTCAGTTATTTAAATTATATCTTGGTATGGAATACTTAAAACAAAAATCATAAAGTCAGAAATAATAGGGAGAAAACTGGGGATGAATAGCACCATCCACAGTTTTTCCTATTATTACAGATTTTTTTAGTTTGCGATTTGAAGTCGAAAAAAGGGACGTTAAAAAGGTCTCAAAAAGAATTTTGCTATTTTTGAGGAAAAGGTCACAAACCATTTAACGCACGAGTTAAAGTAACATGAGCGAAAAAAAATCTTATAGTCAAATCTTGAGTATTTTCTTGGTTTAATGACTCAATTGCAATTGTTTTCTTTTCAATACTATTTTGTGCTTGCTTTGGTTACTAAAACTACCTAAATCTCACACGATATTAGTTACGAGGCGGATGCTGCCACTCACCCACCTGATTAACCCACTCGGGCAGCTTTTGACACCTACAGGAAGTAAAGGGGTGGTCCATCTGTTGCAAGTTTGTAACAAATAAAGGCTTTTACAAATAACCAATTTGTGCAAAAATGGTCATAAGTAAAGATTATCCCACACTGCTAAATACTTTCCGATAAACTTAGACCACCCGAAGATTCTGCGAACGGTGACGAAAAAGAAAGAAATTTGTTCGACTCCGACTTTATTTTCCTTGTATAATAGGGGTCCATATTTAAAATTATAATAAACGCCTATACTGCACCTTCTACTATCAAACAGTGAAAATTGAACCTTATACGAAATTATATAAGTTGGAACTTTAGTTTTAAAGAGCATTTTATCCAAGATTTGCTAACGTACGCGGATTCGTCAAGAGGGATTCTCGCACGAGGTAATTACAACCATATTTAGATCTATATAGAGTTCATTATTCTTCACTAGTAATATTTATCTTCTAGGAGATAAGGCAGGTCATGAATAAGGCATAATTAAAAAGTGGTTGACATCTTAATAATTTGGTTGCAAGAGCTAACCGCAGAATTGAGACGCTACTGCTCTGATTCTGAGAAAATGGTATACAAAACATAACCAAAACGATCTAATTTTATGGTAATGTCTTAATAAAAATATCCTTGTGTTTTAGGTGTCGCTATTAACGTACCTTATAAAACACATTCCTTTGGAGCAGGTATACGACCGCAAATTTCGACTTATTGGTCGATTCGCATGAATTTACACCACCAAACCGGGCGAATTTCTGTATGCGATTCGCACGAGGTAATTTTTTTTTGTGGGAGAATCGACAACTCCAGAAATACGTATTGGGCAATTGGCACACAAAATATTTTCTTTTATATTAACTCATTAATATTTGCTGAATAAAATATAAACTTGTACAAAAATAATTGGTAAATGCATTTTTAGACTTTTTTATAACTTTATTGCATAGAATTCAATATGTGCTAATTGCCTAATACGGATTTCTGTATTGGTCAATTTGCCCACTAATAAATTAACTTTGTGCGAATCGCCTAAGAAAAGCTAATATTACTTAAAGTGTCTATTCGCCCGTTTCGGGCTAGTAAATTCGTGCGATTGAACCAATAAGCCCAAATTTCAAGCGTGGTAGGTTAGGCAGTTTCATCGATTTTATTTATTTTTTATTAGTATCGATAAAATTCGGATCTGGACACCCAGTGAGAGGTGTCCATTTTTATCGATAACTAATTATGTGGAGTTGTTGATGTCTTAATCATGTTGGAGGTAGGTCTGACCGCAAGGTTTAGCGCGGTAGGTGATCTTGTTGAGTGGTGACGCAAACGGATGAGTGAATCAGTCAGAGGTAGGTACCTATGTTCATTTACATATCTACATGTGTTAAACCTTCTACATACCAGCGCGACTTGTCACGCGACGCGACACGGCACAAAGGCCCCGCGTGTCGCGGGACGAGCGGTGCCTTTGTGTCGCGTCGCGTCGCGCGACAAGTCGCCCCGGTATGTAGAAGCCTTAACTCAATTATTGCACATTATGAAAGTAGTTTGTTCAGAATCGTTTACTGAATCGGTTTCTGACATTTTTGTTATAGGTAATTTTTGATCCCAGTAAAATTATCTAATCTTTGCAAATGACAGTTCCGCTGAACAGTCAAAACAAACCAAAATGGACGAAGTACCTAAACTTAAACTCATACTATCTTATTACAAAACAAGGTTTATCTTCAGACCGAGGTTTAAGTCATGGAGCCGTTATTGAATATCGAACTTTATTCTGTCTATGGTAAAGTTTCTAATACAAATCTGATAATATCATACCGAACTAAGTTTTCAGTTTTGTATAAATAACGGTATTTCAATCACAGTTACGTTCTTATTACAGCGCCGCGCGACAAGTCGCGCTGGTACGTAGAAGCCTTTAAGCGACATTATTGCGACATATTTCGATACTCGCAAATAAATCAAAACACGACCTAGAATCATGAAATTTGGCAAGAAGCAAGGTCTCACAGCAAAAGTATAGGAAAACGCCCTAAAATTGTAAATTTGTAGTCTTATCATGTTTTTGCGATTACAAACTTATATTTGCAGTTGGAGAATTGACTGTGACGTATATCGATGTATGGGAGAACATGTTTTTCAACTACAATGTTAAGTTTGTTTTTAGGATAAATTCATCCTAACTACGGAACCCTTCATTGTGCGTGGCCCGACACGCCCTTGGCTGGTTTTTTTTTATTAGCAATATACTTCAAAATCATTCCAATTCCGATTCAAACTGTGTTACGCAAAGAGAGTGCTGGTCCTTATCGGACGGAGAGCTACCCAGTCAGCGGGTTTAGAGAAATTGTATGAATAACTTCACTGTACTTAGACCTCAGTCTCAACTGTTAAGAAAAATATGGTATTGCACGATCGTCATCTGCCCAGCCTTTTCCCAAGTATGTTTGGGTCAGCTTCCAGTCTAACCGGAAGCAGCTGAATACCAGTATTTTACATGGAGCGACTGCCAATCTGACCTCCACAACCCAGTTCCAGGTTCAGTTACTGGGTAATACAATACCCATAGATATAAGAAACCCGGGTAAAACCGGGTTATACGATATGATATCTAAGCTAAATTGGGGACAGACAGAGGGACATGGCGGAACTATAAAAAGCTATACAATATGTAACAAAAACCCTGTTGTTCCTTCTACCTACGTTTTAAGAATCGGTATACATACGTAATAGAGCAAGTCATTTATAAAAACTGTTCAACAAAAATAATTAAAATAAATATTTAATTATTAATATTTGTAATGTTTAACTGATTTCTAAGATAAGATAAGATAAGATAATTTATTTGCTTAAAACATGGTATACATAGGTGTTATTAAAGGAAATGAGATCTTCTTGAGAACTTCTTTCATTCTTTTATTTTGACCTCTCGACTAGCCAATACTATTTTTTTTTAAATAATCATTCCACCAATGTTGTGCTTGTACTTACGTCCCTAAAAGGAACAACAGGGTTTTTGTTACATACTGTGTACAGGCTGTTAAAGAAATTGCGTGCCATAGCTTAGGGGTAGGTTCAGTACCAATAAAGGTAAAAAAAATATATGTGTTTTTTGTTTTATTGCTCCTAGGTTAGGAACAATAAAAAAAATACATACATAAACAAAATTGCAAGATCAACTTAATTTAGTACCTACTAACTTAAAATAGCAATCGTTTAGAATTAAAATTATTTTATTTGTTTAAATGCTTTAATTACTAAGTTAGTATATAGGTACTAAATTAGGTTGATCTTGCAATTTTTTTTATGTGTTTATTTTTAATATATTTTTTTCCTTGGTTGGCTTGGTTAGTCGATAAAGCAACCAAGGAAAAAAAATATGCAATAGAGAAATTGCGTGCCATAGCTTAAGGGTAGGTTCAGACCTACCCTTAAGCTATGGCACGCAATTTCTATAACACTTTGTATACGTACGCCAAACAGTTAATATGACAGCAACCTCTTCAATTAAGCTAAAACATCAAATATTCAAACTTACGAGTAATCCAAACGTAAACATAGATTAGCATACAAGAACGTATAAACCTCACGCAACTCCTAATTTTCAAGTCATTACCGTACCGCTATTTAAAACAGAAAAGTAAATAAAAGAGAAAGCTAACAATGTAGTGACAGATGCGACTATGCGACTATCAGGGCAAGATTCACAGATCGCATTTTGACTTTAGAAGGATTATAGAAGAAAGATTTTTTTTTAATCCTGCACTAATAAGACACACATTATAAAATAATAAAAAGTAGACAAAAGCCTAAACTAGTTTATATATGTGGCTTTATTTATATATTAAGTTTAAGGAAATGTGTACACTATAAAATTATTGTTGTATAGTTTAATGTTTTTAATTCGAATGAAACGTTTACTCACGGTCGGGTATGCCAATAAAAACATTCAAAATATATCATTTCACATTTATGTAAACCTCCATGCGCACTTTTGAAAAGTCAGAAGCTAGGTGCACGGTTTCAATAGGGCGTTTCCTTTGAAAAGGAGCCGGCAAGAAAATACATGGTTCCCATGTAAAAAATATGGGCTTTTACAAATTACTGTGTTATTAGTTATTGGAGGACAGATATTTGCATAAGATATACAGACAGATATTTGATTTGATTCATATATTGGGATGCGTACTTCACTTAAAAAAGAGTAGTACCTAAGTATTATATTATATTACTAACAATTGGGTCTAATTGCTATAAATAAATATTTTTTTTTAATTATTTATGACAAAGTAAAGCTAAGGCGCGTCTGTGAATTTTGCGCTCAGAATGTTAGTGTTTCGAAACGGATACAGTTAAGTTGCCGGCAGATTCGAAGTTTTCTAACAATGTTTACTGACAAACTTACAAAGATGACTGTGTACTGAGAATTTTAATTTCTACGTTTCTTGGAAAAGACAAAGGGATTAAGAAACCTTTCGCTGGAAGATTTTGTAAAGTCAACTTAGAGGAGACTTTTTGTGTAAAGAGTGAAATGCAATTGACTGAATTAACTCTCTATAAAGTCAAGTAGTTTTTAGTTGTTGTTGTAAGTGCAATATTTAAATTATAATATTGTCAAAATCATACTGGATTTGAGGTACCGAAATAATATATTTTTTTATGGACTCGCTAATTTATAATCCTTAATGATTAATAATTTTATCTCAAAACATGAATCTCATTAATTATCGTATCGTACACACACTTTTAGTAAGATATTTACAAATAACTCTCATTTATTAACACAAACATGAATTCGTTAACGAAACTCTGTTGACGAAATTCAAAATCAAGATTCACCAGAACGAATCCTAAGATGAAATACCACACCATTTCATTAGTATCCACATTATGACAATTTACTAGCTTGATAAAACGAGGCAAAACTGTTTATTCATGACTAAAAAACAAAACTAAACGTAAGATCCTGATTAGATAAAATATACCGTCAAACGTTAGGAATATTCGTCTAAAATATTCAAGATTAAAGAGGGAATTTTTAAAGACTTCTATGTTAATCCGGGTCGCTTAGACCGTTTTTATTAGGCCCACAGATAAGGATTAATTAAAAATGGTGTATTAAGAGGCCTGACTGCTTAATTTGTGGAACAAAGTGTGAAGATAAAGACAGATAGTGACGTTTGTTGAAACTAAACGTACTGAGATTAGCTTAGAAAAAATAAATTGTAACAGACCGTTTCTTTCTCTGAGCCTTGATAAAGACTTGGTAACGAGCGAGTTACGTCTTACTTGAAACTTCATTTGTTTATCAACGTTCTTTGTCTTGTTAGTTTCACTAAATCAACTAACGCGTTCGATGTTATCAAAAGTAAATCTTATTCTACTAGAAAAATCAAAACACTTACTGGTTCCGTGTCGCAAGTCTCCAAATCCGGAATAGGGTCGTCTCCACAATAGTATTCCGCTTGCAGGAACGGTGGTCTAGGAGGTGGCGGCAACAGGAACTCCGGCGGAGGGCCAAGACAGTCGCACTCCGTCAGATCTGTGGGCTCAATCTCCCACATCGCGTAATCTAACTTAACACTACTCACAACCTTCTCACTGATATCACTATCACTTAAATAACCACTAGTATCACGTTTGTCGCGTTTCACTTCATTTGAAGTCCTCTCTTTAATTAAATTCGCTATGTAAAGTTCGTCGTCCACGTCGCTCCATACGTTTTTTCTAACCTCCTCATTTTCCGAAGTGTCTTCTAAAGAATCGTATAGTGGCGCTATAACACTATCGCTGACTCTCTCTGTGTAGTCTGAGTTTTTATTTCCTCTAACTGTACTTCCAAGAACATTTTGGTTTTCTTTCTCACTGTCAGCATTCAAGTCACGCGCTTGCTTATATTTGTCGTTTCTATTGAAAACATTTTGATATGTCCAAACAGCGTACGATGACGCTTTAATTGGACTCCTGTTGAATCTTTCGGCCATACGCAGTCTTCTTTCAAGTTATCTGCAACAATAAAAACATATTTATTTATAAACGAACGTTTAAATCGAAAGGCCATTACTGGCTAAACCAATTTCTTATCTGACGTACAACGTATCGGTTTTACAGTGTGGTATCAAACTACTTATTATTTAATAGAAAAGCTAACACCTCATTTTGTTTAACAAAGCAGCCGCAATTAGAACCTACCATTGGTGTGAGTACAATGGGAGAGGAACTGGTATCGATATCATCGGGTGCTACGTTCTCTGGCTATTTTAATTTATTTTTTATCGCATCAAATTGGATGGACGGGTTTCTAGCTATGCACTCGGTATTCCGCCGCTATCACGATGTACCCGTCAGTGAGGCGGTTTCGAAAGTTTAAAGTTCATCGTTTTTTGATATTTAATTTTGATCAAACTGCGGCTGAGTGTAAGCGAATAATTGATTTTTGATTTCTTATTTTGTTGAACAAAAAGTTAAGTAGCGACATTTTAGAAAGAGGGAAAGTATCAAACGTGATTTATTAATAACATGGGTTTGGCGTCCGGGACAATTTAATGGTTGACATCAAAATTAATTGCATTTACAAACAATTCTTTAAATACGTAAGTTTATGGAAAAAATACAAAAATAAAACACACCTACCGAGCAAACTCACTCACAAAATCATATTTACATAGTTAACCCATTCATTGTAACCCTTAGCAGGAAGAATCAATATTTTTCCACAAACATTTCCGCGCTCGTTCAAATGTTTTTCGATAGAAATGTGCCACGAGTACGCAATTATGCATGCGTAAGGCGTTTCTGAGGAGGTACCGCAAGATTGCGAGGTCTAGGGTCAACAGCGCCAGATAAAGTGAAGGTACCAGCGAATAAAATATTGAGAGGTGTTATGGCATACAAAACAGCGTTTTAGATGCGATTTATGAATATTTAAAATACCGTTCCAATGGAAGTGAATAATTTAACCATTCTTTCGGTGATTGACACTGATTCTCTCTGTACTTTTATTTCTTTTGTAAGTTCATTAGTAATTTCTCGATCGTAGACAGTATTCTCTTTATGTTTCATGTCCAAGTTTTCTTGTACAGTTAATTAATAAAGTAATTTCGTATTAACGCACTTGTTATTGTTGGCTGTTTTCTTTTCATCGTATAGTTATTTAGCTTAAGTTGTATATCATGAAGACAAAGCTACATTTAATTTGTTTCTCAGTGTAGCTATTATACTGTATTCTTTGGTTGACTGCCGCTTTTATTCAAATATCTTTTGCCCACTCTCCTTACATTCCATAACAGTACTATTTAAGCAGCAGTGATTATGAGAACGTCATCTTCACATTTTACCTGTCCATTACACATTATAACATCATTTTATTTTTGCATATTCATTGCAGTCTATCAATGTACAGCATTGAAGGCGTAATTTCCGATACTCCACGTCTCATTAACATTTGGCGCGCTCAGTGGCCACTCGATAGCTGTCAGAGGAACTTTGACAGCGATACAATACTCGACAAGAGCCCTTAAGGAACTTAACGAACCCATTCTATAGATTTTCTCACGTGAATTATTATTACTAGTGGATAACGGTCTACGAGGGGTCGCATGTGTGTCGATCGATTGCGTGGAGTGTATGAGCGAAATAAATAGCGAAGCAGTAGGTTATGAGTTCTTAATGCTTGCGTTTGATCGGCTTTTCAGTCCGATTTATATTTCTATTAGTAAATAAATAACATGAGAGTATCACAAAATTCTGGTAATATATAATCAAAGGAATATATAGTTGGAAATAAAATCCAAATAGAGCCACCAATACAACAATTAAGTCAAACAATATAATGAAATTAAAGAAAGCACAATATCTCTGAATTATTTATTTAACTAATACGATACTTTGTTATGGCCCCAAATGATTCAAAGTAATGAATCAGCCATGGGTGGCAATACAAAATTATTGGAGACTATACATGTGTTGTGTTTTACTTTAAGCCTTTTATCTCCAATCCTTTCTGCTCATAATTATCATCTTAGAACATGAATTTTATCCTTATGAAAGAACAACATCACCCCACACAAAAGACGTTCAGCAAAATGCATCAAGTTTAGGAAACACAATAAGTTTGAGCAGTAATTCGTAAACTTGGCCGTTTATCATGAGCGTTGTAATAGCCTACTGCCCACACTAGGAAGGTTTATTACTCTTGAGAATCATAATAAATCCATCGAATTTCAAGTTTCGCCCCAAGATAAGTAGCATTCATTGGTTTTATTTATACTTGTGGTCGATTTTCTTTATAAGGTAAGCAATTTAAGTCACTTCATTGGTTAAGTGCTTTTGTGGTGGCATTGCTTTGGCAGCTCGAATAGTAGAATTGAGATTAGCTTTCAACCAATTAGCTCTTGTGGGTGTTTGATTGTTATTAGGAATTTGTAATTCTCTCGAGAATTGACCGCAGCATTAACGTATGTATTGGCTATTACATTGAAATTACCCATCATGTTGGTATGACAATAGATCTCTAGTTTATTTAATATAGCCATATATTGACTAGTGTCCACTATTAAATCTTTACTTCTATGCCTGAATAAGAATGCAATATAAGACAATCTTAGATTATTAAATTTAAAATTTTGGACTCATTGGTAGCTAGCAATGTTTTTCCTTCTGACAGCGGATCAATAGATGTAACGGTTACATTACGTGTTAGGTCCCAAGGTCGATTCCACGCAACAGCAATTATTACGGTACTAACTACTCTACTTATTTTTGCTTTAATTCAATGTTTGAATGATAAAGGCGTTAAGGTAACTGTTTAAAGTACAGTTATCGATAGAAAATAAATCAAATTGCCCATTGATGGTTGAGCTGTAATGTAAATGAGCATATATAGAGTTAGAGGCCTAGTTAAGATGGTCATTTTTAGTGTGTTCATTGTCAAAATTAAATGCTTAACATTGTGTAACATTGACAATGAGTACAGGAAGCTAAAATTGTTCACAGTATAATGGACGATGTAAACAACCTGTTTTTCCAAACATTTATGACATTTTGAAAACTGGTAGCAATTCTTTGTATCCAAATATGAAATGAAATATATTCAAACGTCGGTAGAGCCGTCATGCCGACGATTTAAAAGAACTTAACACTCATCGTGCGCCGTTTCCCACGGGATAGACAATGTCTGTCTTTTTAAGACTTTGTATTCAAAGCGCTTTGGGTTATAACATGAATAAATCTAAAGAATAAAAAGGATTATCTTTGTTATGTAGTAGTGTTATTTCATGTAGACTTGAATAAACCGTGTCTACGCTCACATCTTTTAACACCGTCCTAACATTAACATCAACTTTTACTTCTGCTTAACTTACCCTTCAAAGTTATGGCAAACGAAACTTAGTTACACTAGTGCTAATTTTGGCTAACACTAGACGACGGTCGCTTTGATGAATGCATAAATTAAAGGGTGCTGTTGAAATGAAAACGCTCGGATCAGCGCCGAAAGTTGAAAAGAGAACAGCGCCTTTTATTTAGGTGTTGCCTTGTGTTAGTGAAAACGGCCACTACACTAACATCTGTTGTATCTAAAATTACTCTAAGCTGTCTCTGTAGTACCTACTACTTTGTCTATTTACCTAACATCTCTGTATGTTGACCGACAAAAGAGCAATAGGACGTTCTAATAGGCGTTTCCGTTACTCTAATAAAAATGTAAACGAAAGATCTTCTTTAGGACCAATTTTAAGATGTTTTTTGTAGTGTTAAAATAAGCAAATTGAAGTACCATTTGGAGTTGTATGCAAATAATTGATTTTTGTATCAACTTCCGGGATTCTATGGTGATGGTTTTGTATCCACAGTTCACGTAGACAACGCCCTCATAGTTACAATAAAATTTAAAGAAAATGTTTTAGGTAAAAGAAAATTGCCGTGTGGTGCCGGACGTAAAGAATAGCACCATCCTATTTCTTTTTGTGGTAAAACGCGACTAAGGGACTTACTAGAGATTGGGCAACAAACAGCGTTCTGTATGCATTTTAACACCATACTGCGATCGCTAACCCGCCTGCCAAGTGTGGCGGTTATGGCAAACCCCCCCTTTGGAGGAGGCCTATGTCCAGCAGTGGACGACATTCCGCTGAAATGATGATGATGATGATGTTGAAAATAAAACTAAGCTTTTCAATGACGAAATATTCTAGTTTTAACATAGAAGAGTCTTTTGAAGAAGCAAAAAGCGATGTTTTGAATGACTGGCTTGATAAAGCAGGTGCAGCTTACGTTCCAAAATATAACGCTAATAAAAATAATTCCAAATATGCGTACAAACAGAATTACGAAACATGTAAATCCTCTGACATTGTTTTCTAGAGATATGAGAAAGTAAATAAGTATGTAGGATACCTTATCATACCACCCAAGTAGACAACCATTAAAAAAAATAAACGTAGATAAATGAGTCACTTTGGCATTCCTACATGATGACTTGGCTCTTTAGTATTGCAGGCATTTTAACATTTTTGTTGTCAGAAAGTCAATTTTGGAATAGCTGATACAACAAAACATTAGCTTACGCTAAAAAAACAGCTGCAACCACATAAATTGTTGCTGTTTCCGCTGGAAAATTTAGAAGTATTGCACTTAAAATTATAGCAGAATTAAGTACACCACAATCCTAAAATCATAATTTCTATTTTAAATATTCTATTATATCTTTTTTCTATTGTTATAATTTTTTCCTGTTTACGTTTTAGTTAAGTTTTATTTTTTATATTTAATTTTAACCATACTCTCTACTCAATTTGGGTAATTTATATCGCATGCCGTTCGTGTTTTTTTTTTTTTATATTATGTGGAAAATGTTGTTGGTTATACATATTCCCAAAAACAGTTTGCCCGACCTGGACGGAGGGTTGCCACCTCTTGTTAGTCTAAATCCGGGAGAGAAAAAAAAAACGATTTTTTTAGTTTTTAGTTTAGTTGAACTTATATTTTCCATTTGAATGGAACACCTACAGACTTCAAAATATCCGACTTCAAAATTGTCTTGAACCTTGAAAAAGCTCTCCAGTCCATTTCAAAGTTGAAAAATGCTTCGATTTCTACCGTAACATGTTCTTCATTGAAGCGGTTTCTTTCTTTTGTCCATATAATATGTATCGAATACCTAATATACTAAAAACACGCTTGCAGGCGGCATTAGATACAGGTATGGACAAAATGTATGGAACTATTTTCTTCAATGTGTCCCCAACTCCGTTTACAACTTTTGAGAACTATGTTATGTTCACTTCTGAATTTTAAATTTCGGGAGAATTTTGTTTATTTGAAATTCCTTCCGGGAGCCGGGAGATTTAAATTTTCATTGCTGAAAGCCGGTAGACTCCCGGAATTCCGGGAGAGGTGGGAACCCTACCTAGACCTCGTGCTCAGTAGTTAACTAAAATGTCATTAACATCGTCTTATTTCTAGACATAATTAATATTCTGCTTGGTATGTGATGCTACAACCAAACGTTTCATACCTACCCCAAAATTTTCAACTCAATTAACTCCATAACTACCCACGAACCGCAAATTCCTTACATACAAACCCTCAACAAACCAATGGAATTTCAAAGTTAACTGGAATATAATTACTTATTAATACGTGCCGGTTAAACTCCGTAAGCAATAATTGAAGTAGAACCTACATCTCAAGAAACAAACAATGTAATTAGAATCGGTACTATTTATAGTCGCGTAGGGTGGCAGGTATTGTTGTCTGTAGTCAGTGAAATAGTAATAATGCCGATCGCCTCAGCATGTTAACGCGAGCCAATGTCGGAGAATTACATCCATCGTTCCACTTGTCTACAAGAGCTTGGGAATTAGTTTCGTCACTTGTGGAAATAGAGACGTGATTGTGACAAAATTAGGAATATATAGCTATATTGTTCCAGACTAAGTAATTCAATTATAATACAATAGTAAGTTAGTAGTGGCGGCATGATTTATATGAAAATATGTGTTGCCATCAGAGGAGAAATAAAAAGATTAGCAAGTCTGCGTTACAATAGTGGAGGTGATGCTTGAATTGGAAGTATTTTACTTAATATACTCAAGAAGACTCATTGATTGCACTACATAATATTCTTTAACTCACTGTAATGTTAATTAAAACCAATAAATAAAAAGCTTTACTATAAATTTAACATTACTTTAAGCTGGACTTTACAGTAATCACAAAGAATTGTTTCCAATTAACCCACTCCGATGAAATTACAAAAAACGCACGAATCCCAATACACAGTTACATTATGCAATGCTAATGGAACTGCAAATATTTCACCATTTTCACAGCGAACAATTGGTCCATCCACCGTACATACGAATGTAATAACATTATACGTCGTATGTTCGTGATCGGTTAATTAGTTTCCTCTTATGAAGATTTGTTGTCTGTATCTACGTAGTTTTCATTATGTAGACACCAGATAACCCAACTGTATTAAAACAAACGAAACGCAACTTTATTTGCTAGTGATAAAGTTTGAAACACCTCGCGAACCGAGAAATGGGAGCTGGAAATGTTAAATGCAGTCGATTTCGGACTATAACGCGAAGGTATTAGAATTGAAAATGATTATTTGGTTGAGTCTCGTAAACAAATAAATTAATGCCTATATTTGACTAATCCAATTTAGTGAATAACAAGTAAAATGATAACAGATAACGGTAGTTTTGTCGGTAATATGGTGAAATAGAAAGTAATGGTTATAATATGTCTCATGCATAAACGTGATAGATATTTGAGAACAGTCGAAATCAAGGATAACTTTGTGTAACTACGCAATAGAGCGAGAGAACTCAGAGATTGATCAAGTATAAGCTTCAATAGATAGTGATGCTAGGAATAGTACTAATTGCTTCATATACTCATACCTAAATCAATATTGAAATTAGGTTATAACAATATAATTGTGTACTGTATAAAATAAAATAGAAATACAAGCGATAACGAAGAAACCATAAGGTTTAAAAATACACACAGAGAGAGAAAAATAGCCCTCAGTTTTTAGCTTTTAACAAGCAGACAAAAAATAAACAAACACTGAACCCGTCAACAGTATTAATAACATCACAAACAATTCTTCAAAATAAAGACGAAAAACACTTAAAACTCAAAAAAAAACTTTCACCCAATCACACAAAAATCTTAACCATGAACATAAGGCAAAGAGTCCGCCATCTTGGTGGTCCTTTCACAAAAAGCCTGTATTTTCTCAGTGTAGCCCGCTCCATGTCCGGCAGTTAGCACTAGCGTTAAGCCGAGCCAGTTGAGGGTAGGTAGAACAGGACCGACCATTAGCCCGGCTAACGCTAACGCAAACATGTTAGTAAATATGACCCTGGGTCACGTCTCCAATGGGTAAGACGGTAATCTTTGGCCTAATCTTTGTTAAGTTTTTGAAGGAAAAATGTGAAATTGTTACAGACATAGACAGTGTCTCAAGGATTTGCTTGTCGAGCAAGTCGGTAAAATTAAATAACCTTTGTTGCTCACACAAATCCTACATTTTCTACAATAATCCACAATACTAGGCTAAAGATTTAGCCTAGTAAAACTAGTAGTAGTTCTGTGAACAGTAGACTAAGCAAGTACAATACCATGTTTTTAAAATAGATGGTAAAGAAAAAATATGACTAAAATTTTGTAGGCCAGCTAGAAAAAAATAACTAATAGGTTTTAATTGGCAAAGGTAACGCTGCAGCCTAGTTTTGAGATGAGAAGGTGGTCTCAGGTGCTCCCTACCTGGTAGCTAAAGGGCCGATTCTGGTAGAAATCTAAAAATGAGCAATTTACTGCATCTTGAGGAGCTATTCTGCTATTCTTCCCGTGGGACTTACTAGAGAATGGGCAGCAGCGTTCTCTATGCATTTTAACACCATACTGCGATCGCCAACCCGCCTGCCAAGCGTGGCGATTATGGCAAACGCCCCCTCGGAGGAGGCCTATGTCCAGCAGTGGACGTCTTTCGGTTGAAATGATGATGATGATTCTGCTCATCGCACCGAAGATCCTCTTCAGATCTTCACCATTTTTTTGTTGAGACCAATTTAAAGTTACAATTAGTAACTTTTGGTCTCATGAAACTTTGATGAATTGTATAAAAAATTTGGTGTTCAATTATAAAAAGAACCGTTGAAATCGGATCTCATAAGGCGGAGAGATCCAAAAGCTGGTCGCTTTTGCCCCTTTTTGGAGGAAGACCACCTCCCATCAAAAATCACCGATGACAAAAAATTATATAAAGTTATAAAACCTGTATACCATTAGATTTGTCTAGATCGGTAGTAAAATATGACCTGTAGGCTGTAGAGGAGTAGCAACAAACCGACTGACCAAAACAAGTTTTGCGGCTTGGAGCAGAGACGCTTCGGTCGCTAGGTCAATTAGATTTATTGTTTTAGAAAATCAAAAACCTATACATACTGATTAATGAAGATTTAACAATGTTGGTCTTAAACGAAAAAAGAAATATGGGCAAAACAATTATTATTATTTATTGGTAATTATATTTTCGAGCCGTTTGGGGTTGAAACCCTCGGGCCGTGGGGTCCGAGTGCTCATGATTTGTTCAAAGATATCTCCAAACGGCTGGTTGACACTTCCCGTGACCCAAGGGCTGGCTTTTACCTTGGCCAGAGGTTAAGCATTGCCATACAACGTGGCAATGCCGCCAGTCTCATGGGTACATTACCAGTCGACAGCGATGCGGAGGAATTTTTCGACGCTATATTTTAATGTTTTATAGTTTTAGTTTAATTTATATATAATTTTGTTATTTTTATAAATTAATTAGTTATAAGTTGTTATTTATGTACTTAATATTTAAATTCTAACTAAATAAAAGAAACAACTAATATTTACAAAAAAAAAAAAAAAACAATCATCTCATCCGTCATTTAAACAGTGGAAACGAGCCAAGAGGCTAAAACGTCGGCTTGTGTGATTCCTTGGTCTGTTAACGTTGTGTTAATAGTAGTTATTGATGTTTAGTGGGTTCTGTTGCTTTAGTTGCGTTGTTCAGACGGATTATGGCCGCTCACTTACGTTGTGACCAGTACGCTAAGTGTAAGTTACACTTAGGGTACAGACTGGATGCCTTGAGAATTTAAACCTATCTATTACTAGTTATGGATGATTAAGGTACTTGAACTGTGCATTGAGATTAAAAATGTAGATTACAGGCCCGTTTGGTTATTATATAATTTTCTTAAATTTATTTTATTTTCATTATTAAAAAATGTTATTAAATTAAAAAAATAAGAATGACTAAAAAGTGTAAATTTAAGAAAATTGTTTTAAATGCGGGTAGAATCAGATAGAAACTGTCTCATTCCATAAAAAATAATTTGACGGATTTTTCTATGAATACGGTAAAGTCAAAGTCAAATTATTTATTTCAAATAGGCACATATGAGGCACTTTTGAACGTCAAAATTTAAAAAAAAAATAGAACTGTTTCTAGTTGCCCCTTCCAAAAGGTAGTTTCGTATAGAGAAGAATGGGCAAGAAACTCCACCGTTACTCTTTTAAATATTACAGTCAAATACCAATATTAACAACGTTTAAATTTCAATCCCCCTAAAATATCACAAAAGAAAATCATCATACATGCAGTGTAATGAACCGCAAAATAGGCCTGATCCAAATCCCGCAGAAAAAAAAGAAGCATCAAAAACATAACACATAAATATACCATCAGGATCCCACCCTACTTATCATAAACACGTTCATACAGAGAATAACCTCGTAACCTAATTTCCGTCACCCTGAATGAGACGAACATTCCCATTGTAGCCACTGTTCCAACTCACAAGTACGTATCTTTTACTGGCAAGCATTTGCCAAGAGACTCTTGCCAAGGTTGGGCATTCGTTACGAACCTAACATACCCCCTTAGAGGGGGGTTGGCAACAATTCGATGCGCATATTGAGTTCCCCATTTTGTTTGAGGGCAGGGCGTTCGCCAAATATATTGGTATCTCTCCAGTTTTTATATTTTGTTGGAAACTCTTTTATTTATCGCAGCGAGCATTGTTCGTGACTTGAAGATGTTGTGTTTAAAGGTAAGTTATTGTTCGTTCGTGTGAGAGGAGTTTTTTTTTGAGGAAAATGCTGCTGATTTGTTTGTAACTGATATTTGAGTGGTTTGCTTTTTGGCATTTCTATTTTAGCGTTACCAACTTGAAGGATTTAGTCAAATTAAACGTAATTTGATTTTAATTAAACAAGCCATGGGTTGCTTCAACATGGCCGGAAATTAATAAAACTGCGGACTTACAATGATGATTTAAATGAAGAAGATGAAAGGAATTCTCGCAAGTTTAACTCACCAATCTATGTTTATTATGAATATTTCACAGTCTTATTTCTAACTAAAAATACCACAGTAAATACAAAGGTATTTCATAAAGTATTTCTTCCATCATTATTATCCATTATTGCGTTCGGAAACATTCCTGAAAACATCAAAGTGAAGCTTTTCTAAAGCCGGCCGTTCATCGGCAGACAAATTTGTTACGTCTTACTTCTTTTTCTAAACAAGTTACTTTGACTAAAAAGACTAGGAAATGTTTCTAGTTTTTTTAAAGGGAATATTAACAAGCTATGTTTTTTTACCATTCATTGTTTATAAAGGTTACTAGCAGTCAGGAAGCAACACAGTGGACAAGCTGTTATTTTAAAGTACCTAGACAAAAAGTAAAAAAAAATAAGATTTTTTGTTAATTGCCTTATAAGATGAAACCAGCGATACAATAATTATAAATAAGCTCAAGCAAATATTAATTAATTAATTCAATTAAAACATATTATTATACAATAAACGCATACATACAAATGATTAAAAAAATATTTAACACAAACAGACATCATACACAGTTAGTCGTATAGACATTCATGCATACATAGATAAATATTATATTATATAATAGTTATATTATGTTTAATTTGACCTTAACAAATAATTATTAAGTACCACTACCTAGGTATAACATAACTGATCTCATTAAAATAAATGTTTTATTAACTTAATTAATGCTAATAACATAATTATTGTAGAATTCAAAACTTCTTTTGCCACGTTGAGGGACTTTTGGTAGGGGCAAAACTTATGAGTTCGCGTCACCGACATGCAAACCACGTCAAGTGACGTAGCGGCCTGTGCATATTGTATACGCATACCCACATATAATATTTATGTTATTCCAAAGTTTGATGTTTTCACTTCTATCGGTAGTCCCCAAGACTGCCTATATAAAAAAAAATATTGTCAATTGTTTCCTGATTTGATTTTTATTTTAAGAATTATTTTTATACTTTTTGCTGTGCCCTACAGGGTCCGTAATTGCTGGGGCTTTAAGCTATTGTGACACCTATAAACGCTATGGAATGCAAATAACGATATGGATATAAATAGTGACTGGATAGTAGTAGCATTATTTATAGGTATCAAGTTTGTTACAGAAAAACCAATCATATTACTATATTTTTTACCAGAGATATTTTCTTTTTCTTTCTTTTCTCAACTAAAATCTTCTATTTGACGTCACGAAGCTGCCCCTTCGTGCATATCTTTGCCAAGCTTCCGATATTTTCTGCTTCAACGCCACCAGACAGATTCTAAGGAAACTATTTATTTAAGTAAATACGGCTCTATTAACGTTGTTTATTAAGACGTGAAGTAGTAAATATAACTAAGTAGAGCAGTTCGCCGTGCGTGCGATTGTGCGTGGGCTGAGAATTCCATGGTGCTATTTTAATTAATTTTACAGTTTAAGTTTATTGTGTTATTTAACCGTCAGGTTATATTTTTATTGAGTTGTTAATAAACTGAATTTAATTGTAAATACCTATTCTTTTATTTAAAACGCATTTTATTGAAAAAAAAACAAAAATTACTACATAAACATACAAAAACTCGCCTTCTTCCCATGGGGAAAAAAAACAAAAAAAAATAAGTTTATCTATATTATTTCAATTAACAAAAAGTCTAACCTCTTTTGTTATTTTTTTTTTGTAAATAAACAAGAACACACTTTTTTATGTCTAAAAATAATAAAATAAATTCCAACAACAAATTTCAACTTTAAACTAATATCAATCTACATCGTTCCTACAAGGAAGTCACGTTACCGTCGGACAGGCCTCACGAGTTGACGACACGCCAGCACGGCGGCGGTGCAGCACTGCATCGCTTGGGAGTCGCTGACAGTCTAAAAACTGAAGCGGCTTAATTAAGACCTCGACGACGACGCCAATTTATAACGAATAGACGTACGTGATTTAGAGGTTACGACTTTAAATAGAACGGTATTTTCTTGGATTTATTTTGTAGATGTCACTTAGTTTTCTTGACTTTTTTCTAATTAATTTACACGATATATCGTCAGTGAAGTTCTAACAGTGCGAAAGTCAAAAATTGCTACTTTACAGGAAAGTGAAAAAACTGTATGAAATGAATGTAACTTACGCTTAAGGCCATATTGTGTTTAATTATTAATACAAATGAACTCTGTGGTGATTTGAACCCATGAAAATTAAATCGAAATCACAACATCGGAGCACTTGATGCACGACGAATTTGTACGTGAATAGCTGACATACGCAGTGTTGGCACCCTGACATACGCAGTGTTGGCGACAAAAACTGAGATACGTAGTGTAACTATTTTTCAAATAACGCGTTCTATTGGTCAGGTTACCAGGTTTTGATTGGTCGATACGATGCGCGCCATTATGCTTTATCCAATGACATTCAAATTTCAAAACACTCATAAAATTACTTACCTACGCACTGTTAGAACTTCACCGACGATATACAGTTTATCGGGCATTATTTTTGGTTATTAAAAACCGAACAATAAATACATAGATTCCCAACTTAAATACACAAATTATAGAAAATTTTACAAAAAAAAAACAATTCACAAAAAAAAAAACTATTGGTAGGATTAAATTAAATTTTCTGAAATAAATCTTAAAAGAAAAACATCGCACTTTGGGTGAAAGCAAAAACACAAGAAGATTTTAAATACTGAATCAACATTAATGCGTTACCATTTATTTCCACCCAAAAGTGTCATCTAACGAGGCACTTCCCATCCAAACACGTAGATGGATAAACCCTTAAGCCGTGGCGTGCGTGCAATGCCACTTTAAAAACTGATGTGACTTAATTAAAGAGCTGAACGTCGCCAATTTACAAGGAATCCCGCATGTGATCGCAGACTTGAGAAGCTATCCGATATCGCAATGTTAATAAGATACGATCCAACTACTGTTTAAATTTGTTACACTAAGGCCCGCCCCGATAACAGAGACAGAATGATGTTTTAAATACGTTTAGCGTTAAATGCATTTAGTGATTTGTGGTGCATGGTGTGAGCAGTTTGGTTGAAATACAATACGGAATTATAATATTGTTAAAACTGAAAACTGTCGCGGAGATATTAATATCCGAATGAGTTGGTTTTGCTGCTCAATCATCACCATCTGCCTAATAGCAGGGGTCAACTTCCAGTCTAACCAAATGCAGCTGAATACCAGTATTTTACATGGAGCGACTGCCTATATGATTTGCTGCTCAATATAAATATTAATTAATATTGTATGTTGACAAGACTGTACAGTCGGCACGGCTCTAATAATCCATCCTATCCCAAGGGCACATCTTCCCTACCATTATCGCGCCCCCCGGTCTACTCTTTGATATGCAATGGTCTCTGGGGTCCCATGAAACATGAGGCTCCAGGGGCTATTGTAAATCTTTGGGTTCATTCGAGCAATCGAGTCTGGTCAAACCACGCTGGGGTCGGTGCATTTCATTCATTCATTCATAAATAATATTGTATGTTGGCCCAAAAATATTAATTATCCAAACGAAGTCGTTTTGAAACAATGAAAGGAAACTAAAACACAATGAAATTCAATTTCCATTTGACAAGCTACAAAGCTATAATTTAAAGCCTCAAAATAAACACATTAATTACCGTAATAAGGTTTTAAGACAGTACAAATTAACATATTCCCCTGCGAAATACAAAGTAAAGTAATATGCAAATATATGGTAAGTATGCAACGTACGGTAAGTATGCATTTGAAACTTCTACGCCTGTTGTCATAATTGCACGTACGTGTGTTCGATTCGAGTGAGTTTCCGAAATTCCGAACGTGAATGCATTTTCGGAATTGGCTCGCATTTTCCTGATTAGTTTTCGTGGAAAGCTGTTGTTGGTAATGAGTGTAGATGTAATTGTGTTTAATTTGAATACTGAAAAGCTTTTAACATGTTGTTTTATCTCTAAAGTCACTGAAAAAGACGTCTTTATATACGTCAACATGCTTTACAACTTTCTTGTTTTTTTTTAAGTAAAACTTCTTTACGCACGCTTGACTTGGGGAGTAAGCTGGAGAATGCGTGACGAGCGCGTTACGGAAGCGAGCGAACGGAAGTTGAGAGGGAGATATAAGTTAGTGAAGATGAAAGAGAGAGAGTTACGTTTCGTTGTGGAGTTTCTTGCCCATTCTTCTCCATACCATGACTTTTTGGAAGGGGCGACTAGAATCAATTCAATTTTTTTTGTAAATATTGAATTTGTAAATATTGACATTCAAAAGTGTCTTAAATGTGTCTATTTGAAATAAACAATTTGACTTTGACTTCGTATATTACTTACGTAGGGGCAAGAGAGAGAGGTGCGAGCAAACATTTTCTTTCTCTCTTTCTGTCATATGTTTCTCTGTTTCGTATATCTAAGACACAGTGTAGGATTGTTGTAAGTATAATTAGTATTACTATTTGTAAGTTTTACTTCAGTCTTGTGGTCTAAAGCACACTCGTTTTTTGTGTATAAATTGTTTTTTTGTAATTTTACATCAAACATACCCATAAATCCCACACAAAAAACGGTCCATTCAGCACATTTTCATTAAAAACTCCATAAAAAATGCCACTAGCCGAAATAACTACATGCAAATTCACTTTACCTATCTAAATATTGTCGGTTCTACGCATTCGTTGCCCTGGCACTAGTATTTATGTTGTCAATAAAACTCAGCGAGTCGCCAGGGAGTCCTGAGACATAAACATGAATGAAAATAGTCTAGTGCTGTTTTTGTCCAGCATGATTCTCGCTTGGCGCACTGTGCAAGTTTGAAGTGGTGTAACGTCTGTATGTCGGTGGCCCGAAAGTTTGAGTGAGGTAGTTAATTGTCTGTGTTTTGTCTAGTTGGGTTAAATTGGTATATATCCGGAATATAGCTGCCGAGTTCTCTGCCCTTGAGAAAAAAGATGTTATTTTGATTAAAAATATTGTTTTGCCGTCGACTTTTTAGTTTTTGGGCAATTTTTTTTCAATTTTTTTTTGTGACGCAGCGGTCATCTGTAACTAAAAAATTTTTTTTTTTATATTACCTATAATGAGTTGACAGCCTTAAATTATATTTTTTTATTACTATAATTATTTTTTTTTTTTTTTGTTTTATAAAAAATCTATTCTGTTATTGTAAGTATTAAAATAGCAGCCAAATCAATCAACTGGTTATCATAACAGCCCATCCCCTTAAATTAAAAGGGGATGGGCTTGCTCATAGAACATGTTCGAGATGACACGCAGCCGATACACTCTCAGTTCATCGAAAATATTATTCCATTATAACAAAGCGGAATATATTATTATAATCTGGTGTTGTTTCTATTATTAATTATAGATCACATTACAATACAGTGTTTATTAGGTTAGGTTTTGATCACATAAATATTGTATTTTGTAAGTAGCAGCGGATTTTTTAGGGTTCCGTAATCAACAAGGAACCCTTATAGTTTTCCGATGTCAGTCTGTCTGTCTCCGGCTTAGCTCTGAGACTCTTATTACTAGAAAGCTGTAATTTAGCTTGGATATTAATCACGCCGACAAAGTGGTAAAATAAAATGTTGAAAATTTTTAGGGATCCCTTATTCGTCAAGTGTTAAGTTTGTTTTTGGGATAAATGTATTCCAACTGCGGAACCCTACATTGTGAGTGTCCGACACGCACTTATTCGGTTTTTTTTTTCATATTTCAGGGTTGGTTCCATAGTAAAAGTTGATAATTTTCATGAGTATTACACGCCTATGTCCCTTATTTATCCTAACAAATTGTGTATTATTATTTTACTTGTTAAAAATGATTAAAATAATATTTAAACTACCACAACAATAACAGATTAGATACATAGACATTTTATTCTAGTAAACGCAATGTAAATTGTCTTTGGCCCCTGGCCCTGACATCAACCAATCGCAACCAATGGAAATGATTGTCAAATTTGTTTAGTGTATTGGATATGAGGGTTTTGGCTACTTTGTATGTGTGTATTATAATTATGTGTAGATTTCTTGAAATGTGCGTTTTGTTTGTGCAGAATAAACAATTTTTCTTTCTTCTTTTCTCTTCTTTCTAAACACTGGCACATTTTTTTTAACAGATATTTGAAGAAGAAACTGAAAAACCTTGATTTGAGAAAAACTCTTTTTTAAATTTGACATCTGACCACTGCCTGGTAGATTTTTACAAATTTTTTGTCTTAATATTTCTGGTGGGTACTTAGACACATCATATAAAGTCATTTACTATATGAACTTGTAGATAAATTAACCATTAATTAATAATCAATTAAATACGTCAATTTTTTCACCCAAATTTACAAAACTGCGTATATCTCGAAATTGAATGCCGAGAACTGGGGTTCTACTCCGAAGCGTTAATCCGAAGTATCGGCCGAATGGTCGGCCGTTTTATAACTTCAATAGTTTCCTTTTTTGACTTTGAATCCTTATCCGACTTAAAGTCACATTTTTGACTTTGGTTTAACTCTTTGACCGTCATTTTTAGGGTTCCGTACCCAAAGGGTAAAACGGGAACCGTATTACTAAGGCGGTGGAGCCAGCCTGTTTGTCTGTCTGTCTGTCCGTCTGTCACCAGGCTGTATTTCATGAACCGTGATAGCTAGACAGCGAAATTTTCACAGATGATGTATTTCTGTTGCCGCTATAACAACAAATACAAAAGAATAGAATAAATATTTAAAGGGAGCTCCCATACAACAAACGTGATTTTTTGTGCTCGTTTTTGCTCTATATTGATAACGGCAACAGGTAGACGCTTGAAATATTCACAGAATATGTAGATATATGTTGACTTTAAAAATAAATAATTACATTAAAATAAAACAAATATTTAAGGGGGCTCCCATACAACAAACTTTTTTTTTTTTTTCCTTTTGATAGATAATGGTTCGGAACCCTTCGTCCGACTCGCACTTGGCCGGTTTTTTTTTTCGCCGTAGTAAGCTATAGTTAGCCGTCGTCAAGCAACGGCCGAACATTCGGCCGACACTTCGGATTTATGTTCGGAGTACACCCCCTGGACCCTTTTTGCTTGGACGCCCACACGTTTTTAACTAAAAACTTAATTTTTTGTAAGTAATTATCATGAAAAGGCAACCGTAGCAAGAGGTTTGAATGCTCTTAGTTATCGGTACCATTGAATTGTGAATTAATCAGTGATCATCTCATTAATACACTATTAAAGGGGCTCATGGCTAAATATTAACAGCTGCACGGATCGAAGGTTAATCTGTGTGGATGGGTGACCATCCATTATTATCGAGACCCTTCCGTGCTTCATAAAGCACGTTAAGCCGTGGATCCCGGCTGTTATTCATAAATATTTGACAGTCGTTACACTCAGAAGCCCAAAAGTCTGATAACCAGTCTTACCAAGGGTATCGTGATACCCAGTAACTGGGTTGTGGAGGTCAGATAGGTGTAAAATACTGCAGCATCCGGTTTCCGGTTAGACCGGGCCTCAAGTCTGCTATTACAATAGTGTCAGAATGGTCGATCATTGATTTCATCATTGTTGATTTTGACAAGTTTGGTAATTTACTAATATAATGACGTCATTATGACTTTCCAATGGTCGGCCACTGACACTACATTGAAAGAAATTCCATTTATTGGTAATCTCGTACATAATCACAAATGAATGACTTTTCTACTAATGGGTTTTATAATAATGGCAATACGACAATGCTATTATAAGTAACACAATTCTATTACGAGAACATTGACCGACCAATGATTGACCATTATGAATTTAGCAGATTACGAACTTTTTGCAAAATGACAATGGCATCGTGTTGGAATGACTGAATTTATAAAAATAGCAGACTTGGGGCCCTGGAAGCTGACACCAACATGGTCGGAAAAGGCTAAGCAGATTAATTGATCTCATTATTACACACAGTGCGCCAAAAACTAGCCGCACACAGAAAAAACTAAACTAACAAATCACAAAACTATAAGCTACAATTCTACTCGCAAAGCAACGTTTCCATTGTACAGATAGCAACAAAATGTATTATACGGTGTACAAATAAACTGCGAATATGTTAACAAGGTATGAAACAAACGATGCAAAAACAAGACTCAAGCGTTCATATTTATAGAGAATGAAATTGGCGCCCGGAGCCCTATTTTAGCTACAGCCCTTTAATTTATCGTCGACTTTGCAGTCCTGTAAGTAACATTGGTTGCACATTTTAATACCCGTGATTGGTATCGGATGAGCGGTTCTGGATTGACGGTTATTTTTTCTGACGGTACAAAAACTTAATGATTCAGTTTTTGTTTGAGTCATGATTGTTTAGTTAGCATTTCTGGTTTAAAAATATCGTTAAGTTTTTATTGCTTATTAGGAAAAACTATGATTTCCTTTGAAAAAAGATGTTTTCCTTTGAAAAACTTTTAACACGAATATAATAACGCATTTAGAGCTATATTAAAGCTGCCCTGGCGGTGTAGTGCAACTGGCATGTTCGTTGAGAACAGAGTTACCGATTTTTACGGGCTCTTGAGGAAACTCAAGGCATCCTCCTGACTCGACCGTGTGCATGTACTAATCAACTAGTATCTGTAATACTTCGCTGTGTGCATGCTAAGACGCTGACATATTTTTTATTTAATTTATTGTAATTAATTTAATTTTTAATTCCTATTATAATTAAATTTTTATGCATGTCATTTAATTTAAATTTATAATTGATTGTATTTTTTTGTAATTTAATATAGGTTTAATACCTGAATTAAACGATTATTATTATTAAAACATGAATAAATCTTAAATAAAACACTTGTTTCTTGAAGTTTCGTGATTTAACATAAAATATTTATCTTATGACACTCGTCAATACTGTAGCTTTCCATTTGTGAAATATTTTCGGAATCGGATCCGAGTAGTTCGGACGATTATCCCTTAGACAATATAAAGTCACAAATGTTACCTCTTTATAATATTAATTGAGCAGTGGTAGTGGCTCTGACTTACAAGTTGAAGCTCGTGGGTTCGAACCCAGTCAGGCGCTTTACTTTGTGTAAATAATGTCATCACCACTGCTCTCAAAAAAGTGAAGGAAAACATCGTGAGGAAACAAAAATGCGAAGACATGTGACATCTACCAATCCACACTGGCCCCACGTGGTGGATTACGGCCCACTCTTTCCCTCAGAGAGGAGGCCTGTGCCCTAGCAGTGGGAACGTTATAGGCTGAATATTTTATTTATTTTATGTTTTTTTTTTTTATAAAAGTAAATCACCCCATATTTCATTCCAGCGATCTCTTTCTACGATAACGATGTTGGTCCGATGGAGAAAGCAGTTCAGTTTGATGGTCTTTACCATACCCTTAAATATGACCACTGAATGTAAATACATGCTGTATACTAAATAACAGCGCATATTTCCCGCCCACAGTGCAAGACAAATCAACTCGTTTATTTTAGTACTCCGAGCAGTATGACACATTGTAATGAAATAAAAGACAATCGCCTGCCTTTGATGCTAGCAAATGAACAAAAAGCGTGTCGAACGCTTTTGTGAGAGCTTGCATTAATATGTTTGACAATTATAGTTGCATAGAGGGGTAATTTTGTGTGATGGTGGACAAAAATGTTAAAGATTTTTTTGGGATTATTTTGGAATTTTTATTACCAAATAATTTGTTGGATCTGCGGTCACAAGCTTTTTAATAAGGATCTGTTTTAAAAAGCACATATCTGTTAAAAATACACGTTTATTCATTATGCACATCGTTTATTTACGATCACTCCGATTTAATATTATAGCAGCTTATTATGAGAATACACGATAATCCCACTGAATGCACATAAATTACACATTTGGGTAGGTAATTAAATACCAATATTCATATTTCATTTCGAAGGAAATAATGCATAACAAAAGTTCCTGCGTATAATAATTTCTCAACGGTAATTTATATCACGAAATTGGGTTAATTAGATAGGTATATAGGTGATGTGTACATATTAATTTGTAAATTTTAATTAACGCTCGTTAACGCACGGCACGCGTAAGATATATAAAAGATCACTCAGGGCGCGTTTTGAACGAAATTACCAAAATTTTCCTTAAGATCTTAATGACAAATTTATGATCTATATCATGAAAGCTACATAATAAGGACGAAGTTAGGATAAACAAGGAAGGCAAAAAAATTATATCTTATTTTCCACAACAATTATAGCAGTTCTAGTTATTTAAGGACTCCTAAATGTTAAATAGTCAACAAGTCACGTTATCCATTTTAAAATCATGTTTTTACCCAGGTTTTGTTATACCCACTGAGCCGTGAAGTCCAACAAAAAGTTAGGATCCGTAAACTGAAACACTGCTCCTGATTTAAGATCTAGGCAAATGTACCATTATATTTTTTGTCTAGATGTCGTCGAGTTGAACCACTGGGCCATTAAGTGCTACCAAAAAAGCCAGATCGTGATCTCGAATTCGGTAGAAACTCGAAAGCACGCGCTAAATTCATCAAAAAAAAAAGTGTAAATGAAAACATAGTTTTTGTTCGTGAGAAATATCAACATGGGATTGACAAAAACTAACATTTTGAAGTTCATAGTCCGTTCTCGATTACGTTGTCAAGCACATCGCCTGTTAACTTGGTCACAGATTTTCTACGCACGTACGTTCCTGATCGAGTTCGTGATTTCGTTGAGAAAAAAAGTGAGATTAGGGCCAATAGTAGTCACTATTTGTGTTCTGATTTTCACGGCTTGATTGTATTTCGTTGGTGTGAGATGGTCAGATGACTTATTTTGTATAATCATGTTTATGTCTCGTGCGAGGCAAAACGTGCTCGTCACGGCATTTTTTACACGGCAGTAGTCAAATGTCCGTGGTGTGTGTGTTTGTGTGGTGTGTATGACCGAATTTGGAACGAATTAAAAAAAAAACGAGGCTATCAAAAGTCTGATCTAAATAACTCAGCTCTTATTTATCAATACTTGAACATCTAATTGCTACATAAATCACAACTCAGTCATATTTATGAGAACAGTACAAAAAACTTGAGCACCAACTTATTCCATAATTCGTCTTTTTCTACAAAGGACCACAGTGCAAACGACATAATTCATTAAAAAAAAAACCATTTGCGCGCAATCCAAACAAAGACATTTAAAATAATGGTTTTCAAAAGATAATACGTTTACTGAATACACATTTGGGCATAAAAACAGATGATTGTCCCTTCATTACGGTGGTAATAATTCACACCAACGCGGAAAGTTTTGGACACAAAATTGAAAAAGAGATCGCGTGTGTGGTCCAATTTGTGAGATTGTAGCGGTTTGAGAAATATACACTAAGTTTTACAACATGTCCCAGAATTAACGCACAACCTCTTAAGGGGTCATCGTACTCATCATTATGAACAACTTTTACTATGGGACCAAACCTGAAATAGCGAAAAAAAATCTGCTGTTCCATACATTTATGTTCGAATAACTCGTCATAATGTAGGGAACAGCTGATTTGTTTTTCGCGATTTCTGGTTTGGTCCCATAGTAAAAGTTGTTCATAATGATGAGTACAATGACCCCTTAAATAAGAGATTGTGCGTTAATTCTGGGACAAGTTGTATAGATTAAAAGAAAACAATTTTGATTATAACATATTCTACAATCAATACTGAAGTCCTCATGAGTACACTCATCTGCCCGCCCAGCCTTTAACCTCTAACCCAACCACGTTGGGGTCGGCTTCCAGTCTAACCGGTTGCAGTTACCAGTATTTTACATGGAGTGACTGCCTATCTGACCTCCAAAACCCAGTAACTGGGTAATATGAAACCCCTTGGTAAGACTAGTTGTCAGACTCGGGCTTCTGATGACCTGTAACAACTGTCAAAGATCGACGAATGACAGCCGGGACCAACGGATTAACGTGCTTTACAAGGCACGGAGTGGTCTTGATATGTAAAGATGGTCACCCATTCACGGACTAACCGAGACAAAATTTAGCGTTCATAACTTGAACCACACGCATGTCGAAGTAAAGTTTTTACTCCAAAACATGCCTACAGATTTCCCAGTTTAAATCGCTGGTCGGTTATGCGGCAAAAACAGGTCGCTCGAATAGCTCATAAATTTCGGCAGGGGGCGCTTTTGGCTTTTTCTCGGACTTCAAAATCGAATTTACTGGTGGAGTATGGAAAACGACATTGAGGGCAAAGTTGGGGCTGTAGTATAGTTGAAGCTATAATATACGGGGCGTACTGTTTATATTGTTAGATGGTAGCTTCTAGCGTATCGGAAAAACGCTTGTAATAATACGGTTAATGCGCTGATCATGAGAATGGGCAGCAGCGTTGTCTATGCATTTTAACACCATACTGCGATCGCCAACCCATGCCAAGCGTGGTGATTATGGCAACCCCCCTCTCCCTCCTTTTGGGGGAGGCCTATGTCCAGCAGTGGACATCTTTCGGTTGAAATGATGAATGATGAACTCTGATGATAGTGGTGTAATACAAAATAAATTATCGCAAAACAAAAACTTGGTGACATAAGAACAAAAAAGTGTTTTTCTTTTTAAGGTTGAAACCTTAAAAACACACCAAATTAATCTTTAGTTTTGGCGACACGGACGTAATCATGGATTAAAATTAGACTCTGAAACGCAATTAAAATTATGCTAAGTAGACTTCTGAGTTTCTGACCTGGCCTAGAGCTAAACAGTTCCATGGAGACAATAACTAACAGTCCCAGCCTACACGGCTGTAACATACATTACTAAGTAACGGCACACATTGTGCGATTTCAAGCCATAAACACCGCATTGTTTGTTCAGACTATCTGCACGCGTGCGCCGCGCGCCGAACGGAAATATGCATGATTTGTGACCCACTGTTCTGTCTTACGATGTATCTGGCGTCAAATTAACCGGTAAACTGGGCATACATATAGTGTTGAAAACACCCCTAGGTATGCTTGAATCGTGACTTGGTATCAGGTTTCTTTTCGTCGAAAGAAAATATCGAAACGTCTGGAAATGAATCGTCAGGAGAATTGAAATAGTAGGCAGTACAAAACAAGTTTCATAAATCATTTTTTCTAGTTTGCAGAAACCGATTACGAGTTATAAGGAGCGTAACGTAACAATTCCAAAGAATTATTTTTCAATGTTTTTGTTAAGATATGTATTAAGAAACTGTATTTTAAATCTAGTATTGGACATCACTAGATTGAAAATACAGTTTCTTAATACTTTTCTAAACAAAACCATTGAAAAAGAAATCTTTGAAATTGTTGCTGAAGTGGCAATGGGCCGGCCATATTAGCCGTAGAACCAATGACCATTGGGGTAGACGTGTTCTTGAGTGGAGACCACGAATCGGCAAACGTAAGGTAGAACGCCCTCAGGCTAGGTGGAGCGACGATCTTCGCAGGGTGGCTGGTGGCCGCTGGATGAGAGTTGCCGAGAATTGAGCTGAATGGCGTGAAATTGGAGAGGCAGTGAACTGCTATGGGCTGATGATGATGATGATGATGATTGGACATCTCATCAATTTATTGGTACTAGTTACCTCGAATAGCACGTTAAGCCTTTGGTTCCGGCTGTCATTCGTTTTCATTGTTACGGTTAGTCAGAAGCCCAAAATTCAGACAAGCAGTCTTACCATGGGGTATCGTGTTACCTAGTAACTGGGTTGTGGAAGTAAGATAGGCAGTCGCTTCATTTAAAATACTGGTATTCAGCTGCATCCCGTTAGACTCCAACATTGTTGGCAAAGGCAGATTGATTGGTTAAGAAACCTACATAAAATACCTACCGTAAATGTTAACCAAGCATCAAAATCTGCAGTGAATTTAGTTGACTCGCGAACAGTATCCCGCTTGATGTGTAAGATTAATTTAATTAATTAATTTCGTCGTGATGAATACTTGGTGTTCATATTCGCTTTCCGGTAGTTTGACTGACAGGCAAATTACAGTCACCTGTCGCTGTCATGTGGGCACATCATTTTGGAGAGCTACTTTTCAGCTTACTTGGCGCCACATTACGAGCGAAAAAATTGCGGCGATTGTCTCGCCATGCCATCAAATTCAATAGAAAATCTATGAATGAGGCCCGGTTTCTACCAAAGCGGAAAAGAGCGGAGAGGAGAGGAGATGTTTTGTAAACGACTAATACATACCGTTATCGTACCATTGCATCGCATTGAAATAACGGTATCTTATTGGTCGTTTACAAAACATCTGATCTCCTCTCCGCTCTTCTCTGCTTTAGTGGAAACCGGGCGTCAATCTTCACACGGCGATGTAGTTGCGGCGATAATTTGAATGCACACCGTGAATATCGCCGCGACTCTCTCATCCGTGAAGATGGCGCAATGATGGGAAGTTGGAACTAGGTGTGGTGGCATGGATATGGATTAATTTGGTCGATAAGTGGACTTGACCGTGTAGTGCCGGACGTAAAGAATACCAGCATCCTATTTTTTCCCGTGGGTGTTGTAAAAAGCGACTAGAGAATGGGCAGCAGCGTTCTCTTTGCATTTTAACACCATACTACAATTGCCAACCCGCCTGCTAAGCGTGGCGATTATGGCTAACCCCCTCCCCACTTCGGGGGAGGCCATGTCCAGCAATGTACGTCTTTCGGCTGAAATGATAAGTGGACTTCATTAGACTGAGTTAATTGGGTAAAGGTTATTTTTTACATTCATCATCATCATTTCAGCCGAAAGACGTCCACTGCTGGACATAGGCCTCCCCTAAACACCCCGGTTTCCCATAATCGCCACGCTTGGCAGGCGGGTTGGCGATCGCAGTATGGTGTTTAAATGCATAAAGAACGCTGCCGCCCATTCTCTAGTAACTCCCTTAGTCACCTTTTACGACACCCACGGGAAGAAATGGGATGATGCTATTCTTAACGTCCGGCACCAAACGGCCATACGTCCGGCACCACACGGCCAAGTCCACTTTTTACATTGACCAAAATGTAATAGCAATCGATGGCAATAGCTTTCATTTTGACAGTTCAGTCATGTTCGTTGCGTTGTTTACGTTGCTGAGCAGACGAATTATTTAGACCTATGAAGCAATGGATTAGGAATTTATTTCCCGGATTGTGATTGAGAATGTGTCACGCAATAAGGGTGCTGATTGATTAAGGAATTAGTGATCGCAGTTTATTTTAAGTAGGCAGAAGAACATTAACGGACATTCTCTTAAAGGAATCCTTTGAGACATTATCAATGGAAAATATTGCCAACCCTTTCAAGGGAATACAGCATGTAATACGATCTCAGTACAGGTCAAAATCGTAGGTGTAAGATACTCCTACCGGATCATGACCTATACAAAAATATTGTTTCTAAAAATAGAATCTTCTTCCCACTGGATTACAAGTATTACAACCCTCCTTAAGGCCGCGGATTTCCTCAATATTACTCAGTTCCTTGAATGGCGATGGAGGTCGTACGTTTTGATGAGATGTAGCTTATATGAGGTTTGCTCAGATGGAAATATCGGAACAGGTACCGTGACCATGAAAAAATGAAGCTAGAATGTTGAAATGAGGTTGGAAGGGTAGGGTATAAAAATTGTAGTTAAGCTTGTTAAAGCGCGTTCCGTTACATGTATTGGGATGTTTTGTAAAAACTTATTTCTGGAAAAAACAATCCTTTTTCTTTGGGGTTAGTAAAAAGTAGATGAATAGCCAAACTTTATGATATGGCTTTAAGTAGACGGGCTTAATCAAGTACTTTTTTCTATTCTAATTTATCCAGATAAATTCATATTATCATGATTTATATACACTAAGATCCGTCCGTGCCTCGGAAAGCACGTTAAGCCGTTGGTCCTGGCTGTCATTCGTGGATCTTTGACTGTCGTTACGGGCCGTCAGAAGCCCGAAAGTCGGACAACCAGTGCTACCAAGGGGTATGGTTAATACCATACCCCTGTACTGGGTAATCCTAGTAACTGGGTTTTGGAGGTCAGATAAGCAGTCACTCCATGTAAAATAGCGGTATTTAGCTGCATTCAGTTAGACTAGAAGCTGACCCCAACGTGGTTGGGAAAAGGCTAGACAGATGATTATGACTAAAACATTTTAATGCACTGATAATCATGTCATGCAGTTGTTTCGACCCAAATAAGTGAGAATCGCTTTACTCATCTCCTCCAAACTCAAAGCATTTATTTCAAATAAACCAATTACAGGCACTTTTGAACTGTCAAGGGGTCGGTCAGTTATAAAGATGAAGCTAGATATTCCAAAGCTTAGTAGGTACCTATGGAGAAGAACGGGCAAGAAACTCCACGGACACAATATGGTTACATCATTCGTGTTGAAATTAAACATGTGAGATCGATGCAGAACGTCAAAAGCGTCCGTAACAAAAATATAAAAAAAAACAATTCAAAAATTAAATTAAAATAAGCCAAGGCCGCTAAGAGATGACCAGTCCCTACTGATGGCGCCCGTTGACGAACATGACTCCGGACCACATTATCACACTAATATTATAGAGGCAAAAGTTTGTGTGTATGTTACTTCTTCATGCTCAAACGGCTGGACCAATTTAGATAAAATTTTCTATGGAGGTAGCTGACATCGTGGATTAACATATTTAAAGGCTACTTTTTATCCCGATACTCCTACAGTATCGTGACTTATCCGGGTAAACCCGCGGGGCGCAGCTAGTTGTACCTACCATAAATAAAGGATCCAGTCATCATCATCATAATTTTTTCGAATTTCCGTCTTTTCTTTCATTCATTTCAGCCAAAAGACGTCCACTGCTAGACATAGGCCTCCCCCAAGCACCGCCACTTCGACCGGTTCTATGCTTTCCGCATCCAGCGGATACTCACGGCCTTCACATGGTCATCGGTCCACCTTGTAGGAGGCCTTCCAACGCTACGTCTTCCGGTATGCGGTCGCCACTCCGGAACCTTTCGGCCCCATCGGCTATCAGTTCTGCGAGCAATGTGCCCTGCCCACTGCCACTTTAGCTCTGCAATTCTTCGGGCAAGGATCCAGTATGCTTCTTAAGGCGATGATAACCGACTTTTAATGATTTTATACTGAATATCGCGTCTAAACGAGAAGTGTTAATGATTTGAAAAAAATATATGTTAAATTAGAGCATTTTCTCAATAACATAATATTATTATATGAATATTTCAGATTATGTTTATATTACATAGTGAAATTAATTTGTCTAACGCGGATAAAAAACTGAGAATGGCGCAAAATCTATCAAGCGAATTTTTCTGAAACTTTCACCAATTTAATTAATTATTGATCTTTTAGTATACGCGTTTTATTAAAATACTTTTTGTTTTGTGTATAATAAATTAATAATGCATCAAATTGGGGACAGCGCTCCTTGATGGGTGAGTCCTATTACTGGCTGAACGTACGACGCGTTGCGTGAGCTCAGTACAGAACACGCAAGCTAACCACTCAAGGTCCCTGGCATATATCTGCGTCTTAAGGCTTCTACATACTGGCGCTACTTGTCGCGCGACGCGACGCAGCACAACGGCCCCGCGTATCGCGGGACGAGCGGTGTCTTTGTGTCGCGTCGCGTCGCGCGACAAGTCGCCCCGGTATGTAGAAGCCTTTAAACCAACAATTTGCACAAACGGTGCTATAACTCACAAAGTCACAACCCCATAACCGAGCTATTACCAAACTTTCCGTTTTCACTTGCCAATAAAAGGAAGACGATACGTTGAAATTGCCACAAAAAACTACTTTTTATAGTTAAATTGGAGTTGTCGTACCAATTCGAAGTTTTCGAACTCACTTTTGAGCTCGAAAAAGGCTCTTATAAACATTCCTCATAGCCTTTTCAAAATCCAAAGGCGTTAAACGCAACTTTTTCCACCGTAATGTTGGTTGGGATGGGGCAATATGTCTTTTAAACGTTATCGATAGTTTTTTTTAAATCTTTATTTATTTAAAGGCTTTTACTTTACAAAGGTACGGTAGGTACAAAGGTACCTTACAGCTTCATCATAACCTAATCTAATTATTATTACATGTAATTATAATATTATGAATACAAATATATTATTGCGTAAGTGTAGGAGATAGTGATGCAGCAACCATTTCATAAATCAGTTTCGCTTCTGCCTAATTTGGTGTAAATAATATTCTAATGAAAGCCCCAACATCAAACATATTAACTTTTAACTCCCGCATCACTATCTCCCTCTCTCTCTTGTTTTTTTAACATTCCACGAGCAAATGTTTGACATATTCGACTTTATTACGCACTTGGCAATTAGAGGACTCGACTTTTTTCATTAAGTGTCGATAGTTACATGAGACGATTCATTTTGTAAGTGATCTATCTAGAAACTTAGTTACCGACATCATTTTAATTTTAATTCGTAAGATTCGGCTGCTTGCTCGATCGATCAGTGCGATGTTTTTTTGTCATCAAAACGAGACTTGTTATAATGACAAAAAACACATCGAACTGTATTCAACACAAACATAATAATATGTAGCAAAGTGACAACACCCGTTTTAAGTTAAAGAAAAAACAAACAAGTCACAAACGATATCGATATTAATCACTATCGATACTTCAATTTCTATCGACGAATTTACATCTCTACGCTAAAGTATCGTAGATCGTAAATCTCCGTTTTTCCTCGCCGAGTGAGGGTCGACAAGGATTGTGCAGACCTCCAAGGAGTTAGAAGTCGCACCTGGCACTCTGAGCCAGAATTAATGGTAGAATGGTGCACTCCCAATTCCGGTTAAAATCTGCATTAGCAAAAGAATTGTGGTGCGGCGATAAATCTAAGAAAAATTTTGAATTTTTAAGTTATTAGTTCTCCATGAGTTATGGTTGTAGAAACCAGTTGAGGGAAAGTTTTTCTATTTCGGGTTGTTGGCGAAAGTTCATTGAACTTTAGCTTGGTTTCAGAGTTTATTTTATATTTAACCTGTTTCACGAGTAGGTATTTTCCAATTATTATAAAAAATGCATTATAAAAATGAGCCATTACAAATACCTACAAACTTTAGCTTCTACTCTTCTTCAATATTTAAGACTCATTGTCTGCTTACCGTTTTCCCAACTATGCTGGGTTCAAAATGAATGGCATTGTTATTGTGTTAACCAATTAGCCTGCAGGTTTTCCTTGATACTTGCATACCGACTTATCATTACCCGAATGGATAGAATAAGAAATGAGTTTATAGAGAGAAATGAATACACAACATTATTTTTAGTCTATGCGAAACCTGAATATAGTTTGTTCAGAATAAGGAACTGAATCGATTTCAATAATTTTTACACCATGTTATATTTTGTCCCAAAAATATTTAGTGTGATGGAAAATGTTATCACCATTTAATTACTTACAATAAAATCGCCGTACGGTTAGATTAGGCAGTAGGTAACTGCCAAATTATTATCAATAAGCGCAAGACGACCCTGGAGGCGCGGGGATGCCGTTAGCATGTTTTTGTACGGACAACCCGGTAACATAACAACCTTATAACTTTGTTATTTTTCATGATACAGTTTCGAAATTTTGTACATAGATTCTTTACATAAAAATACTAGACACGTGTTTCGGGTTTCACATATACTAAAAATAATGTTTTATAAAGTGATACCGGTAACTGAAAAGTTGTGTAAAAAAAGGTTGTCATGGTATGGGCATCTGATGTGGAGGAATGAGGGAAATGTCACCAGGAAAGTTCTGAGTATGCATGTGGATGGCTATATCAGTAGGGGAAGACCAAAGAAACGATGGATGGACTGTGTGAAAGATAATATGGCTAGAATGGGAGTGACTACCGAGATGACGACTAGAGAAGTATGGACAAAAGGGACATGGTTCGCCGACCACAAATAAATTGGGATAAGGGCAGGAGAATGATGACTCATTTTGACAGTTTATCAACATTCATTGCATTATTTACTTTGTTGAGCAGACAAATTTTTCGAACATTATGAAGAAAAAAATTAAAAAAGTGTTTATTCAGATTATTAATATAAAGACATAATATTTACTTCTGCCAAACTGCACAGCAGTTTGTTAGCAGACGTAGCTCCTTTTTTTGTAAGTAAAGTTTAATTTTTGGTTGTTTATAATGACACTTTTTCACATATTATATGTATAGGTTAAAACTATCTTGCATTCTAATTTCTAAACATACAAACAATTTCATTTTTGCCTTTTAAGTATCCTCTGCAGCGATGCTTTCACAAAACATATGAAAGAGCTTATGTATTTTATTTTTAAAGGAAGTTTTTGTGATACAGTTGTTTATATCCACTGGAAGGTTATTAAAAATCGTGGGACTAAAAAAATTTTACACCTTCGACCATAATAATTATTACAAGTGGGCACTATAAATCTTTTCATGTTATTAATCCTTTGAGATCTTGTGCGTATTATATTGTTTTTAAATTCATTGCTACCATACTGTTCTAAAGTTACTGACAACACTACCATCTCATGGACCGGCAGCATTTTACGTCCCAAAAATAAGTCTTCGTAATCACTACTTTTACAACGGTTTTTTGTGTTTTTATCTACTAATAGTTTCATGAATCTGATTTGCAATTTATTTTTTTTATCCAAATATGTCAAATATGTTTTAAATGTGTTACCATAGCAAATAATATGAAGCAATGGATTAGCAATGTGCTTCAAAATAATTCAGATTGTTATCGAAAGTGTGTTACTCAATTAGGGTGCAGATCACACCCGTATAAACGGCCGTTCATCATTTGTCTCTAACAACTCATCAATCGGGATCGCAGTTATTCGAACGAATACAATTTAGAGAAAAAAAAGCCTTTGTCTCCGGCACAAAGCAATTACTGTGTAATTTGTCACTGCTCCCATCCACAATTTGATTTCTTTAGTAGGGGATTAGATTGATTGATTAGCCATTTTAGCTTCCTCCTTCGTAGGCACCGGAACTATCTTAAATGACTGTTAGATTAAGATTGGCTGTGTTCCCAAAGATATCTGGGTCGTGGTGAATACTGGATGGCACTGCCAAGAAAAAATGTGTTACAAAATTACGGAGTAGAAGAGAATTTTTGGGTTTCAATTAATTTGAATTTTCGGAGTATCAAATTTGTGATAGTTACTATTTTTATTGGACGTGTTGGATAATGCACGTCAATAAAAAATAATGGGAACATAACGTCCGTGCCGAAAGAAGTGCATCAAAAAGAAAATTATTCATATTCGGGTAAAATAAATATTGCTTAACACAAAGAAGATTATTTTACAAAACTGTTACAATATTCATAACCTTAAATGTATTTCTCTCCATAATCCTTAATACTTAATACCGTGAGACCATATAAATTCACAACTGTTGCTAAAAGACAGTAAAAGATGCACGCCAAGTAATTACATAGCCATAGGCCCTTAAACACATACTAGAAACAAAAACGGAATGGGCAATAACTTTACGTGTAAATAGCTTACTTTTACGACTGTTAAAATATCTTCACATTCATTCCTTGCAAGGTGTGCGCACACTTGGAGGCGTATTAGCACTTGGTATTTAAGAAATACTTGCGAATTCTCTGTGATACATAGCAGCTCGAAATAAACCTCTTTATGGAGGCCGTGAGAGGCTTTTGGGGTAGTAAAATCCTCCACAAAAAACCGGTCAAGAGCGAGTCGGACTCACGCACCGAGGGTTCCGTACGTATATATGATGTTGATGATTTTTGAAAAACTGTGCTATTTAGAGACATCGTTTTATTTTTCCTGTAATATTTACATAAACTTCTATCACTTGAGATACTGACTTGAGATATCCAGGTGTGACAGACAGACAGACAGACAGACAGACTTAGTCTCACCATAAGGGTTCCTTTTTACCATTTTGGTACGGAATTCTAAAGATGTTAATAGAAATTAGAAATTTTTAAAAGGCCAAATTATTTGGGGCCAAATTATTTATTATCCAATTTATTTGGGGTCAGCACAACATGTCTTTTGCCCATACTTCTCTATAGGTCGTCATCTCGGTAGTCACACCCTTTCTAACCATATCATCTTTCACACAGTCCATCTATCGTTTCTTTGGTCTTCTGCTACTCTCATAGCCATTTACATTCATACTCAACAATTTCCTCATCACATTTAACTCAGTCCTTTGCATTACATGCTCTTATCATGACAACCGAATTCCACATAACTTTTCAGTCACCAGTGCCACTTTCAGACCTATAAAGAAATCAGAATTTGATGCTCAACTTAACATGTTAACTCTAATAACATCGTTAAAAACACAAGTAGGTAATCAAGAAGATAACAAAGTTAGTAACAGAAAGAAGAAAGGAAAGATAAAAGATTAAAATCACGTGCAAGATTCAATTGAAGGCAAAGTTGTAACAACTTTGTCTTTGCAAAGTGATAACATTTCTATTACGGACCGAGCTGATAACGGAGTCGGACCAATTAGTGAGATTGACGCTTTGGTTACTAACACTTTGATTCCAGAACTTAACTTTGGTTATATTCTCGTATCTTGGAGTGGTGGTCTAATTTATGAGATTAAAGCCCCAATTTTGGATTGAAAGGGAATGGTATACCTACTAATTAATGAATGAGAATAATTTACTAAATTATTAATGTAATAGAACACAAGAATTAATTAGATGTACATGATAGAAGACCACATATTATGTCAAGTTGAGTAAAAAAGATCCAGCAAATAAAGCAGTATTTGCTAATAGGATAGCTTTACTATCTGCTGAATGTTTTGGCAATATTACTACAATTTCTACCTGGAATTTATTCCTAGAACATAATTAAGTTACCCAACGCAATATCCACAATTTGAAGAGAACATTTCTTTTTTTTACAAGGAAACATTCTGAGGTACAAATACTTGGAAACCAGCCAGCAATTATTTACCTTACCTTCCCGCTACAATCTAACTTTAGGTGTCTGCAAGTAAAACGTAAGTTATCTCATAAGCCACTATTAAATCTAGTACAATATTTGTCCGATCCTAGTCGTAATCGACATCCAACAGTTTAGAGCAAAGCAAATACACTGAGGTAGTATTAATTACTCCACTGCGATTACATTTTAATAATAAACTTAGCGCAAACAACGTCAACGAGAATGAGGAAACTGTTAAACCTATCCATAAAGCAATCACAAGGTTTGATATTCTACAGCGAAAAGGACAAGTAAAAATGAATCTTTATCACAAGTATCATGGAATAAAAGCCTTTTAAGCCCCGCAAAATCCGACGATGGCCTGCAAAAAGGGAAGACAACGTAGGTTAATTTGAATCCCCGCGTTTGTAAGCCGAACAATAATTGGATTTGGACGTCCAAGTTGACAGTTCATTTCGTTGTTTCGTCCCCTGACATGTACCGTTAAGATTATGAAAAGTTATTATTTCAGAAGAACCCTCCCTTGGTTAATTTGGATAAGAGCCAATTATAGAAACGCCCAACTTTTTCCTTTTTGAAACTGAGTTAGGTGTAACGGAATTTTGCAAGGCAGATTTATGTTGTAATTTCCTTCAGAGGGGGACAAACGCTTTGAGTTAGTTAACTTAAGCATCGTCTAATTAGGTACTTTTAATTCAAATTGGATCAACTCTCGACTCAGACTCGTAACTTTCTCGCGAATCGCGCTCGGCAAAACATTGCCGACATAAAACAATCACAGCGAGACGTGTAATTATGTAATTATTCAGGACAAATTAAAGTTCGGGGGAAGGGTGACTTGTCAAGTGCGCAAAAACGGTAGACAGGCGAACAACAGCGGTTTTTGTTTCGGCAATAACAAGGGAAGACAAAAACAGTGGCATCAAAATGTATGACACTCAACCGGCGTTCGTCTCACCAGTTTTTGCAAAAGTATAAAAACTTTGAAGGGATTGTAATGCTTGGACTTAAGGATCTTAAGTGATTTTCGTGGTATTTAGTTGAAGAGTTTGCTAAACTTTTTCCTTGGGCTTAATTGTTTCGTTATCTATATTTTTTTGATGGGAAAGTTTTGTTTCCCTATTGTTCATTCCTAATGTTAAACAAGACTCTTCTACTTTCCTCGTTGTAACTTGTATCAGACGAACCATTGTGTGACCTATCAGCCGTATGTGTGATATTGATGACTTAAGGAAATTGAATGAATGTCTACAACCATTAGCTTATATCAAAATCAATGGTTACATCGAATCGTATTGTAGTGAACACGCTCCATCAGTAAATAATGATTTATGAACTAACAAATAAAGTTGATGGGACAAATGGCTAATGTCGATTTTTATCTACAACTTATACATCAATACCCAACATAAGACAGATAGCTGTAAGGAAACAAATCTTTAATAAAACTCGAGATGAAAATGTTCAGCGAAAAATAAAAAGCTTAAAGATATTAAAACAAGCCAACCAGATTAAAATAAAAGCGTTCAAGCAACGAATCTTATTTTAGAGCTCTCGGGAAGTGAAAAGTTGCTACGGAAATAATCCAATCACGAGCAATAAAGAAGGGCAAAGGGAAATTAATACCAATGCTGGCGACAAAGTTGATCTTGTTCGTCTTGACAGATGTCTGCGAGATGAAATATTGTGTCGACAAGATGACTGGAGACAGTTGAGAGACTTGTGAGAGACTTAATTCAGACAACTACTATAATAGGTAGCATGGTGAATTCGTTTGTAGACACTTTATGTATAATGAGATCTTGGATTTGTATACGAGCGACATGCTAAATGAAAAGTAGCTGTCAGTAGCCGGTGAATGACATTAAGACGGATTGCAAGTTGCAACTTATATTGAGCAAAATAAAGCCAATACATAATTAACTGCGTTCCTTACCCACCCTTCCACAAAGATAAAGATATACGGTCTTCGGTGACGCTTCAGGCCATAAATTTAATTAAAAAATTTGATTCCGGCGCTAAAAACGTCGTTATCCTAAATAACTAAATTTTCAAGTGGACACCTCAAAATTCATTAATAAGATAGCAAAGTAATTTTAAACACGAAGATCTAATTCTTTCTACGATTAGAAAATAAACATTAAGAGAACCGGCTGGCAAAACACACATCAAATGTGTATTATACCAAAAGATCACGTTTAGCCAGTTATATGGCCACCCAAGATGAACAATGTTTCTGAAGGTTCCCCATATCATAAAATCTTTCTTTTTATCGAGTACAAGTTCGTATAGGCGTAAGGGAATGAGATAGATTTTACACCCACTCGGTTAGTTTCGATTGTTTTACGATGCCTAATCAAATACTAAGTGCATATTTGCTTCAGATATTGCAAAATTTACGAGCTTTGTACCTGAGTGTTTATCTTGGACATTAAAGGCTTCGCTTCGATTTGTTTTATTGTTTATTTCTATTAGTGGTCGGACATGGCATAATACATTTAGCGGGAGTGTGCTTAAATAAAATGTTTTCTGTAAGTATAACTGTTGTAGTGTCCGCAATCCTATCTTTTGCTTCTTTTGTTGGCAGCGAGGTTTAAATTGAGTCAGATTAAGGTGGCATCAATCTTATTTAAACGCAAACGTTGTATGCAACAGTGATTTATAAAGCTGTTTTCCCCAGAAATAAGTCCAATTAACATCATACTAGAGAATTTTCTATAAATAAATTCGCGGTGCTTAGACATTCGTTGTAAAACGTCATACTTGATATGTTTATTTAATATATACGAATAATTCTCCGTGAATTATGCGTGTGGGCAGGAAGACGGTGTTAGATCGGATATTTATTGTGATACTGCTCATCTATGAGAGATTTATTAAAGGTGGGATGCTGGAGTTTGGGGACAGCTTGTAATGTGGTGATAAATATCGACGGGGATTGCTGTTGATGACAGCGAACGCTGCTGTGGAAGGTCTTTAGGCGTGTCAAGCTTGTCTTCAGACCATTTGACACTGGTATAAAAAAGATAAGTAACGAATGAATAATCTGCTTGTCTGATGGTAAAGATTTTTTAACTTGAACATGGTTTTGGTTTTAAAATATTCAGCTATAAAAGCCATCATAGTTTATATGGAAAACATGGTAAAGATAGATAAGAAGGCGTTTAATGTGTGATAAACGAAATCAAAATTACAAATATGCAAGAATGAAGTAAAACATTATTCCAATCTCAGTAAAAATCAAACGTAGTTAATGATAAAACTAGTAGCATTATTGACGCGACCATTAGTACTAAACCAGTCGGACTTCAAAGATGATCAATAAAACTTTGCCAGCAGACATTTATTACTGATTCCAGCTACTTAATATCTGAAATGCCATAAAACATTACTGGACAAGCAATATCAATTAAACAGTACGTTGGTTTGAGCCAAGGTCTAAGAAAGGAATGTTTATTAAATTGAAGAAGGGTGTTTGAGTAAAATGAAGGAAGAATTTTACGGAGAATTGTTCCCGAATAGATATTTATACAGAATTTGGAATATTAGTAAAGGTAGTAGGTATATCGTGCTTCTTTTAATCATGGAGATGATTTCACTAAAGTCTTTTCATTATAAAGTTTTGATTTATGTTACAGCTTCTTATTACTGATCAACGTAAATATTGATTATATGTAAATGATACTATGATAAATAGTTTCGTAGGTAAAGATAAAGTTCTTCAGTAAATTAAAGCTTTCTTCGAAACAAATGTACGAGGGGCAAGTGTCACGTCGAACCACTTTTAATGCTATCTTAGTTTCGTTCGGAATAGCTCCACAAAGACATGTTCAATGGTCAGAACATGATCACATAAAATGGCCAGTAAACTTTCAGACACCATGTCACACATAAAACAGAACAATAAAATTTTTACAACTCCAGAAACATCAAAAGGGATTAAATTTATTTGCTGAAGCAAATTTCACTAAAGTATTTGTTGAAACAATTAAATTGGATTTCGATTCTGATTTATTTGAATACTTTTGAGATTGATTCGGGTGGAGTTTAGATTTGTAGATTAATTGATTTATGAACTTCTATTGATGCTTTGAGATATTGATGCATCTACTGAATGCAAATTTAGTATTTGTAGATGTTCAATTCTAAACCTAAATCATGTTTAATATTGTTTTGTTCTAAAGTGGTGATAAAAGTTGCCGTCGGCATTTTTATTATGCCTATCCAACTACGTATATAATCGAGAGAGAGATTCGTTTTCAGTTAAGATTTTATTACACAGACACAAAAATATAATGAAAAAGTCTTTCTATTAAGATTATTTATATTGTTGTTCCTATAATTATAATTTGGACGTGTTTTATTTATTTCTTCGCTTGGTCCTCAAACATTATTTGAAAATATTTTTACTTGCTCTTTCGTAATAAGCTTAATTATAAAATTCTACACTACTTCAAGTTCATCATCATCTTGGAAATAAAAATGCTTATAGCCACTATTATTTTGTTAGGTATCTGCAGAAAGGTAGATGAACACTGCTAGCCAACTTTAAATTTTCACAATTTTTTGCCGCAAACAACACAGAACCTAAAATAAAACTGTGTTATTTCCCATTACCTAACTCTAATCCACAAAAACCAATTACGGTAATTACCAAAGAACCAATTCGTCGCTCGAATAAATCGCAAAACCCAACTTAGCTCCTCGACAATTAGCAGAACACACAGTAATTAGCAGCAACGGCGTGACAACGGAATTTAGAAACAATATTAAGCCCGTATTGATCAGCGACAATACAAGTTGTGTTTTACCTACATCAATTTTATTCCTAAAACTACACCACTAAAATACACTCTACAACAGAAGAGATAAAGTTCAAAATCGGATCATGTTTAAAGCTTTGTGTCGTTTATCGTGACGTATTGACAGAATGAGGACAAAACTAACGACGGAACAGCAAATATTGGTTGCTCAATTAGACAAATGAAATTCAATGAGGGACTAGCAATGACACACGCGACACATACGGTTGTAATGAGGGTAGATTTTAGTGTTGTTGATTTTGGTGCAAAGAACATATTATTATTATATTATATAGCAATACCGTCAGTGACTTCATATGGTGCCTTAGATTAATATTTTTTATGAATCGGACTGAATCTGAAGAAGTTAAGCCAACATCTCAAATTATTAGTTTAGTGTTAAAATATTAATTATTAAAACTATAACAACAATTTAAACTAGAGCCAACGATTGGAAACCATATTTAAAATCAGAAATAGCTTAGCACTATTTCAAAAATAATTAATTTCAATTTTATCTTCTCAACGCTCCACCAACTAGTCAGCTCTTACAAATTTAAGGGTACACACTAATTCTAAACACGTTGAGAAAACAAACATGCTTGAATACGAGGGTGTTATGACATGTGTCAGCTGCGACCGTGTCGGGCCACATTAACAATGTAAAACGATGAAATATTCTCCACTGTTTTCTATAGACCCATTTTATTCTGAAACAGAATGAGCGAACAGTAGGATTTGTGGATTTTTTTCATGTTTTGGGTTATGTTAACTTTGGTCTTGAATTAAATAATGAAGATTGGTTATTTCATAATTATCATTTAATTTTTGCCACACTAAATCGTTGTCTATCATGATTGATAAAAATGATAACCAACCGAGTGTAAATTAGACAATAATATTTAGAAAAGTTGCATTATTAACTTACATTAGCTAATGCAGAATACACTTAAAAAATAATTCCCCTATGGAATCAACTTTACACCACAAAAAACAACCCAGTTAATCAATACCCAATAATTTACGAAACCAACGAAAAATAAACATTTATCCACGTTCCGTATCATAAAACAAGCGAAGGATATGAAGTTATAATTCAAAATTACAACAGGCTAGCATAGAGGCCGACTTTATTTAGTCATTACCAATTTCTGAGCCTCATTACCTGTTCTTTTTTATGGGACCGACCAAACTATAGCCGCTGCCCACATTTACAAAAAAAAAAAACGACAGATGGAAAGATAGGTACGGAATATAGGGAACGGACATTACGAATTATCTTAATTTTGATATGGGTTACAAAAGAGTGTTAACTCGCGACATATGTGTTGTAACGGTTGCCGGCTTAGATAGCATTTATATCGTCGTTTTTTTTCTTTAGAAAATTTGACCGTGACCAGCTGCTAATGTAATATTTTGATTTAGAAGATTAGCATTGTATTTTAATTAGGATCCGTCAAAAAATGTGGTATTTATTAAGAACACGATATCATAATTAGATTAAATCTGTTAGTGATTAGCATAAATGTCTAATTAGTGTTTATTTATGATCATTTTCTTTTGGCTTCGTTAGTTTGGTTTAGATAAAAGTTTCTGTTGTGCCTTTATTGATTTACTTTTTCATTCCTGCTAAGTGGTAGTAGAAGTAAGTTTCTCGTAAGTACTTAGATTATGATACTTCCAGTGTTATTCTTGTAAGCATAATATAATCATTTACTTTCTTATCCAGTAAAACTGGCCCCCGTAATCTTGCCCCCTTATCTAAGCAACACTATTGACAGTTGAAAACTTAAAAACTGTAACAAAACGTAACGACATACGGTGGTCATCGATAAAACTGTCCTTCACAAGGGCAGGGGCGGGCACCCAACGTTTCTGATGATGTCACAAAAAAATAAACAGGTACCAAAGCCTTCGTTAGCGGTACGGATACACAAAGCGAAAAAACTGATACGAATCTATATATAATTTCTAAGAAGTCACAGTGGGACTTGATGCGTTGAAATTTTTGGTCACCGACGAATAATTTATCCTTTACTGTTCACACCACGGGTCGTTAGAATGAGTTGTCAAGACTATTTGACGGCTTCTAGATTACCGATAAAGTGAATTATAGATAGTTTACTATGCAAGAATTCGGAGATACGGAGGAGCGGACGCCAATGGGCCGTGTAAGCACTTAAATTATGATGAAGTTTGCTTGAACTACTGGTTTTGCTTATATTAAGTTTCGTCGTGTGAGAAAGTAGGCGATTGTTCCAAAGAATTGCTCCATGAGACTGATATTTACTTTGGTTTTTCTAGTTTAACTTAAGGCACAAAATGTTTTTCTATCGCTATTAAAATAGCAGTATCATCACCAATGTTAAGCGGTTTCTATCAAAATACTCATCTCAATGTTTGACTCATTGTTAGCTGGCTTTGTAAAGGAGGCACGGATATTTTTAATCTTTTATTGTATTTCTATACGTGTCACCCAAACAGATTTTATGGCTATATCATATAATCGCAAATGTCCCAATGTAATGCGGCAAAAATTCCAACATTTTTGCTCGACCGGCACTATCAAAAGATTCTACAGATATATTTCCAGAAACTTTTGTCCACTTCCAACTACAAATCGGTTCCTTTAAAACCGAGGGATGTATCCAATAAATTGAGATGTCTCACTATTTTACTAGCGTTCAAGTTATTGTCACCTTTTTTTTGGTTCAGGTAAAATCTCGCCCATACCATGTGGTTGAGATTGAGTTTCTTACAAAAATGATTGATGGAGTTTCAAATTAGTAAATCGATGGTATCTGTACAAAAACGGTCTGGAAGTGTTGATGATCTGTTTAAATATGATACACGTCAGATGATTATGACGATAATGATATTATTAGTAGATGGAGCATAAAGTAATGATGCTGCAAACGTTTTTGCGGGAAATCTTTATGCAATCATTTGTTAGGAAAAAAGACAGATATTCATAAGTCGCTGTATTATTTACCGAACTAGTAATAAGATTGATTTTATAAATTAAATTAACATCCTGTGTAGGTTTTACTATAATATTTCCATGTATGCATTTTCTCACAATAACTGTATCCGACAATATTTTAAAATACAAACAAATTGACTTAAACAGACAAATTGTGCCATACATTATTTTACAATTCCATTTCCAGTGACATTTATACTTATTGAATTTTGAAAATGAATATAAAAAGAAAGTTTCGATAAATATCTTGTTTTACGATACCAAATTTAAAATACCTAGCTACCTATTTTACGAATGGCGGTTGGAGTAGAGACAATGATCAACACAAAAGAGACTTGACAGCGGGAACCTTCTCTTTGGAGATAAATTAAATGGTTTTATTCCTATTGTTAGTATTTTACGATACGAGAGAATCAAGTACAGACGAGGTAACATTTCTGCGGTTATAGTCTGCTCGTAATATAGTGGGAAAGGCATCGGATGAGCCTTTATTAGGATTTTTCCTTTTACGGCATCAGTAGCACTTCGGATGGTTGTAAATTGTAATACTAGATTCAATGTTACTGTCGCAACTTACCAGTACAAATAACTACAGAGAATTGTAGTATCAATAATTTCGGATTAAAAGGATCATAAAACAGTGAAGTTTTGAGTGTTCATTTCACTCTATAATGATCGGTTAATAACCACTATAAGCTCAAATGATACGTTTGCCAACTACATTTCTGAAACAGCCTTACATTGTACTTTACGATAAAATATTTTATACTTTTCTGATTATCTCAGTTCAAAACTATAACCTTTTGTTGCTTCAGCGTTGCTTGAAAACGGCTCGTCTGTGCGAATTTAAAATCTCTTCCATTATCCGACATTTCAATTACAAGCATTCATTGTATTTTGGACATACTCATCCATTTTACTATTATGCCTAGAATTATCATAAATACTCAGGGTTCTCCTCTTAAAACATTTTCTGACGAAACAATGGGTTTTTGTTTAAGACTTCAGTGAAATGTTCTAGTGAAAGGTATGTAAGGTGTTTCAACATTTAAAACAGCAAAGTTAATTTTATGAGCCTTGTGGGTGTGGAGATACAAGTTCCAAGGTTTTATACTTTGAGGTGTAAATGAATTTTGAAAACTTTGATTTAGTTACAGAGGTTTTAGCTTTTCTACATTCCTCACAAAATTGAGCGTTTGTCAGTTTAGCGAGAAAACATGATGGAGAGACAAAACTTTATAAGTTTTTACGATTAAAAAAAGATGAAAGCAATATTGAAAATAATGCAAAAATTGTCGCAGTTATTACTAGTAGATAATTGCCTAAGTGAATCAAATGATAAGAAATAATATAAGCTTTTTAATTATTTATCAAAGGAATAAGACTATACACAGCAAAGCAAAGAAGTAACCACGGTTAGATTCAGAAGGATGATACATCACCCAAATTCAATTAACAAAACTCAACTTTAACTTTTCGTTCCTTTTTAAATCAATTAAAAGGTGTCCAACATTCCTGCATGACCAAATAAAAACCGAAGCATATCAACAGCAGCTAACACGACCTACCCCAACACATGTCGACTAATGAATCAATTACGACTACAGTAAAACCGTACAATACTTTTAATCTCAGCTAAGGCCCCTTAGACGAAGCCCCTAAAAAAGATAATAAAATGGTAGCAAAACTGTTTTCTTACAGTCATCCTGACAAGTGGCGATGGTAAACAGGGTTTATGGTTCCGAGGGGTGAATTTTACTATTCATTTTTAGGGTTCCGTGGACTTTTGAACAGACCTATGGCTCCCATTTTATGTTAACAACAATAATAAATTAAATCTACACGAGGTCATTTAGTGTAGTTCAATCATATAGAATTTCAAGAATTTCAGTGAGACTGACTTTCGTAAAACTAGAAGCTATGTACTCCTGTACCTACATTGTTTTAAAATCCTTTGGTTTGCCTTCCATTTGACAAAATCCAATAGCAGTCGCTAGTGACGCTACGGTTTCATAGTCTAAGTCTACCAGCATACCGCTATCTTTAGCCTCATCTTCCTCATTTATTTTACTGCCGTTCTTCAAAGTAACCAAACTATCTTTCAACGGATATGCTGCTTAATTTTCTTTGTCATAATATATAAGGAACCGTCGACCAAAACACCAGGCGTGTTAGCCAAGTTTTTTTTAGTGCCTGTCGTAAACAGGGCGCTATTGAAACGTTACCAGCTTGTTTAGCAACATATGCTTGGCGCCACGCTCCTAAAATAATAATGCTTAGCGCCACGGTATAGTGCGGATTTTTTTTCCGTTAAGCAGAACATTTTGTTTTTGTTTCAAGCTTCTGTTTTAGAGAATATAGAAGTTCACACGTTACAAAGCAGATTTTCAAAAATCAATTAAACCTGAGAGGCAATTTCCGTATTTTTAAGAACATTCGAGATCTAATCTCGGTCTCAATATGTCAAAAATACCTCTAATTTTCCTACCTTTTTGACAATTTTGAGAGACTAAATTTTGAACGTTTTTGATTACGGGAATCGCCCTTCTGGTGATCCATTCTATTGCTGATTTTCTATTGATACTGTATTAATTTCTAAATAAAATATTTAAATAATATACTGCTACAATTTGCTAAACGTATGGATAATAATAATGAACTATCAAAGTTTAATAATAGTGCAACATATCCAAAAACACCCCTTGTAAATTACATTATGACTGAATTAACTAAATCAAATTCAATGCAATATTCTTTGTATTATTCATAATTTTGCACAAATACATTCGCAAATCGGTCTATTGTGAGCGAAACTTTTACTAGCATACAATGGAATATGACCCTTACTAAAAGTAAATAAGGTTGTTAATTTGACCCTAAGATTTGAATAGCGACAAGTTTCACACAATAGAAATTATTACCGCGGGGTACGTTAGACCATCTGTCGTATTTTTGTTTATAGTTATGAACTTTAATGACATTTTAGTGTTGAATAAAATACTGTTGTTAATGAAGCTATATTGTGTTAATAAAGGCTAAAATTCTCGAGTTGTATTGTCTGGATGGAGTTTGTTGTGTTGAGCTGAATGGTGCTGATCCATGCATCATGTTCGTGAACGGGTGCTGTCAGTTGGGACTGGTCATCTCTTAGCTGCCACGGCTTATTTTTAATTATTTTAGTTTTTTATTGTCTTTCTTTTGACATATGCATCGTTCTCACATTTATAATTTCAATATGAATGATGTAACCAATACTTAGTATCATTTTTAGGGTTCCGTACCAAAATGGTAAAAAAGAACCCTTTTTTTTTTTTTTTTTGGGTGGGAAATTATCAAATAACTTCTCCCGCTCTGGGCAGAGCGGGAGGGCGTGTCAGACTCTTACTGACTAAAACCCACCCGTGTTCCTTCATTTGCCTGTGTGCCAGGGCCACGATATCCCTTTCGGACAAACTCGCAACCCTGGCAGGCATTGGTCCTGACCGACCCCGTCAGTTGGTGCTGACATCTCTTTGAGGCGCGCGTGGAACACAACGCGCCGTCGACCCGGGCCTGGTCCTTATCGGACGGCGAGCTACCCATCGCTCGCCGTCCGCAAGCCCGCGCCTACGGTGGCCGGAAATCGGCTTGCAACTCCCGACGCCCGGGGCGTCTCATGCGGCGACTAGAGGCGCGAGGGCGCGAACCATGCCTCTCCCTCACACGTTCCGCCTCCTCCTTCGCGAGCATTACTGCTTCGCAGAAGGAGGTGACGGCCTCCCATGCACTCTCGCTCCGAACCATGGCCTGAACCAGTGCTGGACGCGAGAGATCGTCGCCGCCGATCGCCTCCGTGAGGACACGGCGGTGCTCCGCCCAAGCCGGGCAGATCTCCACCGTATGCTCCACCGTGTCCTCCGGGCGATCCACACAGTGGTGACACCCGGGCGTTTCCTCCCGCTTTATCCTGAACAGGAACCTCCCGAAACAACCGTGTCCGGTGAGGACCTGCGTCAGGCGGAAGGTGAGGACGCCGTGGCGCCTCTCCAGCCACTCCTCAAAGAGGGGACTTATCGCCACAATTGTAGCGTGCCCAGCGCTAGGTTGCGACAATCGCACTCTCCATGCCGCCATGAGATCTCGCCGGAGTTCCGTCTGCTGTACCGTGATTTCTCGCGGCAGCGGAGTTTCACCCCGGCGTTTCGCCTCCTCACGCCACTCCCAGATGTGCGCGAGGACTTTTGCCTCCAGATCCCACGGCGGCAGTCCGGCTAGGAGGCTCGCCGCCTCACGGGAGACCGTGCGGTAACCCCGTACCAGCCTGATGGCCATGACCCTTTGGGACGCGTTCAACCGCTGGGCTGGTCGCAGCCTCAGAGAACGCGCCCACACCGGTGCCCCGTAAAGGGCCATGGACCGCACGATCCCCACGTAGAGCCTCCGGCAGGAGGCGTTTGGGCCCCCTAGATTGGGCAGAAGCCGCTTCAAAGCAGCCCCAGCCCTCTCCAGTCTGGGAGCCAAACGTCGGAAGTGCTCCACGAAGTTCCACCGGCTATCGAGGACGAGTCCCAAGTACTTCATCGTCGACTCGACACCGATGTGAACTCCTCCCGCCGTTATCTGGGAACTCGACAGTGGCGCGTTCCGAGGACCATAAAAACACATGGCCTCGGACTTGTGCAAGGCCACCTCGAGTCCCAATTGCCGGATCCTATCGACGATTGTCGCAACCCCACGTGCCGCCAGTTCGGCCGCCGCCTCATGCGACCTCCCCTGCGCCAGGACCCGCGTACGGAACCCTCGGTGCGCGAGTCCGACTCGCTCTTGACCGGTTTTTTTTTAATTTAAAAGAGTGTCCGTGGAGTTGCATGCCCGTTCTTCTCCATAGGAACCGACTATTTGGAATGGGCAACTAGCTTTATATTTGTAACTGACCGACTTCTTGACAATTCAAAAGTGCCTGTTAATAGTTTAATTGAAATAAATGCTTTGAGTTTTTTGAGTTTCTGAAAATTAAAAAATAGTCCTCCAGCCCGAATTTCGGCCATGGTGACCAATCTCAGCGGAGACCAGCCTTGGCCCGGGAGATATTAAAGAGCACAAGTGTATGCGCAGACACAGGTGCACTCTCTCTTCCCACACACTCATAGTCCGATGGGACGGCAATCCGACACGACCGGAGAGAGATCAGGTGCAAGGCCAACGGCTTAACGTGCTTTCCAAGACACGGGGGTAACACACCGCCAACTTCCAAATTCCGGGCTGTTACTACGAATTTCTAATGGAAAAACCCAATAACACTTTGCTCGACCCGGGAATCGATCCCCAGGACCCGATCGTTAGTTCGTTTCATGCACTTGCGACCACGAGACCAACGGGGCCGTCGAATATTAAAATGAAGTATGCAAAGAGCAATTGTTTCGTACAATTGCTCTTCTTCTACTTCTTTAATATTTCTAACTTCAGCAGAACTGATCATATTGTAGTGTCTGGCTATATTTAGAGATTTCATTGAGAAGTTATTTTTGGAATATGCTTGGACACAGATTACCTACATAGCTACCTACTATTCTATTTACAAAACTGCCTTTGATTTATTCTTGTTCCGATGTATCAATACTTCTTATTTCTATTTCTGATTCATTTGAAGTATCAATAGAAAGTAGGTATGCTGGAATAGATTTCTTCAGAAATAAGCATCGTCTTTGTATGTATTGTTCTGCTGCTTTTCTTCTTGTATGTATATATAAATGTGTGTTACACAAAAATATAAAAATATGAGGAGATTAAAACAAATCACAATAGTTTGTTAATAATTAAATAATCTACTGTGTAGGCTTAAACCTCTTTAGCTTATGGCCATAAACCTTTATCATAGATGAATGATTAGTCATGTAAAAATCTTTAAAATCTTTTTCGAAAAACGAAACAATTCACATCACTACATTTATAAAACCCCCGCGCACCGCGTCTGTCTGTCTGAACGCGATAAACTCAAAAACTATCGAACGGACTTTCATACCGTTTTCACAAATATACTAAGTGATTCGTGAGGAAAATTTACGTGTATAATCAATTAAGGTTTTGTGTAAATTGGTTGAAATAAAAGGCTTCTACATACCGGGGCGACGTGTCGCGCGACGCGACGCGACACAAAAGCACCGCTCGTCCCGCGACACGCGGGGCCTTTGTGCCGTGTCGCGTCGCGCGACAAGTCGCCCCGGTATGTACGAGTAGAAGCCTTAAGACGATGATTGTTGAAGATGACGGAATGATTGGGAACTTTAATGGCGAGAGCCGCGTAAACCAATAGAGTTATATGAACACAATACATATATTACGGAATTATTTCATTACTTACCCGGATTAACAGATAGCGTACTTCCTAATCTCGGTAATACAGTTAGTGACCTGCATAACCTGACCCCTTTTCCCCGCTTCTTCTGAAGTACTGACGTACTTACGTTCCCGTGGTGTATTTTCCAACATCAACACGGGCGAAACTGTGGGCAAAAGCTAGTTACATCTATAACATTATGTACCTACATACCACACATCATCATATCTGACATGCTGAGCTGAGGCCCTTTTGGCATTATAATAATTGTTTTCTGTTATTTATAGTTTCATGGTGTATTTTTGCTGTAATGCCAATAAACGCATTTTTCTTTCTTTATTTTATTTTATATATCCAGTCCCAATCGAAAAGCTACTCTTTAAATCTCTTTTCTATATAGTCTGCCAACTATTCGTCGAACTGAATAAAACATAGCATGTGTGGCGCACAAAACGTATCAAAAATTTATAACGCGTCAAATCTTAAAAATGGCTTCCTTCGAATAGAGATGTATAAAATTAATTGTGTTTAACATCTGCCGCCAGCCTATTGTCCCTTTTTTTTGGTCGAAACGGTCAGGTTGGCCGGTTGGTGCTTAGGCTACTAGTTTTGGCATGGCTTTGTGTTTAAAAACATGTTGTTGATTAAGTTATTATGATTGGAAATATTGTGGTGAAAATATAGACTTTGTGCTGATATATATCCTTTGCATATATGATCCTTATTGCTTTCTGTGAATTTAGTTAGTATTCTGTGAAGCAAGGAATATCATAGACATTAAATATTATGCAGACAATTCGAATGCGTTTTTAAAAAGAATACAGGTTGTTTTCGTGGAAGATTCTTTTTTTCTTTTAAAACAACCATGTTCACCTGTATACCGTGCATAATATTTGTCTCTAAGCAGGATTAAATCTCTGCTACCGTAATCATTATCAAAGCTAAAAACTTCTTAGCTTCATCGTTATGTGCACTAATTTCGTATTCAAAAGTTATTTTTCGTAAAAAAAGGTTTAAACAGCTTATATTTCGTTTTCGATCTCCATTACCCGTTTAAATCGCGTTTTTAACATTTTCGTTTCAGAATATCTCAAAGCCCTAACATTGTAGTCTGCCAGTACTTTTTGCTGATTTGAAGGTATTTTCGCACTAGGTAATACACACAAAGCCAGGAATATCATGAAAATAATAATATTTTGCAGGCAATTTGAATGCGTCTTTAAAAAGAATACAGGCTGTTTTCGTGGAGAAAAACTTTTTTGCTTTCAAAACAACCATTATCACCTTGCATAATACTTGTCTCTAAACAAGATTAAATCTCTGCTACCGGTATCATAAAAGCTGCAAACTTCTCTGCTTCATCGTTATGTGCCCCAATTTCTTATAAACATGTTATTTGTCGTACGTAAAGGTCTAAACAGCTTACAGTTTCCGTTTCCGGTCTCCTTAACATGTTTCAACCAGATTTTTAACATTTTCGCGACAGAATTATGAAAGTTTATTTCTGTAAGTATATCTTTGAAGTCACTTTAACGTAATTGTTTTGGTCAATAGTTTAAAACTAGATGGCGTTGGCATTTTGTGGCTGACTGATCGCTGAGAAGAAATGCCGAAATAAACTCAGAGGTCTCTTTTAAAGTTCAAGCATTATATTATGAGGATTTTATGTGAGTCTAACAGTACCTTAGTTTAACAGTACTTTTTGCCGATTAGAAGGTATTTTCGCACTAAGTATAATAAACCTAAGTCTATGGAACGAACTGTAAACTTTTATGCACAATTTCGCTAACACATGCTAAGGTGTGCCTTGCTTCCTTTCACGTAAGTTAGAATACCGAGAACAGCTTTAATATTTCGAGTGAAGCCACATGCTTTCCCATTTCATTAAGAATTGTAATCACTTTTTTACTTTGTTTTACCGTTTTTAAAGCGGTTCGTAACGTTTTCATCTGCTATATTAATATAATCATCGTTGTTAGGCTACAATTTAGTCACAGCGTTAAAAAATCTATACAAATAGTGTAAATGTGAAAGCAACTCTCTCTGTTATCTTTTCATGCCTAATTAACTGAACTGTACCTGACCACCTGACCTTTTGGTGGCGTCAGGAACAGGGTGTAAAGTTCGCTCATCCACCATAGAAAAGGGAGGATCCTCCGACCAGACGGGTGTTGTGTCTGGTGGGCAACTGCCCGTTGGGTCGGAGGATCCTCCCTTTTCTATGGTGGATGAGCAAACTTTACACCCTGTTCCTCACGCCACCAAACTGGTGACCCCGACGTGATGATGATGATGATGATGACGTCACGCTGAAGTAGTTGCACGAAGGCTGCGCTGACGTTCATACTCGAGGTCACCAGTTTAGAGGCATGAGGAACAGGGTGTAAAGTTCACTCATCCTCTATTGAAAAGAGAGGATCCTCCGACCAGACGGGTGTCATGTCTGGTGGGCAACCGTCGGGCAGTTACTTCAGCGTGACGTCATCATCATCGTCATCATCACGTCGGGGTCACATATACAACGCATATATACAACGTCCCGACATCAACCGTTGGGCAGCCCACCAGACTCAACACCCGTCTGGTCGGAGGATCCTCCCTTTTCTATGGTGGATGAGTGAACTTTACACCCTGTTCCTCATACCACCAAAACCTGACGTGACCTTTATAAGGTTATAGGCTACTATTCAATCGGTTCATATATCATAATCAGCCTTTAATTTTCCCATTGCTGGGACACAGGCATCCTCTCTTTGAGAGGGGGTGGGCATCTATCTACCATATGGGCCCAGTCTGGGTTGGTAGATGTCACATGTCTTCGATTTTTTGGTTCTAGGACATGTCGGTTTCCTCATTATGTTTTCCTTCACCGTTTTGAGAGCAGTGGTGATGAAATTATTTACACAAAGTAAATGCCTGGGATCAAACCCATGACTTACAATTCGTAAGTCTAGTTACTGTTACCACTGGTCATACATATTAAAGAGAATGAAATACAAAATACACGCAGAGGAAGCGGGGGCTAGAGTTAGTTAGTCATAATTATGGCTTTTCACGTTAATTTATTTAAAAAGCTCACCAATATCCCGCCAAGATTTTAATTATATCCACTGATTCTCACATCCATAGTCTCTTTGTATGTTGCCTCCATAATTATCGCTCCGTGCTTACACCAAACAATGTATCAGATTCGCTCATTAACATACGAGAAATCGATACCTACTATCGTAATTATCGAAAACAATGTTCGCTCTTGTGACGTAGTACAGATACGATCGTAAACTACCCGATAAGCAACTCAAAATCCAATGCTTATATTACATTTCAATTACCATATAAAATGTTCTTACAACCGCGGAGCAAGACCCATTGCGTTTGTACTGATAATCATCTAATCAGAGATCATTCAATAACTTTTATTCCAAGCCGATCAGATCTACGGTTGCAAAAAAAAATCAACTTTAACTTGGTTTCTGTAGAGTTTAAAATACACTGGAGGTACAACCAGAAACTTCAAATCGAATCCAGAGTGTTATCTCAAGTTCGTTCCGTCTCCAGTGTGTCACTGCTTGAAGAACATAAGCAATCGAATTTGACATTTATCTCTATTATCGTAAAGTTCGTTTTAGTTTGATACCGTAGGGGTTAAAATGACGTTCGTATTTTGATAGGGATGTGGAAAACGTCTACGGATTCGAAATTCGAAACGAAAACCGATGTCGATGTCGAGATGCTGCTCCGGAGTGATGTCAGTTAAAAAAAGATGCAGTACGTTCGGATATGTGTGCTTTATTATTTTTATTTTTCAATGGCTCTCAGTCATAATTAACAGTGATTTTTCGTGTCTTGTATCCGATTCTATTATTGAAGGGTTATTTGTGACGATAAATCTGATAATTGAAGCAAAAGATGCATCAATTGTAGGTATGGATAGAGATGGTTTTTTTTATTAATACTTGATACGGTTAATATTATTCGCTTGTTTTTATAGTAGACATGATGTTGATTAGAATAATAAGAAAACACTTGTCCAACAAGAGCTCCCTAATTCAAAACTAAATTCCCATAAAAATAAAAGAACAGTGAAAAAGAACATTCCGTAAGATTTATTACAACATCGTTACCACAATAAAGCTCCCATTGTTTAATTCGTAATTAAAAGGACTACAGATCATCGTCATCAACTGTCCCTTGATACCAATAAAAACATTGTAGAAACTTAACAACTTAATTACCTACATCTGTTAAACCTCACAGACGCAATTTACAATGCACCTTTGTGTCGTAATAAATTTTAGTGGAATAAAACTTTTGCGGTCGAAGGAGAAGAAAAAAGGTTTATAAGAAAACAAAGGGCAGAATGAATTAAACAACATAATAAGATTGAACACCTGCGGATATAACGTCTTCATTAAAAATGAAATAGGGACGTGAAACAGGTGCCATGATTGGTGCTGCGAAATCCGCTATGTCTGTTGATCCGACGTTCCAATGTATCCGTATCGTTTTGTTTTCTTTATCATTATTATGTATACTAAATTTAACTTCTGTTTCTTTTACGGTATCTATTTTATTTTAACTTTTTAGTTGATCTTTATGGTCAGCAATATGATGTTTGCCTCTAATATTACATGACCATACGAATTATCACATAATCAGATAAGTTTTGTTTATCTTACATTCCGATATCATTATTTTGTTACTTTATTAATATTATCTTTAGAAAGTTTAGCTTCGGCTTCGGCTTCGGTAATTAACTTTTAGAAAAAATTTCATACTTGCATTATTGTCATCAATGTTAGCATATTCTTCAATTTTAATAACAATTTCAACTACTACTCGTACTTCATTATATATATTTAAAATCTTTTCAACAAGGGCACTTTCTGAACTTGGACCAGAAAAGTTACATAGACGTATACAAAATATATAAACACCATCTCGATACAAGCTCGATTCAAATTCGCCCTTTACGCAGATCTAGGAAAGTGATGACGTAGTTTTCGTAAACGATGTAGTGGGTTGCTCGTTACTAGTTTATATGCGAAAGGTGCCGACTTGGTTCTAGTACTTTATGTTTTGTTCGCTTTTTACCTTTAACATCTACAATTAAAACGGTTTGTCTAAATACGTGAAGTGCTATGAGAATTCAAAGCACTGTTTCACGGATTACTCTTAGATTTTGTTTGATTCATCTAAATAAACAGCTTTCTTACTAATATTGGATTGCAAATAATTTTTAGTATGCTTGAATTTCACGCTGATTCAGCAATCATAATTGAAAATGTCTCTAATTTATTTTATTTTTTTACCACCTCAATCCTTCGAAGGCAAAGATTAATAGTCTTGTGACTAGTTTAGCCATATAAGATAATTATATGCTGTTAAATCTCTCATTTTTTCAAATTTGAATGGACTATTAGCAAGTAATTATGGACCATATAATTTATGTTCATAATTAACATTTTCTAGTATAAACTCGTTTATTGGTTGTGCTATTAGTAAAAAATATTCTACGGTGAATTTTATATGGTAATATAATTTGTTTTATGATTGCAAGAATCAATGAATATGGTAGAAATCAGAATACTAACAAGTCTTCATTAGTGGCGGAGCACAAAAACTTAAGACTTGATTAAAATTTATTGACGTTATTAGCCAAGTTTAGTAAAATTTACTTTAACGAAAATGCATCCTAAAAAACAGAAAACACTTTAAAATTAAAATAATTTGAAAAAGAAAACGAAAATACTTGAAAATTAAAATAATTTGCGGTTTTTGAGAGATACATTTACATTGGTCAACTTCTTAATGGTGCTGAATTAACATGAATAATCTATTAGATTCGTGAACTTGAAAACAAGAATCAGATATTATCAAAAAATAAATAAACAATTAACAAATAACACCAGTCTGCACACAACTTTACCTAGTAACCGTCTCAAAATCAATCCCACTAAGGAGAGTCAAAACAAATTTAATCCAGTTCTCTCATTTCAAAATAGATCTCGTATTACCACGAAGCCATCAGCGGTAATTACTTTGCTGCTGTTGACAGGGATGCCACGAAAGATGCAAGATGCCCGACCCAACTGACCTATACGTCAGGCGGACCTAGAAACATCTGTTAGGAAGTTAATTTTATTTGACATGGAACTAAGTGGGAGAGACTGATTTTAATGAAAAAAAGATGGTTAATTTCTGTTTTGTTTATATTAACAATGACAATGCTATAGCAAGTTTTTTTATTTCTCTCTCTCTCTATATATAACGCTAATCTATTGAACGCTATTATGTTTTAATATTGTAAATTGTCCTACATCTTAACCCTCTAAATCCTTCATCCATTTTGGGTATTGCATACCTATACTAAAATATACTAACTATACTTAAATACATTCATAAACTCACGCCTTCTTCCCATGGGGGTTGGTAGAAACTATGGAACGACACCTGCTACGATCCTTTCATATTCCTTTTGATTATTTTACGTATTATAATTTGTTATGCTATTAGGTATATTAACATAGACGAAAATTTGAAAATAATGTGTTCATCTATTTACAATCACAGCCGGTGATTATTATTCCCGCCCCTGTCAAGGACACGATTGGCGGGAACTTCCAAGATGGCGACCTGCCTGACCCTTAAGTCAAGCACGAAACATCTGTTTTGCCATGTTCGACTGGCTGGTAATAAGCGCGTTTGAATTTAGAACATTTTTATTTTTTTGGAAGAATTTTTAGCGGTGTTGCAGGTTTAGGGAATTCGTTTTATGTTCCTAATAATATTTGATTGTTGAATTTGTACAGACAAATTTGCGAAAATTGCACAATAAATGTATGGGACTGTTTTGGTTCCCGCTTATTTAATGCATTTATGTATAATTAGCTGCTGCCCGCGGTTTCACCCGCGTGGAATTTTCTAAACATATAAACCTTTCTCTTGAATCACTCCGTCTATTAAAAAAACCACATCAATATCCGTTGCGTAGTTTTAAAGATCTAAACATTCATAGGGACATACAGGAAGCGGGAAGCGACTTTGTTTTATACTATATAGTTGAAGATTATCCCATAACAGACAATAAGACCACTCAATTGAAGAAGTGATTACTATTCAAGTCCATAACATAACTACTACTCGTAATAGTAATAGTCCATTTATTTGTCAGAATGTTGTTACAAGGTTGTTACATATTTTTATAAAAGTTCATAATATTCTGCCGTTTCCGGCGGCGGCGTACAAAGAAAGAAGCAGATCCAAATAGCTGTGATAGTTACTGGCAAAATATACGGAAATATCTCTTTGCTTGCATCTAGCAACACTGTGTCGGTAGGATGCAAAGACTCATGGGACACTTTTTCTACCTAAGAATTAGTTCCCAGAAACTTAAGCGGTTTACGATGATGTGCTGTCACCAAATTTTTTGTCCACATAATTGATATAGCTAAACTATCCGCCCACAGTGGTGACATTTCGTCGTAAACTAGAAAAACCTTTAGCAATGCGATTTATCTGATGCTAGAGACAAAAAACTTTGAGTTTTTTTTTTTTGGATTTTAATTAAGTCATTTTCCTTTGGTATGTTGTTAACTTGAGCAATTTATTATTTTATTCATTCCAGCTTCTCATCAAAACAGAACTTATTATGATTGAGATTTTAATTAAGGGTAGGTAGGTACTAAAAACCGGCCAACTGCGAGTCGGACTCGCGCACGAAGGGTTCCGTACTATTATCTATAAAAAAGGCAAAAAAATCACGTTTGTTGTATGGGAGCCCCATTAAATATTTGTTTTATTTTAATTTAATTATTTATTTTCAAAGTGAATATATAACTAAATATTCTGTGAATATTTCAAGCGTCTACCTGTTGCCGTTATCAATATCGAGCAAACACGAACAAAAAAATCACGTTTGTTGAATTGGAGCCCCCTTAAATATTTATTTTATTCTGTTTTTTTGTATTTTTTGTAATAGCGGCAACAGAAATACATCATCTGTGAAAATTTCAACTGTCTAACTATCACGGTTCATGAGATACTGCCTGGTGACAGACAGACGGACAGACAGACAGACGGCGGAGCCTTAGTAGTAGGGTTCCCGTGTTACACTTTGGGTACGGAACCCTAAAAATAAAACAGTCAATCACTCCACAAATATAGTAATTTGTTTCATCAGACCGTAATCTCAAGTTTATTCAAACTTGGATCCCGGTAATGGACCAGAAACCGTCAGATAAGAAAAATGTACATAATCTTTTATAAAAATCATAAAGCAACCCATAAAGTTAATACAAAAGTATAATGGAGGGAGCAGACGACGCTTAATTTCCGCTCGCCTACTGTCTTTTGCCGACACTCAAGATGTATTCGAGAAACTTCGATTGTTCATCATTCTGTAAGCTTGTTTTCGCCCAAAAATATTTTGTGTACGACCCACGTTAGAGCAAGAATAATTATGAAAAGAATTTTCACGTTCTTTTTCCGAAAAAGGAATTGTTTGTAGCCAAGTATTTCGGACGATTTGCGCGCTGGGGTGCGAAGTAATTTAGGTTAACTAGCAATTTCCCGCGACTCTGTTCACACGTTCTACGGATAATTATTAGGTCACATTATATCCTTGTTGATTAAACCTGTACTTTGAGAAACTATCTAGGCAAAGATATAAAATGATGCGTTCGCAATTCAGTTTTAGAAATTGGTTCAGAAATGCCGTTCATAAATTTAAAATCTTTAGCTCTATATTATTATTATGCAAATACCATAAAGCTGAAGCGGAAACTCAAGAGCTAACAAGTTTAAATAATAGATGGAACCCTTGGGTATGGTAATCAATAATATCTCTTTGTACTTAGGTAGGTTAAATTTGTTACATAAGCCCAACTAACACTACGTACCTATTATTAACTGGTAAATCAAATTGAGTATAATATTGGTAGTGTATTACCTGTGTGTTATGTTATACATGGTGGCCATTTAGTCACTCACATCCGTCAAGGAGGTGATTCTGCGTAAAATACTGAACAACTTTCGCTAAGAAACTAAAATACGATACGTAAAAAAAAAAAAAAAAATCATAGATGCATTGAAATAATCTGTCCACTGTTGTATACGAGTTAGTGTGTTTTTTTCTGAGTCGGTTGATATTCATAGCGAACGTTGTTTAGTATTACGGGGAGAATTACCCCCTTGAAGAATGCAGGATTCTAAATCACCACCCTGTATATAACGCACGATAGGTACCTATATAAAACATTCAAAATCCAATAAGACATAATACTGAGTTGACTGTTAATTAAGTTTCAGCGGAAAATAGGCAATAACTGAACATAAGAAAAATGCTATAAATAAACATGGAGCTGCTGTAAGAGATAAAGTTGTAGTAAAGACCTATCTCTTAAAAGATAAAGATCAAAACAATCACAAAACTACTATAAAAGAACTTCTAGGCAGTGAACAACAAACAATTTTACAACACACTTTAATACTCCCACTCGTATTACAGACGCCCATTAAAGGCCGCAAATTTAACGTTCAAAAACGTATGAATAAAAATACGTTAGATGAGAATACAAAATTTTATGGCCTGTAAAATAAGCTGGGTGGAAAAAATTGGATTTATGATAATTTCGCTGGCTACTAATAAAAATTTGGGTAAGTCTGGCCTCTTGTTACGGGTGAATGTTTTTCTCTTACGAGGGCACTTTCGATATAATGTAAACTTTGTAGACAATGGGTAAGGTTGGTCAAATTCGTCGAAGAGGAAATTATTTTCATAATCATGTAGGCATATTCTGTAAAAATCTTACTGTGAAAACTTAAGAGGCAATAATTTGTAAATCAAACATATTCTTAAGGTAGTGTGTATTTATTTCGATTGGATTACAGAATATTTATGTTTCCGAATATATATTTTGAATGGACACTGATTTAAACAAAGGTTATGAGAAAAAAAAAAGGTTTTCTATACTTAGAAATGTTGAAATGATGATATCTCAATAAATAAATTATTAAATTATCTCGTCTTTATTTAATTGTTCTTTCAAAATATAATATATATTTGGGAACATAGATATTTTGTAATCCATCGACATAAATACACACTACCTTAAGAATATGTTTGATTTACAAATTATTTTGGTATTACGTTTGTATGAAACACATGCTACGCCGGCCCCATAAGGGAAGTGAGTTTGAAGTGAGCTGTCTTTCCACTTGATGCTAGAGAATGACTCTATACTTTGTTAGTTTTCAGTGAAACATTTTACAGAATAGCTCGGTTGATCATCATCGAGTTGAAAAAGCACATCATTACAGCAAAGGGATAATAATAATAACGAAATTAGAAGAAAGTAGTTGAAACATAGTTAATTTTGTTTTAAAGCAATAGCTAAAAACACTGTTGTACTACTTACGGAACGCAAAAACGAAAGAAAAATAAATTCTTAAAATGATTGAAATTAAAGATTCACAAGCGAGTATGGATCGTATATTTCGTAAAAGGTACAGAAGGATTCTGTTATATTTTAACATAATCATACAGACTCGGGGAAACTGTTAGGACATATAAAACACATTTAAAATAATTATTATTCTTCAAACGTTTCTCTAATCAGAAAAGTCGTATAAAAGCGGCGTACAATTAACTGTTGATTGTACGAAATAAAATAAATTGTATTATTATTTTAAGTGCCTGTTTTATTTAATATAATGAGTCGCTTATTACTTTTGAATACTGCCCCCAAGTGCCATAAAACAAATAATTTTATTCGGACTAACGAACCTGTTAACGATGTATCTCGAAATGCGACGGCATCTGAAAAGAAAATGGACAACAATTAAATTATTTTCCTTAAAAAGACATCATTATGATTTTTTGGACAGTCTTGAAAATTGTTGCTGTAAAAATTTTCGGACTTCTATCTATCTGTATTAAAATTTGTAGGTCTAAACTCAAGTATTTCCGGGACTACACCGAAATTATTTGTTTTTTTAATTAGTATTCTTATAAGCAAATACATCGTGAGTATGACTGTTCATAGGTAACAAGAGGATTTTCTCACTGCTTGTAGAGACACAACGGTTCCTAAAAGCAATGTAAAGTCTTCCAAATAATGCTTAAAGATTAGAATGTATTGTTTCAGGTAGTACATTTACCTAGTAACATTTCAATAACAGTCAAAAATATTCGTTTCCATGTCGTTAGCATGTTTTATTTACTCAACCTTTTGGCAGTTTGTTTATCATGTGTATATTTTTATACCAGCTCAATGATTTAAAGTAGAATTGATTCATCTTTAAATTCTTCTTGCCTTGCAAATACATAGAAGTAATACCGTATTTCCAAAGCTTCAACCATAACATTATTTCAAAGCGTTGAGCCTGACCACAATTGCGTACAAGTTATCGGTGATAGCTAAACCATAGTTGCACTCACTATAACTAACCAAAATTCTCGCCCCTCTAACGTTTATAATTTGATGGACGAATATTGTGATCTCTATGGATGAAATAATCTAGGTTTCCACTAAAATTGACTACGACTTAAGACTGTTCATGAAATTTGGTTAAGTGATGTAGTCTTATTGGCTGTCATTGATTCTTTTGTATTATTAATAGGCAAGTGATTATGTGAACCGACTATAATATACTCTTCTGCTATACATATATTGCAGCAGTAGACATTTATTAAGCCCAGAAAATCATATCATCATCATCATTCAACCGAAAGACGTTCATTGCTGGACGTATGCCTTGGCGGTGGCTTATGTCCAGCATCGTCACTTCGACCGTTCATATCATAATTATCTATGTATAATATTTATTTCCTATCTTGATTTCTACGTTAATTCAGAGAAACATCAGTTTCTGCCTAATTATCAACATTAAAAAGACAATTTTCTCTACTAACCGAAAATATGGTTGGGGCCAATGACAGAGCATCTTCCATGATTAGTAATAGACAAAAACATCCTCTAATGATACCCACTTGGATTCTCTTCACACGTTATTCCCATTACCTGGAAGATGCCCGTGAATTTCTATGTTTCCATCTCGTTCTGAATCGTAATTCCTAATATTTTTGTCTTCTTCTTTGTATAAGGCTTTGCCGCAAAGATCTTGTTTAACAATGTTCATGTGAAGAGTATGTCAGTAATACCATTTTTAGGTGCCTAAGTTATTTCGTCGCATGTTTTAACATTTTTAATATTCAACTCTAATTTTGTAAAAATCATGAAGTGATTAATTTTCATGGTTTTATATCTCTTTGAATTCTTAAATCTCAATAAAATAAAGCCTTCTTTCCGGGTTTATTTCAACATTATGAGAATAACTACAATAGTGAAGAAAAAGTTTTTCGCATATTTCTGACTAAAATGCAATATATTGTTAAATTAATCTTAGAAAACATTTCCTGAACCATAATGAAAATAATATACTTACAATTAAAAATATGACAAATAATCCAAAACACACACTATCCATTCCAAATCACTGTAAAAACAATCTACTATTTAAATTAAAAAACTTTCATTCATAAATCGTCACTTAAACTTAAATACACGAACTCGAACCACAACAAAACACACTTAACAGCAAAACCGAGCGTACGGCTACCCGCGACGAGGTTTCATCGCTTACTGGCGTTCTAGGCGTTCTCGCCGGTGCGCTAACAACAAAACGCACACTACTGCCAGTGTCTATGGTACACAAGGCTTGCGTATATGTTGGAGCAACACCTACAACGGCTACAACTTATACTTCTGACCAAAGACTTTGCTGTGTCCATCTCTGAATTAAGCAATTATGGTTAATTTCGAGGCTCCCCATATTATGTTGAGTCGTGTCGGCGAGAGAAATGTGTTATTTCGTATCATAATTTGTGTGAAGGCATCCGCTTGAGCAGCTGTGAATTATATGCTGTACGTGTAATATATTCGTTAGTTTTTCTATCTATTATTTAATTCGTTAGACGATTATATTAAAAAGATATAGCGGTTAAAAACTACATGGATAAAACTGTTCTGTGCTAACGAAGGACGCTTGTTTGGAGTTAATTGCAGTCTATACATGTTTTTTAATCTCTCTCGTTTTTTCTTCTTCTGCAAAGTTTGAAATTATACGTTTGTGGGTTGCTTCCAATTTACGTGTAGCAAGTTTTTTTTTCAGTTAAAATACGTTGACGTTAGAGCAGCAGTTTGTCTCTTGCACCTTAGTGACCTGTTTTACTCCGTCAACTCGCTGAAGAGCCGTTTCAAAGAATGTGTAAACTCCTTTGTGATAAAAACGAGTCTTTTTTTAATGGAGGGTTATGAAACGTTTTTTTACGTTGCTTGGTTTTCAAATGAAAGTTTTTCTCTAAAATGAAATTCCCATTTAAGCTCAAGACAAATCGAAAAGATAATCGAAACAAATGAAATATCAGATTTCATTCATTAATAGACACATTGTGTCTTACAAGGCAATCAAATAAAATCAAAAACCATCAAGAATCCTCTCACCCATCAATCATTCGATCGTTCAATCGTTCATTCGAAACCGTTGTCAATTCGAATTTAAATTTTTCGACGTTGAAATTTTAAAATAAAAGGAATATTAACACTCAAACGGCCGGTACAAATTTTAAATCATAAATGGTGTGATTAATGTTCGCTGGGTTTGTTCCAATGACACTTTACGTCAACGTTGCCTAATTTGATTGGACGTTTTGGTATATATTACAAGACAAGGCGGGGCCTATTGGGTGTAATTAAAAATCATAGATTGTTATCACGCCAACCAGCCAAGTTTCCGGTGGGTATAATTGTTCGGAATTCAGTTTTGGAATTAAATAAGTGTGTGTTGTGTGAATGTGGGGTGAAAGTGCGTGTTTTGAATTAAGAATAATTGGATTTGCGGTGAACGTGGGGACAGGAAATGCATGTTTTTTTTTTCATTATTATAATGCGTGCAGAAGAACGAGAGCAAACTGGTCAATAGACCACATAGTTTTAAAAACTTTGATGAAGTTTCTGTTACCTTACCCTAGATTTTATAGAATGATTTCTTAAATATCTTCTAATAAGGTATTAGTATCTTTGTCATAAACAATTAAACCTAACCATGTTGCATAAATTGTTGTTGTACGTGGCAAGTGAAATTACGTGGCGCAGAACCCAAGTTATTACCAAACTTTAGAAACTTTAACATGACGTACATTATATTTTAACAATGTTCCTTCAACGTTAATGTATGTTTCACCACCAAGCAACGGTGAGAATAAAATTACAAGTACAAGGCAAGTTTAAACGGGAGCCCTTATAGCGTCTTATAAAATAAAAGTCTTAATAATACTTAATGTTTTATTTTTATCTCTGAGATTTTCTTGCACATTGCGGTGTCTTGGTTGGAAAAAAATGGAGATGGTTTTAAAACTCACGGTTCAAGGAGTTCCTAGAAGAATTACAAGTGAATGTTGGCTTTGTATGGAATTGAATATCTGCGGGCCGAGCACGGGTTGCCCAAGACGTTTGTGACAAGACATGATAAATTATGTCATGTCAATTTGTACTAGCATTTTATGACAAATCAGTTTTACCGCTCAAACTGTGATAAAATGTGTGACTCAAGTCATGTCACAGTATGCCGTGCTCGCCCCGCTGAGATTCGGGTGTATCGCAATCTTGGCTAGTATTTCGTTTTAAGTGGAAAGTTGTTTGCTGTGGTGACTATTCTCGATTGCTTTACTTCTATTTACGAGTATGCTCTTTTTAATTTAATGTTTTCCACTTCTTCGTGTTAAATTCTTATTTACTAACCTCCTATTACCTCACGAACTCATGACCTTGCTTTCTTATCTAAGTTATGTAGAACCTTGACGAAAGCCATTTTTTATTTTTATTTGGGTGGGAAATTATCAAATAACTTCTCCCGTTCTGTGCGGAGCGGGAGGGAGTGTCAGACTTTTACTGACTAAAACCCACCGTGTTCCTTCAAATGCCTGTGTGCCAGGGCCACGATATCCTTTTCGGACAGACTCGTAACCCTGGCAGGCATTGGCCTTTTCGAACCCGGCCCTGGTCCTTATCGGACGGCGAGCTACCCATCACTCACCGTCCGCAAGCCCGCGCCTACGGTGGCCGGGAATCGGCCTGCGATTCCCGACGCCCGGTGCGTCTCCTGCGGCGACTAAGGGCGGAAGGGCGGGAACCCTGCCTCACCCTCACGCGTTCCGCCTCCTCCTTCGCGAGCATTACTGTTTCGCAGAAGGAGGTGACGGCCTCCCATGCACTCTCGCTCCGCCATGGCCTGAACCAGGGCCGGACGCGAGAGATCGCCGCCGCCGATCGCCTCCGTGAGGACACGGCGGTGCTCCGCCCAAGCAGGGCAGACCTCCACCGTATAAGGTGGTTAATTTTGAAAGTTGCCAAAATCGCAAATAGCTGACAAAATTTTCGTTGTTTGTAAAATATGATATATCGCTCTATAGTCCACTAAAATATTGATTCATCATAATCTGTCTAGACTTTTCCCAACTATATTGAGGTCGGCTTCCAGTCTACCCGGATGCAGTGGAATACCAGTATTTTACATTAAGCGACTGCCTATCTGACTCCACAACCCAGTAACTGGGTAACACGATACCCCTTGGTAAGACTGGTTGTCGGACTTTCAGGCTTCTGACAACCTGTAAGCACACTACAGACTATTTGTTTTTTTTGTGCTCGTGATTATATTGTAGATGTGTTTTGTGTAATGTTTACCTACTCGAGTTTATGTTTTCGTATGCACGTGTTTCTGTGACGAATAAAATTATTTTTCTTTTTTTCTTTCTAGTCGAAGATCTACACATGACAGTCGGGACCAACGACTTAACGTGCTTTTCGAGGCACAGAGGGGTAAAGGTATGTAATGTAAAGTGTCTTGGTATGTAAAGATGGTCACCCATCCACGGACAAACCGCAGCAAAAGTAGCTTAAACTGTGCGACTGTTATTTCTTGACCACAAGACCCCCAACTACTAAAATATTGATTATCAATTGCAATAATATTTCTATTTTTATCCAAACACCACATGGAAAAATAATAACAAAAATGGCACTACCCAATGATGTTATATTAAACAGATATGTTGTGAGCGCGCAATCGTGAAGACTCAAAAACGTCCTAATTGGGACGTATTTGTTTGTCTGTGATGCCTACATTCGGTGATTGGTGGCCAGAATAATGTGTGTGTGTTTGTTTACATTCACGCGCAATTGACAACACTAGCTGTCTCTTTTTTTCTTGTTGTTTTTATCAAGCCATCATTTTTACTTGTAGTGATATGTAAAATGAATGAAAAGTGGGTATGTGTGCTGCCGCTGCTGCGCGGAACACTTTTTCGGTTGTTTTGTGAGTGTATAATATATATCTGTTTAATATAATATCATTGGAAACTAGCCTAATTCTCCCAAACAATTGGCAACACTAGCTGTCTCTTTTTTTCTTGTTGTTTTTATCAAGCCATCTCTTATCTATCATTTTTATTACTTGTAGTGGAATGAATGAAATGTAAAATGAATGAAAAGTGGGTATGTGTGCTGCCGCTGCTGCGCGGAACACTTTTTCGGTTGTTTTGTGAGTGTATAACATATCAGTTTAATCTTATATATAAAATTCTCGTGTCACAATGTTAGTTACCATACTCCTCCGAAACGGCTTGACCGATTTTGATGAAACTTTATATGTATATTTAGTAGGTCTGAGAATCGGCTACTATCTATTTTTAAGGGTGGCTTTCCCACGGGATCGAGACTTACGCGGGTGAAACGGCGGTGTGCAGCTAGTATAATATAATATCATTGGCATTACCCTAATTCTCCCAAAAACAGTGTAGACTAACGTTATTAATAAAACCCATCACGCCGTCAGTTCTAACATTAAACATAGTAACGTGGGTGTAATATAATACATTCGTGTCATAAGTCAGAACACCGCCTTATCATGTCTTGATGAATTATCACAGTGCTCCACGGCACTCGGTTTTGGGGGTTCAAGTTATGAGCGATGTGAATTTTGAAACTTGTGTTTCCCTACCTTAGAACTTCTGCTATTGTTTAAGATGAAAGTTCATTATCATATCATAACATAACATCAAGCCAGTATCCCCCGAAGGGTTAGACTGAGGTGTTCCTGTATTGTATAACTAATGTACCTATAAAAATATTGTACAACATATTAAAAGAGTAACGGTGGAGTTTCTTGCCCATTCTTCTCCATACGAAACTACCTTTTGGAAGGGGCGACTAGAATCAATTCTATTTTTTTGTAAATATTGACGTTCAAAAGTGACATAAATGTGCTTATTTGAAATAAACAATTTGACTTTAACTTTGACTTTATATTTCGCGAGTTTAAGTCCCAGACTCCGAGCTTTTATTGGGTTTTTCCATCTAGAATTTCTCAGTAGCATGAGAAATTCTAGATGGAAAAACCCAATAACACATTACCCGACCCGGGAATTGAACCCGAACCTCTTGCTCAGCAGTAGAGACTTGCGTCCACTAGACCAACGAGGCAGTCCATTATCATCATCATTTCAGCCGAATGACTTAGGCCTCCCCCAAAAAGGGGGGGATTTGCCATAATCGCCATGCTTGGCAAGTGGGTTGGCGATCGCAGTATGGTTTGAACGCTACTGCCCATTCTCTAGTAAGTCCCTTAGTCGCCATTTACGACACCCATGGGAAGAAATAGGATGGTTCTATTCTTTACGTCCGGCACCAAACGGAACCTTATCATCTGCCTACCCATTTCCCAAATTGGCGTCAACCGCTAGTCGGAGCTGAATACCAGTATTTTAGCTACTTGGAGCGAATGCCTATCTAACCTCCACAACGCAGTGATGGAAGTTATTAAAAATATAATGGACTATCAAAGCTTAATGAGACGTAAAAATTTTAATTTCTTACATAATTTCCATCAAAAACTTCAGAAATGAAATGATTTTGGATCAGCAAGTAATGGAAGATTATAATGTATTGCGTATGTACTTAAAACTCAGATATATGCCAGTGACCTTGAGTGGTTAGCTTGCGTGTTCTGTACTGAGCTCACGCAACGCGTCGTACGTTCAGCCAGTAATACGACTCGACCATCAAGGAGCGCTGTCCCAAATTTGAGGCATTATTAATTTATTATACACAAAAAAAAGGTATTTTCATAAAACGCGTACACTAAAAGATCAATAATTAAATTATCTTTAAGTTGGTGAAGGTTTCAGAAAAATACGCTTGGTAGATTTTGCGCCATTCTCAGTTTTTTATCCGCGTTAGACATAACTTAACAAATTAATTTCACTATGTAATATAAACATAATCTAAACTATTCACATATTAACTTATTGAGAAAATGCTCTGATTTATCATATTTTTTTTTCAAATCATTAACACTGCTCGTTTAGACGTGATCTCCAGTATAAATAATTAAAAGTCGGTTATCGTCGCCTTAACTCTCTGGCTGTTGATTGCAGCACTCATTGTTATTATCATATACACATAATAGACTGGTGATGATAATACCTCTGTGGGCGGTCTTCCTCCTTTTGGCTTTTCTTCTATTCATAGAAATACCAGTAGGTATTTCTATGAATAGAAGAACTAACTATGTATGGCTAGGTAGTAACCTAGCCATACATGTATTTATTTATTTGTGAACCGTACCCTTAGTGCGCTATAAGTATGTATATTTAATTAGGAAGTACTGTCATCATTTTAGCCGAAAGCCGTCCACTGCAGGACATAGGCCTCCCACAAAGGGTATTTGCCATAATCACCACGCTTAGTAGGCGGGTTGGCGATCGCAGTACGATGTTAAAATGCATAGAGAACGCTGCTGCCCATTCTCTAGTAAGTCCCTTAGTCGCCTTTTACGACACCACGGGAAGAAATAGAGCGGAAGTACTGTAGCTGTGAGCAAATATCTATGGATAAGAGGAGTTAAATTGGCGTGTGATTGGAGACGTCTTTAACAAGCAGTAGACTGCTTTAGGCTGATGATGATGTACCTTTGTGAGTAACATAAGTGAAGCCATTGTAAGATCTTTAAACATTATGGAATGCAAGTAAAGATATGAACGTGAAGCCACTGAGGAACTTTAGCTTCTTGAACAGCACTTTTAAAAATGTATGGTGTCTGTTCACGTTTAAGTTCCAAGAAGCCAATACTCAAATCAAATCAAAATATTTGATTTTACATAAACCTACATGGGCACTTATGAAACGTCAGAAGCTAGGTGCACGGTTCCAATTGGTTGTTTCATATGGAGAAGAACCGGCAAGGAACTCCACGGTTACTCTTTTGAAAATAATGGGCTTTTACAATGTTTTCAAGTTACAGTGTTAATAGGTATGGGAGGACAGTGTTAGCCTGCAAGTAACAAGTACTTATCAAATTAGAAAATGGTTTACAAAGCTACAGTCCATTAAGCCTACAACGTTCTCACATTAACAAAACATTACAAAAAAAAACGATATTAAATATTATACTTATAACTAATAATTATTATAAATGTAAAACCGACTCATGTATTCGCTGTATCTAACAGCATAACCCCTAAAGTTTAGCTAAACGGCACGGGAGAACTAATATGACCGAATTTCTGTCTCTCTATACATTAGCTGTATAGTCCTACGGGACAACGTTTGATATGCAAATTTTGATGCTCAGGTAATATTAGTCAATGGTATATTGGTTTTGTCTGCTAAGCTTGCTTTGAAATGAACACAGGCTTCGTTTGATTAATATGTTCTGAGATTTTGATTAGTGATGGCTCGGAAAGGGGTAGTCAATGATGGATGGGGTAAGAGATTTCCTAATAACTGAATGTTACAGCGATTTTGCTGTTTTCAGTAGAGTATCAAAAGACTAATGAAAATTTTACTTGGCATAAATTAGAGCCACTGAATGCTGATCTTCATACGTATTTCAAACCTAAAACGTACTCTGAACAATCCATTTTATGCACAAATCTATTAGAAACATTAGTTTCGGAGTCCAATTTAAAGTGTTCTGTATTATTAGAATATAAACTCAACAATTGAATACTAACACTACCCCGAAACATTAAAGTTCAAATTCAATTAACTCAAGACACAAGAATTCCTCCGTAAAAACGAACGTTACAAAATTAGAATAGCATGCTTTTAGTTAATTTATAGAACCGGCAACACTTAATTGAATTAATGTTTCAATTTGATTAATTGGAACCAATTTTGGCTTTTACAACTGAAATAAATCGCGACAGGCATTCATAATTTTGGTTTAAAATTCTGAATCGTGTTTTAAAACGGAAATGTCTTTATATAATCTTTATGTAATTTGTATTATGTTTGATCAAGTTTTGTATATTCATGTTTAGGCTTGTGATTTTTAAAATGAGGATGAACGTCTGTAAATAAATGGTAATTTTATTTATCTCCTCCTTCATTTTGCTGGCCCAAAACTTCGCCACTTCCACGGCATCGTCGGTGACGGCATAAAAGTCACTTAGGCTGCATTTTTTGGGGCACAGACGGCAGGATAAGAGTTGGGACATAGTTGCCCCACTGCTCCATATTCACACCCTTCTACCGTATCGTCCAGATAGCTCTACTTTGCGAGGTTGTAGTTATATCTACCCATTCGGGTTCGAGCAGTGGTGGCCCAGTGGTAACGGCCTCGACTTACGAGTCATAGGTCGTGGGTTCGAAACCAGGCAGGCGCTTTACTTTGTGTAAATAATTTCATCACCACTGCTCTCAAAACGGTGAAGGAAAACATCGTGAGGAAACCGGCATGTCCTAGAACCAACAATTCAAAGACATGTGACATCTACCAACCCGCACTGGGCCCGCGTGGTAGATTACAGCCCAGTCCCTCTCGAAGAGAGGAGGCCTGTGTCCCAGCAGTGGGAACTTTATAGGCTGATTATGCATTCGGGTTCGGAGGCGCTTCAGAGACTTCTATGTCAATTATTGCAGCTTCAGTAACCTAAATCTTTCCGCTGGTGTTTATGAATATCGTTAGCAGTAGGTGCGTTGTTGTGTCAAGGGCAGGGTTATAGGATAAAGCCTTATTCATCATCATCTGGTTTACCTTTTCCCTACTATTTTGGGGTCAGAGTCTAACCAGATGAAGCTGAATTCCAGTATTTTTGGATGGAGCGACTGCCTATCTGAGCTCCACTGCCAAGTTATTCCAGTCAATTTACATTTTTTTTTAAAGTATTTTTCGTCGTCTTGGTATTTATTTATTATACTATGCACAAGTAAAAAAATACACTGTACAAAGGCGGACATTGCCTGAGGCATTTTGTACCAGTCAACCTTAGGGTGATGTATTTCTTCTGCTCTCTTGCTTTCAAAATTTATATTTTGAGGATCTTGCAAATGCTCACATGTTTCTTAAAAGTCAAAGTCAAATTATTTATTTGAAATAGGCACATAACTGGCACTTATGAACGTAAAAAATTACAAAAATAGAATTGATTCTAGTCACCCTTTCCAAAAGGTAGCTTCGTATGGAGAAGAATGGGCAAAAAAACTCCACCGTTACTCTTTTAATTAACATGTTTACAATATTTTGTACAGGTAGGTACATTAAATATATGTATAATTATTATATGTGAAGACGATGCACCTCGAATAAAATTACTATACCACAGTAGGTAAAACGAATTAAAAAAATATTTTTCTTTTTAAAAATTTTCGTCTTTGACATGTACCTACCTATTGTTGTATTACTGCCATGACCTTCGATTATTTTGTTTTTGAAGGCAGGAAAGTCTTAATTGGTGAAATTATATTTAGTACAATAATTATTATTACATAACATCACGCTTGTATTCCTCGAAGGGATAGGCAGAGGTGTACCTAGAGTACACCCATATTTTGCCAGTTATATATTTATATAAACCCCATGTAATAGGAGGCAAGCCCATTGCCATCAACCGGGCACAAATTCAGACTCCGGGCTTTTACTGAGATGTTTCAGATGTAAAAATCCAATAACACTGTTGCCTGACCCGGGAATTGAACCCAGAACCTCATGCTTAGCGCTTGTGACCACAAGACCAGCAATGCCGTCACAGTTATTATTGAATCAGTTAAAACGCCTACCTACGATAGATGGAAAATCCGCAGCAATGTCCTTCATTAACAGAATATTGAAAATGATTGTTTTCGGGAATTTAATTTCCAATTATCATAATGACCATCACATATACAAATCCTAATAAATAACATGATTAAATATGCAAATCTGAACACAAAATTTGTACTAATTTAGAGAGTCTATTAACGTTCAAAATAGTTAGTGTTACATTGCGCAATTTGCGTTTGTTAGAATGCAAATTGTGATAATGAGGACGGAAATGTGTGTCGTTCATAATTAATATCGTATTGGTGTAGTGTCTGGTACTAGATGTGAACTAGAGCGGTGAAGGGAGGCAATTTGTTTGAAGAATTAAAGATTAAGGGGACAATAACCAACTTTTAATGATTTTATACTGAAGATCACGTATAAACGAGTAGTGTCAATGATTTGAAAATTTTCAGAGCATTTTCTGAATAACTTAATATGTGAATATTCTAGATTATGTTCATATTACATAGTGAAATTAATTTGTAAAGTTATGTCTAACGCGGATAAAGAACTGAGAATGGCGCAAAATCTACCAAGCGTATTTTTCTGAAACCTTCACCAATTTAACGATAATTTAATTATTGATCGCGATATATTTAAATACCTTTTGTTTTGTGTATAATAAATTAATCATGCGTCAAATTGGGGACAGCGCTCCTTGATGGGCGATTCCTATTACTGGCTGAACGATGAGTGACCATCTTTACCCACATACCGAGACCCCTCCATATCTCGGAAAGCATTTGAAGCCGATGTACCCCCCGCTGGGACTGGTAGATTTTTGATAGTCGTTACGAGTAGTCCGAATTCTAAAAGTCTGGCAACCAGTCTTACCAAGGGGCATCGTGTGATGTAACTGGGTTATGGAGGTCAGATGGGCAGCTGCTCCATGTATACAACTGGTATTCAGCTGCTTCCGGTTATATTCGTAACTGACCCCAACTTAGTTGGAAAAAGGCTAGGTAGATTGATCAATAATTAATTAACGCACAGAAATTCGAGATTAGCGTTTGAACTAAGTTTAACTGCAACGTTTTTCTTTTGAACCAAGATGTAGTTGGTCGGCGATTGTGCTCAATATTAGGCCATCATGTGTTTGAATACTAAGGTCTTCATCCAGTGCGTCCTGTTCCTACCCATTATGACATACGGTGCCGAAACGTGGACACTGACAGTCGGGCTGGTCCACAAATTCAAGGTCACTCAGCGTGCTATGGAGCGGGCTATTCTCGGGCTTTCGTTGAAGGATGGGATCAGAAATGAAGTTATCCGGAAGAGAACCGGAGTTACTGACATAGCCTGCAGAGTAAGCAAGCTGAAGTTGCAGTGGGCCGGCCATGTTTGTCTAAAGACCGATGGCCGGTGGAGCAGCCAAGTCTTGGAGTGGAGGCCGCGTATCGGCAAGCGTAGTGTGGGACGCTCCCCAGCTAGATGGACCGACGACCTTAAGAAGATGGCTGGGACAGACTGGATGCGGAATGCGGAGGACAGGGTGTTGTGGCGCAGCCTGGGAGAGGCCTATGTCCAGCAGCTGCAACTGCTATAGGCTGAGTTGATTAAGGCCATCATCGTCATCTTCCTAGCCTTTTCACAGCTATGTTACCCCACCCTAGATTATCTACTCGATGAAAAAATGTGAAAGATGTGCCTGATGGAGTTTTCCATCAGCAAATATTACGAACTTCGATATAAACATTCATCTCCTGTCTGTTTATTATTTAAATAAAATCCGCGGTGCTTTTATTTGTTATAGGTATAAAACTTTTGTGTAAAATTATTTATTATTATTTATTTATAAACATAACAGCATGCATGTATGCCAGCATGCAGCATGTCATGCTCCTAGACAGGTATAGGCTGTGCGTTTACTGTCAATTAATTGAAGATTTTTAATAAGGGTCGGGTAATCGCCGTTGACCTTGGTCATACAAATCGCGCTCACGCAGCGCCACTGCCGCTGCCGTACGGTTTCATAAGGAATATTTATTTTTAGTAACGAATATATGAATATTTGAAAAAATCACAGAATTATAGATAATAAAATAGACTGCTTATACAAAAAAAAACACATAAATATCTTAAGTAGCTTGCAAGTAATATCGCTTTTAATGCTTTGGGTGGACATTACTTCCTGATTTTTTTTACTACAATACTTTATATTCACATAAAGAATTAATGTATAATAATTATATGCCTTAAATTTTTTTCATAATTTACTTGCATTAATATGAAGGCGTATTAACAGATTTAAAAGTCAATAAAATAATATATCTGCGCCTTGAAGATTTTTGGAACTTTAAAAATCTTTTGGGAGTTGGTAGCAAAACTTGTAGAAGATGGATTATAGTCTATGGTATTTTATCATACCATAGATAACAGGTATAATTTACAGACCCAAGTAAGCTATAATTACATACCTTACTGCATCGTTTAGTCTTGATAGATTCATTTATCGTGTCCTGGACTTGACATTGTAAATCTTGATAATTGCACTACAAATAATTTATATTCATTATAATTAAATATCAAACTTAATTGAACCACTACATAATTACCTACATCGAACAATAAACCTGTCTTATTTTAAATTATTGCTATTTCATGTAAATTGTTCACACAATCACGATAATTATTATTTGCACGTAACTAATTAAAATTTATCTGATATTTTTGTTTTGCTATGTTTAAATTAATTGGATCGCTAAATAAATATTATTATAAAAACTATCTTTGATTAATTATTACAATAAGTTCATTTTAATACGCTTACTGTATTTTGCATCAATTTAAAATAAAAAGTTTGTTTTGGAAGTTTTTACGCCCCGCGGTTTCACCCGCGTAAGTCTCGATCCCGTAGGAAAGCCACACTTAACACTTAGGGCTATAAAAAATAGAAAATAGCCGATTCTCAGACCTACTGAATATACATATACAATTTTATAAAAATCGGTCAAGCCGTTTCGGAGGAGTATGGTAACTAAAATTGTGACACGAGAATTTTATATATAAGATAAGATTAAAATATTGTTTCGTCATCGAAAATCCATTTTGCCCGCAAACTCTGTTTTTGAACTTCGAATTTCGAATTTACAATTCGAATGTAATTCCAATTGTCATCGTCGACAATACATTCATTTGGGGTGACATTCTCGCATTTAGTACCGACGCGATATTCGGAGGAAAAAAAAAACAATAAGTGCGTTGTGGAGAGACACAGTAAGTGTAATTTATGTGGCTGGCTCTAGATATAATCTTACAGAATCCTGTGTACAGGCAGTTCCTCTTGAGTTATTTCGTTGTTGACCCGATAATTCCGTGGAATGTTACTTAAGCAAACATCAGGGTTTTCCTTGTTTTGTGTTTAAGCTATTGCATTAAATTGTTTTCATATTTATTTGTTGGGTAACCTTCTAAGGGACTATTATTTTACAACATTTTATATAACATCACATCTGTATTTCCCTAAGGGTGCCTAACCTTTAGGAAATCGCGTGAGAAAACTCCGACTCCGGTAATGGAGTCGGTCTTCGATCCGTGGGTGTATAATCCCATCTCTTTCGGGCCTGAGTAGTTTAGTCACACCGGTCTTCTGTGAGTATAATGTTGTAGTGCTTCTCAAAGAAGTGTAGTTTCAGGCTTTATCGCAGGGTCATGCCTCGGTTGTCGTTTGATTGCGTCTTCCTATAAGCGGGTGTGCTTGACTCTAGTCTTTGCTCAGGGTTCCCGATATACAATATTATTTTTAGATGCGAAACCCGAAAAATGAGCCTAGTATTTTTTTGTAAAGAATCTATGTACAAAATTTCAAAACTGTATCATGAAAAATCACAAAGTGATAAGGTTGTTATGTTACCGGGTTGTCCGTACAAAAACATGCTAACGGCGCCCCCGCGCCTCCATGGTCGTCTTGCGCTCATTGATAATAATTTGGCAGTAGGTACCGAACCGTACCGCGATTTTATTGTAAGTAATTAAAAGGTGTTAACATTTTCCATCACACTTAAATATTTTTGGGACAAAATATAACATGGTGTAAAAATTGAAATCGATTCAGTTCCTTTTTCTGAACAAACTATATTCAGGTTTCGCATATACTAAAAATAATGTTATATAGAGCCTGAAGGTGGCCAGGGCTGCCTCCGCCTTCACGATGAGGTGTAGGGGTGGCAGTCCAGTAATACTTGTAGTGCGGCAGTGGGTGTAGTCCTCATACTGCCAGTGATTGCCACACAAGCGAACTGCAGCAGTTTTCCGAGGTCTTTTTGGGCTGTGCTCAGGTCCGTCCTGGGCCACCAGACCAGAGAGCCAAAAGTGGTAATTGGTCGGATGACTGTGGTGTATTATAGCCAGTAGGTGACTTTGGGGCTGCTACCCCAGTTTCTTCCAAGCAGTCGCTTGCACTGCCATAGGGATATGCTGGCTTTTGTGGTCACATAACACAAAATCACGCCTGTAATCCCTAAAGGGTTAGCCAGATGTGTACCTATAGTACAACCAAATTTCACCAGTTATGTTCAACCGGGCACAAATCCAGCCTCGAGGCTGCTACTGAGAAATTCCTGATAGAAACCCAATAACACTTTGCTCGACCTGGGAATCGAACCCAGGACCTTATGCTCAGTAGTAGCGTTTGCGACCACTAGACCAACGAGGATTAGTTGAAATATTCATTGCTATCGTTTACCAATTCGTTTGTAGGGTTCCGTACCCAAAGGGTAAAACGAAAACCCTATTACTAAAGCTCCGCCGACTGTCTGTCTGTCTGTTCGTCTGTCTGTCTGTCTGTCTGTCTGTCTGTCTGTCCGTCACCAGGCTGTATCTCATGAACTGTGATAGTTAGACTGTTGAAATTTTACAGATTATGTAAATCTGTTGCCGCTATAAGAAAAAATACTAAAAAACAGAATAAAATAAATATTTAAGGGGGCTCCCATACAACAAACGTGTTTTTTTGCTCGTTTTTTCTCGATATTGATAACGGCAAGAGGTAGACGCTTGAAATATTCACAGAATATTAATTTAGTTATATAATAATATCGACTTTAAAAATAAATAATTAAATTAAAATAAAACATATAATATTTAAGGGGGGGCTCCCCAACAAACTTGATTTTTTTGCCATTTTTATAGATAATGGTACGGAACCCTTCGTGCGCGAGTCCGACTCGCACTTGGCCAGTTTTTTTTATATTCAGAGAACTTCCAGCATTAACATTAAAGGCTCCAGCAGACAGGTGTGACGCGACACTAAAGTCCGGTCGCGAAGCAGACAAAATTTCGTACAATGACCCCTCATTACTTATCTGTATTGCCGTCGCACTCGCACATTAGAAGGACCTTAAAATGCGCGAGCGCGACGGCAATACAATTGTGCGCGAGCGATAGAGATAAGTAATGTGGAGTCTTTGTACGAAATTCTATACTATTCTATTCTTTCTGGTTCGCGACCGGACTTTAGTAGCACAATTTCTATGAAAACTTCATAGAAAGTGTCGCATTGACTGTCGCGTCGCGATATCGCGCCTGTCTGTACGAGCATTAAACCTAAATTACTAAATTGAATTGATAACATTCTCGCTTCATTAAAAACAGTTAGGCCTTTTGTATACACACGTTTTTTATTGCCGTGAAAAACTACGATTTATTCGCCGTGTGTAGGCACGATCATCATCACTATGGAAGCTTGTTGACGGACACGTTTTTTCTACGGCACGGTTTATACGCCGTACCGTAAAGAAACCGTGCCGTGAACAAAGAATCAAAGAAGTGTTTATTGATATTAACATTTCTTTCTTTCAAAGAGCATTACTATTCGTTCTAAAAAGATTAGATCTATCTCACTTCCATTGTTTCTTGTCAATCCTAAGGACACTTGAAGGCACAATGCCCTGAATAGAAATCTCTAAATCAACACCAAGTTCCAAACAAGGTACTTTTACTACATTTTCGATAGCACTTCAACCTACCCTTGTACTAAAAGAAAGCGTGAACGACAACCGACGTCACTCAGTAGCTATACGTCCATTCCCTTTTTTGCTTCCCTTTTATTCCTCTTTTTTGTCATACTTCACTTGTTGGTTTTGTTAAGAATGTAAAGGAATTGACGTCTCCATCGCGATTCGTCACGCTTTACCGTCGACGCTATGACGATGCGATTTTTTCCGCCATTAAAACGAATATAAACCCCTTATTAAAGGATTAAAAACCTTATGCTATGGTGTTTAAGTTGGTTTTTCATTGGTAATGATAGCAGTATGGTGAAGCTTAAAATATACAAGAGAAGTAGCATGTAGACCTCTCATAGGGTGACGTGATGACTTAATATCATACCTCAATTTGGTATGGGTGCAAGTTTTGCATAGGTTTTTTGTAGCCTTGAGTGTTTTCTAGCGATTGTAGTCACAGTACCTACTTGTTGGCACTAGGTACGAGGCAAAAAACTGATTGAATCATTAAGTCGATTTTCGCTCGCAAATTGCTTTTTTCGCAGCCATGTTTTTAATCTTGTTTGTTGGATAGTTATTAAGGTTTTTGTTGTTATGAAATAATTAGTTATTGAAGTTAGAAAGAAGAACTTTAAAATGTGTTTCGAGTTTGTAAAGCTCAACTTTTTAATTGGCAATGCTCAAATAATATCAGAAATTTAAGAACTTAATAAAGACTAAATTTCGTTAAAAGTAAAAGGTTTTTAAGTTCAACAGTTATAAAGTTTGATTTAATATTTTAAATCTGAACTTATTTTATCACGAACATCTTTTCTTAAACGTTTGGTCCCGATTAAAAGTCGTGACGTCATCATTAAGTTGAGACTCATCAGGGACCCAGCTTAGCCCTTCGTATTTATCTTAGTAACTTAACAATTTCATAGTATTTGCGTTCGTTACACAACATTTACATTTCGTTTGCTTAGTTGGATAACTTGTTTAACTTAAAGATAGGGCTGGTAGGTTGAGGTCCCTTTAAACCAAAACTATTTTTAAGGCAGAGTCGATTTAAAAAAAATCGATTGTTATGAGAAGTTTGTTCGCAGTTTTATTGAATTTATCTGACAAAATATACGAAATATAAACGGAGAAAAATTGGAGTAAGAATTATTTGTAATCTCGACTAAGTTTTTCAACTAAAAAGCTAGTTCAAAAGTAAAATACAAAGTTGCGGCAGCCCTCTGTGAAACAGATGGATGTGAATTGAGACGTTAGTCCGTCTTGCAACCTGTAGGGTCCGATGTTTTATTTCTTTTAGTCCTCAACTATAATGGTTGTTTTTACTTACCTTTTTTAGATTTAAAAGTTTAACTTTGTAGGAGAATGCTCGTTAATTTGTTGTTGCAGCCATCCTGCAAAATGTTGCGAATGTTTTGAAGTAAAAGATACTTTTTATAAAACAAACATGGGAAACTAAATTAAAGACGACATAATAGGTCATAAAAGTCTTGGAGCGATATAATGATGAAATAATAATGCTTTAATTATTCTAATTGGTTTTTAGATTAACCGTGTTATTTTAAGTTATATGTTCCGTTTGGTGCCGGACGTAAAGAATAGCACCATCCCATTTCTTCCCGTGGGTGTCGTAAAAGGCGACTAAGGGACTTACTAGAGTCCTACTAGTTCTCTATGCATTTTTAAACCCATACTGCGATCGCCAACCCGCCTGCCAAGCGTGGCGATTATGCAACCCCCCCCCCTTTGTTAGGGGAGCCCTATGTCCAGCAGTGTACGTCTTTCGGCTGAATGATGATGATGATGAAATTAACTGATAAATAGGAAGCATTTACTCTGACACTGATTACATGTAACTGCAAATTAGTGATCTAAAGGATCAGTATATTGCAGTCCTACAAGTAGTGCAGTACAATGAACTCATTACCGAAAATAAGGAACCTAATTATATACTTGTTAATAACATTAATCATAGCAGATATCTAGTCACTCCAAGCAAAGATGACAAAGCAATACTCTAAGAAGAAGTAAAAGAAGAAAAATTGGTAGGTACCCAACCAAAAAGATAGAACACAAAGTTGAAAAAGACAAAAAACTTACATAACCCAAAACAAAACACATTGTACTAAAAAACAGTAAAATCAGTACATTGCAGTCCTACAAGTAGTGCAGTGCAGTGAAATTAACGAAAATAAGAAACCTAATTATAAACTTGATAATAACATTAATCATAGCAAATATCTAGTCACTCCAAGCAAAGATGACAGAGCAATACTCTAAGAAGAAGTAAAAGAAGAAAAATTGGTAGGTACCCAACCAAAAAGATAGAACACAAAGTTGAAAAAGACAAAAAACTTACATAACCCAAAACAAAACACATTGTACTAAAAAACAGTAAAATCAGTACATTGCAGTCCTACAAGTAGTGCAGTGCAGTGAAATTAACGAAAATAAGAAACCTAATTATAAACTTGATAATAACATTAATCATAGCAAATATCTAGTCACTCCAAGCAAAGATGACAGAGCAATACTCTAAGATGAAGTAAAAGAAGAAAAGTAGGTAACCCAACTAGTTAAAGTAACCAAAAAGATAGAACACAAAGTTGAAAAAGACAAAGAACTTACATAACCCAAAACAAAACACATTGTACTACAAAACAGTAAAATCAGTATATTGCAGTCCTACAAGTAGTGCAGTACAGTGAACTCATTACCGAAAATAAGGAACCTAATTATATACTTGTTAATAACATTAATCATAGCAGATATATAGTCACTCCAAGCAAAGATGACAGAGCAATACTCTAAGATGAAGTAAAAGAAGAAAAATTGGTAGGTACCCAACTAGTTAAAGTAACCATAAAGATAGAACACAAAGTTGAAAAAGACAAAGAACATACATAACCCAAAACAAAACACATTGTACTACAAAACAGTAAAATCAGTACATTGCAGTCCTACAAGTAGTGCAGTGCAGTGAAATTACCGAAAATAAGAAACCTAATTATAAACTTGATAATAACATTAATCATAGCAAATATCTAGTCACTCCAAGCAAATATGACAGAGCAATACCCTAAGATGAAGTAAAAGAAGAAAAGTAGGTAACCCAACTAGTTAAAGTAACCAAAATAATAGAACACAAAGTTGAAAAAGACAAAGAACATACATAACCCAAAACAAAACACATTGTACTACAAAACAGTAAAACAAAACTTGACCTAACAAGTGTCCACACAACAACCTTGTTATCGAACAACATAGGTGATTAACAATTCTGCAGCAAATCGATGTTTTTGGGTGTGAGCCAACTGAGCCTTTGATTTAGATGTTACTATAAAAAATCGGAGTGTGTGGAGAAGTTTTTTAGTATGGTTCCGTGATATATATTTTTTTGACTGCAAATATTATCAATACTTTATCGAGTAACATTTGATATGGGCCTTATCAGAAGGCTAAAAGTCACCCAAAGGGCAATGGAGAGGGTTATGCTTGGAGTTTCACTACGTGATCGAATCAGAAATGAAGAGATCCGCAGGCGAACCATGGCAAGGTAACTGACATAGCCCCAAGAATTGCCAAGCTTAAGTGGCAGTGGGCAGGGCACATTGCTCGTAGAACTGATGGCTGATGGGGCCGAAAGGTTCTGGAGTGGCGACCGCGTACCGGAAGACGTAGCGTTGGAAGGCCTCCTACAAGGTGGACCGATGACCTTGTGAAGGCAGCAGGTATCCGCTGGATGCGGGAAGCACAGAACCGGTCGAAGTGGCGGTGCTTGGGGGAGGCCTATGTCCAGCAGTGGACGTCTTTCGGCTGAAATGATGATGATGATGATTTTGATTTATCAGTTACGATTTCAGTTTTAGCTGAACTCACAGACAGTGATCACTTGCTATAATGCTCTCATGTCCATAATATAAAACAATAGGTGCATCGGAATCCATGATATTAATGGCTAATGACTGTTTAATACATATTTAAACCTGACTTGTCTGTTGTCTATCTTTCCTCATTAAATCCAGTACGACAAGGTATAGTGACCCCTTTCAAAGACAATAGTTTTCCGCTACCTATTATTTTATTTCAAACAAGCGTATCTTGTGTAAGTAAAATACTCTTATCTAGGTTATATTTACTCATTTAAATGAGCTTTTCATCTCATTCGTCTTCAATATTCACTCTCACTTAGTTCGCATAACATGCGTAAAATAAAAACGTTTTCCAAGCCCTCCAACAAACAAACGACTTTTTGCTAAGCGCTGCATATCGTTTTCATTAAACTAAAAGCAAAAAAATAATCGGTCAAGTGTGTTTGGTAACCAAATTTGGGCAGGTTCCATTTATTTTTTTGTTAAAAACAGCTGCAATGTCAACTTTTAACGAGATACGTAATTTTCATTTCCTGGGACCACACGCGCATTTGGGAATAGCGGTCACAATCTTTTTATTTATAAAGATGTGTTTTTGTTTTTTTAAAGATCTACAAAGTATAATATTTGTAAAAATGTAGAAAATTAATAATGATTGGTCCATTCTTTTCAATTTATCTTTGCAACATGCTTGTATCTACTCAGTCTATTTTACTCTGGAGCATATGAGATAAAAGATGTACTTACCACCCTCATTATCATACCGTATTATTTTCAGAGCCCCCTCACAAAAAATAAAACCATAACTAACCTTCACATACAATAAACACAAACAAATCATAAAGGGGTTAGCTATCTTATCGCGGAACCCTAAACATGAAGGGACGGTCGCGCCGCGGGCTCAGCACGTATATAATAATTATTGTTAGACAAGCATCGCACTCAAAAACGCCGACAAATCAACACACATGCACACACAAGCACTAAAACGCACACATTTACATATAACACACACATACTTATCCACTAACACACACAAATTCAAATTTCGAACACAATGCGGCGCGTACGCATGAACCTTTTTACACAAACTAAGAAAATCTTTATTCGCGTTAAGGCCTGTTACACACACGCGTTTTAACATCATAATTACGAGCGCCAGTGGCGTGCGTCGAGATGTAACGAGCTTAAGCAAAATGGCCGCCAATTTTTCTTTTTATTTTATAGTAAAGGTGTAGGCTTATTAAGTTGATGTTTGAATGATGGATACGGATATTGAAATTATGTGTTGGATTCAAGCTTAGCTATTATTTGTGGTAGATGAAACGGGTTGTGTTCATTATATAGATGTGTTACTCCTCACTACTTGTACTACACTGAGTTTTTAATTTGATGTGGTGTTGCTTGATGATGTCGGGTACTTACGTTTAAATAATAAGTTGTTAGGGTTCCGTACCAAAATGGTAAAAAGGAACCCTTATGGTGAGACTAAGTCTGTCTGTCTGTCACACCTGGTTACCTTAAGAATTACTATTGCTATCAACTTGAAATTTAGAATAGTTTTAGATGACGTTTGCCCCACTATTTTGCAAACAAGAATTTTTTTTTTTTAAATATACCTTTTTTGCAAAAGGGACTGAAAGGGGGGTCTTAAAATTTTGAAGTGGGGCTACAAGAGCATGTGGGGTATCATATGAAAGAGCGCTGTTTGCACATTCTCAACCTTTTTTTTTTTAGGTAGCATAGTTTCTGAGTTTTGATGAAAAATGTAAAAAGTATACCGTTCCCCCCTCCTTATCTCCGAAGTTTGCATAGTTAAAAATCTGAAATAATTCTATTTGATAGAAGTTTATGTAAAAATTACAGGAATAATAAAAAGATGTCTCTAAATAGCACAGTTTTTCAGAAATCATCAACATCATATATACGTACCGAACCCTCGGTGCGCGAGTCCGACTCGCTCTTGACCAGTTTATTTTTTTATTTTACTGTATTTTCTGTTCTCACATCTTTTGATTTCTCTTAGAAAACCTATAAAGCTAGCCAATCAACTATACTAGGATGGATTTTAAAGTGACGTTCTTGGTAACGTCGAAAGCTGTGTTAACGTATTCACTACCAAATAGAATAGCATTGATTGATGGCCAGACAATTAGAATTTAGAGAAAAAAAATATTCTACATTTTGATGGACATTAAACGCCCATATGCACAACAACAATGAAACTTCTATTTACTATTGTGTGTCGTTCTAATAGTGTCCTTCAACCGATTAATGGGAAATTTTCAGAAACACAATTCTTGTAATTTCTCGAATCCCATGGATTTACACCTAAGCTGTACCCAAATATTGCAAAGGGGTCACACTATCACATCCTGTAAGAAATACGTCGAATTACAGTTATTGGATACTGGATAATTAAGGATGTGATACTGTGTAAACTCAAAAGTATTACGGCATAACTGTTGAGTTTTGAGTCATAGAAGTAGTCTTGACCAAGGCTTTCGACAGCCTTCAGGGGTACTTTTACATCTTTGTCAAGCTGCAGAGGTTATAATATATAAATATGTTTTCAATACAGTTCTTAAACATGGCGTACTTTCAGAGGCTATAATTTATGATTCGAAAATTAAATCTTTTGCATAGGCATCATTCTTTTACGCGGTCGTGACTTTTGTGGACGAGCTCTATCATTAATTTTGCAGTTGATTTTTAAATTTATAAGTCAATTTAAATAGTTTGGTAGCAAGGAGTTTTCATACATAGAATAAAATGGGATAGATTTTATACGAGGAAAAATAAATGAGTCGGTACATCTTAGCATTGAATTCTCAAAAGTCTCTAAATGGTTATTTAATATTATTTAATTACCAGTTTTAATTTAATTTTCGTTTTCGTTGTAAAAAACCTACTTTCCACCCTTGTATCACAATGTACTATTGTCAAGGTTCAGAGGTTATACATTTGTTAGCTAACTGTTTCTTTTAAAGTTAAGCTAGTTTGTCAACAGTAAAGTCTGCATCACTTCTCCCTATAATCAATTCAAATGTAACTTCCACCATGATGACCCCTCTGTTAACACAGCCTACCTGTATGAATAATAAAAGCACAAAGATTTAAACTCTTGATACCCCAATTATCTCAAACAAGACAGACAAAAATAATCAGTCAAACCTCGAGGTTCTTGTATGATAATGAAGCTAAAGAATTAAGTTCGTTTGGCCACGACGGTAGCAGGAAACATTCAAGCATGACTTAGTAAGTGATTATCATTTATTAGTAAACTAGGCGCAGTACGTTAGAATAAGTAAGGATAATGCTTGGAGAAATGGTAATTTTTTTAATACATTTTGAAGAAATGTATAGTATAGTTGTATTGTATTAAAATTACATTAATTTTTTGTGCATCAGTGGTTACAAAACCAGTATAAGCTGGCCTCTTATTCTATTGAAACTCCGTACTACTCTAGGCCAGCTCTAGATAAAAAGTGTTACTAGTGACGTGCGGTCAACTGTACAACGTGCTTTTATTTTATTTTTTTATTATTCTACAAACTTTCCAGTTTGAAGGCGAGAAGTGCTTGTTTACATAATATAATCTTGTAACTAAAAACCTTCAACCACTCACCTCTTAAATGAAAGGATCAATCACACCTGCATGGACAGATCGCGGGCAAGCCGCGAACACTGAACACTGACAGATTCTAAGTACCTATCCGTCTGGAGGTGTCCGCGTCCAGAGCCGCGTCCGCAACCCATCCACGCTGGCCCGACCAAACCCTTAGGCCCGCATTACAGAACCTTACCCAAAACTCAAGCACTACTCAAAACCCGCCTAAAGGCATTTGATTGGTTGAAACTAGTCCCAAACAATGCCCGAGCCCCGAGTAAGGCCCTGCAATACGGCCCTTAGTGTGAATCACAGATTACTACTCAATAATAACACTATCCGCCAGTTGCACGTAAGACCATCCCCATTAAAAGTAATGCTGTCACTCTCTGATGTTCCGTTAGATCGAGACGGCATCACTTTTCATGTGGAATTAAATTGGAATTACGTGCAACTGGTGGTATAAGCCATAAGGTGTGAATTTATCTCTCGGTAAAGGCTGAATCCTCGTTATCAAGAGATAATGGAAATATTTTTTTTATAAATTTGTACATGCTCGTCTCGCACGTATGAAACAGAAAAGAAAACTGCAAGAAATTCAAAACCTGAATTGATAACAATCTTGTGAATATCTGGTCAGCTCAAAGTTCATGTAGTAAAGTCAGTAGACAGGTGGATGCAGTAGCCTCGCGTATTTCCAGAAGTATCTACCAGATACCTGAAGTTTATCTTTTAAGTTTTATCTTTTTTTTTTTCTCACTTAGCTTTAGTCATGGTCTGTCAGTTTGAGTAATTAATTAATGCGCCCTACCTAAATGTCCTTTTTTATTATTAGTATTGTTCTTAATAGTTCGTCGCATCGTTGAGCTCCTAAGTTCTGAGTTGAGCTGCACGATTACTAACAAATGCGTGCACTGACTGGACAGGTCCAGTCAATTTGTGTGGTTCTCTCCTCAAAAGACCATTTCAGACACCAATCTATATGGTCTTCACATGACCTGACCAAGACTATGTCTGGACTTTAAACTGAGTTTGTTTAGGTCTTTCTTCTCAGAGTAGTCACATAGGAAACGCCGACCTCATGTAGTTTTTAAAATATATATGATTGCGTGTAAAAGTTTTTGTACAAACCTACTTACAGAAATAAAACTCATTTATCATCACATGGAAAGGAAAGCTTCGCAAAATTTTGCAAATGAACATGAAACGACACTTCAAAAATTTATTCCAAGGATTTTTCATGCCAAACAAAAAAAGAGTTTTGGAAACGCACCAAGCAGTCAAAACAACGAAGACGAATCGGGTAGTAAACACAAAACAGTTAAAAATAAACAAGAAAATTTCTCAGAAAACGCCCCGATTCCTGATAACGTCAACGAAGAAAAATAACAAGAATTAAGCACTACTAAAAGAGTTGTCGACCAAATTAAGACAAACAAGAAAAATTACGTACAAATAGACAATCAAGATTGCAGGTAGAATGAGTGAGTAATTATTAAAACAAGATTATTATCGGAATCGCTAAGTCTTGTTCAAAACGGGTTCCACCTAGATTAATAACGTGCGTCAGTCATTAACGCTATACATAGTAATTGCCTGGCACTATTATGATGAATTGTCCAGTTTTTGTGGGTAAATTCTCACCGGCTACTTTTTAACGCTTGAAGGGATTTTGGTACATTAACGTGGGCACATTAGAAGCGATTAGGTTAGGAATTTTCTATGTACTCTTTTTTGGATGGGAAAAGAAAGGTATGTTTCACGTTTATTATTTAGTTTCGTGTCTTGATTGTCTTTGTTATAATATTTTGTCATAATCATGGTTAATTATAATGAGTTCAGTTTTAGTTCAGTGCGAATTTCACAAAAGAAACTAAACGCGATCAACACATCTAAACCACGTTCAAGTGCTGTCAGTGTCATTCATCCACAGATAATAATGGCATCTATTTAACGCGGCGACAAATTAATCTGAATTTCGGATTAAAAAATAATTAAATCCGGTAGCAAAAATAGTCAAGGATAAAAATTTAAGAAGAAAGTAGCAGCTTAATAATCAGTTATTAGCTTTGTTTTAATTTAAACTGGCATCGGTTTTTTGTTTTGGTAACTGAATTCACCAAAAATAGAGGGCATCTGGCGTGTTAATTGTCACTGTTCTAACCTAAGCTAACCCAAATGATTCAATTTTTAATTCAATTTGTTTAATACATTATTAGTATTATACTGTGGGTAGTATATTGACTGTGAATTAAATAAATAAAATACATAACTTTTGTTGATTTAGATTCAAAAATAATATTTAAACGCTGGTAAGTTATTATTTTAGTAGCAAATAGTTATTATTCGCCTGGAAAATTAGTAGCCGATAATAATGACACTGACTGCCCTTAACAGTGGTTATGTGCTGATCGCGTTCAGTTCAGTTCATTGGTGAAATTTGCCCTTAGTTACATAATTGGAACTATTTTTATTTCAGTTTGATTAGTTATTAGTATCTCTATTAACGGCCAACAAAAAAACAACTCATAGCTACTTAATTAGCTATGAGTTGGTTTTTTGTTTGCCACACCTCTTGGTGTGATCCATGTCAGTGAAAATGAGCCTACATGATTATGGGTGATTATGGTTATGCTGTGATTAGCAATGCAATAAATGTATCAAAACCCCACAATCATAACAAAACTGATTAAATACAACGTCTTTAATTCACTCTTTCGACCCTTTTCTTCGATAAACAATCCTTCAAACAATATGATAATGTGGCGAATAAAAATATCCTTTTCGTTGTAGCTAATTCTTTTACGAATGCCGACGAAGTCACAAAAGAACTTAAGCCCTGTCTTATTTAAATTAGGCTCTAAAATAAATACAACGAGGCTAGGCAACTTAAAGTGTTAAACACACTGAGAGCAAAGCTGACGCGATTTCACGCGGCAAATGTGCAAAGACGTGTCCCGTTTTATGAGTGTCACGGTTTTTCCACAGAGGGTGATCAGCAATGCCTCCATGAGCGTCTAATGCTTTACTTAAATAAACAAGTACGCTCTCTATAGGGTCGATTTCACGTAGCAACTGCCGTTCGTTCCTGGTGCCCGTTTTAAATAAACTAGTGGCCTACAATTGCACTCGCTGTATTTCGAACAACTTTTTACAGTTAGCTTTCCGCGTGTTTATTTTTGTGTCCGCAGAAATATACAACGTGAATTTATATCCATGCACGTAAAAGGTTTTCTGAAATAAAAAATACTGAATAACCAGTTGAAGTTTTTCATAACACTGACAAAAAGTACGATGACAAAATGGTTATTTGAAAAAGGTTGACAAAAACAAAGCAGGCAGTACCAAAATATAGGTAAAGATTGACAAATTAAATAGGTACCTATTGTCGTGATTTCTTTGATTTAATTTAAAAATTTATATTATTTTAATACCGAATTATAATATTCACTGTTGCAACACTGTCAAAGTACAAATTATTAATGTTGTAACAAACTTTTAAATGTATTTTCATTATGGCAACTGAATGTATTATTTTACTTTGGCAACACAGAAATAACGGTTATGATGTTATCCTTATTTCTGTGTGGGGTAAGTCATTTTAAATGTAATTCAGAGCCAGTCGTCGTTTAGTTGTGAAACAGTGCATTTGTGCGGAATAAAGTGATAGCAAGAAAAGAGTGTATACTTTCAAACTACATATATTGAAAAGGTCGTGAATGAGAGTAAAATGCCACCAACACAATTAACCCAAAAGCAGTCCTCTCAGTGTGCAAGACTCCTAAAAGGCTTTTACAATCTGGGCCTCCGCTTGTGAACGCTCTCAACCAAATTGTATTATTTTGCATTTATTTTTGACAAAGCATACTTTAGACTGAAGTCGGTGGATTTTTTTAAAATTTTAATTAGTGTACTTAAAATTTTATTCCTTTGTGTTTATGGACGGTGTCTTTAAAGTCCAGACAGTCTCAGAAAATAATACGGAAACAGGAAGACGGTGGTTTTGTTTTGTCTGTGCCTCTTCTCCGGGTGTTTACAGGAAAATGTTTCATAGTCTTTTTGTTAAAAAGGTTTTGGCATCTTTTAAGAAGCTTGCTTAGGAATATCTATTTTAATGGTTATAATCTCCGTCTATTTTAAGTCTTCGCTTCGTAGAAAATCTATGTACAGAAGAATATAATTCCAGTAAACAAATCTAACACATTTAGTGAAATTTATTTTCCGGCATCGATCACTAACAGTCTCGCGACAGTTTCGATTATAAAACAGTTCTATTTCCTTATTCAAAAGCCAGTCATAATTCTGTAAAACCACTCTAATATGCAAGAATCCCCATTAATATCTAAAACCATACGTTTCCACGATTAATCACGAGACTACGTGAATATGTCTCTGGTACATTTTCATAAAAATACCATTTGAAAAAAAATTTCAACACAAAATTAGTTGTGAATTGCCACACTATCGCGACTCAATTACCAAAAACTCATTTGAAATGTCGTTTCGAACGATTATTAATCGATTCAAACTACTTTTCAACCATTCGATTTGAATTGATTTTCGATTCCGTTAGCAAAGGTGTAAAATATATTTTTATAATCTTAAACGTATATATCTTTTTGTTATTTATTATTTACATGAATTAACCCTTGTACGTGGGTAATATTAACATATTAATATGATTCGAGATCGTAAATTATAGTCGTTTGAATATGGTCGACTGTTTTTGTAGTTAGAAATTGAGACCGATTCAATTAATAATTTTGACGTTATGCTAAAGTTCGTAGTTTTTTGTTCATCAACCTTTTTTGGTTTAAGTAGATCTTTAAGTAGATGATTACCTTGTGTTGTTTCTTTATGTAAGTAATTGTTAGGTATCGCTACATAATTAACTATCATTGACTAATGATAGAATGATAGCTAGATATTTCACGTTTGGACAACACATGGTCAAACAGTACTAATATTGCAAAAAAATCTGTTTGAACAGGCTGCGGTCAAGAATTTGTTTAAAAATGATTCGGAAACATTAATTGGGAAGCTTGTTTCTTGGCCATCCAGGTACTTATTTTGAATTTGATTTTTATAATTTTTTTATCTGCTGTATTATTATTGTGTGCCTTTTAGTCTGTGCTAAATAAATGCATTTTTTTTTCTGTCATTAATAAAATACCGATAAAAGTTGTTTATTTTCACACTCATCGATTATTGTAGCCATTTTTATTTTTATTTCTCTTATAGGGATACTTACACTAAATATTACACTGGGACCAAACTTTGCATCACAAGAAAACATACAAACTCCACATTCATTCGCTTTTGAAGTTCAATCACCTTCACCATAGACAAACGAGATTGCGCAACAAACTATTCAGAACAAAAAATTCTATTGAATACACTTTTTCTATTAAATCATTTTCTCACGATTTTGTATACTAGCTAATTTAGTTGGAGTAATTAACACGTTTATTAATAATGTGCAACACACCATGTTCTTTATAAGAAAATAATTTTACTTAGACTTTATAATTTCTTAAAAAAATATTTTGACACAGCTGTGATTGTGTATAACATGAGTTCCAAGGCAATTCCAGAATTCTCTTGAAAAAGGGTAGACTATCATGATCATTTAGAAAGAAAAAAACTGTCAATATTTTACTTTATCACTATGAAGGTAGTGACTTTATTAACAAAGCGATTTTTTTCTTTTATCTCTTTCATCATTTACACATACAACATGTCTTTAACAACCTTAACCGCCACATCCACAGGACTTTTACTTATTGTCCAGTCGTGAAAATACTTATTTGGCCCAACAATAACCGAACCCTTAAGTTCACACCAGTCCTTGGCTGTCCGAGCCAAAATAACTCCATACAAAGCCGCCGACTGGGCTCGGTTCCCCGAACCGCTTCGTACAATTTGTCCTGCTCGTTCGCCTGATATCTAAATTAGTTCTATCTTTTTTGTTTCGTCTCTGACGGCTCAATTAATGACGTGAAATCTCAAAGGTCTTATTCGATAATGCTTCGTTTCAACGCGAAATGGAGTGCGGCTGCTGCGCTGTTTGTTTTGGATGGGTTAGCATGTGATGTGATTATTAATTCAATGTGATAGTTACTAGAATTTGTATCTTTAACTACGTCAGTAGTGGTTAGGGAATCTGGTTTTGTTAAACCTCTAACATTGTTTTAATAATTACAAACTATAAGTGTGTCGGTTCATCTTTGCCGTTGATCCCGGCTGCCATTTGTGGATCTTTGACAGTCGTTACGGGTCGTCAGAAGGTCGAAAGTCTGACAACCAGTCTTACCAAGGGGTATCGTGTTACCCAGTAACTGGGTTGTGGAGGTCAGATAGGCAGTCGCTTCATGTAAAATACTGGCCGACCCCAAGATAGTTAGGAAAAGGCTAGGGAGATGATGATGATGATGATGATGATGATGATGATGATGGTGATGATGATGATGATGAAGTGTTTCGGTGTGGGTGGTGGTGTTAGTATGTGGGTGTACTATAGGTACCATGCCACATGGCTGCCATGTGTATGTGACAACTGACGGCACTGTTCGCACAGTGGTTAAGACTCAGATATATTTCAGCCCGTGACCTTGACGCCCGCAACGCGTTGTACGTTCAGCCAGTAATAGGACTCTCCCATCAAGGAGCGCTGTCCCCAATTTGACGCATTATTAATTTATTATACACAAAACAAAAGGTATTTTCATAAAACGCGTATACTAAAAGATCAATAATTAAATTATCTTTAAGTTGGTGTTTCAGAAAAATACGCTTGGTAGATTTTGCGCCATTCTCAGTTTTTTATCCGCGTTAGACATAACTTTACAAATTAATTTCACTATGTAATATAAACATAATCACACATATTCACATATTAAATTATTGAGAAAATGCTCTAATTTAACATACATTTTTTGAAATCATTAATACTACTCGTTTAGACGTGATCTTCAGTATAAAATCATTAAAAGTCGTCTATCGTCACCTTATTTATGTCGTCTATCGCGATTGACTGCTGCTCTGCGTGTCGCGGGTTCGATTCCCGCACGGAACAAATATTTGTATGACATGGTCTGGCTGTTTGTGTATGTGAGTTTAAATGTTTGTAAACACTGGGTGTGTTTATACAGGAGATATTCCTATTGTGGGGCAAAAAAAAAAACTATTATAATATGCTACATATTTCAAAACCACAAGGCGTTTAGATGCTTACCCGTGTTTATTGATTCCAGACGTTATAATTTACAAAGGCTCGTCTAATAAATGAGAAACTCTTGAACCTTGCAAGAGTCCAATCAAAAAGAAGTAATATTTCATATTATTTACAAGCCTATTCAAACATTACTTGAGTTTGCAGGCAAAAACACAATTTTCTGCCTCAGTACGTTTCAGCAAAATGAACGAAAGTAGCTGGCCAAAACTTATTATCATACTGAATATTATGATTCACTGAAATGTCACATACGATATGCCTAGGTCACAAGTTATGCAAATATGCGAATATTTACCTGAATATTGTTCGTGATAAAAACCTGTAAATGAATAACAAGAAAGAGAGAGAGAGATTAATATGAAGAACTATTGTGTACATAAGTGTTATAAAATCTGTAAAATACCATATTTCACGCAAATAAATGAATCTATCTATCTATCTATCTAACCACGCCCGTATTGACCCTGGATGAGGCCACTTCACCATATTACTATGCCATAAATTAATCTGAAACGATTGTAAGTATTGATGTCATCAAAATCATCATTCCAGCCGAAAGACGTCCAATGCTGGACATAGGCCTCCCCCAAGCACCGCAATTTAGACCGGTTCTGTGCTTCCCGCATCCAGCGGATACCTGCGGCCTTCACAAGGTCATCGGTCTACCTTGTAGGAGGCCTTCCAACGCTACGTCTTCCGGTATGCGGTCGCCACTCCAGAACCTTTCGGCCCCATCGGCCATCAGTTCTGCGAGCAATGTGCCCTCCTGCCCACTGCCATTTAAGCTTGGCAGTTCTTCGGACTATGTCGATTACCTTGGTTCGCCTGCGGATCTCTTCATTTCTGATTCGACCACGTAGGGAAACTCCAAGCATAGTCCTCTCCATTGCACTTTGGGTGACTTTTAGCCTTCTGATAAGGCCCATTGTGAGCGACCACGTTTCAGTGCCATAGGTCACTGGCAACACGCACTGGTCAAAGACTTTCGTCTTGAGACACTGCGATATGTGGGAGGAGAAGATATTGCGTAGTATTGATGTATGGACAGAAGAATCGGTCTCTTGGTGTGTTTGGTACTTTTTTGGTAGAGTTTGGTGGTATGAGGAACAGGGTGTAAAGTTCACTCATCCACCATAGAAAAGGGAGGATCCTCCGACCAGACGGGTGTTGTGTCTGGTGGGCAACTGCCCGACGGTTGATGTCGGGACGTTGTATTTATGCTAGTCGCGTGGTAAACTCTAATTGCGCGATGCAGGATTTTGCGTGACGTCAGTGTGACGCGTAGTTCGTATGTGGCGATGTTGATGCCGCTACATCACTCCCCTCCGGAGACCGGAGATCGATAGTGGGCTGAGTCGTGTATCTTGCGATACTTGCCAGTGCCAGTTGAGGGTTCCAGTGCGTCGGAACCTGGTGCCGCATAGTTCTCGGTGAGTCGGAACTGTCTGCGGTGATTCCCCAGTGAGTCGGGGTGGCGCTGCGGTATGCTCCAGTGCGTCGGATGTAATACAGCGCCGGGTTGTGGCTGGCTGCTGGCGTCGACCAGGAGAGGCATGTTCTCTGCTTGTGGACCGGCCGAAAGTGCAGAGTGCTGTGCCAAGGTTGCTGATGAGGCTGTGGGTGATGACCAGGAATGCGCGTCCGCTGCATGCTGGTGGTTCGGATACCCGTTGAAGCCGTGGGTGCTGGCTGGCTGTGTGACTCGCCGCTCCAAAGCTTGAGGAAGTGATGATGATGATGATGACGTCACGCTGAAGTAGTTGCACGACCAGGAGAGGCATGTTCTCTGCTTGTGGACCGGCCGAAAGTGCAGAGTGCTGTGCCAAGGTTGCTGATGAGGCTGTGGGTGATGACCAGGAATGCGCGTCCGCTGCATGCTGGTGGTCCGGATACCCGTTGAAGCCGTGGGTGCTGGCTGGCTGTGTGACTCGCCGCTCCAAAGCTTGAGGAAGTGATGATGATGATGATGACGTCACGCTGAAGTAGTTGCACGAAGGCTGCGCTGACGTTCATAGTCGGGGTCACCAGTTTGGTGTCATGAGGAACAGGGTGTAAAGTTCACTCATCCACCATAGAAACGGGAGGATCCTCCGACACGGGCGGGTGTTGTCTGGTGTGCAACTGCCCGACGGTTGATGTCGGGACGTTGAATATATGCTAGTCGTGCGGTAAACTCTAATTGCGCGATGCAGGATTTTGCGTGACGTCAGTGTGACGCGGAGTTCTTATGTGGCGATGTTGATGCCGCTACACTTTGACGGCTAAAATATAGGACTAGTTTTGATGTGGCCAACAGGTATTTCAGGTAGTTCAGCTTACCTCTCTACTTCTCATTCGCGAAAAACTTAAAACTTCACATACAGCGGGGCGAGCACGGCCTACTGTGACATGACTTGAGTCACACATTTTATCACAGTTTGAGCGATAAAACTGTTTTGTCATAAAATGCTAGTACAAATTGACATGACATAATTTATCATGTCTTGTCACAAACGGCTTGGGCAGCCCGTGCTCGGCCTGCAGGTAGGCGGTCCAGCCTAAGGTTTAGTAAATTAATTATTTACCAAGTTATACGTTATATAACGCGTTAAATGATTACTGTACAAGGCAATAAGTGATTCTCCAATAGAATTGTACGTACTTGTTCAACAGCCAATGTGTTTTTGTAGCCCATTCAATAAACACGGCGATATAAAACAGTTTCTATGTCTGGAACGTGATTACGCATGAATATGTCGCCATAATCTTAATCCGCCGTACACGCAACCGTCGGGTTGTAAAAATAAATGTTTACTAGTGTCGCGTCCAGTTAATGTAGTTATTGGTCCTTTATAGTTATTATCAAAAAGATGTATACGATCAATGTGCGATCTGGGAACAACGGATAGTTGTGTTCCATACTTTAAAAAATTAAAAATACTATCTTTTCCATCTATACAGGGTTACTGGTAATTCGACGTATATCCGGCAGGGGCTGATAAGGGGGCCAAAATGCAACAAATTGAACCCCCCATATGTATGGCCGAAATTCAATAGTTTTCGAGATATTAGAATTTTAAGGGTTTTTCGATATTTACCCAAAATTTGACATTTCATTCCAAATAACAAAAAAACTACATATTTGAATGGGTACCATTAAAAATGATGTTGTAGCTGGCACTTCAATTAAGCTATGGACATAATTAAAACTACTTAATTTAACAAAATAATGAAAATAATGAGCGATATAAGAATAATATCTTACCAATATTTTCATTTTACGCTTCAAAAATGTTGTCTCGTCACAAAAATTTATATGACATTAATCGTACAAATAACTAAAACAACTTGCTTATCCTGTAAGCTTTCTAGAAAGGTATAAAAGTCAATTTTAAAATACATAATTCGTGGCATGGCATGTGTTTAAACCGGCGCGGGGAGAGAAATTATCTGTGTTTTTAGTTTATGATCCTCGCTAAAACAACCGATTTTCCTGACGAAATTCTTCGCGATGGGGTGGGGTGTGAGGGCGGGGTGTGCGGGCGGGGGAGTACACGGCGTCTGCTGCGCTCGCGTCGCCTTCCTTAGTAAGTTTTGACTCTCCGCCGCGCAAGCACGTGTGTTGTTATCTTGCTACCAATCTCTCATCCCGTTAATTTGTTATCGATCATTATTGTTAATTCTTGTTTCTCTTGTTATTCTTTTTGTTATCATTGTTATTTCGGATAACATGGCTTCGTATCCTAATAACGAATACGCAGACATAATGTTTTGTTATGGTTTTGCCGATGGAAACGCGGCTGCGGCTCGGCGAGAATACCAACGCCGCTTTCCCGATCGTCGACTTCCCCACGTTACTGTTTTCGGGATCACCTATCGACGATTGTCTGAAACTGGCAGTGTTCAAAGAGCACAATTCAACGCTGGCAGACCTCGACGGTACACGGCTGACGAAGAGGACACCATTCTTCAGTGTTTTATTGATGACCCAAACATCTCAACGAACATTGTTGCAAGACAGCTCGGTATGTCCCAGTGGAAAGTGTGGTCGGTAGTACATCTATCAGGTAGACACCCGTACCATTATCAACCTGTTCAAACATTGCACGAGGGAGATCCTGCCAGGCGACTCGAATTTTCTCGGTTTATGTTAAACGCTGACGCTGACCAGGAACATTTCCTAAGAAATATTTTGTGGACTGACGAGTCAAAGTTTGACCGGGATGGAATAACGAATTACCATAACTTACATTTTTGGGCACCTAAAGCAGGCAGGAATCCAAAAAAACTAAAAGAAACTGCGTCGCAAATGAGATTTTCCCTGAACGTATGGATGGGTGTCGTTGATAATTATTTGGTGGGCCCTCATTTCTTGCCCCAAAATTTGAACGGCGAAAATTACGAGGAGTTTTTGAGAAACAACCTAGACGATTTGTTGGCGGATGTTCCCGAAGAAATAAAAAACAACCTCATGTTTCAACATGATGGTTGCCCAGCACATTACCGGATTACTGTCCGACAGTGGCTAGACGAGAGATATCCAAACCGATGGATTGGGAGGGGAGGGCCAATTCCGTGGCCAGTACGAAGCCCTGATATCACACCACTTGATTTTTACGTTTGGGGTCATAAGAAGGCATTAGTTTATGTGACCCCAATAAATTCAGTCGAAGAACTTCGACAGCGAATAATAAACGCGGCGCAACAGATGAGAACAACGTTCACATCAAGAGTGACGAAAACCGAAGTTAGGAAGAGAATTCGAACCTGCATTCGTAATCGAGGGGCTCATTTTGAACAAGATGTGTAAAATTTGTAATAAAATTTGATGTACATTTTTTTATGCATTTTATTTCATACAAATACAAATGACCCTTTCTCTCCCCGCGCCGATTCAAACACATGCCTTGGCACGAATTATGTATTTTAAAATTGATTTTTATAGCTTTCTGGAAAGCTTACAGAATAAGCAAGTTGTTTTAGTTATTTGTACGATTAATGTCATAGAAATTTTTGTGACGAGACAACATTTTTGAAGCGTAAAATGAAAATATTGGTAAGATATTATTCTTATATCGCTCATTATTTTCATTATTTTGTTAAATTAAGTAGTTTTAATTATGTCCATAGCTTAATTGAAGTGCCAGCTACCACATCATTTTTAATGGTACCCATTCAAATATGTAGTTTTTGTTTTATTTGGAATGAAATGTCAAATTTTGAGTAAATATCGAAAAACCCTTAAAATTCTAATATCTCGAAAACTATTGAATTTTGGCCATACATATGGGGGGTTCAATTTGTTGCATTTTGGCCCCCTTATCAGCCCCTGACGGATATACGTCGAATTACCAGTAACCCTGTATACGTTGTAGAAACTGCATTATTTGTTAAAGCGAATCCACAATTATTTCAAAAAATTTGAGCATTTAAGAGAACCCCAATTCGTGCCAAGTATGAGAATTTCTTATGTCAAAAAAAGTGTAAAACTGCCCTAATGAAAAAGAGTTGCTTTGGTATTGCTCCAAATATTTATAATAAAATACCAGATATTATTAAATGTATGCCTCTAAACAAATTTAAAAGTCCCTTCAGGGGTTATTCTATAACAGCGTAGATGAATTTCTAAATGTTATTTTGCTTGTATAGAATTCTGTTTGTGCGTGTTAATTTGTTTTTTTTTTTATACAAGTATGTCTTACTCCAGCTGAATTTAAATTTTGGCTGTTATTTTGAATTTAATTTAAATTTTGACATTGTATTTTTGAATGAAATCTAAATTTTGACATTTTAATTTCAATTTGATTTAAATTTTGACATTGTATTTTTTATGTATTGTTTGTCTAGTGCATCTAATTTTGTACGCCATAAATGGCAATACATGTAGCCACCTCATATTAATTATAAGACCATCTTAATGTACTCATGTTTTACAAAATAAATATTATCATAACTTATCTTATCAATTTAGTATTGGCTATGGTTTTTGCACTGGGCTCGCGTGGTGAATTAAGGCTCACTCCCTCTCACAGAGAGGAGGCCTGTGTCCCAGCAGTGGGTACATTATGGGCTGATTATGCTTACGCTTTGTTTCTGAAGTAAAACTCCTATAAGCACGCTTGTCTTGGGGAGTAAGCTGGTGAATGCGTGACGAGAGCGTTACGGAAGCGAGCGAACGAACGTTGAGAGCGAGATATAAGTTAGTGAAGATAGAAAGAGAGGGAGTTACGTTTCGTATATTACTGTAGGGGCAAGAGAGAGAGGTGCGAGCACACATTTTCTTTCTCTCTTTATCTCATAGAATAGAATAGAATACTCTTTATTATGTACACCATAAAAGTTACAGATATAAATGTACATTTATATCTGTAACTTTTCTTTTCTTCTGGTTTTTTACTGTCTTTTTTTTTTCATTTACAAAAACAAGGGTCTCATCAAAAATCTGATGGTGCGATGCTATTAGTTGATGAGATTTCTATAGCGGCCGAGCGCTGCAAGCAAAAATAGTCCTTAAGGTGTATAGATATGAAATTCCTCGATAGTACATGCCACATATGCCATGCCATGCCATGTATGTATGTTCATAGCCAGTTGCGTTTCGTATATCTAAGACACAGTGCAGGCCTATTGTTTTAAGTAAGTATAATATTAGTATTACTTCAGTCGTGTGGTCTAAAGCACACTATTTTTTTTCTAAGCCATACATTACTATTGTATGCCTGTTTTCTGATAGACGTGCATAGTTATGAACCTATGGCTTTGGTTAGGACCAAATTTGGTAGTTCCCAAATTCAATCAATCTGCCTTGCCTTTTACCAACTATGTTCGGGTCGGCTTCCAGTCTAACCGGCAGTTGCAGCTGAATACCAGTATTTTACATGCAGCTATCTGACCTCCACAACTCAGTTACTGGGTAATACGATACCCCTTGGTAAGACTTCCATGTGGTGCCAGACGTAAAGCAGTACAAAAATAGCATCATCCTATTTCTTCCCGTGGGTGTCGTAAAAGGCGACTAAGGGACTTACTAGAGAATGGGCAGCAGCGTTCTTTACGCATTTTAATACCATACTGCGATCGCCAACCCGCCTGCCAAGCGTGGCGATTATAGCAACACTTTTCTTTTGGGGGAGGCCTATGTCCAGCAGTGGATGTCTTTCGGCTGAAATGAATGATGATGTTGGTAAGACTGGTTCTCAGACTTTCGGGCTTCTGACGACCCGTAACAACTGTCAAAGATCCACGAATGACAGCCAGAACCAACGTCTTTACGTGATTTCCGGGGCACGGAGGAATCCCGGTATTTAAACATGGTCACCCATCCACGGACCAACCTCGACAAGCGTAGCTTAACCTGATAGATCGACCCGTGCGGCTGTTGATTTTTTTATTACTTTGATATATTTTTACTTTGATCCTTATACTTATTATGATCTAAATAAAAATAAAAATAATATTAATAAAAAATGTATATAATTAATAAAATGATAACAAAAAAGAATATTATGATCAAATCTTCCTTTTTTGTCTTTAATCATATTCATACTAATTAAACCTCTCTTATTATACACTCAAACAGACAATTCCCTGTTAGACAATATCCGTCTAACTGCAATAGAATTCCTGGAATTAACCAAAACATTTAATTCGATGTTAGCAATATCCCTTTCTGAATTCGCGTGACCAATAAATTGAGCTAAACCGGTAACTATGGGATATTAGTATCTATTACAGAAATAGATAGCTTGCAATGCCTAGGTATGGCGACTTTGGTGTAAATCATGATCAGAGACACGCACCTGTTAATTTCATGGTAATAGGAGGAATGTGGGTGTGATTTGAAACTGAATAACGTTTCCTAGAAGATGATAATTGTATCTTATTATGTAAAACTAAAAGTACCTCTTCCAAAAACTATACAACAAAAAAACAACTGACTTCCAAAAAAAAAAACACAACAAACTGAAAAATTACTTTAATTTCGGAAGTCGGTGTCTATGGTTTTGTATTTTGGTTGTTGCCACCGACTTTGTATTTCAGTTTGTACTGTTTTTTTTTTTGTGACAGGAAGTTTTTTTAACATAATCCACATAGACAAGGTGGAAAAAATACGTATTATTTGAAGCTAACTCAAAAACTAGCAAAGCAAAGTTAATAAATAATTTCAAAAATCGTTCTACAATAAAATCATAATATTATTTTATTTCGATATCCGCCCAGCACGCGTAGCAGGACCAGTTCTGTCTCTATTCTACCCAGAGACCATTTTGGTTACCATTTTAGAAAAACCCTATCGAAAACCCTTTCAATGGAAAGGGTTTTCGATAGGATTTTTCTAAGCAGTTAATCAAAAACCCAACGGTGTGGGTAATTTTGAATGGCTTAAATTAAGCCGTTCAAAAGGGTTACCTACACCGCATGGGTTTTTATCGAAAACCCTTTCAATGGGTTACCAAATTTTAATTTAAGCTGTTCATAAGGGTTACCCTTATCGTATGGGTTTTTGTTTAACCGCTTAGAAAAACCCTATCGAAAACCCTTTCAATGGGTAACCAAAATGGTCCCTGGTTTTTACACGAAAGAATTTTTAGATATTATATTCCAATTCAACAGTAAAGTATTGATGGATCTGACTTCAGATATAAATGAGGCTTGAGTAAGACACAGATATTTATGATCAATTTTAATCATTACGTCAGCTACTTGCGGTATTCACTTGACTTTAAAGTGCATGTTGCAATAATTTAACAATAATAATTAATGCATCATTTTTAAGTTTCCATTTTCATATTTATCATGAAAACATAATAATAAATAGTACTTCGAAATTTTGGCAGCTGCAGTTCCGACAAGCATATTAAAGTTTTTCTTTAATAAAATATGTAATTACTCTGTGTACATGAAATTCAATTAGCGATCGTGTTTAAACGTTTTGCAGCTGTGCTTTTAGCGTTTATCGATGTTTGAGTATTTGTTAATTAAGCTTTTTATGTACTACTTCCCATCGGAATACGAGTGAGCGAAGAATTATATCAGTTTATGTTGATTAATGACTCATGACTAGAGATCGGATATTCGGATGCATATTTACCTAAAGTACCTTTTTTTTCCGGCATAGGATACAAAGTATGCAAACGGCTTCTTAAAATATATTTTTACTCCGGGATCGCGAAATTTCAGTAATAACACTGTGTTGGTAAACAATTTTGTATTCCTAAGTATAACAAATATTTCTTATCTATATAAAACTAGGCAATCATTTTGTGGAAAATATAACACTTTTAAAAAACACTATTAATATTTCTTCAAAACCTTTTATTCTAAAATGAAATATATATATTTGGGGATCCACAGTAAAAAGTTCTTAAAAATGCGTCAGTCCTGGAAACCGACACTTTTTCCCGTACCGAAGCGCACTCCATACTAGTCAACTCTCAAAATTTAGGAGAATATGCATCCGAATATCCGACCTCTACTCATGACGCTTTAAAGTAAAGAACTAATGCAAGAGTAAGAAGAACAGGAAATATCAGAATCAACTGTTCTAAATATATCTACAATTTCACACTATAAATTTAGAATCCAATAACATCTTGATCAAATCGAAATTCGAAGCCAAATAAACTATCGCACAAAATGTATTTTCACACCAACGTTTACGAGTGACAGAAACTGTCAAATAAAATGAGAGTCTGATACTACAATCACTGGAAACACCTAGCTCTAACAAAATTGATACCAGTATTAAAACAAATAGATAACGTGTATGAGAGCAACGTCAACATTAATGTGCCTTGTCAGTTTATGAGGTAGATACATTAATATATATATTAATCATTTGGGAGAAACTAATAAAGGTGAGCCGGAAATTTCTACAAAATATTGAGTTACAACTTGATTTCTTTTGGTGTTTATTTATAGTGTTGATGATTAGAAAGGTTTGAGAGATGGAAGAAAGAATAAGAGCAATGTTCTTGGTGTTAATAAGTATCTAGGACTAAAACGACTAAAATTATTCAGTGATGTTTGTTATGTTTATGTATTCAACAATCGTAACATCTATAATTCACATGTATTTAATTAGTTTTACTAATAAGTTGGGCGATGGGACCGTAAGGCTCGAAGTGGTACCGGAAGACGTAGCGTTGGAAGACTTAGTGAAGTCCGCAGGAATCCGCTGGATGCGGAAGGCACAGAATCAGTCGAAGTGGCGGTGCTTGGGGGAGGCCTATGTCCAGCAGTGGACGTCTTTCGGCTAAAATGATGAATAATATTCTTGATAGCTTTAAATTTTAAAGTAACACTAAAACCTGCATGTATCTACAACTAATCTTACTGACTTATTCTTCTTCTTGTTGTTCTTATTTCTTATTATTTCGACATTCGATGCTGATGATGTTGTTAAAATACACAAGAGGGCCGTGCGATGCAATAAATACTACGCGAGAACAACCTTTTAAAACGAAAAACGATAAAAAGTAATTCTGATACAATATATGACCCTTTAGTACGCCTTCAGGCAGAAATTAAAGATGGCGATGATAACAGACGATGAATATTTATTCAGTATTTCGACTTACTGATTATAAAATCACATTCTTTGTCGACTTAATAAACAATTGGAATCGATAGCATACATCGAATTAATGAGCAGGTAAAAGAAAGTATTTTGGAAAAACAATGTGTCGGTTGACGAAATTTACTTAGTCGCTAATAAGTTATATCTAGCCTCACCACATCTGTTTCGTACTTGAACATTTATTAACGCCTCATGCATTCCTTTTGATTCTTTTTATACTGAAAATTTTCACTCTCGACATATTTACCGTTTAAAATTTGTTACAATGCAACTTTATATTGTTCCTACACTAAAGAGAAATCAGCGAAACAATGCTCATATTTATAAATTGAAACCTTAGTAAGAACGTCATGAAAATTAAGTGCTGGATACAAGATCCGACACTGTTGATATAAAAAATTAATAAAACTCCGCATACATGATAAAGACAACTGCGATCCTCACATAAATAAGTGTCGGTCTCATCTTACAACGACTTGGCGACGTGTAAAATATTGTTATCGATAATAAAACTACAATAATTCAAAGAGCAGAACGACTTTATACTGAATCTTGTCACGTATTGAGAAATTTGAGAACAACATGTAAAATAATCTTGGACGATATAAAATAAGATCGGTTTTATGAATAAATTATAGCAATGTAAAGTATGATAAACGATGGTAAGGATCGTAATGAAACGGCATGAGGTGTACAACCTACCACATAAGTTATAGACGATGAATTTGGATCTTAACGTGCCGTTAATAAAGTTGCTAATGAACAACGCTCTATGAATGATGATGGAACTTGCGTGGATAGATATACGCCTCACATCAAGCACAGCGGGTGGCTCCGACAAGTAAACTAGTATCTCGCAGTGAGGGTAACGTAATAATCTTAGTATTAACGACCAAGATAACAAGGCACTTATTAGCTGAGGAGGTTGGAACAATGAATTCGTAGATAGAGGTCAAGAATAAATAGTCGTTGCCATTAATACCTATGTTCATTGAACACTCACGATTCAAATGATTATGTTGTTACGAATAATTAAAGTTCTGACGTTTTTAGATCAGGTCATTGGGTTGATGAAGAACGTCTTACTAACAGAGTGCTAGTTATTATTAAATCGAGTTATGAATTTTAATGTAGTCATTATCTTGGAGTTAAAGTATATGATCTTTTGTTTTTACTGTAGCGTGTTCTTGTAGTAAGTCATTATTATTTCTGTCGAGTTTATAGCTCTACTTAATTTTTACGATGCTTTATTTTACGTGTATCTTAAAATAACTAGGAAACTTGATTAAAATGCTGGTGATGGAATAAAAATATACTTGAAAATGTGAATGTAACGGATATCATCTTGAAGATTAAGGTACTTACGACATAATGTGATATGAAACCCGAGCTTGCCTTGGGTGTGTTATTAAATTGCCTTAACGAACATGACAGCACAAGCTGGCATTGTAATAATATTAACTGTATTAATTATAACCAGAAAAATATGTACTTAATAGAGTGTTTTACAACAATAACATTAAATGTCAATGGGCGGATAACTAACAAGTTTTTTTTAATGGCAAATTGGTTATTTATTTATGCTATAATAAAACTAAATTATAAAACCTTTATATATTTTTCTAAGATCCCTCACTAACTAAAAACAATTCAAGTTTTCCTAAAAAAGAGAAAAGTTTTTTCACATTAATTTTAGATGGTATCTTGCTTCGTGACTATGTCAACATTTAATCTTAAAATGAAACCTTTCACGAAAGCCTAAACCCAGTCCCTTATCATCACACAACTTAACTAGATGAAACAATAAAAAAAAAAACAATTTACGAGATATGATTTCAATTGAAAAACACGTAGAATTCTCGTCTCACAAAGCATGCAGGTATTATTATGAACATAAAGCCCGGAGGTTGGAGACAGGTGACAAAAACTGTTATGAATGCCGGACTGAACTTGGTTTTTGCGTGGAACCCGTCCTGAATGCAGGGCCCACACTTAAGAATGCAGTAGCACAGAGCCGATGGGATGTAAGACGAGCGACCGAGATTTGGCCATGGGAAGAGCGATTGGTGAACACCAACAACGACAACAACGACTTTTGTTTTACTGGACAATGACTATTTAGCGTATTCTATGCGGCTAACGCCTATATCAGTTCGGCGGCTAGTATCCAATAGCAAAAAACTGCGTGCAGGAGCAGACATTTTCAATAAATCGTCAGCAGAGGGTCTAGAGTCTTTTGGAAATCCATGATATAATTATTGCGATATTTATATTTTTTTTTTATATAAAATATATTTTTAAAGCTACCTTTAGTAATAGTAGGTATTGAAGTCTGAAAATAATTTAGAAGAAGGTTATCTATACTCCGTTTGAAATAAGATTAGACATTTAAATAATTATTTTTTACAGTCCGTTCAACCGATTTTGACTTCTATTGCGTTGGTTGCATGACATATGGCAGCTGTAATAAACAGTTGGTATTGTAACTACGTTTTTGCTTTTAATGCTCCTTATTCCTAAGGAATAAAACTCAAAATTGGTTGAACGGACTGTAAACAAGTTTATTTAAATATCTAATCTTATTTCAAATGGAGTATACTCGTAGGTGAGCGGTGGCCGCCACATAACGGCCGCAGTAATGGCTAGCATGAAATTGATGGCAACGGGGTTTGACTTTACGATGTCAAAAAAGTCTTAACTTAACTTACTTTCATAAATAACGTTTCAGTGACGTCATTTGCCGGTACACTGAGGACGCTATGTGGCGGCCACCGCTATTCTAGGAAACCGCAGGTTTACACTATTTATCTGATAAACAGTCCTTTAATTCTGATTTCTGTGTTTCTGTTTTCTATTAACTAGAATTCTCAACTTTCTTATTTTACTTATCTCCTCAAAATCAAAATCTAAATATTTTATTTCACATAAAACAACAAGGGCACTAATGAAATATCAGAAGCTAGGTGCACGGTTCCAATTGGTCGTTTCCTATGGAGGAGAGCTGGCAAAAAGCGCCACGGTAAATCTTTAAAAAAAAAATTGGCTTTTACAATGTTGGCATGCCTGAAATACTGTGAGAGGGATTCATGAAAGTATTGTAATTTTTTTTACCAGATTTTTTAAATTGTATGTTCTTTCTATGTGTATGTGTCTCTCTGTACCTTTAATGAATGTAACTGGTTTAACCGTGTTAATTAAAGTTAAAATAAATAAATAAATGTTTTCAAATTACAGTGTTAATAGGTATGGTACCAGGGACTTAACAAAATATAAAATGGTCTACAAATCTATAAAAAAGTCTATTAAGCCGAGAATGTTCTTACACACATTCACAAAAAAAAAAATATAAGTATAAAATATTATTCAAATAATAAAAGTAAAAACCTTGTTGAAATCAAATTGTCCTAACTCGCTTAGCTCATGTTTTTATGGCTCCACCTTCGGTGTAACGTTACATAACTGCGCAGTTACACTTACAACATTGTCGCCGCTACCGCCATCAGCCTTATGAACTGTATTTTCTTTTTTAATTTAACAAAATCAATAACTTGTAGCATTTTATATTTTAGTTTTCAGATATTCTACACGTTTCAAAATCTTTTTGTAGGTGAATCAGGTTTTACAACTATATCAGTTTCATTATTTAGTAGATGAGGACTTTTAAGTTTTTCTTACGGAAACTTTCATCTTCTTTGACACTGATCTGTATTTTGGCCTCTGTGTTTTCGTCAGATGTAATAATTATAATTATTGATGTGAAATATTATTACTAGCTGCGCCCCGTGGTTTCACCCGCGTAAGTCTCGATCCCTTGGGAATATCGGGATAAAAAGTAGCCTATGTCTTAATCCAGGGTGTCAGCTACCTCCATACAAAATCTTATCAAAATTGGTCCATCCGTTTGAGCGTGAAGAAGTAACAAACATACACACACACACACTCACAAACTTTCGCCTTTATAATATTAGTGTGATAGGCTTGCCTATAACGAATCAAACAAAATGCAAAATGTGGTTGTACTTACTATACACCTCTGCCGTAAATTCCTTTGGGGAATTCTGGCGTGATACTGTGTGAGAAATACCTATATAACGGTGCGGTGTTCTTTTATGGGAACGATTGTAGTGTCCATCTCTATAATAATGACATCATCATCAACATCATATTTCATCAATCAGGGAGGATCGAAAAGGTCAGAAGCCAAATGGATAGTTAATGAAGAAAATAACGACTATCAAACTTGATAAACTCATCTACTACAACCCTAAACACAGTCAGACTCCTACAAAAAAAACTGCAAGTAATCATACGATATTGAACAACTATATTATTTCCTGCTTTAATCGTTTATGAATAAAGAACGAACGTTAATCTTGTAAGCAAACATCCAATAAGATTATTATCTCAAATCATCGGGTCGCTATCTCCGTATGAGATCTGATTGTACACACAATATGCTTAATTGCATCGTACGGTGTAAGCCTGACGGTAATCGGACGTTCATGGTAAAATAAAACTCTTTCGGCCTTATTACATAACAAGGTTTATCTTTAGACTCAGGTTTAAACCATCGTGTAATTTTTTTAATTTCGAACCTTATTTCGTCTGAGATAAAGTTCTCAATACAAAATTGACAATTACTTAGATTCGGGTTTAAAATCAGTTTTTGTATTAAAAACTTTATTTCAGACGGAATCGGCTTTTAAATTAAAAAATGACACGATGATTTAAACCTGGGTCTAAAGATAAAACTTGTTTTGTAATAAGGCCGTTTATGTTTATGAGAGCTTGTGAATATAGTTATATAAATATTACCAATGTGTCTTCTTGATGAGTATGGCACTACAGAAAAAAGACGAAAGACATCCATCAAATACTACATAGTCAGTTAGAAATCTTGATTATACAATATCCTTTGATATTGCAACCCTTTTCAACAAGTCAAAAAATGACAAACCCAATGATTTTACGTTGCTATCTAAACAAAATTCAAACCTTATTTTTAGGAAGTTGCAATTAGCTCATCAGTGCATTCAAAATAAACCAACCCTTTGAAGTTAAGTGTTTACTATCCCATCAAAAAGCACCCCTCGTTCACGACTGGCAGTCAAAATAAATTCTCACATATCACCGAAAACATTTTCAAAATCATCCACATTTGTTCCCAATTATATCGTTGATGTACACACTGTGAATTGTACGGATGTCTGTCTGTCTCGTAATTAATCTCCTGAACGCTCTTTCAACACATGTGGGTTTACGGATTTATTGCATAACTTCGTTTTTTTTACTGCCTATCTCCTTGTCTTAGATGATGCATGAAGTTCATATCCTTTGGGAGTTTTGCTAAATGCTGAACCGTATTTGAAAGTTATTTTTTACTGTAGTGCAGACAGGTTTGTTTTGGTGAAAGAAACTGTCATTTGGTGTCAAGTTAAGATTAGGGCGACTATTACTCTTATAATAATACGACTATTATAAATTATCAATAAATTAAAAGTGCCTCACTGATTTAAAATAGTATTCCAACTTTCGGTCATCAGTATATCTGCAACGATTGTTCTTTTTCAACTAAAGCTTATTTGTAATCTTTTAATCTTATATTTTGTATTGTTTTTTTAAAATAAGCAGTTTAGTTTTTTACATTGTTCTCACATTAGAAGCAACAAGAATAATGTACCCAGGATTTTGTAATATCTTGATTTAAAAGAGTGGCCTTGGAGTTTCTTGCCTGTTCTTCTCTATCTACGTTTTGGAATGGGCAAATAGCTTCAACTTTCTGACTAACTGACCGACTCTTTGACAATTCAAATAAAATAAAATAAATTCAAAAGTGCCTGTAATAGGTTTAATTGAAATAAATGTTTGAATTTGAGTTTCAGTTCAAGTTAAGTAAGATAAATACTAAACAGCTCAACCAGAAATAAACCCAGTAACCAAGCCAATAGATAAAGAATCCAATCAGATTCAACGATTGTTCTTTTTAAAAAGCCCTTTATTGGTGAAAACGAAAAGAGTGGAAGAGCAGACACTATGGCTCAGCGCAGACAGAACGGAGTGATGCGGAGAGGATTTTATTAACGCACTTGAAAATAAACTTTAAAATTATTACAAATAAGTGCATAAATGCTTGAACCTGACAAAAAATGCTCGCGCGTCCTCGAAGATACGCGGGAATCATACGCGATCCGTAAAGAAAATGCCCGAGACCACGCGGGGATTATTCCTCTCTGTCTGCGCTGAGCCTATTTAGACAGTTCTCTTTAGTCGACAAGCAATGGACCAAAATGCAGATATAACTAAGTAAGACGTATAAGTGCTTATCAAGTGGTCCTCGAGCAGACTGTCGGCAACCATGGTGTTTTATGTTAATTATATATCAGGCGTTATCAGCAATTTTATGGGAAAATGATAAACGATACCGCAGACCCTCTTAGGATGTGCTCTAATAGAGATGTTGATGAAAAAACATAAACTGGCTGTAATAGGAAGGGAATAAAATTGGAGCAATTAAAAACTAACGAGGATTTAATTTATTATACAATTCTTAATTCATTTGGGGTTTAATAAGAAATTCACTAAAGCCTATAATTGTAGAACTTACACTACAATTTTATTAATTGACCTTTATGTGCAAATGGCGTATTTACACAGCGTGCATCCACCCTATCATGACGTATGCCTGTGAAGTTTTCGAACAAGCCCCACCACATCCATAGGATGAAGATCCTACAGAACCTTTTTTTCCGAAAGGCTACGAGATTACCTTGGTTCGTCCGAAACTAAATCCTCCACCTAGACCTCAAAATTTCCACTATCCAGCAGTTCATAAAATGTATTTCCAAGCGTTTTTTCGATACCGCCGTTAAACTCAGTTATACCCCGAACTCAACAAATCTTCCGTCCGAGGCATACTCTCACCGACCCCGATGACCCCATTAGCCTCCTCCAGGAAAGCAGTAGGGCCACCGGCACAGTGCACAGAATACGCAAACTGACATTCCGACCTCGCTGCCGAGGTCCCACATGAAAACTCCGACGTAATGGTCCCCCTTGCTCGACAGCTCGACAAATGCCAGCCCGTGTTGCAGCTGAGCCTGTAGCTTTAAACTCCCCCGATAATAATAATTATTCAGTTCTGATCTAGTCTGCCTCATCTTGCTGTCGTCGTCCCAGTGACGCCATAAGCCGAGGTTCGTACCCAACATGGGGTGCCCTTAGCGTGCAGTCGCTTAGTATTTAAGAAATTTGCCCCCGGCTGGAGGCTTTAATCTAGCTCAAGGCAGCCACAGGGTTGTGCAGTTAAGTATTGACGACCTCTCAAGGTCAACTACGAGGTGCCCAATAAAATAAAACAGTTTTATTGTTTTAAAAAAAAGTCCTTACTAGAAAAAGGTACCACTCAAAAAAGAACGCATGCATAAATAAAAACAGGTGAATATGTTTTCCATAAACGCCTTCAACCCGACCCATACAGAAATTCAACCCTAATGTCCATTTTTAATTACAAAAAGGCCCGCATATAATATCCCCATACAAACACAGACAGAAAACAAACAGACCTTTTTTAGGCCGGCGACACAACTAGCGTTATCAACGCGGTGTTAGGCCGCCGACACACTCGGCCAGATAATGGCCAACCCGGTCAATATTTGAAAACCCATCAGTGACAACGACGAAATGACTTCTTCACTTTACTAAGACAATTTTAAAGCAAACCAAAAATAACACGAATTTGAACTCTAAAGCTTCGACAGTAAAGTCGATACTGTTAATGATGATGGTCATGTATGTGTGCGTGTCAGACTACTTGATCCATTAGGCATCGCTTTGAGTATTAAAAATAAAAAAGATGACGTATGAACTGTCTCTGGTAATGATTTCGTTCGAGTCGATATAATAGATTTTATGTAAGTAGCTTAAGTAGATGCCCAAGAACAATTTAGTAAAAGATTACTTCCCAAAGCAAATGGGCATCAGAATAATGGTGAATTAACTTATGACCTCGAATCAAAATATAGCTAAAAAGAATAGTCAATAAGTTTGTTGAGCTTTGACGAGTAAAACTGCTTAATCTCAAACTGGTAAAGTAATAAAATTCGAGATGCACATTGCTTAAGTTGAGGTAATCAACATTAAGTTAGAATTTTTCACAAAAAAGTCACTGTCCATAATTATTATACTATTAATAATGTTTCACTTAATTTCTGTGTCAAAGAGAATAATAACCCTAAAGATTCGTTGAAGATTCTCAAGTAAGAATGTTAAAACTAATAAAATCGATCATCATTTCTTATAAAATTAGGAAGACTACAAACAGCCAGGCCCAGACTTGCACGTCCCAAAAGTTAAAAGCACAATAAATTTAAAAACAAAACAGACACAGAGTAAATAAAGATTAAAGTATTTAATCAGTTTGTTCTCGTCGTTTTAAAAGTTTCGACATGACTTATATCTTGTAAACTTTTGGTTAAATTAACGCTAAGAGAAATAAGGGGAATTTAAGAAAGGAAAACAAATTAAAGTTCTGAAACTTTGACCACAAATACGAAAGCTAACATATTTTGTAGTCTGATTTTTGGAGCAAAGGATATGGGATTCGGCGGTTGGTTGGTGGCCAATTATATGATGAAATAGAGATATTTAACGAAAAATTCCAAGAATTTGATCGATAACATGATTATTGTTAAAAGACAACGACAGCAAAAAAAAAATGTAGTAATTGATGTAGACTTACACATGAAAAGTAACCAATGATAGGAATAAAACAAATGGAATCAACACTAAATAGGCTCTCTTCAACACAGATATATACTCACAAAATTCCATACACGACAAGACACCAACTTACCTGTAAAGACAAAGTTAAAAATGACATTTAAAAACAATTATAAAAAAGCATCGGGTCCTATCGGTACATTAAAAATTGACAGTGCATTAGTATTTATAGGATTTTAAGCGTAGGTGTGGTGGGATCAAAGAGAACATTATGCGTCTCTTATACGAAGATCGTGGCGTTATAGACGCCTATTCCATACGGTAAAGATTACAATTTTATTTACTACTCAAAAACGTTTGATAATCTATGTCTTAATTAACTAAGCGAGAGAGAACCCCGTACCATGACAGACATACGTTCCACCTTTGGGTTTAACGACAAGAATACACCATTTGAAAATACACTTTAGGGTTTTATAAACTGAGTTGAATTTTGAGTGTAGAAGCTAAGCATGATAAATCGTGATCACCTATCGTTTAAAGTTCATTAGTAGCGGCTCCTTTACATGTGTTGCGCCGGCAACCAATATCCATTTGCTTCGGGCTGATTTGATTAGAGCTTATTTTTATAAATAACACCACAACATGCTTTATTGTGATGCATGTTTAAATTAACATTCTTTCATAGGCTCCTTCGTCGTTAAATTGAAGTTAAAACTGTAGAGGAAAAAGATACATTTTATTTTAATAAGATCCTTTATCTGGATGATCGGGATCGTAAATCTGATCGAGATCCGTCCAATTCAAAATTTAATACGGTTACATAAAACAAACAGATTGACAGAGTACTAGTTGTAATCCTTAAGGAAATTTATTAAGAGGTATTCGTATCAATCACAAAACGTAATCCTGTTCGGTCGTAAACAATATTTGTGGGTTCTTATTGAAAGCGGAGCGAGTATATGACTGGCTTGACTTCTTTTATCAATCCCAGCGATAATTAAATGAATGTTTGAGCTTTGTGGTTGTACGCTATTGTGGATTAATCCTTACCCCTGTTAAGAATACCTAAAGACCCTGTTTGGTCTTAATTTTTCCACCCATTATACTTAGTCAACAGCTATATTCCGTTGGTTTAGGTAGTTTTAAATAAAGGTAAACAAAAAAAACCACGTGACGAGACAGCTGTGAAGTAACCGACTAAACGTAATACCTGTCACTTCAGTTGTCATGCTACTTCACAGTTATGCTCTTCAATTTAGCAACGTTATAATTCGTTGACGTTTTGAGAACCTGTATTTTTGGGCTCTTTACAGTATACAGATTACAAAAAATTATAGTATTATTATGAATCTAATTAAAAAATTGTGCTCAAGCAGTTACATCAACGAAGAGTAGTTTAAGAATAAAAATTAACGTTTAACATACATTAATAGAAGAGGAAACTATCGTAAAAATCAAAAATCCGTTTAATTTTGATCCAAGTTACAATGTGTTTATAAACAAGAAAGTGTCATCTATAAAAACCCTTTTTACGAATTAACCCTTTTTAAACATTTATATCTGTAACTTTTATGGTGTACATAATAAAGAGTATTCTATTCTATTCTATTCTATATACCTTTATTTAACTACCTAAACCAATGGAGTATAGTTAGCAACAAAGTATTCAATAAGGTACATTTACTTACAATGCATAGAGTTATCGGTTTAAAACCTCCTGTAATGGATGCCTACATTATCAAAAGCATCACGTGTTATTGTCATGAGTTAAAAGAACTACTAGTTGCCTAGCCAAATAAGCGTATCAGAAATGAACGCTTCCCGCTCTCACTGACACCGCATTATTTTCACAAAAACACTTTACGACCCGTCACCTCGTTTATTACTAAAAGCCGTCCCAGTATATCAGAATTTAGGATATAGAAATATAGTGCAGTGAATCGATAGTACTGTACTGTTCATAGTAACGATCACTTAGTTAAGTGATAGACAAAATACAGTAGGTACTCGAATCGGGCGTAAACAAGGCCCATTGAGCTTTAGAAAAAATCGGCCACACAAGTATACTCGTGATAGTGATGGACGCTCTACAAAGCCAAACTGGATAGCCATAAATATATTTCGGCCAGGAAATGTGGTAATACCGCTAAACTCAGAACTAAAACTCCAGTTTGCAGTGTTTGTGTACATTAAATAAATTTATTTAGTGCACATTATTTACAGTTTTCAAAGTGACAAACATCTTTTCTGTGTAGACCTGGCTTTTGTACTAGAAGTTCCTGTAGCCCAAGAGCTAGACCTCTCAATTTACAGATAAAAGAAGCGTGGTAGGCAAAAATGAAATAAATTCCAGATATGGCATGCATTGAGTACGCCACAATTTATTGTGGCGATAAGTCCCCTCTTTCAGGAGTAACTAGAGAGGCGCCACGGCGTCCCGGCGGCCTTCCGCTTGACGCAGGTCCTCACCGGACACGGTTGTTTCGGGAGGTTCCTGTTCAGGATAAAGTGGGAGGATATAGCCCGGATGTCACCACTGTGTGGATCACCCGGAGGACACGGTGGAGCATACGGTGGAGGTCTGCCCTGCACGGGTGGAGCAACGCCGTGTCCTCACGGAGGTGATCGGCGCCGGCGAACTCTCACGTCCGGCCCTGGTTCAGGCTATGATTCGGAGTGAGAGTGCATGGGAGGCCGTCACCTCCTTCTGCGAAGTAGTAATGCTCGTGAAGGAGGAGGCGGAACGCGTGAGGGAGAGGTAGGGTTTGCTCCCTCCCACCCTAGCCACCGCAGAAGACGCCCTGGGCATCGGGAGTAAAAATAATAACCAATGAGAAATCGGGCAGTAGGGCTCGCTGTCCGGGGTACCGGGTGTACATTTTAATTAGTAGTTTACATTGTAATAATCTTATTAAAAAATTTAAAAGAAAATTCGAAAGAGAATTACTAGCTAAATCGGTTACAAATACGGAATTACTATGGAAGAATATAAAATCAATCACCTACTCTAATAAACCTAAAAATCAAAGCACTGAATTATTAAATATTTTACCCTCTCCAACAGCAGCAGTAAACTTTGTTAATAACTTCTTTGCCAATATTGGAAAGCAATTAGCCCAGCAAATTCCGACTAATACAACTTCTGGCCGATCTAACATTCCACCTACACAATTTAATTCATTTGTGCTCTTGGACACTGACCCCATGGAAGTAGAAAGTGTTCTGATGAGTTTGAAGTCCGACAGTGCCCCAGGATGGGATACTATTCCAACTAAATTCCTAAAATATATTGGCAAGGAAATTGTTCCTGTCATTACTCATTTGGTAAATCTCTGTTTTAGAAAAGGTATCTTTCCGACACTACTGAAGCAATCCATTATTACACCGGTTCACAAGGGAGGGAACGGTGACGATGTCAATAACTATAGACCTATCTCTGTCTTACCGGGTTTATCCAAGGTTTTAGAAAAAATTATTACTAAAAGACTCCTACAGTATCTTGAAAAATTTAAAATATTATCATCAACACAATTTGGTTTTAGACGGGGAATATCAACTGAGGATGCAGTTACAGCGCTTAGCTCGCTGGTAACTGATTATGTTGATTCAGGGAAAAAGTGTCTTACTGTATTCCTTGATCTAAAAAAAGCCTTTGACACCGTTGCCGTTCCAACCCTTTTGGCCAAGCTAGAAAGAATTGGAATAAGGGGAACCCCTCTTTTGTTTTTTAAAGATTATTTATCCAACAGAAGACAGAAAGTTAAGATAGGGACATTCATCAGCGATGACGTGGAGGTATCATTCGGCGTGCCTCAGGAAAGCGTTTTAGGGCCTACACTTTTCTTGTTATATATTAATGACCTATGTAACTTAAAAGTAGATAACGCAAAAATATTCTCTTACGCCGATGATACTGCCATTGTTTTCTATGGAAATAGTTGGTCCGATGTTAAGCTCAAAGCTGAAATAGGCATGGCTCAAATTGCTAATTGGCTTAATGAAAATCTCCTTACCCTAAACGCAACCAAAACCAATTATATATGTTTTACAATTAGAAATCGCTCACAACCAGGTCAAGATTTAAATATCAAAATACATTCTTGCAACCGAGCCATGAATTATCCATGTACTTGTCCTATAATTAATAAATTAACAAAAACAAAATATTTAGGTGTCATAATTGACCAACATTTGAGTTGGTACTCCCACCTCGAACATGTTGCTGATAGAATACGAAAATTGGGATGGATATTTAAATCATTGAGATACGTGGTCCCTGCAAGTATAGCTGGAAAAGAGGGCGCTAAGAGAAATCTACACAGCCCTTGCACAATCTGTGATAGTCTACTGTATACCTGTATGGGGCGGGGCAGCAAAATCAAAATTTATGAACGTGGAACGAGCGCAAAGAGGTCTGATAAAAATAATGTATTTTAAGAAACGGAGATTCCCTACTGTAAGTCTATACGAGATCAGTGGCCTGCTATCTGTTAGAAAATTATATATCTGTGCCTCGATCTTAAAAAAACATAAGACACTTACGTATGGCAAAAATGTAACATTAAAAAGAAGAAAGGATATCATTGCGCAAGTCCCACAATCTAAAACCAATTTTGCTGCTACACAATATATTAATCAATCAGCACGGTTATATAATACAATAAACAAATTTATATACATTTACACTGAAAATATTCATAAAGGTAAGATTATGTTAATTGAATGGTTAAAATCACGCACTTATGCAGATATTGAATTATTGTTAAAATAGGTGGAAATTAGGTATAGACACCGTCACACTCACACGCACATTCTCTCTCATACACGCATCCACACCAACCACACACCCCACACACTTCACACACCACACACACTCGACACACCTCACAAATCACACAAGCAGCGCACCCAACACATTCACATTAATTTATACTTGATGCTCAATTTACTTGCGAGCGATCGTGTTTGAATGTATGATAATAAATTATTCTATAAGTAAATGGAAAGCACGCAACACGCGCTCTAGTAATATATATTATTTTAGTAATAAGGAAAAATCTATACTTAGAACTAAAAACTTATTTAATATTTTTGTAAACTGTACAATCAGCCAAAACGATGGAAGTGCGGAGTCTCCTAACACAGGCGTCATCATGCTTAAAAGGAGGCTCCAATCACAACTAAATCAAACGATTGGTAAAGAAATAAACAATTTGTAATTTGTATTTGTATTTGTATTTAAGTACCGCCTTGACGGTAGCTCTTTTAATGCACTAGGAAAGAGTTAACGAAGTACAAATTTAATTTACAGTTTACTGCTGAATTAGAACTTGTCCCATTTCAATTTGAATTAAGAGAAGTATCCTTATGTCGTCTATAAACAATCATTTCCAGCTATCTGCATCTTAACGAATGACGAACATGTGGTAAGGAAAGTTTTGAGAATGAATGTGAATACTTGGATAGCTTTAAGAGTAGGGGAAGACCAAAGAATCGATGTTATTACTTGGCATTCGTGAATAGAATAGAATTTAAGTAGATGGTCCCAAGTGACCATGCATGCATTTTTCATGTTCATATGAACATCGCTGATCAATGTTGCTATTAACGTGGCAACCTACTTTTTTTTTTTTCTCTTCTCCTAGGATTCATCAATAGAATGAACCCTAATCTTATTACAATCTAGCCTTATAGGTAGACTAATAAGTAATTAAATTATAACCTAAACTACTAAATTGTCTTTACTAAGAATGTGTCTAACAACACTTTTCTTATTGTCTCTATTAAGGCGAATACACTTCATTCTTGTGTTTGTTTGGCACTTGTGTACTTTACACTATTTACTAACACTAACTCGAACGGTTTTGTTCTTTTTAGTCTTCTTACTATATTTGTGTGATCGAGAAGCTGGATTGCCTCGACGTTCACATGCTGATAAAGGTTCTTTTCGTGAGCTTCTGCAAATTTCTGGATCGCTTTATCGATGGACTCAAGTTTTAGATCCCGATGGAGGTCATCATTTCGTATGTACCAAGGTGCAGTTACAATTTCCCTTAACACTTTGTTCTGGAGTGGCAACCTACTGAGGCCCAATAAATATAAAAAGTTCCATCGACCCGATAGGAAGACGAAAGAAACGATGGTGGTATAGAAAGAAAGAAAAATAATTTTAATTGTCACAGAAAAAACGTGCGTACGAAAACATAATAAGTAATAATACCCGAAGGCACCGAAGGCAAACAGATCTAAGTACTATCACAAACAAACAAATAGCCAGAAGCTGCACGTCATGACTGTGACAAGAAGGCTTGCACTCAGCATGATGCTATGCTATGGGGGACCCACAGCACAGCGCTGATTTTCAGTGGTCACCCGAAAAATACGTACGGAACCCAAGTTAGGCTTGATAAGTTGTACATAAGTAAATAGGTAACAAAATAAAATAAAATAAACAGTACTTAGAATATAATGCTTATACAATCAAATTATAAGAATAAATATTATTAAATAACATAAAAATTACACGAAAATATCCAGTGTTTTGATGGTATGTGAGATTATCGCTAGAAAGGGGTGACTACTATAAATGAGTGCTGATAGAGACATGGAACAAAAAGCAATGTTACGCCAACAAAAAATAATCTGGGGTCAGGGTAGGAGGACCTCACTTCCAACGCTTGACCAGACGGGGCCCGCGGAGGCTGGCCAGTCGGGGGCTGCGTTGAAGAGCGCTTAAGTGCCCCCGTAGCCCCCGGTGCAAGTGTGCGCGGGAATACGGGGTGGTTTTAGAGGCAGAAAAAGTCTGATAGACCCCTCCGTCCGCCCCAGGGCGGAGCACAATCATGAGGATTTCCACACCATTACCAAAAAAAAAGGAGGTTGAAGATGTCTACATCTTGTCGATGGTTTTAGTTTTGGGACTATAACATTAAATACTGCATGATTTGTAGAAGAAACAGCCTCTATAAGGCTGAAGTGGGATTGGGCGGGCCATGTATGTAGGATGGATCAAGACAAATGGGAGTCGTCACGCAGTGGACGCCAGAAGACGGGCGTTGTCGCCAAGGGCCTAGGAAACGCTGGCGTTTGCACAGCAGTGGAACAAAACAGGTTGAAAAAAAAACTGGCCAAGTGCGAGTCGGACTCGCGCACGAAGGTTTCCGTACCATTATCTATAAAAAGGGCAAAAAATCACGTTTTTTGTATTGTATTTTTAAAGTGAATAAACAACTAAATATGCTGTGAATATTTCAAGCGTCTACCTATTCCCATTATCAATATAGAGAAAAACGAGCAAAAACATCACGTTTTTTGTATGGGAGCCGCCTTAAATATTTATTTTATTCTGTTTTTTAGTATTTGTTGTTATAGCGGCCACAGAAATATGACAAATTTGTGAAAATTTCAACTGTCTAACTATCACGGGTCATGAGATACAGCCTGGTGACAGACGGACAGACAGTCAGACAGATGGCGGAGCCTCAGTAATAGGGTTCCCGTTTCACCCTTTGGGTACGAAACCCTAAAAAGAAGAAACGAAATTCCATAGCAGCAGAGTAATACGGGTGGAGATTAGTAACTACATTTTCGAGTTATTCACACTGAGTATCATGAAGATTGCTATTGCAAGTACATAAAGGCTTCTATAGACCAGCGCGACTCGCAACGCGACACAAAGGCACCGATCGTCGCGCGACGCGGGGGGCCTTTGTGTCGCACCATTATGTAGAAGCCTTAATTCCACAGAACTTTAATGTACCAGTAGCGCATTACTTTTAAGGAAATTTTTAAAAACAAAAATCGCCTTTCGCTCATTTAGTAAGTAATAAAGTGTGTGCCGTCTTTTATCATTATCCTATCATAACTAATATCATAATTGAGAAACTGAGTTTATTTGTTACGCTTTCACACTAAAACGGCTGAACGTATTTGGATGAAATTTGGCACATGAGTAGACCATGACCTGGATTAGGCCATAAGATACTTTTTATCCCGACATTCCCACGGGATCGAGACTTATGCGGGTGAAACCGCGGGGCGTAACTAGTTATCCTATAATACTCATTTGTAGTAACCATTAAAGATTTAATACGTTAATCTCACGGATATCAACATTCACTGTATAAATATTTCCCAATACACTCGTACATTACTTTTATGTACAGTCACGAGCAAAAGTACCTTACGATTACGCAAGATTCAAAAGCAAATTTCTCGTGACTGCGTTGTTGGTCTAGTGGTGGCAAGTCCTACTGCTGAGCACAAGTTACTGGGTTCGATTCACTGTGACACGTGACACGGCCAAATGTTATTGGGTTTATCCACCTGGAATTTCTCAGTAGCACCCTGGAGTCTGGATTTGAGCCCGATTGATGGCAATAGGCTCACCCCTATTACATGTGACTTAAACTTAACTAGCGAAATGTGGGTGTAATATAGGAACAACTCTGCCTAACCCTTCGGGGAATAAAGGCGTTATGTTATGTTATATTACGAAAGATTCAAAAGCAAATTTCTCATGAAACGATTGCAACTTTAACAAAAGACCTAGCTGTTTCATATTAGTATGGGTTCGATAATACGTAACGTTCTTCTCGTCCCACATACCGCAGTGTCTCAAGACGAAAGTCTTTGTCCAGTGCGTGTTGCCAGTGATGACCTATGGCACTGAAACGTGGTCGCTCACAATGGGCCTTATCAGAAGGCTAAAAGTTACCCAAAGGGCAATGGAGAGGGCTATGCTTGGAGTTTCCCTACGTGATCGGATCAGAAATGAAGAGATCCGCAGGCGAACCAAGGTAACCGACATAGCTCGAAGAGTGGCAGTGGGCAGGGCACATTGCTCGCAGAACTGATGGCCGATGGGGCCGAAAGGTTCTGGAGTGGCGACCGCGTACCGGAAGACGTAGCGTTGGAAGGCCTCCTATAAGGTGGACCGATGACCTTGTGAAGGCCGCAGGTATCCGCTGGATGCGGGAAGCACAGAACCGGTCAAAGTGGCGGTGCTTGGGGAGGCCTATGTCCAGCAGTGGACGTCTTTCTGCTGAAATGATGAATGATGATGATGAATACCTAACATCATACTATCAATATTTTAGGAGAAATTGCTTTTGAATCAAGCATAAGTGTAAGATATTTATGCTAGCGACTGTACAAGAGTATGCGCAAGCGCATAAGTGTTCGTTAACGTTTGACAGTTAAGTTTGAGTTGTTGACGTTGATGCATCGTGTTAACGGCACAGTGCGATTCCGTTTCTTTACTCATAATGCATCTATTATTGTATTGAAATTTATTTTGTTAGGATTTGAGAAAAATATTAAGGCGCTGACAAGAGGTAAATGATAAAAGTGGTTGTACGTTGTTTTATAGAAAATTGTTCCATAGAATTTCGTTTCACATAAAATTTTTCTCATATTATCATTTCATAGAATAATCAATACGCAGAATACTTACTTTGAAGAAATTTAAATCAATGATTTTTGTTACAAATAAAATTTTATGTTTTAATATTCATTTCATAGAATAACAAATCGAATATTCTCTATCCTCATATTGCTTAGTTAATATCAAACTTATTACCAAGAAAAACATTTTATCGACTGACAGTTTCTAAACGTTTCAGTTCGTATCTTTGACAAAATGCATACCTACTCTCATATAAAATTACAACACTGCGTTCACAAAAACAATGCGGGTTGCAGGAAAACAATCTTGTTGTTCTCATTAATAGTGACTTCATTGCACGTATTAACTGTTTCGACGAAATAACATTTGTTCGAAATATTATGTTTCCGAACATTCATTATACCACTGTTTTAATTACCTACCATATTTTTATTTTACCAAACTTGTTATATGTTGTATGTTAATTAAAACACTGATTCTTTTATTATTTTACATATATATTTCTTAAATGCTTAATTATTCTTACTAAATATATATAAGATTTTTATTTATAAAATTATGGATATCATAATGTCTATTTTTACATTTTTGTTGAAATAAAATACCATGAAAAAATACACCGAACAAACAATATTCGTTAAAAAAATATTCTACTATTTGATAAGTTTGTTCTAAAATAAAATGTTACTATAAAATTCATTGAATTGTATTTCTGTGAAATAGGTATGTTTCATTCAACTAAATTGTCGTTGAAACAATATTATTCGAAATAAAAATACAAGGACCAAATATTATATGAAACATTTTCTACGAAACAAAACTTTATGAAATTTCTGTCTGAGAACACTGATAAATGTAGGCTTCTCTTAAACAAAAAAATTGCCAAATCTATAAAGTTTGTGGTAGTGGAAAAAAAAATGTTTTCTTGAACATTTATTTCTCAGAACTAACTTGGTTCTTACCAAAACACGTTGGAAAAAAAAAGTCAATAAAAATTAACAGTAAACTAAACCTGTACTTTGAGTTTGAATCCAAAATATCTAAATTAAATATGAACGTACGGTCGGAATTTAATTAATAACAAGAATGTATTATTTGTATGCAGAACTTGGTTGTTTTTTTTGATCACTCAACTCATTTTGAGTAAATAGATAATTGCTTCATATTTTGCAATAAATTACAAGCGTTGTGTCGTCGCGCTTCTCTTTCTTTCAGGCCCGGGTCAACGGCGCGTTGTGTTCCACGCGCGTCTCAGGGAGAATGCCTGCCAGGGTTGCGAGTTTGTCCGAAAATGATATCGTGGCCCTGGCACACAGGCAACGGAAGGAACACGGGTAGGTTTTAGTCAATAAAGTCTGACACGCCCGCACTCACGCTCCGCCCAGAGCGGAGAAGTTATTTGATAATAAAAAGCTGTTTTGATTCACTAATCCATCATTAATGATAACCAATCATGATATTTTAAGGACTAGGATACACAGGCAGATGAATAGCCATCAGCATCATTTCAGCCGAAAGACGTCCGGTGCTGGACGTAGGCCTCCCCCAAAGGAGGTTTGCCATAATCGCCAGGCTTGGCAGGCGGGTTGGCGATCGCAGTACAGTGTTATATGCATAGAGAACGATGCTGCCCATTCTCTAGTAAGTCCCTTAGTCGCCTTTTATGACACCCACGGGAAGAAATAGGATGGTGCTATTCTTGGACCTCCGGCACCACACGAAACGATGGATAGTAAGTAGCAAATAGAAACATACAAATATTAAACTAAGAAGTAATTTTTCAATGAAATCACGTGAAACAGCAAGTACAATATCACAAATAGCGAAAGCCTAAGCAAATAAATCAAAGGACATTCATGACGAAATCCAGGATACTACATAAATAGTAAGTGGCCCACAAACGAATCTATGAATAATATTTCATGTCAAAGAGATGAATGCTTGAAGGAATTGAAATACATTAACACTTGTGAATTATTTAAAGCTGGTTTTAGTGAATATCAAAATGTTTGATTTTGAAATGAAAATATAGAGCAGCGAAAATGTGATGAATTTTAATTTCGGTCCGTTTGTGATGTATTTTATTCGGAAAATTAGCGTCATTATTAATTGTGGATTGATACGATGATAACATACATACACACATACACACGTCTTAATCCCATGGGGGTAGGCAGAAACTACAGAACACCAGCTGCTACGATCCTTACGTAATGCTTTTGCTTGTTTTACGTTTATGATTTAAATAAGTTAAAAAAAAGCCTAGGGATAGTAGAATGTAATAATATTCATAAATATATATTATTCTTCTTCTGGGTAAGCTCACTCCGTCGTCGACTTTGTCTCTGTCACCTCTGACCTAGACTAAGGTCAAGAGCAAACCCATCCCAAATAAAAATATAACTATGTTAATACTGTTAGGGCTTGATTCAGAAAGCAGTACTCCTGGACACGGGACGCACTGTGAGGAGATACTTCTCTCTCTAGAGCCTTGACCACAAGGCCTATCCGGTGCGCCATCAGTACAGAGTCCCATCGGTCGGCGCACGCGGCCAGGATGGCGCTGGGGCTGCCGTGCACTCGCGCCACCATCGAAGCACACCGCTTACGTATGATCGCGTGAAAGCCGTCCACGTACGCCTTCGCGAACATACCACTTGCGCTACAATACCGCGGCAGCCCCATCAACACCCTGAATGCGTTATTATACTGTACACGCAGGGCGTTGTATGTCCTCTGCGTGTATTTGGCCCACAATTATACATTTAAATGTTTTTTTATAAAAATATTTAAAATTGTATGTCATTGCGTGTAATATGTATGTCATCGCCATCATCTGCCAAGCCTTTACCCAACTATGTTGGGGTCAGCTTTCAGACTAACCGAATGCAGAATACCAGTATTTTACATTGAGCGACTACCTATTGTCATATTGTCTGTACCTATTTCTCTGTGAGTGTGTGGTGCCGGACGTAAAGAATAACACCCCCCTATTTCATCCCGAGGGTGTTGTAAAAGGCGACTAAGGGACTTACTAAAGAATGGGCAGCAGCGATCTCTATGCATTTTAACACCATACTGCGATCGCCAACCCACCTGCTAGCGATATAGCAAACCCCTCCTGCTTTGGGGGAGGCCTATGACAAGCGGTGGACGTCTTTCGGCTGATATGATGAATGATGATGATGACTACCTATCGGACTTCCACAACCCAGTTACTGGGTAACATGATACCACTTGGTAAGACTGGCTTTCGGGCTTCTGACGACCCGTAACAACTGTCAAAGATCTACAAATATCACCCGGGATAGCTTAATGTGCTTTCAGAGGCGCGAAGTGGTATTGGTATATATGTACATATTATATAATAAAAAACTTTTTATAAAAAAAAATAACCGACTTCCAAAAAAACACTACAAAGTGAAAAATAACTTTAATTTCGGAAGTCGGTGTCTTTGGATCTGTGTTTTAGTTTTTTGCCACCGACTTCCGAAATTAAAGTTATTTTTCACTTTGTAGTGTTTTTTTGGAAGTCGGTTGTTTTTTTATATATAAATTTTATTTTTTTATTTTTCACTTTTTAATGGGTCAGTTTTTTATTTATCTAACTTACAATAGCCTAATGTTAACTGCTCATCACCTTTTACAAAATATTGCTTTTCCCGATGCTGGGACGTTAATTGTTGAGTAGGAGAACTGCCACTCACCATATGCATTGTGACGGGCATAAATTGCTTAGCAACCATATTAAAGTACTTAATCAAATCGTAACCCGTTAAATATTTATTATGAATATGTTGTTCCGGTGCCCATCTGTGGTCTCCATCATCAGTTCCACCTCACCAAATGGTGATTTCCAGGAGCAAATGCACGAGTTACAATAAAAAATACTTAAATCGCTATAGGTTTGCCTATAAAATTTGAGGGTTTCCCTCGATTTCCCATATCCTTTCAAACAAAAAAAGAATTTTCAAAATCGGTCCATAATCGACGGAGCAATCGGTGAACAAACATAAAAAAAAAAACATACAGCCGAACATAATATAACCTCCTGTAAAAAGGAAACGTAACTAATATTATATATTATTATAAATGCGAAAGTAAGTTTATATGTTTGCTTGTTACCTTTTCACGCCTAAACCACTGAACTGATCATCTTGAAATTTTGCTTATATTATGTTGGTCAAGTGTTCAGGAACGGATATAGGGTACCTTTCATCCCGAAAAAAAGTACTGTTCCCGAGGAAAACAACTTTAACGTTCTTATGGTAATAGATGGTGCCACGTGTCTTTCGAATCATGATTGAATTATATTATTATAGAAACTTTATCCGCCTTATTACAAAACAAGATTTCAATCTGGGTTCAGGCCTGGGCACAGCACTGTTTCCGCCCTCCTTAAAGTGACTGGCGATACTGATATCTGGACTGATATAGATGATAGCTGGACTGGAAGACACCAAAATTACTGTTCTAGTGTTGGTTGATTTCTCGAATGCCTTTAATACCGTCAGTCACGACATCCTGTTAGCCATTCTATCGTATGTTATGGTCTCTCCCGAAGCACTGGAATGGTTCTCCTCTTACCCTTAGGAGCGTCAGCAGTCCATTCATGTTGAGGATTCTTCTTCATGCTGGTGTGACTTGGAGGCTGGCGTTCCTCAAGGCGGTATACTTTCTCCTCTTCTCTGTTTTCTATTTTTATAAATCTTATAACTTCCGAACTTTAGTGTGCGTATCATCTGTATGCAGATGAATTGCAATTGTACTGTCATGGAAAGGTTGATGAATTACCTGACGCTATCGACAAATTAAGGATCTGGTAGCCATTAAAACCTGGGCTGATAGATTCGGTGTAGCTGTAAACCCTACGAAGTGTCAGGCAATCATCATTGGCAGTCCTCGTGGCATTTGCAAGGTGGATGGTACAACCTTGCCTCCAGTTCTTTTCAATGGTGCGATCGTTCCTTTTGGCACTGACGTGAAGGATCTGGGCTTGCACATTGATAATACCCTGAGCTGGCGTACTCAAGTCGCTAGGGTAAGCCAGAAGGTTACTGGAACGCTGCGAACTCTGTACCGGTTAAAAAATGTATTACCATCGAGTACGAAGACAATGCTTGTGCAGTCCTTAATTTTCCCTATCATCGATTATGGTGATGTGTGCTACTATGACCTGAATGCAGATCTCCTCGACAAACTTGACCGTCTTCTAAATAACTGCATTCGATTCGTTTTCAATCTGCGTAAACATGATCATATCTCTGTGCATCGGTCGCTTCTAAAGTGGTTGCCCATACGCCAGCGCAGAGAGCAAAAGGCGCTAACCACCTTGTTTTCATTTCTTGACTCTCCCTCTTCCCCTAGTTATCTAGCCCCCCACTTTCAGTACATTTGCACCAACCATAATAAAAATTTACGTTCATCTCACAATCGTCTTCTGCAATGTCCCACTCACCGCACAGACTTCATTCACTCTTCCTTTTTCGTTCAGTCTATCTCTCTGTGAAATGCGCTTCCCCAGGAAATCAGGATGGCAACCAACCGATTATCCTTTAAAGTTAAAGTTCGCGAGTACATTCGCAAGAAGCTGGCAGTATCATCACAACGGTAATGTTTTCCCATTGTTTGTCTTAATTATTTTAATATATTTATGTATATTTATTTGTGCATAGATTTATATATATAATTAGGTTTATATATTATATTTATAGTTTTAATAGGTATATGTATATCTTTATATTTAAATAATATTATTTTATTCCTCAATTCTCACTATTGCCCCTACCACTATTTGTCTCTGCATCGCCCAAAGATTGACTGGTAGAAAATGCCTATGGCATTGAGTCCGCCTCTGTACATTTCTGTGCTTAAAGTATTAAATAAATAAATAAATAAGATTTATATTTTGACATGTTAAACAATAGAGCCAATTTTTGTAATAAGAACGTAACAGTGATTGAAATACCGTTCTTAATACAAAACTGAAAACTTAGTTCGGTACTAAGTTGTCAGTTTTGTGTTTAGGAACTTTACCATAGTCGGAATAAAGTTCGAAATTCAATAATGGCTCCATTTTATAAACCTGGGTCTGAAGATAAACCTTGTTTTGTAATAAGGGGGTAAGAGTTTTTTGCCGCCGAACGCCAAACAACAAGCAGCACCCTAACTGATTGTCAAATTCTAAATTAGCGCGAGCGAAGCCGTGGGCAAAAGCTAGTGTTAGTATAAAACCACCTCGAACACAGTGGTTCAAAGGAAGTACTTATCTCTATAGTAGGAACAATTAATTGCTTTGCTTCCCAACAGATTTTTATTACCAAACACGTCCTTTAAAATGACTAAAAGCTTTATAGCATGCAAAAGCCACAATAAAATTTACAGGTTTTACAAAGATATTATTAGTAATTATACAGTGTGGGGAATTACCAAACGGTAGCTTGTTACCCAGTAACTGGGTTTTGGAGGTCAGATAGGCAGTCGCTCCATGTAAAATACTGGTATTCAGCAACATCCGGTTAAACTGGAAGCTGATCCCAACGTTGGGAAAAGGCTGGGCAGATTGATTGACAGACAAATCAATTGCTAAGCAAATTTACGCTACGTCAATAAGCCATTCATCGTAATAGCCATTTCATTCAACTGTTAAAGAATGACAGGGTGGTTTGACTACAGGGTCAATTTAATTCAGCTAGCGGAACTACGCGGACGTGATGGGTATCGATATAATTGACTCAACAATTAATTTCCCTGACTTTTACGGTGCGACCATATAGACTCAGGGAAATTAATTGTCGAGCCAATTGACTACCAACTTAAATTATCCGGATACAGGATGCTTCTGTACTGTGACAGCCGAAAGACGTCCACTGCTGGAGATAAGTCTGCCCCAAAAAGGGGGGGGGAGGTTGCCATAATCGCACGCTTGGCAGGCGGGTTGGCGACCGCAGTATGGAGTTAAAATGCATAGATAACGCTGCTGCCCATTCTCTAGTAAGTCCCTTAGTCGCCTTTTACGACACCCACGGGAAGAAATGTGTTAGTGCCAACCTTTAGATGCGTTACCTGCGCTCAATAATGGCAAAGTAAATGCCAGGCATAATTATAATTATTACGTATTCGCCAATGAACATGCAGCAGCTAGTAACGTAACTAAATATGTATGTTCATCTCTTTCTAACAACAGATATCGGTATAGGTCTTTCCTTTTCTTCACGCGCTTTATGATTGTATGCAAGTATGTAGCTACAATCATGGCTTACGCTGTTTTTGAGTGCACTAATGTTCGTGTATGACGCGTCTATTTATAATACGTCATTGGCTAGTGCTATTCTTTACGTCCGGCACCACACGGAACCACACAAGATGCTTCTACCAAAAACAATAATTAAGTTCGTTACTATTTTACAGTTAGATAACAATATTAGATACACAGGTATCACTCAAACGTCTAAACGAAATTCCTGGTGAACTAAAACCATAATATTCTTTAAAAATAGACACACGAACTTCGTAGATAAGGAATGACGTCCAACTCACGACTATTTAGGAATCCGAGGCTCAAACTGACTGTGACGCTGACGTGACAAGGTCAGTTTAGTCTTCATGCAGCGGGTCAAGTCGTAACAGTGGGTACTATGCTTTATGTCTATTTTGTAGGTTATCTGTCGATAAATATCTATTTGTAAGTCACTTGATTGTAATATGTACGACTTGTACGGTATACTTTACTCGAGCAAACAGTTTTAAAAAAAGCGAGGCTTATTTTAAAAATAAATGTATAATATTATACATTACATTTATTTTACACTAGCTGTACCCGCGCGGTTTCACTTGCGTGTTTCATACGTTGGTGTTTATGAGATTTAGTGTGAAAGCTTAAATTAGCCAACGGAATTAAAACATCAAAATGACCTTCACTAAAGTTTCCTGAGAATCGGATTATTTTTACTCCCTGCCGTGCTTCCCCAAAACCCAGCAATAAAAGTACCTTCCAGAAACATCTGGAACTCAAATGGGAATAGTTCTCCCGCTGCCATGAGTTCACAGGTGGTTCCGTCGGTGCCATGGCAAGACATTTCAGCAACGTATTTACGCTTCGAACCATAAACATCTCCTGACCGCTCCTGGGTGAAAGGTTGAAACCTTTCCCAGTTGTTAGACACGTGGCGCACAATGCTGGCTTGAAATTGAGAAGCCATGGCCACGTTACCGTTCACCAAATAGGATAAAGATGAAAATAAGCATGCGCCATCACCAGGTAAGTATATTTACTATTTTGCACTTCTCGACACAATCAATGGCAGTGAATTGTGACTGGGATTGTGAATTCAACTGCACACATTCCGCTGATTCAGTGAAAGTCGGTGATTTTTCAATTTTGCCGGCAAGAGAGGTCAAAAGATCATTTTGATTATTTAAATTGGCTAACGGAATTAAAACATCAAAATGACCTTCATTGAAGTTTCCTGAGAATCGGATTATTTTTACTCCCTGTTGTGCTTCCCCAAAACCAGCAATAAAACTACCATCTTGAAACATCTGGAACTCAAGTGGGTATAGTTCTCCCGCTGCCATGAGTTCACAGGTGGTTCCGTAGGTGCAATTCCAAGACATTTCAGCGACGTATTCACGCTTTGAACCATAAATAGCTCCTGACCGATCCTGGGTGAAAGGTTGGAATCTTTCCCAATTGTTCGACACGTGGTGCACAATGCTGTCTCGAATTTGAGAAGCCATGGCCACGTTACTGTTCACCAAATAGGACAGAGATGAAAATAAGCATGCGATTCACTATTTGGCAAAGAATTTGCACTCCATTACAAGTGATAATTTGACTAACCATTTATAATTAAACAATGCTTACGACCAGGAGGCCTAAAATGGACGCTTTGGCAGAATCATATTATGATCTGCGTACAATACATACATCCCGCAATTAATCTCTTTGACAGCTGCTATTTGACATTAGACTTCACTTTATCAATTCATAGTTTGTGGACCATTATATGAAACTCCATACAAAACTGTCAAACAGATGAATTGCGGGATATCAATTGTACGTATGATTCTGCCAAAGCGTCCATTTTAGGCCCTCAGTAAGTAACGTAAAAAATATTACTTGAATGTAATTTTCATTATAGAGAGCTACCTTTTTACAATCCTTACAACACCAGCCTAAACAAACGATACTCAATCAATCAATCAACGTCTCAATCAGCCGTTATCAGTCCACCGCTAGACATAGGCCTCTCCCAGGCTGCGCCACAACACCCTGTCCTCCGCCTTCCACTTCCAGTCTGTCCCAGCCACCTTTTTAAGGTCGTCGGCAACCAAAGACATAGAACAAAAAAATTAAAATACTACTTTTTCTAGTAAGAACGAATAATACTAAAAACTATTATAGTAATACCACAGTGTGAAATACCTACACAATAAGTAATTCGCAAAGAAATAGAAATAACAAAATTCCAACGCGGCAGTAGGTAAAAACACATTTATTATCCTCCAATTTAAAATTAGGAAGCGAAACAAACCAAAACGAAAACCAAACAACGACGATGAGAAATATTTCAAAGCAAATTAGTAGTAAGTAATAACAAAATATCGCAGAACAGAAATTTCGGTAACTATAGCTTGAACGTGTATCGCTTAGGTTTGTATTCTGCGATTGATACATGACTTCGTTTTTTGATACGATCGGCTTGCAAGATATGAAGTTTTCCTCTTGGCATTCTCGACTATCTTAATATATATAAATCTCGTGTCACAATGTTTGTCCTCAATGGACTCCTAAACCACTTAACCGATTATAATAAAATTCGCACACCATGTGCAGTTCGATCCAACTTGAGAGATAGTAGGTAGGTAGGGTATGTAGGTAGGGTAGGTAGGTAGGGTAGGTAGGTAGGGTAGGTAGGTAGGGTAGGTAGGTAGGATAGGTAGGTAGGGTAGGTAAGTAGGGTAGGTAGGTAGGGTAGGTAGGTAGGTAGGTAGGTAGGGTAGGTAGGTAGGTAGGGTAGGTAGGGTAGGTAGGTAGGGTAGGTAGGTAGGATAGGTAGGTAGGTAGGGTAGGTAGGTAGGTAGGTAGGTAGGTAGGTAGGTAGGGTAGGTAGGTACGTAGGGTAGGTAGGTAGGTAGGGTAGGTAGGTAGGTTAGGCAGGTAGGGTAGGTATTCTTTTACCCATAGAAAGCCACGTTATTTGTGAGTGTCATAGAGTGAAAATGTTTACCGCCCAACGGAGTGGGCACGGGTCAGATAGTAATGCTATAAATGCAACGTTCAAATTACCTGAATACAGATTAGAACCTCATTTCATTATCTTTTAGCTGATGCCTGCATACTGAAAAATACTGGCCACCTAGAACTGGCATAAAAACTTTAGAACGTTATCACGCCTGCACTGAAACATACTGGCCACCTAGAAAAAAAACTAAATATAAACCTCAAGAAACTTCCAAAAATTCTTATTTCAATGTAAAATATGCATTAACGCGTTGTCGTAAAATTCAACTTAGATATTTATCGGCCTCCGAATTCTAATTTCAATGTAAAGTATGCAATAACACGTCGCCATAAGATTCAATTTGGATCTTAACTGGATTTGGTACATTTTTCATACAAACATTAAAAACCCTTATTTTCACCCTTAAGCGCCGAATTTCGTAAAATCCTTTCTTAGTGAGCACCTAGAAATAGAAAGGAACAATCAGGCCAACATTCATGTCTCTAACTTTAAAAACATAGGACTTTCATACAAACTTTGACACCCCTTTTCAACCGCTTAAGGTGCGAATTTATAAAAATCGTTTCTTAGTGCGCGCCTGCACCCCATAGAGAGTGCTTGTGCCAAATTTTAGACCTCAAGACCCAGTAGTTTCCGAGATTTCGTGATGAGTGGTCAGTGAGTGGACTTCTCTTTTATATATATAGATAATATTTATTTTTTATATTACAAAAAAAAATATAGCTTCTTGCAAAAATAAACGTAGTGTAAAGTTAATACCTAAATTATACCCTAAGTGTTAGTTACATTTATTTTTGCAATAAGCCAGGTTTTTTTTTTAACTGTTAACTCGAAATAAACGTAGTGTAAAGTTTACCTCCTAAACTAACATTTTACTTATCTGATTCTCAAACTATAGTTTCTTAAAGTACTTAATTTTCTTGTCCATACACATAAATTAAATCTCTATAAAGACTAAATTTAACAATAAATATGGTATGCATAATAATTATGTATTAACACATAGACGAATAAAGTTTTGCTCCTGCTTTGCTTCTATAGTTTAAAATAAAAATAAAAAAACAACACACATAATATTTATGTCAAAACAAACAATATCTTATCAATATCCGGAAGTTGTTAAACTCTTTTTAGGTGAATGGGTCACAACGATTAGTCCTGTCATTACTGAACTGAATCACTATTTCAGGGCAAAAGTCAGTGCGACACTGATTAAGCGTGGAATTCACATGCTACTAAGCAGTACAAAAGCATGCTAGTTTCAAGAAAATGCTACTTAGTAGCAGTCCACTAGCATAATGTGTATACGGAAAGAGCATGAGTATTTAACAGGCACAGAGATCATGCTACCGGGGCCTCAAGTCTGCAATTACAATAGTGTATTTATAAAATTGATTGATCGGAAATAAGTGATTGACTATCAATCACTTATTTCCGAACACTATTTCTATACTAAAAAAACTCTATTTGTTGCCTTGTAGCTCTATATACTAGACTGGCTGGTAATACTAACAAGAATAATAAGAAATTTATTTATTTAATTTAATATTAGATTCGAGAAGTTATTTAAGGCACAGAATTATGCTTGATCTAACAGGGCCTCAAGTCTGCTATTACAATAGTGTCAGAATGGTCGATCATTGATTTCATAATTGTTGATTTTGACAAGTTTGGTAATCTACTATTATAATGGCGTCATTATGACTTTCCAATGGTCGGCCACTGACACTACATTGAAAGAAATTGCATTTATTGGTAATCCGTACATAATGACAAATGAATGACATTTCTACTAATGGGTTTTATAATAATGGTAATACAACAATGCCATTATAATAACACAATTCTAATACGAGAGCATTGACCGACCAATGATCGACGATTATGAATTTAGCAGATTATGAAGTTTTAGCAAAATGACACCCATTGTCATGTCTTCGTATTGGAATGACTGGATTTATAAAAATAGCAGACTTGGGCCCCTGTAGTGTATTGTGGCCCCTGTACAATGTTTCAAAATGTTTTCGTTATTTTAACCCCAAGCACAAAGATGTTTTGCTATAACAAACTGCAAGAAACAACACTAGAAACACACAGAACGTAACTATGTAAGTTAATGTATCTTACTTTGATACAGAGTAGGGCAAAAGAGCTAATTAGTAGCATCAGGAACCTTTAACCTTTCATTCATCCTTTTTGTGGCCCAACATTAGATGGGTGACCATCCATTACATATTGCGACTCCGTGCCTCGGAAAGCACGTTAAGCCGTTCGCTCCGGATGTCATTCGTAGACCATTGCTGTCATTGATCTACGAACGGTTTATTGAACTGTAGGGACTGTTCCTTACGGTTCTTTACGGGACAACCAATCTTCCCAAGGGTTTTCGTGTTACCCAGTAACTGGGTTATGGAGTTCAGATAGGAAGTGGATCCATGTAAAATACTGGTATTCAGCTGGACCCAGTTAGACTGGAAGCTGACCCAAATATAGTTGGGAAAAAGCTAGGCGGATTGATTGATCCTCTCCATAAGGTAAAAACTACAAAGAAATATTTATAAAACACTTGATAGGTAGATGATAATTAGAGATAATAAGTAAAGATATGGTTTGGTCAAGGCAGGTTGTACCTATACTCCATTTGAAATAAGATTAGACATTTAAATAAACTTGTTTACAGTCCGTTCAACCGATTTTGACTTCTATTCCGCAGGCTTATGGATGGCATTAAAAGCAAAAACGTGTTTACAATACCAACTGTTTATTACAGCTGCCATTTGTCATGCCACGAACGCCATAGAAGTCAAAATCGGTTGAACGGACTGTAAACAAGTTTATTTAAATGTCTTATCTTATTTCAAATGGAGTATAGTGATAAATGAAAAGCCATTAAACGGGATGCGCTAAGGAAGCCCGCGAAATTCAATTTGTTTATGTTTTTTGAAATTTGAAGGTCAGTAACAGGTTGTATGTTGACCTAAGTATCATTCGCGGCCATAACAAGTATGGCTTTACAGAATTTATCATAATCATTAGAATCAGTATTAATTCATAAAATCCTACTGAATGATTATTTCAGAAAACATATTTAGATCAACATACAACCTATTACTGACCTGCAACTTGCAAAAAACTTAAGAAAATTTGAATTTCGCGGGTTACCTTAGCGCATCCCTCTTAACCCTAAATAAAAAAAAATAACAGTAAAGCAAATTCTAGGATAAATAGAACCATTTTAAAAGTCAATTACACAGTACATAACAATTCAAATTGTAAGACCTTTGTTGAAAACCTTCATCAAATAAATCTCAATTGAACAGAATTTAATGAAATATTCAAATATTATTCATAACCCAATAAACGGCAGCTTTTGTCTTATTTTTATGGAAATATCTCATTATAAAGTGAGCAAAAGGCTTTGGAGAAACTAGATGACTTTTGATCGTGAGTTGTTACCGCGCGCCACCATACCAATGACAGAGCAGGTTTGCTGTCATCCAAGAGACAAAGATGAAATAGAAATTGTTTTTATCCAGGTGGTTTTACACAGGAGGCGCAAAAGTAATGAGTAATGACATAGTGTGAATGTGCCGTAATTTTTGCAAATGGCGTCATCATATCATTGTGATTTTGATACGTATATTGTAGACTCATACCGCCTTATTACAAATCAAGATTTATATTTTGACATGGCTAAAACCATGTAGCCAGTTTTTGTAATAAGAACGTAACAGTGATTGAAATACCGTTCAAAAACTTAGTTCGGTACTAAGTTGTCAGTTTGGTGTTTAGGAACTTTACCATAGTCGGAATAAAGTTCTAAATTCAATAATGGCTCCATGTTATAAACCTGGGTCTGAAGATAAACTTTGTTTTGTAATAAGGGGGATACTGCCTTATTACAAAACAAGATTTATATTTTGACATGGCTAAAACCATAGAACCAGTTTTTGTAATAAGAACGTAACAGTGATTGAAATACCGTTCTATATACAAAACTGAAAACTTAGTTCGGTACTAAGTTGTCAGTTTTTTGTTTAGGAACTTTACCATAGTCGGAATAAAGTTCGAAATTCAATAATGGCTCCATGTTATAAACCTGGGTCTGAAGATAAACCTTGTTTTGGAATAAGGGGGATAGAGAATTAGTCGATAATGCAATGAAGCGATACACACAGCTCAGGCAACGATGGAGATTTCGAAACATTTATAAACTATCCAACTAAACATTTTCTCCAGACGTAGGTAGCCGTATTTCTCTGACAGTTAACCTTTATTCCAAGAACGCTTTACAAACGTGTAAAGAGAACTACTATAGACGATACGGTAAGATAAGTCAGTGATATATTTAAAGTAGCTTTAAATCTAGATAACATCGGCCTAGTAGACATAAACACAGCTGCTGATCTCGGGATATCAGAGCTGTTTCACAAGTTGGATAAAGATGATATTATAAATGTTTCAATTGAAATGCCGTGACATAACTGAATAACTCTTTTTATTTTTTTGGGTGGGATATTATCAAATAACTTCTCCCGCTCTGGGCGGAGTGGGAGGGCGTTTCAGACTTTTACTGACTAAAACCCACCGTGTTCCTTCAAATGCCTGTGTGCCAGGGCCACGATATCCCTTTCGGACAGACTCGTAACCCTGGCAGGCATTGGCCCTTTCGGACCCCGTCAATTGGTGCTGACATCTCTTTGAGGAGCGCGTGGAATACAACGCACCGTCGACCCGGGCCTGGTCCTTATCGGACGGCGAGCTACCCATCGCTCACCGTCCGCAAGCCCGCGCCTACGGTGGCCTGGAATCGGCCTGCGATTCCCGACGCCCGGGGATAACTGAATAACCTGAACTCATAATAACTCTGTTTTTATAAGTAAACCATTAAACCTCGCACGGGTTTTAGAACTTGACAAAATATCGGGGTTTCTTTATTATTTGTACTTTTAATATTATTAATATCATAATTCTCCTGCCCTTATCCCAATTTATTTGTGGTCGGCGCAACATGTCCCTTTCATCCACACTTCTCTATTATTCGTCATCTCGGTAGTCACTCCCTTTCTAGCCATATCATCTTTCACACAGTCCATCCATCGTTTCTTTGGTCTTCCCCTACTCTTATAGCCATCGTCGTTCATACTCAAAACTTTCCTCACGACATTTTCCTCATTTGGCTCATGACTCTTACTTAGCAAAATCTTTCCAAGCAACTTTTCAACCTCCTCGAGGTTGAAAAGTTGCTTGGAAAGATTTTGCTTAATAAAAAAAAAAAAGAATAAGTCCCTGCTTATTTTAGACAACTCAAAACATACACCACACACACACACACGACACATACACTCGCTAACCCAAATTCACACTACAGAAGCTATACAATTTTTTATTATTTTTTTCTGTTTCTTTAATTTAATTTAATAACTTTATTTTATTTTCGTACTCAAACGATAGCTACTAACCCAACGCAACTCCGTACTAGTTCGTATAAATTCGAAAAATGTATTAATAGAGAGAGCCCTGGCACCCATAACACAAGTTTAATCTTAGCTTGGGTGCCGGAGATAATAATCAGTAATTTACGCAGTTTAAAAAAAAACAATATTGTCATCGTACTAACCTACCGCCTTTGTATAAATTGTAAATTTTTAAATAAAGTTTATTCTATTCTAATCTATTCCTCCGCATCACATGCCCGTACCATGACAACCGATTTCTGCAAAACTTTTCAGTCACTGGTGCGGCTTTGAGACTTCCTCTTATTATTATTATCTTTCTGATTATATCCATTCGTGTCACATCACACATTCCTTTTAGCATTCTCATCTCAGTTACATGCAATTGCCTTTTATTTATCCCTTTTGTGGCCCAACGTTCTGATTCATGTCATACAAGACCGCAGGTCTAATCATTGTTTTATATAATTATCTTCCCCATAAGAATTAGTCCTCGGGAGTCGCAGATTGTTCCCGTGACTTGCCGCCATTTCCCTCTTTAATATTTTCATCTAAATGATGATATAAAAATCAAAAATAATTTTATTTCACATAAACCTACATGGGCACTTATGAAACTTCAGAAGCTAGGTGCACGGTTCCAATTGGTCGTTTCCTATGGAGAAGAACCGGCTAGAAACTCCACGGTTACTCTTTTAAAAATAATGGGCTCTTACAATGTTTTCAAGTTACAGTGTTAATAGTTATGGGAGGACAGTGTAGGCCCGTCAACAAGTACTTAACAAAAATATAAAATGGTTTACAAAGCTACAGTCTATTAAGCTTACAACGTTCTCACATTCTCAAATTAAAAAAGAAACTTTAAAAGATACCTATTACTAAAATAATAAAAATCAAAACCTATTAAAGGCTTCTACATACCGCGCCGGTATGTAGAAGCCTTAAAACCAAATGACAAGATTGCCATTACAACTGTAACAAATCTGAATTAATATTCTATCCACAAGTCACTAATAAATTATTTTAAATTAAAATTGTAGGTATTTAGTGTCAAATAATGTATTAAACAATTATTAATGTGTTAAACATAAACCGCCTTATTACAAAACAAGATTTATATTTGATTTGATGACATGGCTTAAACCATGGAGCCAGTTTTTCTAATAAGAACGTAACAGTGATTGAAATACCGTTCTTTTTACAAAACTGAAAACTTAGTTCGGTACTAAATTGTCAGTTTTGTGTTTAGGAACTTTACCGTAGTCGGAATAAAGTTCGAAATTCAATAATGGCTCCATGTTTTAAACCTGGGTCTGAAGATAAACCTTGTTTTGGAATAAGGGGGAAAAACTTCCCAAATAAATTCTTTATAATTATTATGGTGACAACCTCATCAAAATCCATTGCGTAGTTAAGAGCAACGCGGTCACACTACAAACACGAAAATAACCTTGTTAGAAACGTAAGTATCTTTAGATATAGACGAGAGAATCACCCATGCCATCAAAAATCTAAACATACCAACATATACCAAAAATGTTTGTCATATCTATCAATTTCCGCAAACGAAGAAATCGAGTCGCTTGATCGATCGCCAGATACTCGTAGGCCATTAGAAAAATTGCTCGTTCCATTTCTGACGGCCGTTAAAAAGAAAAAAATAAACGATACCGAGGAGCAACAAAATGAAGAAATTAACTGGGAATCGGTGAAACAGACTTGAGATAACTTAATCGTGGGCTTGGAAGAAACCGGTTCGCTGAGGTCAAGCCGGGTTGTTTGTGATGCCGAACCACGGTGATTGTTTTTATGGGAGTATCATAAAACACTCTTGTTTCTTTGTGATTTTTCTGACGTTAATTTTTGTGTGAATGTTTGTGGGATCCTTTTTGGGATTCAGCACTTTGATGGTTTTAATGTTTGATGTGATGCCGTATTTGTATGGAATTATACAATTTCTGCGTGTTTTAAGATTGTCTCATAAATAATAAGGAGGACTTCTAAGAGCAATACAATCACTGATGACAAATAAATGCAGCAAAATACTATCATAATTTCGACAAAACGTCCTACGTGCAAGAAGGTGTAGAAAAGAAATCAACTTTAAAGAGTCAAAATTATACAGCACTCTTTTCACTAAATTCGCTGAAGCAAGAATTCGAGGAAAAGCAAAAGTTCTCATTGATAAGCATATTACACTACATAATTCGGCCTATAGTGTGCTCACTGCTGAGACACAAGCCTCCTCTCTGTGAGAAGAAGGGAGGGAGCATAATACAGTGCTAACACCAAAATTTATTGTAAAGCTCAAGCCTTTATCGAAAAAGAGCGAGTCAAGGTGGTACCAAGTGCGTTTGAAGAACATACAAAATACCTGACTGAGAAGCCTAATGGATTAATGCCAAAGCGATTTTGGACCTTTCACTCTCGATTTTGAATTATGTCTCTTTAAATTGTTTTCTGAAAATGGACTAAGATAAAACTATTAATCTTTTACGTGGTGTAAGTTTTCGGATGAAAAGAAAACAAAAAATGGCCGCTGGGTCTAGCTTGGTTTTTGTATTACTCGTGTAATTCAATAGTATATATTGGTAGCTGCAAAGCTTTTTTGGTGATTGATTCCAAAATAAAGTTATTATTTCTTTTGTAAGTTAAATTTATTTTGCTCCTAGAGAAAATATATTTATATCAATAATCAAGAAAACTTCTTGCAGTCCCCGATACCTAAAACAAGAAAAAAATTAACGTATTTGCTTCAAGCATGTTGGTCCGCTTCAAAAATGGATCAAAAGAGCTTTTGATCAATAAAGAACACTATACGATAAAGATGGAGACTACGCATGAATCTAAATATGTAGAATTTAATCTTCTTCTATCATCACCTAAGGTTGAAAAGGAATCAACATTCAATGTTCTAGCAACATTAGTCAAATGTGCAAAATGATACAAGAGCCATGAATTATGTTGTCTAGCAGGACGATAAGTCGGCAGCGTGCTCTCACAGACTCGCAGCGATATTGGGTCGCCACTCGCTCACACTGCATCACGAGCCGTGTTTGGACCAAGTTATAAGCTGAGACGATAGAAGATTCTCATTCTTTTGGGCTAATGCCCAAGTATGCACAGATGATTTTTTTACACGACGGTTTCTTATGGCGCACTGGATTTTCAACTCTGAGTGTTGAGCCGAGCATTGAGAATCCAACAGAACTCATCCCAGCGTGTAAAAAAACACAGTTGGATTTTCAACTCTCGGCCTTAGCAGTGCGTTGAAAATCTAGACCGCGAAAAAAATCGCCCGTGGATACGAGGGCTTAGTTTTGTTCTTTAGATATGTCGGGGACGTAAGTGAAACTATAGCCTTGAATTTGAGTTCAGTAGGTATCCTGGACGGCGTTAGAGGATACTTCAAAATATGAGGTTGAAATTAGCCCCCCAGACATAATTAGAGTCAAGAGCAGAAAAGGTGGTTTCTTCTTCTTCTATTTACACAATAACAGTTCATGCCGTAGCAAAAATATTTTCCATCCAGCAAGGTGATGGAGTCAGCTACCCTAGAGTGCATCTGACGATCAATTTTATAAATCATCTCTCATAGGAGCTGGCATTTACAAAAGTAAGGGGTCATTGTATTCATCATTATGATCAACTTTTACTATGTAAACCAATCTCGCGAGAAAAAAAATCAGCTTTTCCCTACATTTTGACGAGTTATCAGAACATATTTAAATGTACCCTACATTTCAATATGTTCTGATAACTCGTCAACCACAACCACAGCTGATTTTTTTTCGCGTTTTCATGTTTGGTCCCATAGTAAAAGTAGGTTCATAATGATGAGTACAATGACCCCTTAAGAGGTTGTGCGTTATGTATGTTACATTTGTTTACATGCCTATGGTTTGCGAAATCAAACTTTTTATTATTTTTCTGTACATTCTACCAAGAATAATACAGTAAAACAAAACGAAGCAACATGCATCATAAAATGAATTTTTAGTACCTACCTTAAAAATAAAAGTTGCATCCCGCTAAGCTCTTTCCTAATGACTCATACCGCACCGAGTTGAGACGAATTATTATTTTTATAGTCCGCGGTTCTCAGATAGATTGCCCGTGATTTGAGGCTTTTACTGACTCGAAGTCGCCGACTTTATTAACTTCAAAATATGGATTCTGAATCGTTCTGTTCATATTTTATTGGTGTTATGTTTTTATTTTTAAAGTCGTTTAATGGAGTTCTTAGAGTTGAATAATTTCGAATTGATGTGTATTTTTGAGTATGCCTTCCTGTTTATCTTTATGCCTGTTAACCAATATCTATTTGTTATATGTGGAAAAACTGACAGTTTGTAAATAAGTTACTTAGAACGGTACTAGATTAGCATGATCTTTATTTTTTTTTCTAGCAGAGACACCATCGTGCTGAGTCAAGCCAGGGCAGCATTGCAGTCACGACATTTTTGTTCTGCAGTCGTGATTATAATATCTATTTTGTTTTTATTTTTCGTTATTATTATATTTGAGTTAATTATCTTTTTATTTGGACGTGTTTCTGTGACAATTAATAAAAAATATTTCATTGTTTATGACAATGCCGAAACGTAACCGTGTTTACACATAATGTAGGTACAATTAAAATCCTCAGTTTTCATGGAAGCTCAAAATAATCTCTCCTGGAAACCCATGTAAATAAATATACGCCTTCTTTCTTCTTATTCAAATTTAACAGTCATATGAATAATTTTTTAGGGTTCCATGCCCAAAGGGTGCCAATAGGACCCTTTTACTAAGGCTTCGCTGTCCATCCGTTCTTCCGTCCGTATGTCACAGGGCTGTATATTTTGAACAGTAATATGTTGACGTCGTAGTGTAGGTCCGATTCCCATTTGGCCGCTTCCTAACCAATATTATAAATGCGATTGTAAGTTTGTTTGTTACCTTTTCACGCCTAAACCACTCAACCGATCATCCTGAAATTGTGCATATACGTTGTCAGACGTACAGAGATGGACATAGGGTACCTTTCATCCCGAAAAAAAGTACTGTTCCTAAGGAAAACAACAATAACGTTCTTATGATAATAGATGGCGCCACGTGTCTTTCGAATTTTGATTGAATTATATTGTAATAGAAACTTCAGTAGCGTGTTAAGCCCATGATTGCATTTGTTCGCAAGAGTCCAACTTTCTCAGGAGTCCAACTTTTATAACATCCATACAAGTCTTCACATGAGTCCCTTTTTTGCAACGGCCAAACAACAAGCAGAGTACAACCCGAATTGATTGTCAAATTCTAAATAAACACGAGCGAAGCCGCCGGCAAAAGCTAGTTTTTATATTATCTATTAATCACTATCACCACAATCAAAATCCCTGTAACTATAATCTACAAGTACCCACTAGGATAACTTCCCGACACAATTCCACATAGGTACTATCAAAAATCTTGAGGTAGTCCTAACCTAATTAATAATCACAAAAACGTTGACTGATCACCACGACAGTGTGACGCCAACTTAACACCATAAAATATAAAGGTACAGAAGGTCAACTCCACCATACAACGGGTGACAACAGGAGCACGCACATTTAGACGAGTCTCAGGCCCGTATCTACTATAGTCTGTTCCAAGCGCATAATCAGGCTATAAAGTTCCAACTGCTGGGATACAAGCCTGCTCTCTGTGAGAGGGAGTGGGCCGTATTCCACCACGCGGGCCTAGTGCGGGTTGGTACATGTCACATGTCTTCAAATTTTTTGTTCTAGGATATGCCGGTTTCCTCACGATGTTTTCCTCCACCGTTTTGAGAGCAATGGTGATGAAATAATTACACAAAGTAAAGTGCTCGCCTGAGTTCGAAGTTTCGAACCTATGACCTACAACTCGTGGTCGTTTCCACTGAGCCACTCCTGTTCAAAATTATCTCAGTAGTTCATTTTAGTAGTAGTTTCAGTTCTAGTTAAATTCTTATGCAATCGAAATCTTATAATTTTTTTTCAATCAATTATTCAATTAAAAACATCTTTATGATGACGTATAATTTAAATTCAGGTTTTTTATTATTATTATCGATTTATAAATCGGATAACATGATCCATTATGGTTAGTAACAACACGAGCTTATAAACTATGTTAATAGGTAAAGAATTTAAATATAAATAACAAATAAAACATTATATTTTACCGTCCCAACCACGTTGCTTACCCAGAGCGAGTGTATCGAACACTGATATTTACTCGAAACAATCTTCAGAAGTTAGTTTAAGTATCCAATTAATCAAATCAAAGCACTCAATTTGTAAGTGGCATTCAAAATTGGCATCCACAGGTACGTTTTCTGATCCATTTGTTTACATTTTTGTCAGATACTTTGGGACAAGGTATACGAACGGCGATCTCAAACAAACAAACAAATAACAAGCAGCGAATCTCGTGCACTTGTAGTACGTGACGCGCGTCTATGTGTGCGTGCGTTTTCGATCTTTGTATGGAGCCGACCTTCTGTACTGACATTCGGCATCCACAGGTACATTTTCTGATCCATTTGTTTACATTTTTGTCAAATACTTTGGGAAAAGGTATACGAACGGCGATCTCAAACAAACAAATAACAGCAGCGAATCTCGTGCATTTGCAGTACGTGTCGCGTGTCTATGTGTGCGTGCGTTTTTGATCTTTGTATGGAGCCGTCCTTCTGTACCTGTCTATTCTGTGTTGACACCGCGACGTCTGCTTATCAGAATGTCACAAGTAGCTTGTAACTTCACTTATCATTTTGTAAATAAGGGTAGACAGGACTTATTAGCAGGAAGGATGTTATTCGATGGAACGAAGATGGATTGTGAGTTTTATCATTTTGTTTGGTGATGGTGACGTGTTATGATATTGTGAGTGAGTTTTGTTTATTTCTGGAATTTGATTTCGAAATTATTATGATAGAAGTTTTGTTCTAGAATCGTCTATAAATAATAGTTATTTATGATATTAGTGCGGTAAGTTGTTTTTTTACAAACGAGTAGACGAATGTAAGCCTGAGACGAAGTCGAGGGCTTACCATAGTCACGAGTTTGTAAATACCAATTTCCGCGCGTGTGTCATACAACGTTTTTCAACACTTATGCGAGAAAACAATACAATAGGTAATATAATAAGCCATCAAAACTTAGAGAATGATTTCATTTTCATTCATTTCATTTATTCGTGAACAATAATTGTTCACGAATAAATGAAATGAATGAAAATGTACCTATATTCAACACGATGTAAATTATTTACATCGTGTTGAATATAGGTACATGCAATTTACATAAAAATTATAATGAACCATGAAATTATTAATACATAGTGCCTAACAGTTTCTAATATAATGTCCAAACAGTTTTAAAATACTACTAGACAAATAAAAAATAATATTATTATGATTTGATATTACATCGAGAGATTGAGTATTACTTCAAGTCTTCCATGATATAAAAATATTGTAAATCATTAAATAGCACTCACGATTTTGGCGGCTCATTCAAGATATCAGGTGCAGTAGATTCCATATTATTAATATCGGATTCCTCGCTTGAACCCATTATTATTATTTTGTAAATATCAGTCGGAAAGTCGCAACAATCTTTGACATTTCTAATATGAAAATGGCGCGAATTTGCAAATGGCGCCACGTGCACGTGGTGAAAATTAGTAAGTACTACATATTTTGAATCATTTTCTCTTTAAATAATAAAGTGAGATAAACGTATTGAGCAAAAGCGCTTCCAAGGAGGTTCGATCATTCAGCTTATTTATTCTCGTAATTTGAAACTCCTTGGTGGAATTCTTATATAATTTTTATGGTAATTAAAAAAAAACCGTAAAGGATACGCACGGCGTTATACAACGAAGGGGGCGGTAAAACATGTACTTAGGTGAGAGTACCTATTTTACCGCCCGTTCCGTTGTATAGTGCGTAATTTTTAACTTTCGAACAATGTATACAGGCTTCGTAAATGCATTTTTTGAGCAAATGTGTTGAAAAAAATAAAAATTGATTATTTTAAGTAGCAAGACTCATATACAAACATACATCAAAGGATACAGACAGGATAACAAGCACAGACACAAACGAATACTCACAAGGTAACAATATGTCTGCTGCAGCATTGCCGGATATAAGGGCAATCCTGTCTGTTGGCGATCATCGCCAGGACGGTGTTGGCGCTCTATGGTTTGACTTGCAATAGACGGAGGCAGCAGGAAATGAAAAGATGAGTAATATTTCATTTCATATCTTCCAGGTCTGTATCCAATGTACTATCATTATAGTGGATATTGTAGTCGACGGCACTTTGTGTTCCACGCGCGCCTCAAAGAGATGTCAGCACCAACTTACGGGGTCCGTTAGGACTTTAGGACCAATGCCTGCCAGGGTTGCGAGTTTGTCCGAAAGGGATATCGTGGCCCTGCCACACAGGCAACGGAAGGAACACGGGTAGGTCTTAGTCAGTAAAAGTCTGACACGCCCCCTCCCGCTCCGCCAAGAGCGGGAGAAGTTATCTGATAATTTCCCACCCAAAAAAAGGGCTATATCATTCTGTCTGTGTGGTGCCGGACGTAAAGAATAGCACCTCCCTATTTCTTCCCGTGGGTGTTGTAAAAGGCGACTAAGGGACGTACTAGAGAATGGGCAGCTGCGTTCTCTATGCATTTTAACATCATACTGTGATCGCCAACCAACGTGGCGATTATGGCAAACCCCCCCTTTTGAGGGAGACTAATGTCCAGCAGTGGACGTCTTTTGGCAGAAATTATGATGATGATATCATTCTGTGAACTTCCAGGCCTTACTCTAGTAAGTCATTCTAAAATACAAGCAGAATGTCATTTGCAATGATTATTCTTCGTCTTCATTATTATACACAATGTGTAACTGAATTAATGGACATTATGAAAGAAGTTTGTTCAGAATCGTTTACTGAACCGATTTCTGTCATTTTGAGGATTTTTATATCCCAAAAATAACGAAAACTACTTAAATTACAGTCATACTTCCGCTGTACTGTCAAATAAACCAAAATAGACAAAGTAGGTACCATCGCAAAAGTTCCCGGTGGACCACTTTTCAACCATATTACCATGGGCTTAAGGGCGAAAAGTGGTCGACCTCCCCGTTCGCGGTGGTACCTACTACGCTTGACCCATAAACGTGTGCAACTGTATGCGTGCGTAGATTTGTAATGTGATCACAGTCACTATAACTAATTTAATAAATAAAAAATGTTTTATACAAATAATAGTAAAAAATCAGTGTAAGTATGTGTTATGAATTATGATTATAACATAGTATTCTAATTGGGCTTAAAATGGAAGTGGGCTGGACACATCCAATGAATAACAGACGACAGGTAGACAAAAGTCACCACGAATTGGTATCCAATAAATATAAAACGCAGACCAGGTAGACCACACAAAAGATGGAGTGACCCGTGCTCCATGTTCTGCCTTCTATCTGTGTAATATCACAGATAGAAGGCAGAACATGGAGCAAAATCGCCAGAGACAGGACTGCTTGGAAACGGCTGGAGGAGTCTTTTACCGCTATAGATAGCGGTCCCTATACACCTTAGTTTTAAAAGACTATTTAGTAGTTAATATCAATTTGTTTATTTACTAGGTGAAATAAGGTCATAGTGTTAGAAAATAAGTAAAAGTGTGTAAGGAATATTATAATAAAGCTATTTATTTTTTTATTCTAATTGGGGTATTGGTGGGGTGCGTTAATTCTGGGACATGTATATATTCCTATTTATTATATTTGAGTCCCTCAGTGCTGAGGATCGTGGTCCATCTTGTTGATGTCTTGTCCTAGTTATTATTACAACATCAGAAAAAAACTGAGATGATAATTGTCATTTTAACGATAATATACGTTCTATGATCATGACAAAAAGAACTAAATATTTATTATTATCATCGACCAGGGCACACTAAGGTATCAACATATACATCATCAGTTCAGCCGAAATCCGTCCACTGCTGGACACATCCCTCCGAGCATCGCCACTTCGAGCGGTTCTGTGGTTCTCGCATCCAGTCGATTCCTGCGGCCTTCACCAGGTAATTGGTCCAACTTCTGGGCGGCCTTCCAACACTACATATTGCGCGGTCGCCACTCCAGAACCTTTCGGCCCCACCGGCCACCTGTTCTGCGAACAATGTGTCCTGCCCACTGCTACTTAAATTTGGCAATTCTTTACTAAGGTATGAATGCGACCAATTTTCTGTAAACATACTACCAAATACGTAAACATGAAGGTATGTACCTACACATACCAAATGAAAATAATTACTACTCCACTCATTCTTGCACCAACATTCCAACTAGTGTGGAACATAAATACTAAACTCGATATCGATGAATAGCAAAATCCGTTAATTAAGTCATTTTGCGGTGAGAATTTAAACGTTCTCTACCTTAGTAATTATGGAAAAGTATTCAGGGACTTTTATAGGTACCAGGACTAAAGTAATTAAGTGCTATATTTATATACCTTCGGTTCCAGTCGAGACCAGTTCTTACGATAATTACTGTTAAACGCGTTTGAAAACGCTTAGGGATGTAACGTAGAATTGTCGATTGTTTTTTAATTAGTTTTCTGCGTTTTTATCAGACTTAATTGCTTAATCGTGTTGTTTGTTGGATAGATAGCGTTTTATTTACGGTTGATAAAATAATTGATTGCTTTTTGTGAGTTGATTGCAGCTGTATAATAATAATGATAACGTAAATGCGCTTTTGATTATTGTGTCAATCAAAATTATACTTATAATGATAAAATGTTATTTCGAAAATAAAAAAATAAAACCGTAGATATATCAGGGCAATAAGGTTAGTCCATCCCAACAGAAATGAGACGAAAACAAATAACCGCATCATCATTATCCCAAAAGCACATCAAATAAAATGTACAATAAAAATAAACGCCAACAATACTATTACTATCGCACTCGAACACGCGTAATCGTCACCCAATTTGGCCGGCCACTCTACAAAATAAACACAAAATTTTCTCACTACTCCGTCTGAAAGTAAACGACAGTTGTCACGCACTTAACAGAAATAAAGTGCTTGGATAACGCGCGAATTACCCATTTCGTCGTCCCGAGAGCCGACGATAAAAAATATCGATGTAAATTTTCCCATCCCCAGACGGTATTTAGACTCTAATTTTCATGTCGAGAGAAACAAAAGTAAGAAATGTGTTAGCCACCTTTCCTTTTACTACTGATCTGGGAATAAAATTGAGACGCATTTTTTGCAGCTTTTATTAAATGCAAGGCTTGAGAAGATCGTGGGAAGGGTTAAATTAAAAAAATAAAAGTATTTGCTTCATTCACTGACGATTGCAAAAAGCCGATTACCTTCATCCCTGCTGATATTCTCTTCATTTAGGTATCTATCTGACCAGGAGAATATAATTTGTTGGGGTTTATTTCTTTGTAATAAAAATATAAGTCTGTAGGTAAATAAAAGCAATGCTAGAGCGATTTTGTACACAATTGCGTAACAAACTTTCTGTCGCAATCCGAAGGATTTTGAATGAAATTCCTAATCCATTGCTTAATTAGTTCAAAAAAATCATCTGCTTGACAACGGAAATAACACAATGAATGTTGTCGAATTGTCAAAATGAAAGCAATGAAAGCATTGCAATTTATAGCGTGTAACGCAGTTACCCCACAGGGTGCCCATATTTATAAAAATCGAGTGCCTTTCCGTATATTGGCCTTTATAATTATTAGATCATTTATTTATCTAAGTAACTAACATCTACTCTGTTTAATTAATTATATTTCAGATCGCCGTGAAATAAAATTTGGAATCAAACGAGCTTACCTCTTAAGCGAAGTCTTGATTCTAATTTTATGAACGGCGATCTGAAATATAATCATCCCGCCACTATCTAACAACACCAACGCTGCAATAATCAGTCTACCTAATTCACTTATCCTTTCAGGAAAACCTAGTGAATGTAAGTATGCGGACCTACTCTGTACAGAAAACAGAGCTTGTTTCTCTAAAATAAGTGAAGTTTCTGTGTTGCCACTTGCCAACGCTGAGATAATAATCCAAAGCTTCCTCACGCACACACTAAATTGGTTTAACCAATCCATTAAAAAGTACATAAATAAACATTAATTATTTAAACAGATTGTTTGTTTTATTAAACATTCATTGAACGAAACAATTAATGTATTTTCGCAAATAAATTGTACTATATTTACTGTTAAAGATACGGAACGAAAATGGTGGTTGACCGAACTTTTAGTGTGCATTTTATATGGCCGCTGAAATGTGAAGTTTGTGCAAATAAATAAACAGAATTTAGATTTAAATTGATAGAATAATGAACGTTGGACAATGCTTGTTATTTAACTATTTGTTATGAGACTTATTTAGTTTCAACTAATTAATTGTTTGAATTGTTAGTTAATTTAAGGTATTTCTCGGGCTCCTACTATAAAATCTTGACTGAGATAAATTTATGAAGAACGAATGCAGATATTATTATATTAACTGTAAGTACCAAAATTCAAACTTTACAGGAGAGGTTTTTTTTTTCAAAAATAATTGACAATCTGGATGAAATAAAATGTGCCAAAATTTTGGGGAAAATGTTTTATTATTTTAACTACACTATTAGACTCTTAATTAACTCCCGTTTGGTGCCGGACGTAAAGAATAGCACCATCCCATTTCTCCCCATGGGTGTCGTAAAAGGCGACTAAGGGACTTACTAGAGAATGGGCAGCAGAGTTCTCTATGTATTTTTAAAACCATACTGCGATCGCCAACCCGCCTGCCAAGCGTGGCGATTATGGCAAATCCCCCCCCTTCTTGGGGGAGGCCTATGTCCAGCAGTGGACGTCATTCGGCTGAAATGATGATGATGAATGATTAAACTCTTATTGGGTAACAATTTTGAGATCAATTTAACAGTATATTGGTAGTAGTACTTTTTTAAGGAAATTAAAAATAATGTATCTTCTATAAATAAAAGATTGCTGCGCTGTTAGCCAATACAATGTCACTCCGTACATACAGTCAAAATGCAAATAAAGTTCTGTGTTCATGATATTAATCAAAAATGTAACGGCAATACAATGTAACTCCGTACATACAGTAAAATTTAAATTATATTATCGTGGTATTTTATTGTATAATCACCTATATGAGCTTTAGAATGTTTCCTAGAAATAAATTATAGTACAATTTAGAAACTGACGTAAAGTTGATGTTATTAGTTACAGTAATATGGGGGTCTACTCTGAACATAAATCTAAAGTATCGGCCGAATGTTCGGCCGTTGCATGACTACGGCTACTTTGGCAGACTACAGTGAAAAAAAAAACGAAAACGACAGTCAAAGAGATAAGCCAAAGTCAAAAATGTGACTTTAAGTCGGGTAAGTCAATGACGTATTATAAATAGACGCGTCATACACGAACATTAGTGCACTAAAAACAGCGTAAGCCATGATTGTAGCTACATACTTGCCTAATCATACAGCGCGTGAAGAAAAGGAAACATCTATACCGATATCTGTTGTTAGAAAGAGATGAACATACATATTTAGTTACGTCACTAGCTCCTGTATGTTCATTGGCACTTACGTAATAATAATAATTATTATTGTAAATGTCAGGCAATTGCCTGGCATTTACTTTGTCATTATTGAGCGCAGGTAACGCATCTATTAGGTAATACATAATTGGGGTAAGTATCCAAAGTCAAAAAAGGAAACTATGGAAGTTATAAAACGGCCGAACATTCGGCCGATACTTCGCATTGACGCCTCAGATTAGACCCCAAGGCTTTGTAGAGAAGGACACTTAGAATTTATGATAGTAAATAAAATTCAAAATCGTAAAAAAACTGAGTGTTGTGCAGTGTTATGCTTCTCAGGCACAGATATAATTTATACTTTATTCTGCACCAAAATTAGGTACAAGAAATAATAGAGAGTAGATTTTTTAAGACGCTTTTACAGTTTATGAGCTTTCATCGCATAACTCATGAACGACATGAGAAGCAGAACAGGAATGTTGGATCCTGTGCTATTCAGGTCATCGAATACCCGACAAATAGTTTATAGAAAGCCATTAATCCGTTTCTGATCAATGGCGCCCATGATGTCACATTATTTGAACAGCTTGCAGAGAGGATATACAAATATTGATTGTTTGATACATTTTAGTGAGCTCAAATACCCGTGGATATCCGTCGGGTGTGGGTGCAATGCGTTTCGATCGGCAATCGTTTTTATAGAGATGACTCAATGTGTTCAATGTTGAAAGATAAAATTCAAAGAATCAATGTTTTAGAAAATAAACTATTACAAAAATAGTGCAAAACGATGCTTTGTAATGTTAATTCCAAGTCATTTAATTTTCATATTTTAGAGAGAATGAAATAAGTACTGTGCAATTATGTATGCATTCATTGACATTGTAGTTGAAAGATATATTCGCTCATACATTCCAACTGCAAATATAAGTTTGTCTACAATATTGAGTGATGTACCATGTTATTTTAAGACCATAACCTTCTTATAGGCTTTCCTGTAACCTATAAGTAAAAAACTAAATCTATTTTTTTTAAATCAATGTGTACCAAGTTTCAACTTAATTGGTTCAGTAGATTCGGAGCAAATTGGCTGTGACAAACCGACAGAGAGACATACGACATTTCTCGAGCATCATTCTACACACCTACATACATACACATATAATTCCTCCTGTCTTGTCTTACGTACTTAAGTCTGACCTTTCCCAAAGTATTCCATTCCATCAGATTGAGCACCGAGGGTAGCTATTGACAGTTTTATCTGATCTACTATCAGTTCGGAATGGTTCCCTTTCGAATTCCTATTTGAGGAATGGTTTAACCCTATCTCTGAACTGTTTCGACGATTACAGAATGTATTTTCATGTTAAAATAGTTTTATTTTTTGGGAAGGAATTGGAGTATCCGATACTAAATAATATTATTATTCAATCGATGCGAGCAGTGTGACTTACGAGTTGTACGTCGTGAGGCGGAACGCGTGAGGGTGAGGCAGGGTTTGTGCCCTCACGCCCCTAGTCGCCATAGGAGACGCCCCGCGCGGGCGTCGGGAGTCGCAAGCCGATTTCCGGCCACCGTAGGCACGGGCCTGCGGACGGTGAGCGATGGGTAGCTCACCGTCCGATAAAGACAAGCCCCGGGTCAACGGCGCGTGTGTTCCACGTGTGCCTCAAAGAGATGTCAGCACGAATTGACGGGGTCCATTAGAGCCAATGCCTGCCAGGGTTGCGAGTTTGTCCGAAAGGGATATCGTGGCCCTGGCACAAAGGTAAATGTAGAACGTACGACGCGTTGCATGAGCTCAGTACAGAACACGCAAGCTAACCACTCAAGGTCACTGGCATATATCTCCGTCTTAACCCTATTCCATATTACAATTTTAAAGTTTAAAGGCTCCATTAAATAATAAAAATAACAAATTCTCATTATATATTTTTGTGTGCAATTTGTACATTAAAATTTTTGGAGTTCATGGAAAATATTTTATTTATTATTATTATATTGCGTTTTTTAATTTCGAGCCGGCGGGTATAAAATTATGGAGCGCTTGGGAATAAGCCAAAGATTTACAAATGACGGGATTAATTTAATTAATTTACGAGACCAACGGCGACAACGTGCTTTCCGAGACACGGAAGGGTCTGGATATGTAATGTATTGTCACCCACGAACCAATTGCGGTAAGTGTAGGTTTTTTAACCGTTGATCGACCCGTGTGACTGTTATTATCCAGCCACGAGGCCTCTAATAACACATAATATCACGCCATGTTTCCCAGAAGGGTTGAGCAGAGGTACCTATGGTATACCCACATTTCGCCAGTTATGTTAAGTCCCATATAAATGGGGGCGAGCCTCTTTCCATCAACCAGACACAAACGCAGAATCCGGGCTGCTACTGAGAAATTCCAGATAGAAAAATCTGTGGCAGCATTTACATCGCTACATGCGAACTACTCATCACACTGACGTCACGCAAATTCCTTTTTTTTTTTATGTTTGTTCGCGCATATCTCCGTAGCTTACCAACCGATTTAAAAAAATATTTTTTGTTGGAAAGGGTATACTTTCCAAATGGTCCCATAAAATTTTTAACGAAATCGGACAAGCGGTTTTTGAAAAATCAACAAATATCTAAAAATGTATCTACATTGTCTACATTAACGATCTTTTCGTTTACTCTGCATTGCGTTTTTTGTTCGCGCATAACTCCTGTCATTTACGAACCGATTAGGAAAATTCTTTTTCAGTACTAAAAAGTGAAAAAAAAAAAACCTTTTACAAAAAAAAATAACCGACTTCCAAAAAAAACTACAAAGTGAAAAATAACTATTCGGAAGTCGGTGGCATAAAACTAAAATACAGATCCAAAGACACCGACTTCCAAAATTAAAGTTATTTTTCACTTTGTAGTTTTTTTTGGAAGTCTGTTATTTTTTTTGGAAAAAGTTTTTTATTCAATGGAGGATACCCTGTTCCTCATACCTCTATAAATCCAATTTAACACTTTGCCCGTCCTGAGATTCGAATCCAGGACCTCATGTTCGACTGAAACCAACGAGACAGTTGTCATGTCAGACGGTAAGTTTCCTTTCTCATCTCCTCTAGGAAATTTTCCTTTGTTTTCATATTTCAGTGTCTTCACAAAGATTCTATCTATACTTTGAATAAAATTACTTATTCCCGGGAAATCTACGCATATTAAGTATGCATTATTCCTGGAAATCGTTCTAGATTTTATGCAAAATGTCTTGTCTTGTCGAGTGGGTGATAATGGTACCTAGGAAATAAAGTAACTTTGAAAGAGTAACGTTTTTCTTTTAAAAGAAAATGACTTGTACGTACTTATTATTTTGACATATAGTTCAAGTGCTGGAATTAACTATCATATTTATGTGTATAATAGGTGATAAATTATTATGAAAAACTTGTAATAATTTCAATAATAGCGCTGCAATACCATAGAAAAATGTCATTATTTAGGCTGGAATTATACCAACGACGACTCATATCTGACTGTAGTTGACGGAAACCTTTAATTAATTATATATAAATAATAAATTTGAAATAATATATAAATTTGAATTTACTCCACATGCTGTGTGACTACTCTATTTATTTATTTTAAAATAATTATAGTAAAGTCACACAGTATTTGTGGAGTAAATTGATTTACGTAAGCTTGTATATCCCGAAAAACACTTACCCCAAGGACAGATCTTCTGCTTCTAAGGGCTGATTCTACCGAAGACAGATAACTATTATCTGTGGAATTAAATTGACATCTGACAGTGTTTGTATCGAAAAAATCAAAAATTCTAAATTTATACGCAGCATATCTAGGATATGTACGTGTAAGGCCCACTTGCGTGTTCATGGGTTATCTATCCCAAATACCTTGGAGTTAACAGCTAACTCAGGGTTATGATAACTTATTTTGTATTTTATACTGTATGACGTTTTAAAGTAAGTGAAAAATTCGGTACTATATGAGAAGGAAATATATTCATGAACTCATATAAAAATAAATACAAATTATGAAAAAACATATTTTTCCTTAGAGGGCTTGGTTTGCTACCGTTACCTTCATTATTGTTTTATTTTATTTTATTTATTTAAGGAAAAACAAACAAGTAGCAATAAGAAACAGTCATAAAATCTTAAATATTACATTCTAAAACAATTATTATTGTGCTACCCACTACGTTCTTCACAGATTAGAATATAAAGTATTTAAAAACTAGCTATGAACACAGATACAATAACGACATTAGTCGGCGTTAATGACTGCGACACAGTAAGGCTTCTACATACCGGGGCGACTTGTCGCGCGACGCGACACAAAGGCACCGCTCGTCCCGCGACACGCGGGGCCTTTGTGCCGTGTCGCGTCGCGCGTCAAGTCGCGCCGGTATGTAGAAGCCTTTATACTAATGCAGTTGTTATTGAACTCCGAGTTTCTGTAGACTGAGTTTTTTAGTTACAATAAATTATATTTATTTCTTTATTAACCTAGAACTTATATTTGTGTCAAGCATGTTTGTTTGTAAGGGAATATAAAGAATTGTTCAAAACAGCAGGGGAAATAAGTTCTCGAAGTCGCTCGGCGTGACCAATACAGACTTGTACTAGATGAGCTCCTTAGATTAGCAAAATATAATAAAAGCTGCCTGGCTATGTGTGTACGTGTTTATAATAAATTACCTAATGTATTAAAAATATTAAATTGCAGGTTATTCAAAATTAAATTATATGAATGGTTGAATGAAAAAAATATCTATAATGTTAAGGATTTTTTTGGAACATAAATTATAATGATCTTTAATTTAAATTTGTATAATCGTTTAAATTTGCATGCTTTAATTTTAAGCAAAACATGCATGATCTCATTTTTTATAATAACAACTATGTATACTATGGTTTTAAGCAAGTAAATTATCTTATCGTATCTTATTATATACTAAATCACCATGGAAACCATATACTTACGATTAAAATAAAATGTCATGTTCTAAAATTCAAAGACAAGAAAGTATTACACGTAATGTAGTGTCAAAGAGAGGGGTATACAATTTCCGTCCATTCATTAATTTTTGGTCAGTTTACACATCAGGGCATAGACATTGCAATTATATTTTGGAAGTGGCGCAACGCGTAATAGGAGTTAAATTTTAATTACTTAACCCAGTACCCCAAGTGTAAGTTTGCAAGAGTGTAAACGTAACTATTTCGTTTGCGTTAAAATTTGACCGGTTGATCATAATGCTAAGAATATAAGAGTGAGAATAAAAATCTTAACGCAAACGCGCTAGTTACACTCATTTGCAAACTTACACTCGGGGTACAGTTTACAAACTCTACATTTTTATTCATTTAACCCAACTTGCAAGTGGGCTTAAACCTTATAACACATTTAACCTAACCGTGTGGAAAGTAACAATAGAGCAGCGATCCTAAATGTCATATTTGACCGAAGCAAATTGTCAAGGCGGAGTGAATGACAATTTTTTGGTCCTATTCAGTCCCTACTCACCCGAGGACACTTTGATGCACGATCTATTTCTGTAGACAAACGAGAGTCTCAGGTAGGTAGCATTTGTTTGGGATGCTGCGTGTATAGTAGCTGTATTTGGTTTTAAAAGGGATTTGTTCCAATAAAAACAAACTAAGTAGGTGATATAAATAGAGATATTTTTGTTATTTTATCTTTAATCTCCTTTATTTGATATTGGATAAGTGTTTTGGCAAACGATCCGTTCGTATAAAGTTATTCAAGTGTTTCTGTTTAAACTATACGTTGAGGATAACATAGGAAAGGAAAGAGTGTAAAATCATCAGGCCTCCCCCAAAGGGGGGGTTTGCCATAATCGCCACGCTTGGCAGGCGGGTTGGCGATCGTAGTATGGTGTTAAAATGCATGGGAAACGTTGCTGCCCATTCTCTAGTAAGTCCCTTAGTCGCCTTTTACAACACCCACGGGAAGAAATGGGGCGGTGCTATTCTTTACGTCCGGCACCACGCAGACACAAGCGGCAGTGAAATCATACTTTCTAGCTTTTGTCCAAAATGTGTATCGTCATTAAACTCACAAAACGTTGAAGGAAAACATCGTGAGGAAACCGGCATGTCCTTGAACCGAAAATTCAAAGATATGGGACAACACCTACCCGCACTGGGCATTATTGTGGAATACGGCCCACTCCCTCTCTCAAAGGGGAGGCCTGAGTGTGTCCCAGCAGTGGGGCAGGCTGATTACGTATTTTTAGGGTCCCGTGCCTCAAGAGGAACAAACGGAACCCTTATAGGATCACTTCGTTGTCCGTCTATCTGTCTGTCAGTCTGGCAACATCCTGTTTCTCAGGAAGGCGTGTATGTTTCAAGTTGAAATTAATATCAAACACCACACGTCACTCCACGGTCCCTTAGAGCTCTAAAAAAATCAAGCTTCTAAGTTAACGCAATAAAAAAGTACGGCGATTTATGCGACATATTTCAATACTCGCAAATAAATCAAAACCTATATGGTACTTTCCGTTGACCTAGAATCAAGAAATTTGGCAAGAAGCAAGGTATCACCGCACAAGTATAGGAAAAAGTCCTAAAATTGAAAATTTGTAGTTTAATCACAAAAAAAAGGTTTTTTTGCGATTACAAACTTATATTTGCAGTTGGAGAATTGACTGTGCAGTATATGGATAAGAACATGTTTTTCAACTACAATGTTATGTTTGTTTTTAGGATAAATTCATCCTAACTACGGAACCCTTCGTTGTGCGTGATCCGACACGCACTTGGCCGGTTTTATTCTGTTACGGCATGTCAATCATATTTAAAAAAAAAATATTTTCCAATTAATCTTCCCTATAAAGTTTATCATAGAAACAGTTAACTATTTTGAAACAAACTGTTCTAGTTGGCACAGACTCAATTGTTTATCTATCCTGACACTAAAGGCGAACGTAGAGATTAATTTGTGAATGAAACAAGAAATTAATTCCTGTCTGCAGGCAGGATATTAGTGTCAACACCATTTTCTACAGTTTTATATGTGCCATTACAGCAGTATTGAAAAAGTATTTTTTTTATTTAAGTTTGGAGACATCGGATGCACTAGAAAAAGGCTTGTAATTACTTATGTCGAAAAGTATTAAAATTGCAGATGCAGAAAACAACAAAAATGGATAGCTTAATAACGTGAAGTTAATAATAATTATTGTCTGTGTGGTGCCGGACGTATAGCACCGCCCTATTTCTTCCCGTGGGTGTCGTAAAAGGTGACTAAGGGACTTACTAGAGGATGGGCAGCAGCGTTTTATATGCATATAATAAACACCATACTACGATCGCCAACCCGCTTACCAAGCGTGGCGATTATGGCAAACCCCTCCTTTGGGGGAGGCCTATGTCTAGTAGTGGACGTCTTTCGGCTGAAGTGATGAATAATATTATATCCTTTTGTTTATCTGTTCACTCATTCGTTTATTTTTAAAATATTATCTTAGATGGAGAATTTGTTATTATTTAGAACCAAAATGTAAGAGCTTTGTTAGTAATAAAGTATCACAACAATGCACAATTGTGTTTAAAAACCGGCCAAGTGCGAGTCGGACTCGCGCACAAACGGTTCCGTACCATTATCTATAAAAATGGCAAAAAAATCACGTTTGTTGTATGGGAGCCCTCCTTAAATATTTGTTTTATTTTAATTTAATTATCTATTTTTAAAGTGAATATATCTAAAGATTATGTGAATATTTCAAGCGTCTACCTGTTATCAATATAGAGCAAAAACGAGCAAAAAAATCGCGTTTGTTGTATGGGAGCCCCCTTAATTATTTATTTTATTCTGTTTTTTTGTATTTGTTGTTATAGCGGCAACAGAAATACATCATCTGTGAAAATATCAACTGTCTAACTTTCACGGTTCATGAGATACAGCCTGGTGACAGATGGACAGACAGACAGACGGCGGAGCCTTAGTAATAGGGTTCCCGTTTTACCCTTTGGGTACGGAACCCTAAAAAGAAAATAAACTAAATCACTTAGTTATTTTCATACCATGATGGGGAAAATAAAGAAAGAAACTCATTCTATTTCCGTAAAACCAGACCATCAGAATAACGACCTCTTCTCAGGCGAACCAACCATCAATGTACTTAATAAGTAAATTAGTTAATTCGCGATTCTTGGTAAGAAGTGAAACGCCTAATTAGTTTTGTTTAACTCAGCAATTTGACTTGAAAGGTACTTTAATTGAAAACGTTTTGATTATTGATTTTCTAATTAATTCCTTTGATGTTGTTATGGCTGTTCAATTTGATGATGGAAGTAGTATTGATCTTATATTGAAATGAGAAGAAGGGGGTGAATTATTTATTGAGTCCATTAAATAAATTAAATATCTTTTTTAAATACTCTCTGTGATTTAAATTACTTTTTTTATCTTTTGCAATATCTCAAGGAAGTATACGTATTATGATGTTAGTATTTTCGAAAATACCCTTGGAATGTTGTAAAGGTTAAAATAATCTGAATTGTAACACAACTGTAGAACGATGCAGGAGAACATTCTACCCATAATGATACGTTTTTAAATTCCTAACACTGTTATCTCAAAACCTTAACAAGACAGGAGGCCATTAGAAGCGTCTGCTATGAAACCACTTGAATTGAATAGAAAATATCTTAAATAATAAATCATACTCAAATAGGTACTGGTTAGTTCAAGTAGCTAGCAGGTGGCCGAATTGTGACTAGTAAGCGGTTGCTTGATCTTTGAAGTTTTAGATTAAAATCTGATCTCAATATTGGGCAAGTATTTCTTTCATGTTTAGGAGTCAAACAAAACGATACAGCTAGTAATCCGTCTTTACCAGTCATATAAATATACAGAAGGGCAGAGGTACTAGAACTCCAATAGGGAAATGTAGGTATATTTATGAATCATAATGCAATATCAAACCACAGTTCGTAATTGTATTGTTTTGGCAGAAATAATTGTGGCTAAAGTAAACAACCACAGCATAATATTGATGATAAATAACTTGGTGCAATTTTGCTTACCAATAATCTTATTCTCATTCCTATTGATTGTGGTTTTGAAGACATATTAAATCCCACTTTGTAAAACGGCGGCAGTAAAATCAAAGATGAATTCAACGAATTTATGTGTTTCTTTTGTAACACTATTAAGTTTATAACAGTTAAACGTGGGTGTCTAATACTTAATAAAAATGATGAATGGATATTCACAATCGTAATCGGATATCAAGTTTATGATTATTCAACAGAACGGGAGGATAGAACATTAAAATTCAATGATTTGCAATAAATCTATGATTTGATATAATAGAAATTCAAAATTGACGTCTCAATAACTTGAAATGACAGACAAGCGAATTATGTTTATAAATTTGAAATCAAATATCTGTTAATTTAATCACATTCCTATTACGTTAAAGCCAAAGATAGAAATTGGATTTGAAAGGGATTAGAATAATGTGAGGAAATTATAATGATGACTCTAAAAGCAGATGTCTGATCTATGTGTAGGTCAAAATATTTCCAGGTGTGGTGTTAATAACAGAATGGTTCTATAATGTAATCTTTAATGGTGGCTTCTTTTAGGAACGATGAAAACAATACAAAATAATGTAGCCAACGGAATGTTCTCATAATTATGTCTTCAATAAGTTGGCAGGAGTTGCCATGAACTGGTTATACCGCGAGAAACACTGTCTGCTGTATTAAATACTAATTGAATTCCGTGAACAATAACTCATTGTAAAGGCTTACCTAATTATTAAAATTAGTCTTAAATTTTCGCTTGTTACTTCACGTATTTATTGCAAGCGAATGATTGATAGTCGCAACAATAAGATACAAATAATACAAAAGCATAAATCCAACCCCTCATATATTTGTTAAAAAAAAGTATAAACCAATTGATACAAATTCATCAAAAAAGAAACATCACCTGGCCCCACACAAAAAGATATCCAAAGGAAGCGCTATACAAAACTAAGCGAGTCCAACATGGCACCATTCACATGAGCCATTGTTGGCCATCACAGAAGAAACTTTATTTGCTGTCATTTATATTTTTATGCGGAATCTTTGGATTACGTCGAATGTCCCGCGGATTTCCGGGCCATTATGAACGGAGAATCATGGGACAATGGTGGCAGGAGTTGCGTTAAGGTAACTAACCGCAACATCGGAGGTACCGGCCGTAGTGAAAGCGGCGAATGAAATATTATTGGGTCACTAGAAACTAATTTGCGAAGTTCCTGCGAGAACGGTTTTTATTGTGACGCATGTGCTTCCTGAGTTTTTGTGATGTACGGGTCGTTAAATTTGGTAATTTCATAACAAACTTTTTTCATAAACGTTGTTAAATAATATGTGCATAACATATTTTATTTACGGACCGGTAGGTACGTTTCCATTCATTACAATTCCGATGGAAGATAAATTTGTTTCATTACAGCAGATATTATTTTTGCAATAACTATGTTGCTTAAGTTGTAAATTTAAGTTGTAATTATAACGTTTGTCAGAAGAACTGGTGACTACTGACATAGTGAGTGACGAAAAGGTACGATGTTGCACTGCTTGAAAAACCATTCTCCATTATGACTGGCTGGCTTAATTTCAAAAGCCATCAATTGAATAAACTGTCAATCAAAAACTGATTCAAACCCTTGAATGAAAATCAAATTAAATAAGCTAATAATAAACTATCTATATTCGAAATTGATAGTGATCATAAGCTATGCGAGCTTATCCTCTAAACCCCAATTGATTTATAATTCGCACGGGATAATTAGCGACTAATATATAGCATTTATCTCTAAACAGAGCATTTCGAGCAGGAAATGGAAGCAACAAATGTTCTAGATGATTTTTGATAGTAAAATTCAACTAAGATCATAATAATAAAGATAATCGGGGCCGTAGAGACAGTGTTTATAGCGACGATAAAGAAAACTTAATTAAAATGATTCCACATGTGCTTAATAACGATGTTAAACAGGAATACGTTACAGCACTAAAAAGAGATGGTTATCAAAATTTACTATTATGTACACCAGAACTATTAACCATAAAACGTAACGTGATACTATAAATATTCTTGATGACGAAACTTTTATTAAATTTATAATCATATTGTTATATAACATGAACTCCGGACCATATTATAATAAATATCTTGTGACCTCTTAAAAATAATTAAGATAATTTAAAAACACTCCTTCTCACCTCATTTAGACTAAACTTGATCTATGGCAAATTAGCAATATTCCCATACATTCGTTTCTTTAATCAACAGTTACCTATTGTGGACAACGATTGGTAAACCCCAACCCCCTTATTACAAAACAAGGTTGATCTTCAGACGCAGATTTAAACCATGGAGCCATTATTGAAGTTCGATTTTTATTCCTTCTATGGTAAAGTTCCTAAACACAAAACTGACAACTTAGTACCGAACTAAGTTTTCAGTTTTGTATAAAGAACGGTATTTCAATCACTGAAACGTTCTTATTAAAAAAAACTGGCTCCATGGTTTAAGCCATTTCAAAATATAAATCTTGTTTTGTTTAATTTATAAGCAGTTTTTCTTTTGCTATTATTTTAACCAGTTTTTGACCAAGCTGAGTTACAGCTATATCATCTTCGATCCCTCTAAAACATGTCCCTTCCAGACAAACTTTATTGAGCATACAGACGAAATAATGACAGTATTATTTCTTGTACCTTTCAACAAAAAACAGGTTTACTGAAATCAGATATGACTATAGTCAAGATTTTAGTCAAAACAAAATCAGCGTGCTTTTGTTAGCGATCCACTTCAGCCGGTGTCATATTCAAGAGGGTTGAAAGTACGGTTGACAAAAATGCGTCTTTTGAAAATGAACCTAAAATATTTACCCAAGTATCACTCAATGTTAATTTGTTTGATCGTTTAAGTATATTTAGTTTTTGTAAAGATATTTTTTATGTGTTTTCCATGTAAAATAATGTTGGTTACACATTTGGCTGTATCTTTTTTGTATTTCTTCCTACAAAAATAATGTAATTTGTCACTGTTTGTTTTCCATAATAAATATAATAAAAATAAAATAAATTTTATTTATTCAGCGAGAATTTGGGAAAATATATGAAATTGCTATTATTACAGACTGGTGTTATCTATGACTTGAAGCATTCATTTATGCTTGTAACTTGTTTGTGGGAAACAAAGATACGATCAGCAAATACATTTTAAAATGAATCATCAATTTTGTTTTGATCTTATTCGTAATAATTCAAACTCTGTGGGACAATGTTTGTACCTTTACAAAACATTACGGAATATGTCTCTGCTGACACTCCAATAAAATATCCCGCGAAAACAGGACAAAAGATAGTGTGTTGTCGACATACAAACAGCATTATACCACGGAATCGAGTTACATTTGTGTCGAGTAATTTACGTCCCCTATTATGGTGGCCATAGAATGAACCCCTTTGTACCCCCCCTATTCATATCACGAAAATATATGAATTTTTTAATACTAAATGCGCAGCCTAGAGCTAGGGATTTTGCCCCACAAAATTTCATCTTTAATAAGAAATTCACGTGTATGAGGGTACGATTATTAAGGTTTTTTCGGTGTCCCCTCGCCAAAGATACAGGCGCTGCCTAGTTTCGGGACCACCGTAAAGATTAAAATGAAGATCGCTAATAGTTACTGATCGACATTAAGTTTAGCTAATTATAAATTCTAATTCAAAATATTTATTTCGAGCGAAGACTCATAAAGGTAACATTGTCACTAAAACAAAGTGTAAACAGTAAACAACACGATACGAAGGCACATGTTACTAACAGCAGCGAATAACAGACGGACAGTCCACTCTGTCAGCAATCATTTTCAGAACCCTGTTAGGGCTGGCCATGACTTGAGCCACCATGGATGTTGCGCGCTTGCGCATTTTTTTGTACAAGCAATCTACACGCGCCGCTGCAAACATCCCTGACGCACTACAATGCCATGGCAACCCCATCAGTTTTCTGAACGCATTTTTAAGACGGAGATGTATGCCAGTGACCTTGAGTAGTTAGCTTACCTTCTGTACTGAGCTCACACAACGCGTCGTACGTTCAGCCAGTAATAGGACTCGCCCATCAAGGAGCGCTGTCCCCAATTTGACACATTATTAATTTATTATACACAAAACAAACGGTATTTTAATAAAACGCGTATAATAAAAGATCATTAATTAAATTATCTTTAAATTGGTGAAGGTTTCAGAAAAATACGCTTGGTAGATTTTGCGCCATTCCCAGTTTTTTATCCACGTTAGACATAACTTTACAAATTAATTTCACTATGTATTATAAACATAATCTAAAATATTCACATATTAAGTTATTGAGAAAATGCTCTAATTTATCATATTTTTTTTTCAAATCATTAACACTACTCGTTTAGACGTGATCTTCAGTGTAAAATCATTAAAAGTCGGTTATCGTCCCCTTAAATTGGACACGAAGGACTCCATACGACGCCCGCGAATACTTATCCCACAAGCTGCATGTGTGGTACAGAATGCTCTAAATAGCGTCACCTTTACGTCTGCAGTACAGCGTGCAAACCTGCGGGCTATCATATTCGCACGCACAGAAAGAGGCCTCCGTTCACTTTCAATGTCAGCATTTTCTCTAAGGTCAGTGGTGATCCAGTGGCCTATATTTAAATTGTTCCACTCACTCAAGAGGAACACCGTTTAGCCGTATGGGAGGCACATCGAGATGGTATTTGATCCCCACCTTAAAAACAATGTACTCTTCTCTCTGTGGCTCGTGGCTAAATGAAAAAAGCCGCAAAGGTCAACTGAAGGTTAGGACGCTTGCCAAGGTCAGTTCTTGGATGGATGGGAGACAACTATTACCCACCGAGACCCCTACGTGCCTCGGAAAGCATGTCAAACCGTTGGTCTCGGCAGTCACTCACTATATATGTTTAGGCAGTCATTACGCTGTGCTGTTGCGTTTGCCTCGGTTCTGTAGCGCATCATCGATGTTCGCTGAGGCACGTACCGACTGCTTCAATGCTGTACGGCGCAAGAGAGCGGCCTCGTTGCTAAACAGACTCCGTGGCAGCCCCAACAGCATTCTACGTGCTATAGCCGGGAGACATGACAGCCCGTTGGTGAGGTCGCTTGTCACATGTACACTGTCTGTGTTATTAGTTAAGTACTAACGTAGGTTAAGACTTTTGTTACTAACCCAATGGATCTTTGTTATCTGAAATAAATGAATTATGAATATATGAATATGATTACGAGTCGTCAGAAGCCCAAAAACCAGTCTTACCAAAGGGTATCGTGTTACCCAGTAACTGGGTTGTGGAGGTCAGATAATCAGGTAAAAAACTGATATACAGCTGCATCCAGTTAGACAAGAAGCCGACCCCAATGTTGTAGGGGAAAGGCTGGGCAGAGAGAAGCATTGGTTCAATTAAGTTTTTAAAACTTTAATTTATCCTTACTTTCATTGCCATAATAAATCGTCCTTTTCTAAAAATATTTCGATCAATAAAATTAATTGCAGTAGTATTGCAGATCCACTGCTGGACATAGCCTGCCCCAAATAGGGGGGGCGGGGAGATTTGCCATAATCGCCACGCTTGTCAGGCGGGTTGGCGATCTCAGTATGGTTTAAAAAATGCATAGAGAACGCTTCTGCCCATTCTCTAGTAAGTCCCTTTGTCGCCTTTTACGACACCCACGGGAAGAAAGGTTCCGTTTGTTGCCGGACGTAAAGAATAGCTCCATCCCATTCATCATAATTCCAATCATATCCATCAAGATACTAGCGCAGGAGCTAGGGAATCCTTAAAAATATATGCTTTATTTATGTCAATAAAGATTATTATTAAGATAATAGTTCACTTAACTCGGGCTTGCAATGCACAATGCTATGTTATAACAAAGATGAACCACTTTGTAAAGCATTTTTTTTACAAAAAAAAAAAATTACTTACAGAAACTCTAATCTAATTACGTAAAATAACAGTATATTTGAAAGAGTATAAAACACAGTTTCTGTCACTACACGGTCGGTCAATACAAGCGTTTTTGCGCAGTGGTGGCGTAGCTAGGGGAAAAAGTAAGCTTAATTCCCAAACTGCTGAACCGTAATTTGGGACGCAAAGACATTTCTCAAGTCATGTCCAATGTATCGGTGACTAGCTTTTGCCTGCGGCTTCACCCAGATATTATCCCACGGGAGCGTACTACCGTTGATTCGTGATCAACATGACAACTTGTTACTGACTTGCCAAGATGTAAAAAAATCACGGGCTGCCTTGGCGCATACCCTTTACTTAAGGCATTGGGGTTAAAGAACAGTGGTCACTCTCCTAACATGCTTGGACTAGAAAAATCTAATACCGGTGTAAAAAAGTGTACTATCTCCTAACCCAGCACCCTAATTGCGTAAAACAGTTTGAATCACAATCGGAATGATTTTGAAGTATATTGCTAATCCATTGCTTCATAAATGTTAGAAAAAATTGTCTGCTCAACAACGTAAATAAGGCAATGAATGTTGTTGAACTGTCCAATTGAAATCGATTCCTATTGATAGTGTGTAATGGAATTAGCCCGCTAGTCATGGTCAACTTTTGTACCAAATTTCGTGAATAGGTAACAAACAAGCATACAGACAGACAGGGATACAGAGTTACTTTCGCATTAATAATATTAGATAAACATAAACTCACGCCTTCTTCCCATGGGGGTAGACAGAAACTATAGAACGCCACCTGCTACTGTTTTCTTATTTATAATGTTATGATGGATAAAGCATCTATTAGTAAACTACCGACCCGGCTTTGCTTCGCAAGATTTTTACGACTTTTCAAAACATTGAGGTTTCTTTATTATTTGTAAGTTTTATATTATACATATAACTGCGAATTCCACAGAGCCTAAAGACGATTGTCTTCAATCAGTGCGTCCTGCCTATAATGACTTTCGGAGCCGAAACGTGGACACTCATAGTACGCTGGTCCATAAATTCTAGGTGGCTCAGCGAGCTATAGAACGGGCTATGCTTGGAGTCTCTCTGAGGAATCAAATTCGGAACGAGGTGATCCGGCAGAGAACCAAAGTTGTCGACATAGCTCACAGAATAAGCAAGGTGAAGTGGCAATGGGCCGGCCATATTCGCCGTAGAACCGATGACCATTAGAGTAGACTTGTTCTTGAGTGGAGACCGCGAATCGGCAAAAACGTAAGGTAGGAGGCCGTCAGGCTAGGTTAAGCGACGATATTCGCAGGGTGGCTGGTAGCAGCTGGATGAGTGTTGCCGAGAATCGAGCTGAATGGCGTGCAATTGGAGAGGCCTATGTCCAGCAGTGGCCTGCTATGGCCTGATAATAAAAGATGATGATGATAAAAATAAATCTTCCGAAATAAATTCTCTAAATGATGAACAACGCAGTCACAAAGACATGAAAAGCGACTTTAATTTATGAAGATAGATATACTGTGATGTGAGTAAACAAACATGAGTCATGACTCAACTTCTAGCAGCCGATTAGATAAGTCACAAGTACGTAGATCGAGACAAAACAATCTTACACGTCTAATAAAAGCAGACAGTTGTCATCATGCGGGGCAATGGTCGGATTGGGTCAGACGTTGCAAAGTGGCGTGTGAACTTAGTATATAGCTTGTCAATAGAAACGGGTTGATAAATACTCTACTATATGGTTTTATTATAGTTGATGGTAGTAAGACTAGGGATGAAGAGACGGAAGAAAAAATTAAATATAATATATGTAGTATTAGCTGATCTGAAACATCCATAAGTAATTGATAGTATTCTTAATTAGATAAATATATATAAAGCTATTTAGAGCAGTGGTCGCCCAGTGGTAACGGCCGCGACTTACGAGTTGTATATCGTAGGTTCGAACCCTGAAAGGCGCTTTATTTTGTGTACATTATTTCATCACCACTGCTCTCAAAACGGTGAAGGAAAACATTGTGAGGAAACCGGCATGACCTAGAATCAAAAATTCGAAGACATGTGACATCTATCAACCCGCAAATAGACCCGCGTGGTGGATTACGGCCCATTCCCTCTCACCGAGAGGAGGCCTGTGTCCCAGCAGTGGGGACATTATGGGCTGATTATGTTAATTATTTAGATTATGTAGCAGAAATGAAATGTCATGAAATTAAAATCCAGGAATTGTTTGTCGCAATGTTTTACAATCACTCATTCAAAAGTATTTTTTTATGAAATAAAAACATAAATTATGAATAAAAAAAAATATACATATATTATCGGCTATTATACAACACGTCCCAGAATTAACGCACAACCTCTTAAGGGGTCATTGTACTCATCATTATAAACTGGACCACTACTAGACTAGATGTATGAACGTAGGCGAAGCAAAAGGAGTATGTAAGGAGCGTAGCAAGTGGCGTTCTATAGTTTCTGCCTACCCCCATGGGAAGAAGGCGTGAGTTTATGTTTGTATGTATTATAAACAAATTTTACTATGGGACCAACCCTGAAATCGCGAAAAAAAAACAGCTGTTCCCTACATGTATGTTATATAATGACCCCTAAAGAGGTTGTGCGATAATTCTGGGGCATGTTGTATATCTTAGAGATTTTAGAGAATCTTAGAGATTTTAATAAACAATTTTAAGAAACTCCACATAATGACTTGAGCTATGATTATAGAGGTTAAGTACGTACTTAACTTCAAGCACGTTTAAATAAATTTTAAAAATACTCTTAGTGACACAATTTTTTACGAACATTATAAAGATATATATTCTGTTTGTTTGTGTATCCCTCGTTTTATAGATAATCTTCAAAACTACTGGCCGGATTTGAATAATACTCCTGAGTTGAGGTTTTTATTCTACAAGCTGAGGTTTATAGTATTAAGTGTAGTATTTGGGAATTATTTTTATGGGTTTATTTGCTTAAAGATTATGTGACAGTGTCACCTGAATTTATGTTTTAATACTGTGGAGCTTATTTACACCGGCTATTTATAATATAACCAAGATATTTTGATATCAGTTACCACGTCTCTCAGTTATCGGCGAAAGCTGCCTCATAAACACATCTAGATCAGCAGTTTTAGTAAACCATATTTGTTTTTGCACCTTTGTTCATATTTTTGTTTATTGTATTGGTTCAAACAGTAATGGGCCAACTCTGTGGTATTACAAGAGGTTGTGAGTTTCAACCCCATCCGTTACACTATTGGTAAGAATCCACTCTGAGTAAAGTAAAAAGTGAACTTCGAAGGGTAACAAAAACAGGAGTAAACGCAAAACACACTGCTATCAATCTTAAAAAACATCTCAAGCACATTCACTCTAAAAAGACTACAGATATATACACATAACTATCATAAACAATCCATCAATACCATTTCTCCCATCCCCATATTCTCATTTCATCTGACAGAGGGTAGCCCGATCCGACAAAAGGCAAACATAGGGCAAAATAAACAAACATGCTGATCCCAGGCATCAAATTACGAGAAATTGTACTCTCGACGAATGTGCTTTTATCCTACTATAGGCTATAATACTTTTGGTCTCAAATGACGACATATCTTTTAAAAAGATTACAGTGATATCTTTGCGAAATCATATTTATTTTAAGTGATGGAGTAGTCCGTGGCAGGTTAGTGTCGGTTGTTGTGAGAGTCTATGACAATTAACGATCGAGTAGAAATCAACACTCTGCCAAGTGCTAAAAAATGTTTCATTCCATGTCAATGTCAGAAATGGTAGAACTTCAGCAGTATTAAGGGGGTGGTTATATATCAGATCTGGTAGATAATTTCACAAACACTGTTCCATTCTACGAATTATCTGGTACGAAGTACTTTTCCAGAAGCAATTAATCAGGCGTGTAATCTCCTATAATGGGCCCACACCACATTATTTAGCCAAATGTTTGAACTGGAAACCAAGGGCTGGTTTCCAGTATGTACTTTGAAAGACGATCGAGTACGAGAGACTGAATAAACACAAATAGAAATAATAATATGGTATGGCAGAGTGCGCTGACATAAATATCGATACGAGAAAAAGATGGATGCCACAGAGGATCAAATAAAAAATAAAGTAAACGGAATGGATTCGCAGTTGTCAGACGAAAGTGAAGATACGAGTACTTCAATATCATGATTTGATAGGTTCAGTTACGCTGCGTTGTAGGTAACTTATGTATACTCAAGGTGAACAAAATTGAATTGAGTTTTGTTGATAATCGTGTTTATTCTGCTCGACTAAAACTTTAAAACTTTTGGGCTTAATTTACATAAAAATTATATGACATCTAGCTCATATGTTATTTCAGGCTTTAATAAAAGAATAACGTGTTTCTCTTAGCTCTATAATTAATATAATATTCCTTACCGAGCATAAGTTTTCCCTCCAGAGGTCACTGCCGTTAAATCTGCAAAAACAAAAAATCATTTCAAGTTTTTAAACTACTATAAGTCTAGAGTGTTTTTTCTAAGTTTATAAATCGCTAAAACTTTAATGCACAAATAGTTTTGAAAATTCAAAGCCTCAGGTAGTCGAAAGTTTTTTAAGAGACCCTTTTGATCTAGTTGGGGTTAAATTCGCTTTCACGGTAAATCGGTCCGGGTTGTAAAAAAATCCTTTGAACTGGTTGAAAAATAATTTTTTCGATTATTTGTGACCTGTGTTTTGTTCAAAAAGATTTAACAGAATATAAAAGAAATGGGGATTGGAGTATGTTTTTTTTTGTTTAGTGGATTAAGTTTTATATTAAGTTATCAAATGGGATTGAAGATTTTTTTTTGAGTGTCAGCAAAAAGGTAATCTTTAAAGACTTTCCTTCCTCAGAAAGTATGCAGGAAGTTTTTTGGGTTTGTATTATGTATATTTTTATAATTTGTGGTGACACGCTTCGTATGTATGTAAAGACTGCTGATAGCAATGATATTATGAGTAAAACAACTTTTTGTAAAAAAAAATAACCGACTTCCAAAAAAACACTACAAAGTGAAAAATAACTTTAATTTCGGAAGTCGATGTCTTTGGATCTGTACTTGAGTTTTTTGCCAGTTGATAGAGTTGGTAGTCGGTTATTATTTTTTTGTAAAAAGATTTTTATTTTTGACTTTTTAGTGGGTCAGTTTTGAATTTATCTAAGTTACAATAGCATAAAGTCAACTGCTCATCACCTTTTACAAAATATTGCTTTTCCCGATGCTGGGACGTTAATTGTTGAGGAGATCTCCTGGTAAGAACCAGGAGAACTGCCACTCACCATATGCATTGTGACGAGCATAAATTGCTTAGCAACCATATTAAAGTACCTAATCGAATCTCAACCCGTGAAATACTTATTATTATGTTGTTCCGGTGGCCATCTGTGGTCTCCATCATCAGTTCCACTTCACCAAATGGTGATTTTCGGGAGCAAATGCACGAGTTACTATAAAAAATACCCAAATCGCTTTGCCTATCGCAAATCGGTTTGCCTATAAAATTCGAGGGTTGCCCTCGATTTCCATGAGATCCCCTCATCAGATTCTGTTTTGGTGGCAATGGGACCACCTCGGGAGTATACCCTTTCAAACCAAAAAAAGTTTTTCAAAATCGGTCCATAATTGACGGAGATATCGGTGAACAAACAAAAAAAACAAACACAGCGGAACATATAACCTCCTCCTTTTTGGAAGTCGGTTAAAAAGTGGGAGATAGGTTATACGCGTTCCGCAAGTGACACGTGACTAATTAGCCACATTTTCGTCTTGTCTCTTGTTCGAACCAGATAATTATGACATGCCGTCCTATCTCCACGTGTCTCTAATCAGGGTTGTTGCTGATGCATATTTATTTAACATCAGCGGATGCTGATGCTGATGCTGATGCTGATTTTCATTATTTTCTTAAAAATGCAGGGAAAAAGTAGTGACCATTATGAATTTATACCTAAAAGTTGCCTAGTTTTCCTTGCACAGGTTTCCTGTATTTCCGGGCAATGTGATGTTAATGCCGGGAAATACGAGACAATGTTAAATGAATGGAAAATTTCCAAAGAGCAAGTCCATTGCATTATTGATCAAAACTCGCAAACGAAAACCACACGTGCTATTAGCCCCGCCCCCTTTGCGGCAACGACTCGAACTTCAGCATTATTAATCAGCATCGATCAATGCGGATGCTGATGCTGATGTTGAAAATGATGCTGAAGTTCCGCGGATGCTGATGTTTGCAACTACCCTGCTTCTAATAGTGTGACATAGTGCCGCTTTTGAAGACCGAATGTTGGGTAGGTAACCCAATGACGTATTATAAATAGACGCGTCATACACGAACATTAGTGCACTCAAAAACAGCGTAAGCCATGAATGTAGCTACATACTTGCGTACAATCGTGCAGTGCGCGAAGAAAAGGAAATACCTATACCCTTCCTATACCGATAACTGTTGCTACGTCACTAGCTGCTGCATGTTCATTGGCGCGTACGCGTCGGTCGCAGCAGGCAGGAAAAATGGCTGACTGGCTGTACAAGTGCAAAACAAAACAACGTTTTCTTATAATAAAAAATACAATAAGTACTTATGCATGAAATGAGACGTTTTTCTGTACTCCCACAGTAGCAGTGTAATATGTACATCGTGTATAGACACGGGAAGGCATTTTCTTCACAAATAATTGCTGAGAATTGCGAGTGATTGTGACTTGTAGCCGCGTCACTGGATGGCGCGCGACTAATTCCTCTCTGGGCAATTGCCTTGCATTTACCTTGCCAATATTGAGCGCGAGTAAAGCATCTAAAGGTAATACATCATTGAGGTAATCTATCTACCATTCCGTACATTGTGGAAGTTACATGACGTTTTAAACTTTTAACATACATTTACGGTAAACTGATTACAATAAATCTTACATTTCATTTTATTTTAGAAAATTTAATTGTGAGAACTAAAATGACTTTGAAATAAAGTTCTTTGATAGTTAATATTTGTTTTCGTATACTTAAATAAAGAACATTATTATGATTGAAATCAAAGATCTAGAGAGATTATTTCGTTAAAAATACATTTCATCGTGAAAACTGAATTTACGTTCTCATAAAGAAATCAAATCAAACAAGAAAATGTAAATCTTAAAGTGTATTATTTCAAGATCTTAGAAAGACTTTCTTAAGTCGATAAGCTAGAATTCATATTTCAAAGGTCAACTTTATTTCACAATGCAATGACTGACAGAATCTCAGGAAAGATAAATTCAAAATACATACATCATCATAACATTACGCTTATATTTCCCGAAGGGTTAGGCAGAGGTGTACCTATAATACATTTCACCCGTTCCCATGAAATAGGGGGCGAGCATCCATACATATTATAAATTTAAAGTAACTTTTCGTGGCTGTCTATGTGACCGCGTTTTTCTTCTAAACTACGCAACAGATTTTGACGCGGTTTTCCTCTTCATTTACAGAATTTATTTCGGAAGGCTTATGTGTTTAGTACGTTATATAAACTTACATATAATAAGGAAATCTCAATTTTTTATCAAGTAGTAAAGACTCTTTGAAGCAGAGACAAGTCGCTAGTACATACATAATTGATTTTTTTTAAACCACGAATAAAAAATTACCTTTTCAACGTCGACAATATCTTAGAAAGCAAAAATCAGCTCTTAACCACTTCCAAATGTTTTTTTTTTATTTTTAATGTTTCCACCAGCAAAAAATTCAGTACCTAAAAATAGAACTAAAATCTTTTCCTACAATGCATAATTATTCTCTTTACAAGGGCCAGTTCAAGTAGGGTTCAGTTTTAATAAATTCATTATAGAACCATTGGTATAAATCATACGGTAACATTAGGCTGCTAGCGCACTAGACTGTAACGTTCATGGCGACATTAATGGCTGCAGTGGTGTGTTGCGGCCAGGATTAATTTTGGAACTGTGTTTAGTTGTGTTGCAAGCTGAAGATGTGGTGTAGGGATTTACTTTGAATTTATGAGATAAATAAACTGTACTTAGCATCATTTTTAAACTGCTTAAAGAAAACCATTGTTTTTAGATAAACTAATACAGAACGACGTAATCAGGGACTTTAGGTAAATGTTTTGTTAATTTTATTATAAGGTCAATATCTCGGTATAATAAGGTCTATAAGAATGTTTTCTTATTAGAAAAATCGTCTAACAAGATTTGAAATAAGACATATTGAACAAATCACACTAATATTATAAAGGCGAAAGTTTGTGAGTGTGTGTGTATGTATGTGTGGGGTGTGTGTGTTTGTTATTTCGTCACGCTCAAACAGCTGAACCAATTTTGATAAAATTTTGTATGGAGGTAGCTGACACCCTGGATTATCATAATAGGCTACTTTTTACCACGGGATCGTGACTTACGCAGTGATTTAGCGGGGCGCAGCTAGTATCCATAATTATGATCATCACATTTAGCGGGGCGCAGCTAGTATCCATAATTATGATCATCACATTTAGCGGGGCGCAGCTAGTATCCATAATTATGATCATCACATACAAATTATGTTCCATTATTTAAATCGTCTGGTAAATAATGCCTACAATGAAACAATTCTAAAGTATTTAGTCATCATTTACTATTTCATAATTTACAGAATGCATCCAGAGAAAACACACCGATTTCGCGCAATTACACTGCAGGGCACAATATCCCTAAACAAAAAGTGTACCAAGGAAGAGATCACGACCGCTCCTCCGCCATCACAAAACGTGATACACTAACAGAAGAGCAGTCACGATGGCTTATTAGCTGATCGCTCTTTATAAATCGACAGTTTAAATATTTATTACTGATATTACTGTAGATTGCTCTATCAATGGTGGCATTGTTATACCGTAGCGATTTTTTTGCAACGAGGTAAGAAAATTGTGTAATTATTAGTACTTTACTGACACGCCAGCGAACCGGTTCACTATATTATTCCTTTCTAGTACATAAACAAATTGTAAAAAAAAATACTGATATTGCTTATGAGCATGTTTTTTTTGCTATATAAATATCACATCAAAATCGGAAATAAATCGAAATTGTTTAATTTAATTCATCATCATTTCAGCTGAAAGACGTCCACTGCTGGACATAAGCCTCGCCCAAAGGGGGTTGGGGGGGGGGCTTGCCATAATCACCACGCTTGGCAGACGGGTTGGCGATCGCAGTATGGTGTTAAAATGCATGGTGAACGCTGCTGCCCATTCTCTAGTAAGTCCCTTAGTCGCCTTTTACAACACCCACGGGAAGAAATGGGGCGGTGCTATTCTTTACGTCCGGCACCAAACGGAAGTTAATTATATGTACTGTTAACGTGCATACCATAAATAGTTCCTTTACTAAGGTTTCAAATAAAGGTACAAATGATTTAAAACTTTAAATTATGTAAAATAACCCATGAAGCGTCAGTATGTTGTTAATCAACTATAACAACAACAAAATCCAATTTATTGCTATAATTTACTTCCACCCAAAAAACCTTCCTTGGCCACATCCACTCCACTCCGGAAATGTATACAATATAAAATCAAAAGATTATTCTGTTACGGTACTGTGTAACAAGTGGCCAACATTAGTCACGTCCGAAGAATAACGGTGTAACAATGTCTTAGAAAGACGAGAAATACTGACCACTTGCTGAGAGATTTCTGTATAGCTCATTGTCTTTGTAACACCGAACAAGTCTCTATGGCCCTTTAGAATGCCAACGTCGATTTGCGTTATGAAACTTCAATCAACAAAACATGCACCTTATCTTGTACACTGTTAAGATTCAATTTCAAGTGACTGTGTTTTTCGGATAGTATATGCAAGGTTGTCAGAAACACTTGTACATGTCAAAGTTGTCTGTTAATTTGGAATGTTGAATAACTTTTTTTTTACAATACGCTGAAAGTTTTGGAGTGTTCATACAAAAAGGCTTGTTATTTTTGTGTTGATTGCTGTTTTGTCTTCGGTTTTTTCGGCTAAACTTTTTGTTAGAATGACTGTTTATTATGTTGAATAGTGCAACCTTTTAGTTCGGTGTTTTGGGATCTGAACAGGGTTTGATAGACGTGTTATGAATTATTTATGATGGATACGAAATCATGGGGTTTATTTTTTTATATTAACGTGATTGTATATAATTTTCATAAGCAAACAATTGAAATGGTAGTCATTATTATAAATAAATGCGTCTGTATTTCTATTATTTTAGTTTAAATGGGAGAATATTTTTGTATAACAGTGACACAATAGATATTAAAAAAAAAAAAAAAAAATATGAAGAAAAAAAATTGGAAACTATCGCTATAACAGCAATAATTTTATTTTTAAGAGTCACTTGAAAATCACTGCATTGACAACAATAATAATAATAATGACAGTTTGACATTCCACCACTTACAAACCAGTTAGCTAATCAATAATGGCCCTTATTCCAATGCAATAATTGTGTGGGATGGTAAGCATAGATTATCGCCAAATGCCGCAGGCGATATCAGTAATAATATTATACGCGATAGCTGCTTGAAGATTCGTATAATAACAGCTCATAATATTAGAAGCGATAAGAAAATATCTTTAGGCAAATTCTTGTGCCGGTTGAACTGATATACTTGGTGAAATGGTGACGAACATAGTATACGTTTTGTTTTTGTATGGATGATAAAAGAGATGAATAAAATATAGTTTTCTTTCAACTACGTAGTAATGTTATCATTGATCACTACAAAACCGATCACAAAGCACGTATTTTTTGCTTAGAACCAAATCAGTGCAGAAATGTTGCACTGAAAAACAGTGCAACAATGAGATTTGATACAACATTTCTGCACTGTTTTAATTTTGTATTTAGATATAAATTTACCACAGTAGTTTAATGTCTCCCATTAAGTTAAATAAAAAATGTATGCATTAGATCAAAAATATACTGGCTGAAAATAAAAATCGGCTGAATAAAACAGACTTGGTGAAATACTTTGTTTGCATTAACTTGAGTTTTTATTTTGAGTAGGTATATTTAATCACGGTAGGTAGATTGGTAGTTGAAAGAAAAGTAGATTACGCACCCTGCCCAAGTGAGTAATTAATGCACTTGTGCTAATTTAGTGCCCTGCATGCACTCAGGCACCAACATAACACTCACTTTGCGCTCGGTGCAATAATCTACAATTTTTTTTTTTGATACGTAAAAACTTGAAAGGAGAGTAGGAAGGTTTTTTGTCCAGCAGTAAGACATTACAGGCTAATAAAAAGAAGATAAGATTTTCTTCGTACAGTATATTTGACATACTAATTATTATGATGATCATCATCTGCCCGCCTTTTCCCAACTAAGTTGTGGTCGGCTTCCAGTCCAACCGGAAGCAGCTAAATACCAGTATTTTACATGGAGCGACTGCCTATCTGACCTCCAAAACCCAGTTACTGGGTAACACGATATCCCTTGCGAAGACTGGTTCTCACACTGTCGGGCTTCTAACGACCCATAACAACTGTCAAAGATCTATAAATAACAGCCGGGACTAACGGCTGAACGTGCTTTCCGAGGCACGGAGGGGTCTTGGTATGTAAAGATGTTCACCCATCCACGGACCAACCGTGGCAAGCGTAGCTTAACCTGAAACATCGATCCTGTGGCTGTTATTACTTAGCCACAAGCCCCTTATATAATCTAAACAATATAATAGATCATATAATCTAAACATAAAAGTCTCTGGAAATAATAAGTAATTTTTAATATCTGTAGCACACAGAATTTACAAGCCGTGTGCTATAGCAATTCATCCCCTATTTCAAAGTCAAAGTCAAATTGTTTATTTCAATAGGCACATTCAGGCACTTTTTAACGTCAATATTTACAAAAAAATTGAATTGATTCTAGTCGCCCCTTCCAAAAGGTAGTTTCGTATGGAGAAGAATGGGCAAGAAACTACACCGTTACTCTTTTAAAATATTGTACAATATTTTTTATAGGTACATTAATTATATCATTATATGTGAAGACGATGCGCCTAGAATAAAATTACTATACCACAATAGGTAATAAAAAGAGTTAAGAATGAAGCAATGACAGATAAATTAACTATGTGATAGATACATGTGATAGTGCTCACATATTTACAAAATTACAAAGATAAAAATTTAAACCCTTTAAGGACGAATTTTCAATAATCCTCCCTTAGTGCTCACCTTCCCTATAAAAGGAACCCACGTGCAATATTTCATGCTTGTAGACCCAACAGTTTATGCTGTGCGTTGTCTGATATTGACTGAATGAATCGAATTTAAGATTTTTATCAAGGCGCAGATATATAATTTTAGTGACTTTTATATTTATTATTACACCTTCATATAATGCAAATAAGTTATGCAAAAAAAATATCTTAAACTAAAACATATACACAATAATTCTATACGTGAATATTTAAGTGTTGTAGTAAAATACTTTATGAAATAAATTTAGGAAGCCACCCAAACCATAAAAGACAATATTACTTTCAAACTGCTTAAGATATTTTCACGATATTTTTTTGTATGAACAGACAATTTTATTATGTATAATTCTGTCTGTGTATTTTTTCAAATATTCATATTTTCGTTACTAAAAATAATAATTCCGTACGATATTGAAAGGTGCAAGGTCAACAACGATTACCCGACCCTTCATTATTTCAGCCGAAAGACTGGTCATAGGTCTTCCCGAAAAGGGGGGTTTGCCATAATCACCACGCTTGGCAAGCGGGTTGGTGACCCGACCCTTAAATAGAAGAATTTACCTATTATCTAGTATTAGCCTATTGTTCATTATAAGCATCACTAGCCGTTTGTAAGTTATTTTTCAAAATTGAATCACTATTATACACTTTTTTCACAAAATAACTTCAAACAAAATTAATAAGCCCTTACTTAAAAGTATAAAAAATAAACTCAAAATATAATCCTTACAAATCCAGGTACGTAAAATGTGTTTTCCAATCACGTACATCTGAACATATATTAGATACAAATCTATGGTCCCAAAACTTTGTATCGAATACTAATAAGCTGTTCGAAAGGCCTGGCTTCAAAGGATATCTGCAGCCGCAGAGTTAAGCCGGTTTAAAGTTTTCAGTTTGGCTGGGATCATTAATGTGTTTGGTATAGAATTTATTTGTTTTATTGAATAGGTTTTAGGGTGAAATAAAATGAGAAATAAGGTGACATTAATAAAAATGTGTCTGACAACGTGAACAACGGTATTTAAATTAGATTTTTTGATAAATTTCACAACATAACATCACGGCTGTAACAGTAATCCTCGACGGGTTAGGCAGAGGTGTAAGTAGTACCTACCTAGTAAGACCCACTCAATAACGTGTTCAGGATGTTGATGGGGTTGCCACGCTTTTGTAGTGCCTCAGGTATGTTTGCAGACGACAAGTAGATGGCTTCCAAGCGATACATCGCAAAAGAATAGCGTCTCTGTTGCGTCGCATACGGGGCAGCCCCAACAGCTTCCTGCAGCTTATTGGAAGGAGAATGGATGTGAATTGCTCCTTCATGGAGCATTGGACCAAACTACATGCGTATGATTTTAATTTCGAATTATTTTGAATATTTAAAAAACAAAACACTAAGTATTCCATTTGCTTCTACTCCGTTCACCTAATCTACCCATTATTTTCGAGACGGTAAAAAAAGTTATCCAGTATATGTATAATATTAGTATAGATACGATTTGCGTAGCGTGGGGCTGTTTTTAGTCAGTCACAAGCCATAAGATTCGAATGGTATTCATATTAATATAATTATAAGGTGTATCTATTCATACACGAAATTTCTTAAGGGGTCATTGTACTCATCATTATGAACAACTTTTACTATGGGACCAAACCTTAAATCGCGAAAAAAAAAACAACTGTTCCCTACATTTGTGTTCGCATAACTCGTCAAAGTGTATGGAACAGCTGTTTTTTTTTTTGCATATATATATATGCAAAATATTATATATACAACAAACTTAGCCTTGACTGAGCTGTAGGACAGTACATTATTGTCACAGCACAGTCTATCGATTTATCGATAACACGCGCAAGAACGTTAAAACCAGCACTAAGTAATCGTTTCCGTCCCGTCATTCGCCGCGATCCTTCAAATAATTCCCAGACAATCTTCCACTACAGAATCAATTGGCCCGCAGTAATGAAGACATTACTGTCTGTTTCATCGACTATCGACACTCGATCGTAGATAATCGCTACACGATCGCCTGTACCGTTCGCGGAATGACGCGGCCATTTTGATAATCGGTTTTTTTTTGGTAAAAAGTTATGACTGGCTATTAGTTGTTATTAGTTATTGTTGTGTTTTTTTTTGTCACGTTTTCGGTGATAGAGTAATCATTGAGGAATTGTTGGAGTTTTTTGTGAGGGTCGGTCATTTTTGATTAAAAGTATGAATAAAATAATTAGAAAATTCAAATTATTACTGAAAATGTGAAGTTTTTTGATGTGTTACAACTTTTTTCTCGCTTTCTTTGGGAGTGATTTCATAAAAACGGACGGAAGTGTGTAACAGGAAGTGACGGCTTTAGCACGGAATAAGTAAGTACTTTTTAAAGGCAGGGATTAGTGAGTAGTTTATAATAGCTTGGAATTAGTAAGTACTATAAGATTGTAAGTAGAGGGGGTCATTTCTGTCGCTGCTCAGTTACCCATTACCAAGATATCTCACGTTGGCAATAAGCCGGTTCAAGTCAGATGTTACACATCATTAAGCGACTACTGTAAGGCCCACCCGTTTTTAGGGTTCCGTACCCAGAGGGTAAAACGGGAACCCTATTACTAAGGCTCCGCCGTCTGTCTGTCTGTCACCAGGCTGTATCTCATGAACCATGATAGTTAAACAATTTTTTACAGATGATGTATTTCTGTTGCCGCTATAACAACAAATACAAAAAAAAACAGAATAAAATAAATATTTAAGGGTGCTCCCATAAAACAAACGAGATTTTTTTTGCTCGTTTTTGCTCGATATTGATAACGGCAACAGGTAGACGCTTGAAATATTCACAATATATTTAGTTATATATTCACTTTAAAAATAAATAGTTAAATTGAAATAAAACAAATATTTAACGGGGCCCATACAACTAACTTGTTTTTTTTGCCATTTTTATAGATAATGGTACGGAACCCTTCGTGCACGAGTCCGACTCGCACTTGGCCGGTTTTTTTTTGTTTAATTTATCAATTTTGTCGTGGGAAAAAAGAACTTATTATTATAAATCTACATATCCTAACCAGTAAAGTTCGTACGTGCTAGTTATAAGATTCTTATAAGGTAAATTGGAACTACCTTATTGGGATGCACCTCGTAGACGATGGGCTAACAACTTACTTCAATTCATACGGTACTTGAACTTTACATTTTACAGCTACATAATAATGTAAGATTCAATAATTGCTACTTAAGATTCAATAAGTACCTTTATACAACATTAGTTTTTGTTTATAATAAACCCGAAAAGGGGTATTGTACTCATCATTTTGAACAATTAGAAGTTAAAGGGTTACATGATAACACATTCAATGGGTTGTATATCTACTTGAAATCCAGTAACATGAAAACATCATAATATTATGTGTTATTTCGATATCCGCCCAGCATGCGTAGCATGACCAATTCTATCTCTATTCTACCCAGGGACCATTTTGGTTACTATATTTACCCACACCATATGGATTTTTGTTTAACCGCTTAGAAAAACCCTATCGAAAACCCTTTCAATGGGTAACAAAAATGGTCCCTGCTAAAAATACCGCTAGATATAACATATCGAAACTGCAATACCAAAACTGTAACAACGAAATCCAACTAATCAATCAAACGCCTCCAATAAATCTAAGACTCATCAAAAACCATTTAACTAACACAGAATCTCCAACCAACAGTATCAAAATGCACTTAGAAGCCTCTCAAAGCATTCTTCATTCAGAAAGTATGTTAAGAACACATACAGATGAAACTAGGCCTATTAATAAGCCGTCAGTATTGTAAAAGAAATTAGACAATTCATTAATACTCATTGTCGTGTATGAGTCAGCATTTGGGAGGCTATGCAACATCTTCTTGTCCCAAATACCGTATTTCAAGATGAAAGTCTTTGACCAATATGTACTGTCAGTGATGACACTGATACCTTGCATGATTGCTGACAATGGGCATCATGAAAATTTGAAGAAGACTTAAAAGTCATTCAAACGGCAATGGAGAGGACTATGCTCGTGAAAGGAGATTCGCAGGATGACCAAGTAATAATAATATATACTTTATTGATACATGTCCTTACAATATGCTTAAATCTAGCTAAAGTTCACAATAATTAAAGGCGCAAAAAAAATTAAACTCTGACTCCTAAACTAGGAATACCTGTGACTTAGGAGTCAGTGATCTACAGTTAACCGAAATAACCCGAAGAACTGCTAACTGAAATGATAGTGAGCAGGGCACATTACTCGCAGAACGGAAGGCCAATGGAAGCCCCCCACAAAGGGTCAAAGGTCGCGAGAATCTATTGGGTACAGGAAGCGCAGCGCGGGGCATTTGTAAGAGGCTTCTACTCAGTAGTAGACATCTTTTGGCTGATGATGACGTTATGAGGCAACAGATAGTAGCTAATGACTAAAAGTATTAACAGACTCATGCGTTTGGTATTTCCTTCGTTTTATTCGAGTATTTTGGCACTCATTACGACCTGCGGTTTTCAAAATTACACTCATTGTTAGTTTAGTTAGTCACTTTTTCATTTGAATGAAGTGAAGAGGTAATCATTTAAATGAGTGATGTGGTTTTTTGGAAATTCTTTAACATACGGTTAACGATGTGTCAAGTTATTATTAATCATAGTCTTGTGTCATTGTTAAAGTGTTTTTGTTGTAAATATTTTGGAAATTTAGGAGTTTCGTCTCTAAGAACCCAATTTATTATTTATATAGTTTTGTATAGCGGTAATTCGTGCAATATTGATAACATAGTTTAAAATATTCAGAATGTATAGTTTTCAGTAAGAATTTCAATCGGTTCAGCAGATATAAAAGTGACATCAAAACGAATTGTTAGGTCAAGCCTATAGATAACCAAATGACGCCATTTGGATTCAAACCAGACATCGCATCGTTGTCGTGTGTAATTTCCAATTCAGTCCCATTCATTCCTTACTACCCAGGCCAGGCTAGTCTAATAATGTACAATACAAGAAATTATAAATCAGATAGTAATGAGAATATTCAATCATAAAATTGTACTACACAAACAGTTGTATTACGTGAGCTTTGTATAACAAATCAAACTCTTCTGCAATGTATAGCCTTCTCTCAAAAGCTTTCTAAGGTTTCTTATTCCAAATTAAATCCGGTTTTATTGTCCTTTCCCATTTTTACACAATTTTTCGTTTAACATTAACATTTTGCTTCAGTATTATTAACTCATTGTAAGACAATATTTTAATCCTAAACTTACGCGAGGACCAGCCTAGTGTCATATAAAAAGCCTGCACATAGAAACGTTAGCTACTCAATTTATACGGTTCAAAGCCAAACTTAAGAGTTATCAGGTCAATTGAAGAACTCAAAATACGCCAAGTCAAATGCAAATTAAGTTATCCTTAACCTTTTTCAATTCAGAGCGTTAACTCCGTCCAAACGAGGTATTATTGAGTTAGTATTTAAGCTAAAGATTAATTCAAAACAGTACAACCGTTTACTGACGCGTCTATCATATAAATGAGGAAGAATTATATAATTCTAATAGAGGTTACTATTGTATTATTGGTTTTTGGGTTAACTTTATTCGAGGCCTTTGTTTGAGCAGATAGGCTTCAAAAAATATTCCGTAGTGGAATATTCTGGTTGTAATTTGATTTATTGAAACTGACTCACATGTTTTTGTCTATTCAATCTTTATTTTCCCTACAACCAATTCCTCTTCTACTCCATAAATTAAAACTCATCATTCATTTCTTTTACCATTAAATTCATTCTAATTACAAACCCATTCTTTCCTAGCTCCTACATTTCTTGAATCACCCTGATTACCATATGAATATTCCCGTCTAGCAACTAAAAAAACATTAGTCATATCCCTGGTTTTCAAAGCTGCTCAGATTATTTCTACCGCACCGCCTTTGGAATTGCCGTTTAGTATTCAAAGAGCACATGCTTCATAATTCCCTTGCTGCTTAATACGGCCCCATACTCGACCACCGCGATTCAAAACCAGATTTGAAGACCTTCCCTACCTCTCTTTTATATATAGATTTTTTGTTGGGTAGGTAAGCGGGTATAGCTAACGAGGGGTCATGTTATATTAGATGTTTTATCTCATACTTGCCCTCATCTCTTTGTTTCACGAAAACGTGATATAAAAGATTAACTTATTAGTATTCGAGGGAGGGCTGAGATCCGTCGGCTCAGATGGTGTGTGAAACGGTTTGAACTTAGCGGTATGACTAAGTCCTATTTGGGTCTGTGTCAATATGTTTTGGCTATTCAAATTTTGTGGGTTTGTCATTGTTGTTCTTCTGGGTCGAATCAGAAAACGTTTATTCTGTATTTTCGTTTTTTATAACTTTAACATTACTTTAGACAATATAAAAGGTATGATATTGGCCTTTGTAATACCATCCTTGCTTTTCCAGTGTCCGATAAGGCTAAACAATTGTACAAGTTAGTGATAAGGTAGGTAATAATCAACAATTTTGTGTTTTTCTGCACTGGGCGATGTGGTCGCTAAGTGACGTGAAAGCCCTTTAAATAAAGAAACATTACCTCTGTAGTCTAGACCAAAAAAACATTTACAAAAGTCAAAACTGGTATTTAAATTTTTCTACGAGAATCCTTGAGTTATGTTGTTGATAAGAGAGTTTAGTTTCATTCTAAAAACATTTTTTTTTACTTTTTCAAGAATAAGATAACTTGAAAACATAACTTTATCTATTTTATATTATATTGATTATGTCTATTTAACTATCTCGATAATGTTCTGCTCGTTTTTGTAGATCACTTGGACGTTTTCAATTAATTAATTATTAAATAACATAAAGTTACATCCAGCTCAGTAATTATCAGTTCATGTTAATTGCTATGAACATTTTATTTCTTGCACCGACAACTTAGACAATGAATACAAAAGAAAAATTTCATTTTTAATTAAATTAACACCTATAAGCTAAAGAGGAATGAATGTACAAACAGAGAATTTATGAAAATAGTTTCCGAAGAATTTTACATACAGACAATTTTTACATTATAATATGTAACCTACACACAATCCTTTGTATGTATATAATATGTTAGATGATTGTTTATCTGGCTGTGGATAAGCAGTTTACACTTCCTTTTAATAAGCTATGTGATAGACATAATTTTAATACTAGTAATAAAGACATAATAGATCAGCCATTTTACAGATTATCTAAAGTACATACATCTTATAGGGGGTACTGTTTTAAATGTTACAACAAAATGCCTTGTGATAATAATACAATTAAATGAAAGAAATTTAAAACACACATTAAAAGTACACTTTGTAAACAAGCATATTACAAATTAAAAGATTATATCAAACATGCTGGTCCTGCTCCATAGGACAATATAGAGTCTAGACAAAATCAAACTGGTTGCTATTTAAAGGCTCGTACAGACTGGTATGATATTGCGGGCGCGACAAGCACCGGCAAAGAAATTGTCCTACTAGTGTCGCGTCGCGTCCGCGATATTGCACCAGTCTGAACGAGCCTTTAAATAGCAACCAGTTTGATTTTGTACGAACCTTTATTTGTATAATTTATTATATAAAAGACATTGATTTTACATTCCGTGATTACCTTAACTCACACACTGACTTATTATTTTAAGATTTTTAGGAAAACATATACTTTTACGATGTTGGTTAATATGTGAGCACCATCCATGTAGCTATCACATAATTAAATTATCTTTCATTGCTTCATTTTTAATTATTTTTACCTATTGCGGTATAATAATTTTATTCCAGGTGCATAGTCTTCACATAATTATACTTATATAATTAATGTAATATATATAAACAGAATAATAGTGTAACACATTTGATCATTCTTCTCCATACGAAACTACGTTTTGGAAGGGGCAACTTGAATCAATTCTATTTTTTTGTAAACTTTTATTTCAAAATTGCCTCATAAGTGCCTATTTGAAATAAATAATTTGATTTTGACTTTGAATTAAGCATTCCGCTGAGATACGTATTACTATTAGAAACTTCTAAAAGACTGGTTTAAATCTCAAATAAGTCTTTAATATCACAGCTGTAAGTTGACGATGAGTGAAAGTGCACAAAAAAAACTTAATATAAATGTAAATTAGTTTGCCCAGTTTTTTTAACACGTTGCTCACCCTACCTTCCAATATTGTCCCAGATTGTACCAACCCTCCAATAATGTATCCACCTTAATAGGTTCCTTAACTTTGCCATCATAAATAAAACGTGCTTCGGAACTTCGATCTAATGAAAGAAATAAAGTACTTTAATTGCATCTTAAAGATGGACGAGAAATTGCCGGCTCTCGAATATTACTTTGAGTCCAATAATTTCCAATCCATTAGTCTTTTCAGACTCTTATTAATTCTTAAAAGGTACTTTGGGAGTACTCAAAATTGTATTGTGGAAGTTTAACTTTATACTTGAACTGGTTTTTGTTCAATTTGATTTCTGGGAATCTGGAAGGGAAATAAACCGTTTATCTAAACGTACCAGCTGCAAGTCATCTGGTGTAAATTAAAGAAAATAATTGAGACGATTAAGATTTTTCCTGCGTTAAGAGAATGGTAAATGACTTCATTTGCCATGTGATCGGACGTCATAAAATTGTTTGATGTTAATAGTGGATAAGTGCGGATGATTACTGGCTCATGGCTTTTAAATTGCTTGGTAGTTTTACATTGCGTGAATGACCATGCAACTGGGATATAAATTGAGAAGTTACTTTGTTTCGTTGGCAAAAAAGTATCTACCCTTTCATGTACTTATTAAAACGAATTGAAAAAAATTGTAAGAAATGATTCATCATCATTATTTCAGCCGAAAGACTGCTGGACATAGGCCTCCCCCAAAAGGGGGGGTTTGCCATGCTTGGCAGGCGGGTTGGCGATCGCAGTATGGGGTTAAAATGTAGGCTTATTAGACTGTAGATCTGTAGACCATTTTCTATTTTGTTAAGTACCTGGTACTTTTGATGGGCCTACGCTGTTCTCTCATACCTAACACTGTAACTTAACACTGTAATTTAAAAACATTGTAAAAGCCAATTTTATTTTTTTTAAAGAGAGACCGTGGAGTTTCTTGCCGGCTCTTCTCCATAGGAAACGACCAATTGGCACCGTGCACCTAGCTTCTGATGTTTCATAAGTGCCCATGTAGGCATAAGTGAAATAAAAATATTTTTGATTGATTGATTGATTTGATAGAGAACGCTGCTGCCCATTCTCTAGTAAGTCCCTAAGTCGCCTTTTACGACACCCACGGGAATAAATAGGGTGGTGCTATTCTTTACGTCCGGCACCACACAGACAATTATGAAATGATTATAACAACAATAGTATGAATGTTATTGGCGCCTTACAGACAACACAAGTTCATATTATATGAGCACTAATAATAAGAAAACATTATTATTTCCACAAAAAGGACAATTTCCATACTAAAAACCCAGTTACAAAAAAAATACGACTCCATTCATATTTCATCAAATAAGGCACATAAAAGTAGAAACAACAGCTTGGATAAAAAATAATCTCAATTTATGCGAGGCAAACTGCCAAAGTTTAAAATTACGAGCATAGTAAGCCTATATTTTGAGGTAATCAGAGCAGCAGCAAAAGTTTTCCTGTAAAGTATCATAGGCGTCTGGGTGTGTGCCCAGAAAATAAGCGTCGGAAATGGAACGAGCCGAAATATGTAGTTATTTTTATTTTTCCCAACTAAGTTTGTTTCATATACTTACTTACCTGATGTAGGTACAGTTTTGTAACTTGAATTTTCTGCAAGTCCGATTAAAGTTTGTAAATTTTTTATCAAACTATGTGCATGCTTACACGGCACGGACATCCGTGCCGTGTAAGATAATAATATGATGTATGTACCGTGTGCTGCCGGACGTAAAGAATAGCACCACCCTATTTCTTCCCGTGGGTGTCGTAAAAGGCGACTAAGGGACTTACTAGGGAATGGGCAGCAGCACGACATTGCGATCGCCAACCCGCCTGCCAAGCGTGGCGATTATGGCAAAGGGTCCTTTGGGGGAGGCCTATGTCCAGCAGTGGACGTCTTTCGGCTGAAATGATGATGATGATGATGTGCATGATCACTTGGTAGAACTTGTGGTTAAGAATATCTGTAGTTGAGATATTTTTAGGCTCCAACGGAATTTAAATAAGATCACTCAATGCTAGTTTGTCACATAGATTTTTATAACACCTACTAAGTATCTAAATAGTAACGGAGTTCTCAAAAGTGATTATATTTTTGTGGTGTATTTAATAATTATTATATGTGGGTAAACTTGTATTGTATGATCAGTTGGTTGTCGGCCATTACACGAGTATAAGTGAATTGCAGTGTTTTATCCGGCAGAGAACCAACGTTGTCGACATAGCCCACAGAATAAGCAAGCTGAAGTGGCAATGGGCCGGCCATATTAGCCGTAGATCCGATGACCGTTGGGGTAGACGTGTTCTTGAGTGGAGACCGCGAATCGGCAAACGTAATGTAGGACGCCCTCAGGCTAGGTGGAGCGACGATCTTCGCAGGGTGGCTGGTGGCAGCTGGATGAGAGTGACCGAGAATCGAGCTGAATGGCGTGCTATTGGAGAGGCCTATGGCCTGCAGTGGACTGCTATGGGCTGATGATGATGAGTGTTGTATTGATGAGATCCTTAAATACAGAACATTTGGCGACGAATCGTTATTCACGTGTGTTATTATTGACAGTGTCATTAGTACTTGTGTTATTATTGACCACGGAGCACGCAAAATCATATAGTATGGCGTTTGGCGGCAACCTCTCATTTGATCACCGCGTACAAGAGTGGAGAATTTTTAAAAGTCGTTTTATCCACTACTGTACGGCGAACAACATTGAAGACGACACCGATAAGTCTGGAATAAGAAGACGAGCTTTTCTGCTCACTGCGCTGATGGAAGATACCTACCGCGTTGTATAATATCCTTAAATACAGAACAATTTTATAGACCAAGGTATCAGTATCAATTTTGCGCACAAAAACGCCAAAACAAAGCTACACCTATTCACTTTATATGCAAAACTACCTTTCTCGTCCGAGGCACCGCAAATTTCACGTCTCTAGTGAAAAGCAACTAGATATGGCCGAATCAGGAACGTTGATGGCGCAGCAAAACACCATGAATAATTTGATAGTCTAGGCTCGCGTGGGGTCATGACTAAACATAGCATGTCTGCTGTTGTAACAGGAATAGTTCCGAATATGCTCCGAAGAGCTTTTTTACTTCAAAAATGTACTGTGTACATGCCTGGCAGAATCTTTTATTTTTCTCCATGTTCATTTCAAGATTATTTTGGGCCTGAATAAGTCTTGTAATTTGGAGGTTCGTTTGATATGTATCTTTTTTATGAGTACACACTGTTTATTTACTGAATATTCATAAGATTTCAAATCGGCTCCCTAATTGCTTACCACGCTATCAATTACAATCTGAATGATTTTGAAGTTTACTTCTAAGCCATTGCTTTATATGGTCGAAAAATTTGTGTGCTCAACAACGTAAATAACGCAATGAATGATGTTGAACGGTCAAAATGAAACCATTGCTACTCATACTGTGTTGAGTGTCAAAACCAGTTTTAAAATTATTTACAATCGTGGAATGAGACACTTTTTTTTTCTTTATTAATTAAAGGGGCTTTTTATCCATACGGATAAAGTCAAAGTCAAAGTCAAATTATTTATTTCAAATGGGCACCTAAATGGCACTTTTGAACGTCAACATTTACAAAGAAAATAGAATTGATTCTAGTCGCCCCTTCCAAAAGGTAGCTTCGTATGGAGAAGAATGGGCAAGAAACTCCACCGTTACTCTTTTAAAATGTTTTACAATATTTTGTATAGGTACCTACATCAAATTTTTAGTTTTAAGTGAACACGATGCTGCGATTATATGTGATGATATGCCAACCCCATCGTACCTTATCAACTATTTAACTTTAATTAAAGTAACTACAACTATAACGATGTATAATATACAACATGTCCCAGAATTAACGCACAACCTCTTAAGGGGTCCAACGTTCCAATATTACCAAAAATAATATGGCTACTAAAATCTGCGTAGGTATTCTACCAATAAGTAGCCGCGCAACTCGATTTTTAAGTGTGAGAATGAAAGGGAATCAACGATCAGAGAATTTAAATTGAAAATTTGGGCGTTGGGCTAATTCATAACATTTTACCAAACCCTAGATCGGCGATTGCAAAGAGGTTTGTGTGGCCTGGTGAAGATGATGCCTTGTCAGTGATTCAATTTCAAATACAGTTTATACAACATGTCCCAGAATTAACGCACAACCTCTTATGGGGTCATTGTACTCATCATTATGAACAATTTTTAATATTGGACCAAACCTGAAATCGCGAAAAAAAATCAGCTGTTCCCTACATTTATGTTCCCATAACTCGTCAAAATGTAGGGAACAGCAGATTTTTTTTTCGCGTTTTCAGGTTTTAAGACATGTTACTACGTCAAGTTGACTCAAACAAACAAGTCAATAGCACGTAAAACATTTCATCTGAACAAGATTTTAGTCTTAGCTAAAAGTATTGAACCAAGACAAAACAAAATATTTCTGGAAAGAAAAACAAGCGTAAATAAATAAAATCCAACCAAATTAGAGCGTTCCCCGTATATTTTCTCCGCAGTAAACAACATTAAGTTAATCTCACAGTTTCTTTATTATTTCAAACGCTCACTTTCAGGAAGTAATGCTTGGTTGGAAAATAATAGCAGCCAGATAGCCTTAGTACGTGATCCAGTTTAGTTCAATAAGGAATTGAAAGTTCACGATTTTTCCTTTACGGGTGGGGCAGAATTTGGAGTAGTGTTAATCAATGGAGCCATGTTTGTCGTGGGTTCTAGCTCTATCTTAATAGACATCGATTGTAAATTGAACTTTGAGACAAGAAACATATACATTGCTGTCAATACCGTTTGGTGCTGGACGTAAAGAATAGCTCCATCGCATTTCTTCCCGTGGGTGTCGTAAAAGGCGACTAAGGGCCTTACTAGAGAATGGGCAACAGAGTTCTCTATGCATTTTTAAAACCATACTGCGATCGCCAGGCGCAGGAGGCGATTATGGCAAATCCCCCCCCCCCCCTATTTGGGGGAGGCCTATGTCCAGCAGTGGACGTCTTTCGGCTGAAATGATGATGATGATGATGTTGTCAATAATTAAATAAGAAATAGGGATATAGCTGGGAAAATAATCAAGCTAAGTTAATTTCTACAAAGTCACTCTGTAGTATTTTAGTTGATTTCATTTTAATCAAATTTAACAGTAAAAGTAAACATCTGAAAACTCCAATTTAAATGTAAATAATATTGCGTCAAAACCAAATTCGATTACAATCTATAAGTGATGTTATAACATCGATACCTTTTTAATGCAAAGATTATCAAAACAGATAATTTTTAATACCTATTTTACATGAACAAAACGATGAGCCCTCAATTTGGAAGCTTATCTCTAACATTACGAAAGTTTTATTCGAAACAACTGGTCTCGAGAACGAATAATTAGGTACAACCATGTTAGATAGGCCTCTGATGTTTTTTTAAGTTTATTAGAATAGAATTTACTCTCATTCCAAATCGTTTAGAATATGTTCAAAGAAACCTTACCTTGAATTTATAGGCAACCGATGAATAAAGCCCACTTTATTTTCCAGAAATGAGGATGACAGATATGGTAGCTGACGAATTTTTAATTCTGGACTGGCAGCTTCATAGCATAGAAAAACTACCAACTGATCCAGTAAGTGCTAAAGAAGTTATGATTGGAGCATCAACACCAGAAGATAACATCAAAGCGTATAATTATACGAAAGATATTTTTTCAGCAGCTGCCATGCAGTACAGTCAATAAACCTATAGCGAAGTATCAAATTAAATTGGACAAGATAAGATCGTTAACAGCAATCTCTAATTGAAACTTGATATCTAGTTTATTTTGCCTCCCAAACATTTAATTTGTTTACGTGGGCTATGAATTTTTCGGAGTTACGGACTCAACGTGTTTTTATATTAGTATAAATTTACGACATGTCATTTTAAGGTTTTATAGCTATACACAGAAGTATTAATAAAAACGATAGTGGTTATGCAAATAAATGTTTAGAATGCCAAAGTTTTGTTGTAAGTCAATATTTATTTATCGCTGACTAATGAGCTGAAGATAAGTGAGTCTGAGAATTTTTATAATATTTTTCCGGTGGTAGCTGATATGGGTGTCATAAATGACTAAGTTAAAGAAGAAGTGGAGTTTGGAGATATTTTAGGACATGATTTTGGTATAATGGTATAAATTTTGTTGTGAAAACTTATTGAACTGGTGAGTCGTGTCGTGAGATACGGATAGAACCTTGATGAGGCTGGAATAAATATGTAGAGATTGCCCCAGCTAATGTTTGAAGTTGAGCTGTGGATGATGATGATGCCGATATCTATTATAATGACTTTTTATAACTGATCAAATTCCAGTGCATAATTCTTTAGATAAATGTCTTCAATAAAGCTAACATAACAAAGAATTCGTCGTAATCCAGCCATGACACAGATAATTTCTAGCTCAAATACAGAATTTCAATCACGTTCCTCGTTCCCAAAAACTTGAATGTACCAACACACTTCCGACCCAATTCTATAATATAGCAGATAAATGTTAATGCGGGAGCTATCTGATTGCCGTATCATTTGGGTCGTATTGAAAATTCATAACTTACCGAAAGCGGTGAAGGGCCCAGCGTTTTAGATAAGGATGTGTGCAATTTACTTTACGTCGTCGTTCAAGAAAATTCTAGTGAGGGGAGAGCTTTTAAAAGTATTTCGAGATATTTTTGGGAGGTTCGAAATTGTCTTTGATGTTTGTGGGCAACTACGAGACGAAATCACAGTTTGAAAATCTATTTTATTTCAAACAGTAACTAAAAACATTACTGTTTATAAGCCAATTGGAAACATAATTATTCTATGAAATAGCTAAGTTTTTGTGTCGCAAAATAAAGAGGAAGTAATCAAGTAATTTCCATTGTTTTTTAAATATTTCATTTTTTACGTCATTAGGACGGGGGTTTTCCAATTATCCATTGCCCGCAAACAATAGATAACAAAATTTTGCCCGAACACAATTCAATAATACCCAATTTTCTCTAATCTACTCGAGTATTCCACACGTCACGTCACTATTAAAACTCGAGGGTTGGAGTGGTTGTAACAAAGGTTTATCGAAACGTTAGCTACGTTTTCGCTTTATCGAATCTTCACATTACGTCGAATCGTGTGAGTAAATAACAATGAGTATTATATTACCTTTTTCTTTTTGTTTATTGTGTTGGTTTGTTTATTAGCAATTTGCTTTGGATTGAGCGTTTCGACTAAGTACTAACAGACGCACGGGTCGATCAATCAGGTTGAATAGTGAATGGGTCTCGATCGTTCAGGCCGAATCTTTACAGACAGTAGTCAGAAGCCCGAATGTCTGACAACCAGCCTCACCAAGGGGTATCGTATTACCCAGTAACTGGGTTGTTGAGGTCAGATAGGCAATTGCTCGTTGTAAAATACTGGTATTCAGCTACATCCAATTAGACTGGAAGCCGACCCCAACATACTTGGGATAAAGTTAGGCAGATGATGATGATGATAATGACGATGAGCGTATTGTTAAGGGTAAAGGAAATTAGAACGTCAGTTTAAATATTGGGTATAAAAGAACCGATATGGAAGACGATAAAGTTGTTTTTATTGCAGTCACATACGGACAAGTATTTCAAAGTAATGTTTATTTTCTTTCGAGAGAAAGACATATACGCATTTATTCTATCTTCAAAATGCCAAAAGATACCTAGTTTTCTTCTCTTGGATTTTATTCATCGGTAGATTGAATACTAGATAATTATACTATTTCAGAGCAACTTCTGTTTCATTCAAAACATATCGAAACCTACCCTAAACTCGAAACAAATAAGTATTTCAGAAACACGATCCGCCTAATGAAGTCAATTTGCATGTTGCCGTTTAACATGTTACGGAAAACCATAAAATTAGACATGTTCAGTCCACAATGCGGCAACAAGCGATAACATGCTGACGCAATCTCCCACATCGACTGAGCCCCGTTGGCGATAGCTGCGACAAAGAGCTGGGAAGATTCTAGAAGCTCCAAAAATGTATTCTCTCTTATCAGGGCAATGATATTATTCAATTTTAAAATTTGGTGGAATAGCCTTATTTACATCATCATCGTCATTTATGACACTAATTTCATGGGCATCGTGTAAACTAACGTATTAATTTTTACATGAATTTTTTCCTAAATCATCTACATCCTAAACTCCAATCAAATCAAGTTTCTCTTTTTCAACTTCTACAGTTTTCTCTTTTCATTTAGTTTTTGGGTTTCCAACAAAATCTTCATCGACATTGATAATCGTATTCCCAACTATCTTCACGTTATGTGAATCAAAAGTCTTATCGAATTCACCAAATTCCTACACAGCATTTTCTATCGTTGTTCTAGCTACTGTGTTTCTGTGTTGGCTTCCTAATGCATCAGCCGTAACCGGATAGATTTTATGCAAATACGAGGCAGTAATTGCATAGTAACTCGTGTGCTCATTCATTAGGGTAACTTACGATATCTGAGCTTGAATAAGTTTCTGGGTAACTTTTACTTAGCTTAGCAGTTTGCTAAATTGTTTTAGAGATCGTGGAAGATTTTATTAGATCGAATAACTTTTCTGAGAAGTTTCCTTAATTTTTTTTCTAAAGAAAATAATTATTGGTTTTCTGTTGGTTGAAGATTGTAGAAAAGTATAATTATAAGTAAGACTTTACTTAGAGCTTTAAGTTTTTAGTCTTAATGTCGTGCTATTTTCCCAAACCGTCCGAGAAAGGAGTTGGATTTCGAAATAATAGCAGTTATCTTTTTATTATTTCGAGTTTCCCCAAATTCAGTGCTTATTTCAGATAAGTCAGTATCTAAATACCTAATACCTTTAATTCTACCATGCACCCAAATTAGATCAATATTAACATTACTGATTTCAAACTAACGATCAAATTCACACACAACAAATTCAAATCACCTGTTTTGTTAGATCAATTGTATCGACAATTCGATCCTGTAATTACGCCCGCATTGGTTCTATAACAGTTACAGCTACCCACATTTGACAGCCATCGGATGTTCGCCAAACTAGATTGATTGATCACATTTTAGATTTGACTACGGGTTTTCGCATGAATGTGATGCATGATGAAAAATGAGTGTTCGGAGTTAAAAGTGCACTAAAAGCTGGTGGAATTGTGTGTATGTATTCGTCCGCATTGAAATATTTTGTTTGCATTTTTTATTTGCTTGTCATGAACTTATATGGGCGCGGCTTTTTCATAGATATAAAAGCCTCTATAATGTATTTGTATAATATAATATAAGTTTATTAGTACATCAAAAACAACAACACAGTACATAGCTTAAGGAAACAGAGAGTTGTACTATCAAGTTTAAAATTATAGTCAGCTTTCCGGGCTCCTAAACTAGGTGCGCAGACCTGTATCTTAGGAGTCGGAAATTTTGCGGCTTCAATTTATAAAATACAACCGTGACTTTTCTGATTGTGTACAGTGGTTGTTAACACAGCAGATAGAGTAAATGATTGAGGTTGTGTATCTAGGAGTGTGTATATGAGTGAAGTGTGTGTGTAGGGAGGTGTGTATGTGAAGTGTGAGTGTTTGATAAGTTTTCATACGAGGTAAGTTTGATTAAGTTATGATTATATAGCCAATATATTTTCTGTTTCAGCATAAGTTAAGGATAAGAGCCATTTTATGATGTGCTTAACAAAAAAATATTGTAACACTATTTTATTACTATATTTAAATTACTATTCATTTGCTATAGTAGACTCCTCTTCATGTTATAATTTAATTTCCTCTTCTCTACTGCTCATGCTGAAGTATTTTCTTAGAAATCCTTCCCAGGTCAGTCTATCTTTATCTAAACTATAATGATGTCGGTACACTCAACCTTAACATTTGCTTGACCTATTTCGTTTTATCTCTTTCAACTTTGCAGGAACTAGACATCATACCACCATACCAACTCCTTTTGATATCCAGAGTAGCGCATAAAACCAACTAATGGCGATATTATAATAAAATGCCTGTACGTTATACGTGTATCCCTTATTCCAATATACCGATATTCCGATACTAAGAACGTTCTTCCTTATATTGCTTCACATCTAGGTATTTTGCATAACAATAGACGCGATATTTATCTCAAAGAAAATCGAGAGCTTTTTGAGGAAAATCATCAGTTTGGGCTTGTGGTACCTATTACGTGTTGTATCTCTTGTGTTTTGGTTTGATTTGAATACACTATAATTTAACATAAGATAAAAAAGCTGCTTACCTTTAGGTACATCCTCAAAGATCGAACCGAACATCCATATCTAATATTTATTTAGTAAGTTAAGTAAGCAAACAATGAATTGCCCTCAATCTAGCGAACATAGTACTATCTCAAACAAAGGACAAAACGAATAAAAACAGTTCAACGGAAAATAGAAAACCTAAGCCTGAATAAGTCCAAGCTTTAATGCAAAGGGCTGGTTCACAAATAGATAAGTATCTTGTTGAAAAGATAACACAAGATAAGAAAAGCAATCTCCCAGATTATTTCAAAAAGTATAGTTGCAAAATGGAAGCTACCTAATTATGTTAAAGAAGATATTTGTATTAAACCAATTAGGGTTAATTAAGTCGTTTACTTTCTAATGATGATTGGAAAACTGAATATACACAAAAAATAAAAAGCAAACCAATTGAACACTTACATGTAAATATTAACTAGTGAAATTCAATTTTGTTGCCAACATTACGCGACATACCAATTTTTTTTTAAATGTCATGGAATAGCTCAATCAATTGAATAGAATATACCTTAAAAAAAAAACAGTTGACTCTTTAAAATCATCAAGAAAATAATAGTTAATAATCAAGAAATTAGGATCGTTGCGTAACTTAAGAGAATAATAATACTACGCAATGATCAAGAAAATAACGCAGATAATGATTAGGAAGTGATGCTTAATCGGGCAACAATTTTCAAGAACTAACAACAACAATGAAAGAAGCAAATTAGCAAGTAACAGATCCGAAACGCGTTAAAGGCCCACCCAACACTCAAATTACAAAACAAACTACAAACAAGCTCAATTCAGGCCATCTAAACATTAAACTAAAAAACGACTATAGAAGAAAAAGAAACGTAACCAAAAACCCAAATTAAAGGGTCCGGTTTTGTAAACATCCAGCAGGAAGCTTAAATTAACACTGACTCATTAGTGTATGGTTTAATGAAAAGATCCACTAAACAACGTGAAAGGAACAGAAGGGACTACTATATACAGCGTGTATCAAAATTATCAACTGTTCCATACAAAACTTTAATACCTACTTGACCCAAATGTATGGGATTGCTGTTAGATATAAGCAAACAAATAATGAAATTATTATAAAATAATTATTTAGTTATTGTGCATAAATGAGATGTCACTTACAGAAGAAAATAAAAAAAACTAAGTTGTAAAATCTTTGAAATTAAGAATAAAAAAATGTAATATAAAAAGAGGTTTTATACCTTCTTGTTGGCTTTAACATTGCTCATTTTTTTCTCGATTACGACGTTGGTCCCATGGAGAAAGTTGTTTAGTTTGATGGTCTGTACCGCACCCTTAAAAATGACCATTTTCACCGTATTTCCGATACACCCTGTATAGTGCTAACACACTTCCCGTACTGAATGAATTGTTTTAGTGTCGTGTTCAATATTAAGTGATTTTTAGAGCGACAATGCACAATGGACTTGGAGTATCTTTGTTGCTTTTATTGGCACTTCTTGTGCTTTGTTGACGCTATTGTGAGTTCAATAGCAACAATAAGTTTTGTGGGTTCGTTTCTCTTTGAAGTTGATACGGAATATAATGTTCGGAAAGGGTGTGATTTTGAGGATAAGATTTTTTGAAAAATACTGTAAAACTTACCAGGTAGGTACTCCTTATTTTTTTTTATTAATATATCCAACTAAGATTTTTGTATATCCTCAACATATCTATTGAAAAGTACATGTTATAGTAGAGCATATAATTATGTGATTAATATAGACCAAAATTATTCGCGGTTTTATAAAGTGCCAATGTGTTCTGACATAATTATTATCGACATGTAAACGTAACACAAATGTTGTTAAAACCTAATTTATCAACAGTTGTTTCTATTGTTTTCAGAGATGGCCTAGATACTAAATATAATTTATATCCAACAGTTTTTGTGATACTCTAGAGAATTGATAAGCTATGAGACCGTACTTATACATTAAGTTCCACTGCTCCACTTGTCACAAAGCTAACCAATTGTATTAAATCTCAAACGTTGAATCCCAAGCTTACCAAGATTATAATATAATAGTTCTCAACTTGCTAACTTAACATTAACTTAACCTTGAGCTATTCATGCGTCTCAAGTATAATATCTTAATAATGTGTCACTCCAGCCTTTAATTTGTAGGGAGCAAATTATTATTATAATGATTTCAAACTACCATCTTAAGCAATAGCCTTGTGCCAACCTTAGCTTAATCATCAACATTCTTGTCATCGTGTGTTGTCATCCTTTTCCTTACATCTCTGTCGGCCGCTATCTCAGTAATCATTCCGTTTCCAGCCACATCATCAGCATCAAATTAAATTGTCATTGTTTCAATCAATCTGATACTTCATGTGACTAGAGGGCTGGCTTGTTCTTTGGCCGAAGAATTAGCTTTGCCATTCAACGTGGAAATGCTGCAAGTCTTCTGGGCACGTTCCGGATGACAGCGATGCGGACGAGTACTTCGACGCCTAAGTTTTCTTTTGTTTTTGTATTTATTTGTATAGTTAGTTAGTCAATTAATTTAGTAGGGGAAGCCAAGGCAATGCGGGCTTCTTAACTTTTCGAACGTCAAAAGTACATAAGACAGTCCCCCAAAAACGACCGCCCTTCGCCGCTTCCTAGTGCTTTAGCTGGGAAGAAGAAGTAGCGCAACAAACTCCCCAGCAGCGCTGTTTGTTCTGTTAGACTTGATTCTATACAATAATATGTAAAATAAATTACATTAAGGCTTCTACATACCGGCGCGACTAGTCGCGCTGGTATGTAGAAGCCTTTACGCATCACAAAACATTAAATTGTTATTTGCTATGTGTTAGCTAGCACACGCCACTATACCAACAAAAAGATGCACAAATGACACGCATAATAAAACTATGTACTGTTATTATAATTATACTATGGGAAATTTTGAATAAAACCTAAGAAACTCCAGATAATAAAAAAAAACTAAAGCCATTTATTCTCATTAACTTTCTTTAGAATTAACGTAAACTAAAAGCTCGTACAGACCAGTGCGATATAGCGGGCGCGACAGGCACCAACAAAGAAATTGTACTAGTAGTGATCGCGTCGCGCCCGCGATATTGCACCACTCTGTACGAGCCTTAATCATCTTAGTTTACTAGAACTCTGTAATAAAATAGTCCAAATTTAAAAAATAAGAAGAGAAACTGCCTCTTTTGCCCCGGGTACGGGGCAAAATAATCATATGCGGGACATTATAGGCATTCAGTCTTCACCCAGTCTTATACTCATAATTCTATAAGTCTAAAAGTGAGCAAAACAACAGCAAATGTGAAGGATCTCGTTATTATAGGTACTCTTTGCCACAGGAACACTGGGCTCATCTGTAAGATGCGCGGCAAGTGGCCAAACCCTCTCTAGATTCCGAGTACCAATATCCAGGGTAAAAACACTCCATGTCTTCTTCTCAGATTCTTTTTCTTTTCATCCCTTTGGAAAAAGCTTAAACACAGTAACCAGCTTAGGAGAAGCCTTTTTTTTTTTGACAAACAAAAAAAAAAAAAAATCTAGAGAGGGTTTGGCCACTTGGCCGAATCATAATTGTATCTCTCTCGTAATATATTTTACGCAAAGAAAAGATAAACTTAACTACCCGAGGCAAAACGGGCAACTTACTCATTTTGCCCGCCCAAAATGCCCCCGCGGTTATACAAAATAACTGTTAACAAAATCTAAAGAATATTTGGTAATTATTTCACAACTTCTTTTAGTTATTATGCCACAAGATTGCATGTATTAACCGATATTAAAGACTTAAAACCTCATCTAGTTAACTTTCCTTTCGAAATAAAGATGGCGACATAAATATAAATAAAATAAATTGGTCGTTAGCCAGCGCAATAAGACCACACGTTCCAACTACATTACATAAAGTATTTTTAATTAGCTTAATTAAGTGATAATTAACTGAAAAGTTTGTTAACGAATGTTTTAAAAGTATCTCAGGGTTCTTACTTACCTCATTTTGAATTCAAATTGATGTAAAAGTAAGATTTATTGTAAGTAAACATCTTTTCTTTTACATATTTATTTAGTGTTTGTTTCAGAGGTCGAGGCTGATGTCGACTTCCCTGTTATTAATTCTTTTGTGGAATGGAATATTAATATTGTATCTCCTTTATAAGATATCGTTGTAAAAGTTTAACTCAAACAATTACCAAGAACGAAATGTCATCTACTCTAAATCTTATAATAATATATTATCATCGACCTAAAAGATGACTCAAAAATCGTTCCTAAAATTACTTCTACCATATTGCGTTACCAAAAAAGGTACCAATTCAAAAACCCATAAATCAATGGCGCTCATTAAAATCGTCATCGGCTGTCTGCACCATAAAATATTCCCATGCGTTTCAAAAAACACAAACAAACTAACATAATATAAACTCTTTTATGAATTTTTAAAAATAAATTAATGTTTTCATGTGTCCTTAAGTGTTTGTTGCAATTCAAATTGAATATTTTATTTAGTTTATTAATTGAGTTGATTTTATTTCAAGTGTATAAATCATACGCAGATCATTAGTCCGACAGAATATACTTCGACAACACACTGCTTCGAAAAACAATACTTCGACAGAACCCTTCTTCGATTTGCACTTGTTCGGCGGATCTCTATTTCGACGGAACACCAGCTACTTGTGCGAGCAAAAACAAAAATGTGAAATTCAATTATTAGGTATTGTCACATTTCAGAGCAGTATTATGTCGAATATATTATTATGTTCCGTCGAAATAGAGATCTGCCGAACAAGTGCATATCGAAGAAGGGTTCTGTCGATGTAGTGTTTTTCGAAGCTGTGTGTTTACAAAATTGCGACATCGCCATATTAGTGTCAGTTTAAGTCAGATCATCGTTTCCAAAAGTTATTTTAAAAGTTCCGGTCATAAACGTTTTACACACACTCAAATAATCTGCCACTGATGTATGTTTACGTACAATTTCGAAAACATTTATCCAATCCGGCGTTTTAACTTTGAAAGTTTCTAATTTTAGGCCTTTGATCCCCTTGTGATCATTTCGGTTTACTTATATGGAATTTTAATGCATATTGGGCGGAGATAGGTTCGTCGTAATCAAGGATTGTTTAGAGTTATTGTTGTTTTGATCAGCGTTGGTTTTATTTGCATTCCTTTTCGTTAATGGTAATAGAAACGGTAATGTGTTTTGATGGATAAAAGGTTTAGTCTCTCCCAATTATATTATATTAAACAGATATGTTGTGAGCGCGCAATTGTGAAGACTCGACAACGTCATAATTGGGACGTATTTGTTGGTCTGTGATGCCAACATTCGGTGATTGGTAGCCAGAATAATGCTTGTTTACATTCACGCGCAATTGACAACACTAGCTGTCTCTTTTTTTCTTGTTGTTGTTATCAAGCCATAATTTTTACTTGTAGTGAAATGTAAAATGCATGAAAAGTGGGTATGTGTGCTGCCGCTGCTGCGCGGAACACTTTTTTCGGTTTTTTTGTGAGTCTATAACATATCTGTTATTACATTGTGGTTATATCGACATATCCGTACAAAAAGTTACCTCATCATCATCTCCCTGTCTCCCTTGTCCCATGTTGCTTGGGTTCGGCGCAATACGTTTTCTTCATCCACTGCATGTCTTTCATATCATTCCTCACACAATCCATCCATCTTTTCTTTGGCCTTCCTCTTCCTATCCACCCAACAACATTAATTATATTCAGTTTTTCTTTTTATTTCTAAAGGTTACCTACGTACGATTTGAAAAACCTAATATTGTCGTTCAGACATTATAAAAATATAAAATCTGTGTGATATTATAGAGGAAAGCCTACAAAAAAGTGACTCAAATATGTTTACAGACACACAAGTTTTAAAGACGTCATAACTATCGATTAAAAGATCAACACAGCCGAACTATTTATTGCCAACGATCAATTAAACGATATCAAAGCAAAACAACCAACAAAGCGACATTATTTTTATCGCCGAAACTCACAAACATATTATTTTTAACGATTTAGGAGTTATTTTTATGTCACGAGCCGAACCATCTAAAAGTTGCTTCCAGACAGATATTCCCCGCCCGACAGATCAAACTTCCGTTGAAGAACATCAGAAAAACAGATCATGGCTGTGATTTATGACACAAATATTGAACAAAATTTGTCGTAAAGCACACTTTATTGCTCTGTGCCTCTATTCGAAATTTCCCTGGTATTATATTTCAATCCTGATTAAATTATGGATGCAATAAACAATTTTAAAGATAAATACTGACGCAACCATAAGCAATTATGGTCGTGAATGAACTATATATTATACATATTGATTTACAATACAGATTTAATGGGTCGGATTAAGTTTAGAATATAAAATTGAGCGATGCCAGTGAGTCCTTTGAATGGTTGAGTTATTTTAAATTGAAAGGAATTGAAATGTAAAGCAAAGTTATGAAAATAAAGTTGTTTTATTATAGGCGCACGTAAGCGATAAAATGCTACTGTTTGTGAAATAGTGTAAACGGTTTGTTATTGTTATGCTTTGTAAAAATATAATTTTATTCGAACGGCAAACAATAACAATATTGTGGAATTTAATATTGGTTCAATTCAATAGTTATTAAGGCTTAAATCAATACAGTATTACTTTCTCCTGTAGCTATTTAAGGCGACGATAACCAACTTTTAATGATTTTATACTGAAGATCACGTCTAAGCGAGTAGTGTTAATGATTTGAAAAAAATATATGTTAAATAAGAGCATTTTCTCAATAATTTAATATGTGAACATTTTAGATAATGTTTATATTACATAGTGAAATTAATTTGTAAAGTTATGTCTAACGCAGTTTAAAAACTGAGTGAAGACGAATGACGCAAAATCTACCAAGCGTATTTTTCTGAAACCTTCACCAATTAATGATAATTTAATTATTGATCTTTTAGTATACCTACGCGTTTTACTAAAATACCTTTTTTGTGTTTATTAAATTAATAATGCGTCAAATTGGGGCAGCGCTCCTTGATAGGCGAGTCCTTTTACTGGCTGAACGTACGACGCGTTGCGTGAGCTCAGTACAGAACACGCAAGCTAACCACTCAAGGTCACTGGCATATATATCTGCGTCTTAACACAAATTACTGGTTCTATTTAAGTTACGAGTGTGTGGGTGAATTATTTGCAAACGAGCACCATAAACAGCCTTATCATCGCTTAAAATCATGTAAAATAGAAGTAAAACGCAAGATAACTTGGCTGATATCTTAAAAACTTTTCTTTCTTCTAGATCACAATGGATTACAAAATTAAATTAAAACGAAACCAAAAAATACGACGTACACAAATTGCGAATAATAAAACTGAGATGACGTCTTAAAATATAAACGACACTTCTTGGTTCGGTATATATTTTATTAAAAAACTTTTGCTATACCGACACCGCAGGCGTTACAAGTTCTTGAGATGCCGATCTCACTCTATATTGAAACATTTTCCACACAAATTCTTCGGGAGGGCAGTGTGAATGTCCCCAACTTGTCCACTAAGAAACGTAAATCCACAAAATTGAGTAGGAGGGTTTCTTTATGCTGAAGCCACGAAAATTTAGAACTTTTAGCATTTATTTCTGGGTTTCTTGAAATATGACACCCAATTGGTTTGAAGCTTTGCTAAATACAAAAACCAGATCTATTAGAAAGAGAAGTATTGATTTCTTTATGTTTATTGATGAAACAACCTCTAGAAAATGACTTGCCAAAAGATTTGCGTGTCAGATAAAACAAGTACTTAAATAAAAAACAGGTCAAGAGCGAGTCGCACTCGCGCACCGAGGGTTCTGTACGTATGTTGGAAGAAACTCCACGGTTACTCTTTTAAAAAAAAAATGGCTTTTACAATGTTTTCAAATTACAGTGTTAAAAAGTATGAGAGGACAGCGTAGGCCCGTCAAAAGTACAAGGTACTTATCAAAATAGGAAATGGGTCTACAGTCTATTAAGCCTACAACGTCATCACATTAACAAAAAAAAACAATATAAAATATGATTAAAATAGAGAGATAAAAAGTTAGAACCTTGTTGAAATTAAAATTGTAGGTCTATTAATGTCAAATAAGAAAAACATTGTCAGTGAAGTATGTAAAAAAAAAAAAACATAAATATCGCAACATGGGAGCAGTTATAAAAGCGGATACTGTTTATAAGAAATGACTTGCTTGTTTTAGTTAATCTAAATTTGGGTATCACAATTTCATGTTTACTACGTGTATTTATATTATGAAAATCGCTTCTTATTTTAAAAAGGCCTAAGTTTTTGCGAACTTATAAAATACTTTCTAAGATATAAAGAGAAGGCAGAGTTAGTACATCAATTTTTTTGAATTTGTTTCTAAGGGACTCACGAGGACGCGGATAGATGGTGCGGATTGCCCTCTTTTGTAGAATGAATGAAAAATGAGAAGAAATTAAATCAACGTCGGCTGCCGACGCCGAGTATTATGTCTTATGGTGTTTTGCCCACAGCAAAACACCATAAGACATAATACTGTGGAAATAAGCAAAGTATACTAACCTAGCTGTGGCTATATCTGTCAACTGCCTTATTTTTCTTACTGCATATGCAGCTGAACTTAATCTACCTGAAAGAGCTCTAATGTGGGTACCCCATTGCAATTTGGAATCTAGAGTAATAATTCCTAGAAATACAGTTTCCGTAATAGCATCTAGTTTCTTGCCATCAAGTTTTAAATGTAGACCCACTTTGGGTACATTTGGTAATGAGAACTTAAGACATTTTGTTTTGTTCGCATTAAGTAAAAGATTATTAGCTGCAAACCATTTCGAAAGAACAGCTAGACTGTCGTTGACGTGTAAGATATCCGAATCTTTTCTATCTATTTTAAAAATAAGAGAAGTGTCATCAGCGATTAGAATTATATCCGATAAGTTAGCCATCATGTAAGGAAGATCATTTATATAAACTAGAAATAGGAAAGGGCCAAGAATTGAACCTTGAGGCACGCCCATCTTTACTAGATATCCCGAGGACGTCACCCCGTTAATGTTTACTTTTTTCTGCCTGTTTGATAGATAAGAAAGAACAAGATCAGCAGCTAGTCCACGAACTCCGTAGTGGTGTAATTTACAGATCAGTGTATTGTGGTCAACGCAGTCAAACGCTTTTGAGAGGTCACAGAAAATGCCAATGGCATCCTGGGATTTCTCCCAGGATTCCAAAATGTGACTGATGAGTTTCACTCCTGCGTCAGTCGTCGACCTACCTTTCGTGAAACCAAACTGGCGACTATGTAAAATCCCATTTGAATTAAAATGTGACAACATCTGGTCTAGCATTATTTTTTCGTATATTTTGCTTAATGCTGGTAGCACAGATATAGGCCTATAATTAGAGGGATCATCATCTAAAACTATTCTAAATTTCAAGTTGATAGCATTAGTACTTCTTGAGATATCCAGGTGTGACAGACAGACAGACAGACAGACTCACCATAAGGGTTCCTTTTTACCATTTTATTACGGAAACCTAAAAATTATAATGATATCATGTTTAAAATATTATAAAAATATACCTAGAAACAGCGTTATTTAATCAGTGAATAACAAATCAAGAAGAAAATGCACCACCAATATTGAAATTAAGGGAGCTCAGAAGTAAAAGACGTCCATTCATATTTAATAAACCCACAAGGAAGTTGGAACCAAGTCCATGGAGAGACATAAAGCTTCCAAATTAAAAAACGGAGAATATAACTCCCGATGTTGATTCATTAAATATGATGGAAACTTTTAAGTAACGTCGTTTGAAACTTCCAAACTCTGAAATTACTCGTCCATCTTCGAGGTACGATTATACGTTGATAGCACTGTTGAAGAAGAGGATGCTATTGGCCTGTGGCAAAGGTTCGATTCATATTGTGTTTTAGCATTTTGACAAGTTAATTTGATGATGGCAAAATTACTGCAATATACAGAATTTGATAATAATCTTTATAAAATTTAATTAACATTGGAAATATCTACATGTGAAATGTAATAAAAGTATTGAGAATTGAAATAAATGATAATTGATTTATTTTCTGTAAGTTGGTTTGTACAAACACATTTACACGTAAAAAAAATAAAAGCAGCTCTTGATGTGACAGGTTATTCGCAGATGTGATCTGTCAGGCGTTTCATCTGCCAGGGTTAGTCTATCCGAAAGGGATATCGTGGCCCTGGCACACAGGCATTTGAAGGAATACGGGTGGGTTTTAGTCGTAAAAGTCTGACACCCCTCCTGCTCCGCCCAGAGCGGGAGAAGTTATTTGATAATTTCACACCCAATAAAAAAAAGCGTTTCCTACCATCAAGCAACGCTTCGAGTTTGAAGATTTAAATAAAGATATTGAAGAACAAGTTGAATAAATATTTAAAATAGTACTTACATTCAATTTTTAAAGAGAATATTTTAACAGTAAAGATACCTAATTTCCTTATCATCAAAACGAAAGACGAAGTTGTCAGACACTTCGAACAACGCTGTGTAATCATACATACGCCAGCGTCTTGGTACAGAATAAATAGCTACAGAAGGCTGGTTCCATACAATGAGCGAAAAGAAACGTCCACATAAATAGGCCTCAGAAATCCTTGTTTCTAATTGATGTTATTTCCACATAGACAAATGTCAACTTTACATCAGTGTAAATTAAGTTGATTTCAAAAAGACTAGTTCTATCGGAAAAGTATTTAAAAAATTGAAGATCTAACTCAACCTATACCTATTTTTCAACTTTGATTATGATGGCACTATCAGCAAACACATAAACACACACAAACACACGCATACTATTACAACTACACAGAGCTGCTAATTACTTTATATTGTATCTCTTTGCTCTTAAAAATCAGTTCTTAAATTATGTTATATTGTTCTTAAAAATCAGTTCTTTATGTTATTTTAATTCTTAGTTTTTAGTTTTTTTATAAAGTCTCATTATTGTTAAGTATAAATTAAGGGAAGGAGCGATACAACCCCAACACAAGTATTATTAATTACTTACTGGGGCTGTTTTATTTACATTTGTAAATGTAACCGTTTGAAACAATTGAAACACAATAAACAATTTAATTCAGTTTAATTTAACCTCACTTTCACTCTCACTTTGAAGGATAAAAACAGGAATGAAATTATCCGGAAAAGAACCGAGTTATCGACATAGCTTGCAGAGTAAGCAAACTGAAGTAGCAGTGGGCTGGCCATGTTTGTCGAAGGACCGATGGCCGATGGAGCAGACGAGTCCTGGAGTGGAGACCGCGTATCGGCAAGCGTAGTGTGGGACGCCCCCCAGCTAGATGGACTGACCTTAAGAAGATGACTGGGTCAGACTGGATGCGGAAAGCGGAGGACAGGGTGTTGTGGCGCAGCCTGGGAGAGGCCTATGTCCAGCAGTGGACTGCGATAGGCTGAGTTGATAATTTAACCTGAACTTTATTTGTAGGAACTAAAGCTATTTTTCCAAATACCCATTGATTTACATATTTGGTAACAAAATTGCGAATGCAGGATATACTGTGTGCTTGTGTGCCTGCTTTAGCTCGTCGTCTGGAGCTGACCTTCTGTAATAAGCTGCTGTATTAGTTAACTTTACTTTTAAGATCGCTTTCGCATCTCCCAACTTTGTTTAAGAAATGCAAAATAAGATTATTATCGTCTCGAATTTTTCTTCCCTGTAAATTATGTGGTTGGATTAGATTTTTCTGTTTTATATTTTGGGGTGCTTTGACAGGCATATAATAATTAGGGTTTTTATTTTTATTTGTATCATTATATTCAGTTTATCTTATAAGCGTGATATTTATAACATCTGGTACAGCTGGTAGATCTAAGCTGGTGGTTAAGGAAAATTGCAAGAAAATTTATTTTAGTGTTGATTTTATTTATTGCGAAAAATTTGCAATGTTTACCGTTATATCTTAAGACCAATTGCCGTATTATAGCTGACAATGACTTTGAATTTTGTGGAGTTTCAACATTACCTATAACTCTGTATATCCCATCAAAACCACCGTAATGATCATAATCGGCCTATAATGTTCCGACTGCTGGGACACAGGCCTCCTCTCTGTGAGAGGAAGTGGGCCGTAATCTACCACGTTGGCCCATGAGTGCGGGTTGGTAGATGTCACATGTCTTCAAATTTGTGGTTCTAGGAAATGCCGGTTTCTTCACGATGTTTTCCTTCACCGTTTTGAAAGCAGTGGTGATGAAATAATTTACACAAAGCAAAGCGCCTGTCAAGGTTCAAAGCTTTGGCCTGCAACTCGAAAGTCAGGGTGACCACTGGGCTACCTCTGCTCACACCTGCGAGGCGAGCACGGCCTACTGTGACATGACTTGATTCACACATTATATCACAGTTTGAGCGATAAAACTGTCTTGTCATAAAATGCTAGTACAAATTGATATGACATAATTTATCATGTCTTGTCACTAACATCTTGACACGCCCGTGCTCGGCCCGCTGGAATGATATTTCATTTAATTTATCACACTACTAGCTGCGTCCCTCGGTTTCATCCGCATAGGTCTCGATCCCGTGGGAATATCGGGATGAAAAGTATCCTACGAGTATATCCTAACCCAACCCAGAGGGTCTACTCCGAAGTGTTAATCCAACGTATCGGCCGAATGTTCGGCCGTTTTATAACTTCCATAGTTTTCTTTTTGACTTTGAATCCTTACTCGACTTTAAGTCACATTTTTGACTTTGGCTTATTGCTTTGTCATTCTTATTCATTATTTTTTTTTCTTTTGCCGTAGTCAGGCATTGTTAGCCGTAGTCAAGCAACGGCCTAACATTCGGCCCATACTTTGGATTTATGTTCGGAGTAAACCCCCAGGTCTACCCATGTGCTAAATTCCATCCAGATCTGTTCAGCCGTTTTAGCGTGAAAGCGTAACAAACAAACAAACTCACTTTCGCATTGATAAGTAAAGATACTTGAATGAGTTAGTCATAGGCCTAAACTAGTCGTACTAGAACTATTCATTTGCGATGTTTATACCTTAATTGGAAGGTGGCACAGCCTACGCGTACTCGCACTATCTTTAATGAATGGGTCTCGCCAGGATTTCCTTCTTTGTGTTGACTTTAACGTTGTAATTAACGTTTGTAAACATAGGGAAGTTAACTTTGAGTCCAATATACAGTCTGTTAGGGCCTGATTTACAGTAACTAAGCTTATTCGTCAATTGCCTAGCCTTTTCCCAACTATGGTGCGGTTGGCTTCCAGTCTAACTGGATACAGCTCAATACCAGTATTTTACATGAAACGACTGCCTAAATGACCTTCACAATCCAGTCACTGGGTAGCACGATACCCCTTGGTAAGACTGGTTGTCAGACTTTCGACCTTCTGACGACCCTTATCAACTGTCAAAAGATCTACAATTAACAGCCGGGACTAAAGTCTTAACGTGCTTTCCGAGGCATGGAGGTGTCTTGGTATGTAAAGATGATCACCCATCCATGGAACAACAGCGGCAAGCATAGCTTAACCAGATCGATTTACCCATGCGGCTGTTATTACGTAGCCACAAGCCCCTCCGTACAGTACCTAAGCTTATTATTTGAGAAAATCTTTGTTTTAGCGATTGATAATAAATTTTAGTGTCAATCCTAAAAATAAATCTAATATTGCTAATCTAGGATCTCTCATAGTGCGGGTTGGTAGATGTCACATGTCTTTGAATTTTTGGTCCAAGGACATGCCGGTTTCCTCACGATGTTTTCCTTCACCGTTTAAATGAATAGTGATCAATGCCAAAATTAGCAAATGATTAAACTAATGAAATCTCTCCTTTGTATTTTTTTAAGGTAAGGTACTAATGATGTACTAAGATGGTAGATGGTGGTGGATGGTATGGTACTGAGATATTACGTAGATTGTTGATGGGTACGAATCGCACGGGATGTGTACAAGAAATAAAATCGCTGCTTTGTACACAAAAAATGTTATCGATCGACGTAACATCTCTCAATGTACGGAAAAACTGCCCGTCCATTTTTGGTCCTTCGAGCCGGATACAAAACAGTGATTTTATTTCCTGTTGACATCCCGCACGATTCGTACCCATCAACAATCTACATAACATCTCAGTGTACGGAGAAACTGCCCGTACAGATGTAACTATTTTATCTATCTAAGCTAAAATTGGGTTTACCTGTGGTTTTTTTTTATTTTACGAGCTTTCGCCCACTAAAATTTCTATTAACAATCATCCATATAATAATATATATTATTAGAACGGTTATTACCACACTAACGCCCATGGCTATTCAGTTTTGTGTAGTACTCAATGTAAGGACGGTCCCCTTGGCCTAATACACTTACGCTAAGAGTGGATTGAAATTGACAGCGAAGAGCTAGTTCAACCAAACTGTGTTTGACGCCTTGTGATGGGGGTATCATCACTATAACACCCATAATGCAAGGTGTAATCTAATGATATGGGGCCTCCTTAAGACGCTGACAACAGCTAAACCATGGTCACTGACAGACTGCATACAAAATAAAGAGAAACACAATGTTATAACGCTTGTAATTTATTGCAAAATATGAAGGAATAATCTAAATAGATTATTTCTTTCATATTTTGCACATTTACGTATTTATTACGTTTTTTTAAATCAGTTGTTTTTTTTTTATTACTTAACAATTTTTTGAGTAACCACTCAAAAACTTGTTGGATAATCGAAAAAAAAAACAACCAAGTTCTGCATACAAATAAGATGTTTTTGTTATTAATTAAATACCAACCGTACGTTGATATTTAAAACAGATATTTTAGATTGAAACTCAAAATAAAGGATTAGTTTACCGTTAATTTGTATGGAGATTTTTTTTTTGGTAAACGTGTTTTGGTAACAACCAAGTTCTGAGAAATATTTTCAAGAATAACATCTATTTTTTTCCGTTACTAAAGACTATAATTATGTATAGATTTGGCAATTTTTTTTTCAAGTCAAGCCTGCTTTTATCAGTTGCCTCTTGTCTTGGCCTTAACAGGTATGCCACCACCATCTTTTTCTTTTCTTTGGACTTCCTCTCTCTCTCCTTCCATAAATTTGTATACACATTAGGTACTCTTAGTCACATATTGCGTTTCCAACAGGCGGTCATAACAGGTATGTATTACTCCTTAAATGATCGCGAGTTAGGTGGACAGCGTGGGTCCCCTTTCAGCTAAAATACTGAAGATGAAGAATAATGACTGAATCTTCTGTAGATGGACCGATGACCCTAAATAAACCGGACTTCTGGGCTTCTTAAGTTCAGAGTTGAGCTGCACGACTAAACAGGTCCCCTCAATCTGTGTGGTTGTTTCCTCAAAAGATCATTTCAGGCACCAATCTACATGGTCTTCACATGATCTGACCATGGCCTTTAAAAGAGACTGTGACCTCTAAGTGTATTTCGGCCTTTCTTCTCAGAGTAGTCAAATAGAAAATATAGAAAAAAAAAATAGTTTAATAGGTTGGTTGGTTGATTGTAGATTTTAAGTTAATGCAATTATATACCTATTGTGGAAACAGTGTCCGAGATATTTCCTTCTATTAATTTGCGTGTGCACTTGTACCATTTTCGATTTTTTGAGAAACTGACCTTTTGAGAATCTGTCTTTTTGAGAATCTGTCCTTGTGAGAATCTGTCCTAGTGAGAATCTGTCTTTTTGAGAATCTGTCCTTATGCAACCGGGCACAAATCCAGACACCGGGCTGCTACTGAGAAATCCCTAATAAAAAATTCCAATCACACTTTGCCTGACCTGGGAATTGAACCCAGGACTTTGTGCACAGCAGTAGCGCTTGCGACTACTAAAAAGAAAAACAATTAAAATAACTCCCAGATAAACCAATTTTACTCGCTCATCGACTTTAGCTGTTAAACTAAACAATGGCGCCAAAATAATCACTATCTCCAACCGTTTAAACACCCAAACTAGTTTTAATCGTCCCTTTCTCGCATTACCGGGCAAGCTTCAGTAATCATGAGTTAAATCTTCCTAATGACTGGCCGGCCTCATTCGAGGCTCGCATCATTATCCTATCTAGGGTTATCACACCTTCAACCTTGGTGAGGCATTTGAATGGTGTTTCAAAATGGAGGTCGCGTGATTTCATGACGATGATAATGTGACATTGTGTAGATGGATGTCAATCAGCTTCGGACGGACCCTTTTTAACCAATCGAACTGTTTTTTGAAGGTTTGATACATACAGGAAAGCTCATAATTTTTTTTGTTTTTTAGAAACTGTAATGTAGTAACGATCACTAAAACCTTTTTATTCTATTCTCACCCCCCGCAGTCAACATTTCTATACCGTATTGTCACCAGGATCAACCTTCTCGGCATCGAATCTTTGCCTCGCTTTGCTGAATTCGCACGAATGTTTCTGCACATTCGGGTGATATGATGGGAGACTGAATTATAATAGTATTTTAAATATAAATCGTGTGCAATGCTTTTAGGATATGCATTAAGCAAAACAATGCTTTTAGTATACTGTTGTCGCTGCCGCGTTTCTGTAGCGCGTCAGGGATGCTCGCAGCAGCGCGTACAGTTGAATTCTTTGCAATCATGCGTAAAAGATCCGCGTCACTGCTGCGTCGACACCTGTGCGCAGTGCATGTATTGTTGCCGGGTGTCTCCAGATGGCATAATAGACATAATAATATGTAAATAATGCGTAGTATTTCATGAGTTGTGTTGTGTTGTATTATGATCATTGTTTATGTCTGTGTCTTAATTAATTATACATACTAATATAGTTTAAGTAATAAGTACTAACAAATCATGGGTAATGTACCTGAATTAAAGATAAATAAATAAATAAATCAGAATATGCATTGAATATTGTGATTTATATCCAAAATACAGTAATTTAATTGAGACACATGCACATTTATCAGTATTTTTATTTTGCAAAAGAAACTGAAGATTTAGCAACCCTGTTTTGTGCTATCTCTTTAAAGTGGCGATGCCATGTCGTCGTTATATCTGCAATGTGAACTTCTAGGTTGACGCGGTCTCAGTACAGATATCTTAGTGCAATGAGAATTCAATTTGCGGTTGTTTTAAATTAGATCGATGGGCTGTGGGCCTGTGGTAGTGGAGAGAGCTGTAAAGTAAGTTTACAAAACTATCGAGGTTTGTTGTGACTAGGGAAATTAATTAATTTGCAACCCTATAACATTGTGGAATAATCTCCCAAATTTCATCATTTTACTAATCAGGGTCAAATTAAATTAGCTAGCGAAACTCCGCAGAAGTGGTTGGTATCGTATTTAGAATACGATAAATCGAAAAAAAGAAAAAGGAAACATTGTATTTTTCTTGAGGTCAACGACTAGTTACTTGAAAAATGAATTACAAAATCAGTTTTTTTTTCTATGTAAACTTTACAGATGTGATGGAGATAATTAAATACGATAAAACAAAAACTTAACAACTTCAAGTAAAACTATCAAATCTTATTTTTTTTCGTTTTATCGTATTTAGACATCGATACCCAACACGTCCACGGAGTTTCGCTACCTAATTAAATTTGACCCTGTATACCTACTCAATATATATATTGTCAAGTTCTTCCATATCATACATACTGTTAAACATTTTGCACTGAGCTATATTTTACTTTCATAGCTACATTTTATTATAAAATAGTAGGTACAGCGAAAATTTAATATCACCCTACTCTCCGGGAGTAATATAATATGTACGTTATTTACCTACCTCGTCTTTTACTCCGTCTTCTTTCTCCTTCTACGTAAGCTTTCTCTTTTCAATCCACTACCACCACTCACAAATAAGAAACTGATCTCCCATCAGATCTACTGAACATTTGCAAAGACTTCGAAAAACCATCACATCATATCATCCAGACACGAGTGCAATATTTCAGCTAGTATCGGATTTAAATTCTCGACTGGCACACATAATCGCTGGATCTGACCAACTTTGAAATAACTAACTTAATGTTATTCAAAACGTGTCGCTACATTTATCCTAACAGGGAGATCGGGCACGACTTAGTGACAGGCAACTCCTTATAAATCTTATATGCCGCGTATAAACTTGATAATAGTCCCGCGCCATGTCTAAAGAGTTTTTGAGGACTTTGAAGGGTGTCACGTTTGGGTGGGCCAGTATTTTACCTTTTTGACTTTGTGACAAAGCTATCCCCAGTGGTAAAATTTTAACCATTGTCATAGTCCCCACCCGAAATAACGTATCATATAAAAATATATTTATACAATATTAGTTTTAGTATAATATGCGAAACCCGAAACACGTGTCTAGTATTTATAATAATATGTAAAAAATCTATGTATAAAATTTCAAAACTGTATCATGAAAAATCACAAAGTTATAGGTTGATATGTTACCGGTTTATCCGTACAAAAACATGCAAAGGTCGTCTTGCGCTCATTAATAATAATTTGGCAGCAGGTACCTAACCGTACGGCGATTGTATTGTAATTAAATGGTGATAATATTTTCCATCACACTTAAATATTTTTGGGACAAAATATAACATGGTGTAAAAATTATTGAAATCGATTCAATTCCTTATTCTGTACAAACTATATTCAGGTTTCGCGTATACTAAAAATAATGTTCTATATGTCTAGATAGAGTGTCGCGCTGCAAAATAACTAAATCAAACAGGCCAACTTTGATAGGCTGGTGTGCGTGACAGCTACGTCTTACTCTCGCGCCCCATCATTGTGCTGTCATTGTATTATTCTAGTGTGCGTGCATTTTTTTCGACGAGTTTACTTCTGTGACCGTCTATTCTAGACATATTTATAATTTTGCATAAAAACCTCATTGTCATTTAACAATAGATACATATGTGCATTTTTTACGCAAATTCACGGGTTCAGTTAAAGCTAGTGAAACTTAAAAACTGTACCATAATAATAACCATCCATTTGTATCTCAACGTGAACCAAATATAAATAAAAATATTCTTTTGAATGAAACACGGAAGCCCACAATGGACAGACTTTTTTATTTTACGTTTCTCATCGTCCGAACTCTAATGATCTTAAATGAGAAGGAGCCGATATAACATTAATTTTTAGGGTTCCGTACCCAAAGGGTCCGTCTGTCCGTCACAGGATTTTATCTTTTGAACCGTAATAGGTAAATTTTCACAGAATACTACAGCTATAATAACAAATAATAAAACTAAATAAAGTTTAAAATTAAATGGGATACAAGAAAGGGTTTTTTTTAAATAAAGTATTTAATAACAATGTTGTGTTAAGTATTGTACGGTGGTACGGCCGAACCTTTTGTGTGCGAGACCAACTCGCACTTGACTGCTTTTTTTACCAGTATCCTCTGAATGTTTCATCTCAATATGGCCGATCTATTATTTATACTCTAATGCTTTTGGATAAAATATAGAGAATTCTTTTAAGGTCAGATTTGGGAGCACCTGTGGCTTCTGGATCGAATGCTTCAGAAAGATGGAGTGGTTACGAAATAAAACATGAAACATAAAAGTTTTCAAAGAGCCTCTGGCTGCGGATATTCGGAAAATGCTTTGATGTTTGGTCAAACTTCAGCGTTGTAGAATGTGGTTTATATATAACAATATCTACTGGTTTGTGAATATTCGCATTTCCTATTCTTCATTTTTTATTTGTTACTCTCGAGGAAAAATTTTTTGAATATCGAATGATATTTGACCAAAGAATACAAGTGGAAGGCACTATTGACTCTTCCGATACAAGGCTTACTACTTTTTATTTTTGGTGGATCAATTTACATCGGTACCTAAAAAGTATTTTTATTGACATCCTCACTCACTTTAAGGGCCCCTTTTCCCGAAAGTTTAGGCATGAGACAGCTTGCGCCCGCGTTGCACAGGAGCAGTCGCGATAGCACTATTAGCACTGGCGCGGTGCGCGCGAGCCGTTTTTTACGTATTTATTCATTATAAAAAAAAAATAAGTGCCATATTATAAATCTATCCAATAATATCCCTGTCAAACCCGATTAGTAAATGAAATGTTAAATTTTCATAAAAATTTCGTTCCCCCACCAGATCTCATACAACTTAAAATACTTTCAAAATCGACTTTACTTCTGATTTTTTTCCAAGGAAAATGTTAAATAACGTGTTTTTAATCAAAAAAGTCACTAGATCAAACATGTATCTGTACTATATATTTTTTACAAATTTAAATATGGTGATTTCTCTGAAAACAACTCGATCTAGAAACGTAAAGTTCGGAAACGGGGCCCTTAAGGTGACAACCCCAGAAATCGTCCCACCTATATCAAATTAATGCTGATATATTCAGCTTCATCAGATTAGTCTGTAAGATAACCCATACTGAAATGCCAGCCTTTCTCTGATAATGATAAGTGACAGGTTCCAATACCATAATTTAAATAACGATGAAACCAGTTCTGCTAAGAAATCCACCAGTCAATAATAAATTCTAATCGTGAACATGAGTTGTGCTTCGAACGTCGATGATTGCGCCAACTTGCGCTTTGGACAGGAAACTGCAATGCAACCAAAATGGGATTGAAAAACATGGCACACATCTTAGATGAAAGAAAAAGACAACAGGATTTTTCCTAATACCCATGATGATACCCATGATAATATCTATGATTAAACTATCAATCAACTCAGCCTATAGCAGTCCACTGCTGGACATAGGCCTCTCTCAGGCTGCGCCACAACACCCTGTCCTCTGTCTTCCGCATCCAGTCTGTCCCAGTCACCTTTTTAAGGTCGTCGGTCCATCTAGCTGGGGGGCGTCCCACACTACATTTGCCGCTACGCGGTCTCCACTCCAGGACTCATCTGCTTCACCGGCCATCGGTCCTTCGACAGACATGGCCAGCCCACTGCCATTTCAGCTTGCTTACTCTGCAGTAGGGCATCGGAACCGGGTTTTCCCGGTTCCAGAAGAACCGGGAAATCCCGGTTCTGAGGGTCCTTGAAAGAACCAGTTCTGTAAAACAGAGAACCGGTCGTTTCGGTTCTCTCCGATAAAACTGTTTTTTACGTTATTTTACGGCCTACGAGTGATGAGATGCTGCGGGAAATCGTAAACCTCATTCAACGCACAAAACAAAGTGTAAGTCTTGTGTGTACGTCTGATTTCAGGAGACATGATGATTTACAAGTATTTTCTTTAACAGATGAAGAAGAACTTAATAAGTTAATAAGTCAAGCTACTGCTTCTGCTCCTGAATCGACATCAAATGACATCAACACTAATGTAAGGGTAGAAATGGCTCTGTTTGAAAATGGTGGTCAGAGACAGCGAGGACAATACCTATCGCTGGCTTGCCAACATTTACTATCAACTCCACCCACTAGTTTGGAGCCGGAACGTATATTTTCTTCCGCCGGGATAGTCTGCAATAGACTCCGTTCGTCGTTAAGCGACAAAACTTTATAGGTACACACTTATTTTTTTACGTTCCTTTTATTTAGGAAAGAAGAAACCCAATGCGTAATGCTCAATTTAATAATTAATTTTATTGTTTGGTTTTTGTTAAGTCCATATGGAATATATATTTTTTTTAATTTTTATCATTTATTTACGACTTTTGTGTGCTTTTTGATTTATTTTGAGTGGATTTGTGAAAGTTCCTATTTCTAGCTTGTAAGATTGTTAATTTTTTTAAAGTATAATTTTTATTATTTCATAGCTACTTTTTGATCTCTGTAGTGTAGTGAATTCTAAACAACTGATTGTCAACTGGTTGTGAAAATACTAAATTTTAAAGAACTGATTGTTGCCAATAATACTTTAAACGATGTTGTAATTTGAGTATAATTTAAAAAAATATAAATATGCTTACCAATAAAGTGTATTTTATTTACTTAGATCCTTTCTCTTTATTCGTTTTGATAGTGGGAATTCGATATAAAAGATAGCCTTTAAAAGCATACCTTTTCAACTTGAATTTATGAAAAAACCCGAAAGAACCGAAAAAACTGGGTATCCGGTTCCGGCTTGAGTTTAGAACCGAAAGAACCGGTTCCTAAAATAGGACCGGTTCTCGATGCTCTACTCTGCAGGCTATGTCGGTAACTCCTTAAACTATAAGCGCAATAAAAATTATAGTTTTTTATTAAAATGAAGCCAAACTCTTAGATGTAGTTTAATTTCAATAAGATCATCTATTGATGGACTTTAAACGTCATCGCGCGGCGGGGGTGCCTCAAAGGTTAATATGATTTCAGAACTGCTTTGGAACATCCAAGATTTTTCACAGTTCTAAAAGGTGACTCTATGTAAATGCGCGGGTACCACAAAAACTCTGCGGCTACGATTTTTCCCGAGTATCTAGATTTCTCGATAGTGTTTACATATTCCAGTATATATATTTGCGTAGAAAGGACTTTCTTTGAAAGCGGTGAAAGCGAGTAAAGTTTGCGCCTTAGCTTTCTGCGCCTAAGCTAGATATTTATCCACAGTCTAGCCTTGCCGAAGTCTGCCATCATCTAGCCTTGTCGAAGTCTGTCACCTTTATTTACGGGTAGTCCAAGTCTACCTGTAAATAAAGGTGATAATCTCCTGGAAATTAATTATTTACCAGAATAAGTTTTGGATGGACACGGCTGAAGACCAAGCTAAGATCAACAAGCTGCTAGCGATATTTACAAGAAATTTGAAACGGATAGTGAAATCTTAGATGAAGACATTGGAATCAGCAACATGACTGTAATATAGCACCACAGACAAGAGTCGAGAGGACCGCAGCCTGGCGAACTTGGCGGCAACGCTATTAAAAAATGACCCTCCCATAGATAAATATCACCCATCTCTTCACTATTCCAAGGCTTGCTCAAGGATGCAGAGTAGAGGCTGGCTCCAATAATCCTTCCATATCCCAAGGGCACGTCTGCCCTACCATTATCGCGCCCCCCGGTCTACTCTTTGATATACAATGGTTTCTGTAGTCCCATGAAACATGAGGCTTCAGGGGCCAGGGTGAATCTTTGGGTTCATTCGAGCAATCGAGTTTGGTCAAACCACGCTGCATAATATACGGGTCGGTCCATTTCATTCATTCATTCATTCCTCCAGACCGAATTTCGGCCATGGCGAACAATCTCAGCGGACACTAGCCTTCGGTGCGGGAGATTATAATAGTGCACAAGTGTATGTGCAGACACAGGTGCACTCTCTTCACTCACTCCAATATAGTCGGATGGAACGGCAATCCGACACGACCGGAGAGAGATCGTGCGCAGGGGTATCACACCGCTAACATCCAAACTCCGGGCGGTTACTAAGAAATTCCTAATGGAATAGCCCAATAACCATGAGACCAATGGGGCAGTCATACTAAGTATAAGATGTACGTAACCAACCATTGATGTAACATACAGTGGCAAAAAACAGGAAAAAACTAAACCGTTATTCATTAATAATTTTATAATCATCGATTTACCTTATCATTAACATGATTTTTTTTATTATTTTTTTTATTAATTAAATGTATGAAATCTTGGACATAACCAAACGCATCAAGACTCACAGGATGTGCTATCTTGCACAAGTTCCCAGGCGCCGCGAACCTCATCTGTTACAAGCAATAATGCAATACAAGGCTAAATCAAGGAAATTCTCCGCCCTAGTTATATCTGGAATGATAACTTAAAACAGGACATCACATACTTCAACAAGAACGTAAGTTTTTGGATGGACACGGCTGAAGACCGAAATAAGATAAAGAAAGCTGCCAGCAAGATCTACAAGAACTCTGAAACGGATATTGAGACCTCAGACGAAGACCTTGGAATCAGCAGCGTGTAATACAGCATATCAGTGATACAGACAAGAACCGAAAGAACCTGAGCCAACTTGGCAGCGAAGCTACTAAAAGATGCGGGGTCCAATAGATAAATATCACCCGTCTCTCCACTATTCCAATGCTAGCTCAAGGCTGCACAGTCGCTAGGCTCTAATCCCTCCTATCCCAAGGGCACGTCTGCCCTACCATTATCGCGCCCCCCGGTCTACTCTCTGATATACAATGGTCTCTGTAGTCTCATGAAACATGAGACTTCAGGGGCTAGTGTGAATCTCTGGGTTCATTCGAGCAATAGAGTCTGGTACAACCACGCTGGGGTCGGTGCATTTCATTCATTCATAAACATGATTTCATTATTTGAAAAAAGGTAGAATGAGTTACTCTAAACTAATCAGCAGCCCAGCCTTTTCCTAACTTGTTGAGGTTGGCTTCCAGTCTAACTGTATAAAAGCTAAATACCAGTATTTTACACAGAGCGACGGCCTATCTGACCTCCACAACCCAGTAACTGAGTATTACGATACCCTTGGTAAGACTGGTTGTCAGATTTTCGGGTTTCTGACTACGTGTAACGACTATCAAGATCTACAAATGACAGCCGGGACCAACGGTTTAATGAGCTTTTCGAGGCACGGAGGGAATTTGATATATGTATAATGGATGGTCACCCATCCACGGACTGACCTCGGCTAGTGTAGCTTAACCTTTGATTAATCCGTGCGGCTGTTATTATTTACACCACGAGCCCCTATCGTGATAATGATTCTTAAAATCCCAAAAAGATTTAAACTCACTAAATTAAACCATCGCTACAATGCCAAACGAACATTATCTACTACCGCGTACCAAGCTATAGGATCCAAAAAACGTTAGCCTAACAAAACGATATAATGGCATCGCGATCGTGCCACATCCATCAAACTCTCAAGTCGGTCAGGTATGCTGTGCGGAGTACACACCGACGCACTTGTCTTGTTTAAGAAAGAAAGAAATAAAGAAAGTACTTGAAACAGCTAGATGTTAAGTAGACTTAATTTTATTATGAAGAAAATAAAACGTAAATAGGAGAAGTAAACAAGTAGACAGAGACAAGTAAAGAGAAGTAATCAATAGAAACGCTTAACAATCTGGAGATGATGGAGGAGTATTCTTATTTTTTTGGCCTGGTTGTTTTTCACAATTAAACATAAGAACAAAGAAAGAATGAGTGTAGAATAAATCAAAAGAAAATAAAATACTTTAATCACCTATATCAACAATCAATATAATAATACAGAACTCCACAATACTCCCACAATTACTAATCTAGTCTAACGAAGCTAATCAAATTCCCAAGAATAACACTCAGAAATAAGCGTTGTGGATGTACTGGCATAAAACTTGCCAAGTTGTAGAAATTAACAGAGAGAAACTTTCCCGCCTTGAACAAGCTACAACTCAGAAGGAAACGAAGCAATTTATCGGTCGATGGTCTAATTGCAAATAAATCTTTATAAGACTGACTAAAAGTTGAAAGTATGTACGTAAACGATATTTAACTGCAGTACTTCATATAGTTATGTGAGAGGTTCGTTTAGTGGCGACTACAATCAATTTCAAAGATATTTTTGCACCCATGTCCCATCCATGTCAATTATTGGTAGTGATACCTTTGGAAAGGAAATTATTTTAGGAGCAAGACCTTTGCCCAGCTTCAGGATATTAGTTAGAGGCAACAAAAAGTTCCTATATACAAACAGAACCTGATTAATATAATTGATATTTTATTGGGATGCATATTATTATTGGTAATGACTTTACCGAAGAAAAGAATCCTATTAACAGCTACTACACTGTCTACATAATCCAAAAATCATACGTAAATGGTTATAATTCCTTATGCCAAAGCAAGCTAAATTTTATGCCGTACGACCTTCAACTCGTGTGTACTAAGCGCTATGTCTAAGAAAAGAGAGCGAACACTCCGATCACTGTATAAAGTATTTGGAGCAAGCGTTATCAAGTGCTATCATAATATTCTTCTTTTTTTCTAATTAGAATCCGGAAGAAAAGTGGTAAGTAATTCAAAGTAGAACTTTAAAAGGTTAAATCGATTTATTGTGACTAAAAGAGATAGATGATAGGTTGAAAAAGACAACATGCTGAGCCGTTCCAAATAATCTGGAATAAGGCCAAGATGATGATAATGATGATGCTGACAATGCAAGATAAATACTAACACCCAGATTTTTAAATCAAACTGAAACGTTCAGATTCATAAAAATACCAACGACCAAAAAAAAAGTTGAGATGATATTTGACAACAATAAATATAATTTTGAATTGAGGGTTAAAAATCCTTAAAATGAGTTCCTCTCTAGAAATCTTCCAATAATTAATAAACCAGCGAGGCAAGAGGTCCAATGTTCATAACAAGTACATACCAATTTATTTTTAGTACCTTATTCCATTCTTAAATAACTCCACAAATATTATCTAAGAATTCAGTGCATTTAACCAAATAAACGATCTGGCAGTTTTACAAATTACACCTAAGGTTTTACGTGAACTTAAACTGAAAATAGGCAAAAGCTAGGTCAAATAACAGGCAGTGCGAAAACAAGTATTGGCAACGCTTAAAACCATGTATGGCAACATCGTGCTGTTCTAAGCAGTCGTTGGAAAAATCGAATAAGGGAAACGGAGTACTTTTAACTGGCACTTTTACGATAGCTAGTTCTTCTGAAAATACTGTTACTATACCCTGAGCTATCATTATTGTTAGTGTCTGTCCAATGCTTAGTAGGTAGGTATTATTTGCTGTCTTATAAATGCAAAGTGATATAATTATGTTGATTTCGTCAGCTTTCAAGGGATAGGCAGAAGTTAACAATACTGAAGTATTTGTTTTAATCTGCTGCAATAGTAAAATAATGATCTGCAAACTCAAGACAAAGCTTAGCCCTCCAAATACCACTAGAAAAAAGTTTAAGTCTAAGGCTGTATCAAATCTGTTGTTATATTATTGTGGACCAAACACAATATCCATTTCTGGACTAGGTAGTACCTACACTAATTTAAAAAATTCTCATTCAAAGAATGATTGAATTAATATTCATAGCTTGTATTTTCGCTTCGGCGGATACAATAAATATCCAGAGTATCTTACTAATTGCTGTCTATGGATAAAATAACTTCCCTTTAATAAATTTCATTGGAAGTTAAATTTCCGAAATAAGTATCTCCAACGTAAATTATAATTTTAGCCGCCCAAGCTTCAATTTTCAGAAAGTTTTGTGTCAAAGATAAATTCGAAGTAATCAGGGAGAGTGTTAGTCATTCGAGATATTTATAGAAAATGATATTCGAGAAGAGTGCAAAAATATTGGTAAGTAATTGAGACGAGCAACTTACTTAATATTTTATAGATTAAACAGACGTTTGAAATAGAAGACATATAACATCTAGATATAATCAGCAGCTTATTTTCCCGCGCGAGTCGTATTAGTTATAAATTCAAGTCACCATGTGTTCAAAACCTGGTTTTTAATTAGTTCCTCGGCATTAATTGCGTCTTGTTGATAATGATTAACGCAATAAGCGTGCATTTGAAAAAGTAATAAAATAAATGGTATCTAATAGGAATTTCCCAAGCTTACTAGAAGACAGTTTTATATATAAAAAAGATGATAAAGAAAATCTGATAAGTCTATTTCTCTATTTACTTCAGAGAGCAGAGAATAACATAGAAGAAAAACTGTTTCCAAGCAAAATACATATTTCATTTACTCACATGTAAAAGTAAGTCCTTGTATATTTTGCAAACTCCACCGATGTATGTTTGACTTTTTTGCAAACCTTATCCTTCTTCACTTTATTTTTCTGTTCAGTAAGTATCAAAGAACTGTCATTGATCGTTACTGTCTCAATTATAACTGTAAAAATAAAATGGTCAATTTGATGGTCTCACGATGCGTGGGTTGAGATCTGTTCGACTATACTACGGTTAATATTTACTGTGACTGTACTTTGTGTTGTATTTTTGTTTACAACATATACATAAAGGTATTTTATATCATTGAATTTCCTGGCTTTCTTTTTACTTTGTCTCCAGCATTCTTCCTTTCCTAGATAGTTTTTTTCAACAATTACATAGTGGGTGGGTTTTGCAGACCAATTGCTTTGCAAAACTTTCATGGAACGAGTCTAATAAAAGCCTTTTCAAGCCAGCTCTTTTTAATAATGTTGAGTTTTAGAACAAAAAGTTTAAAAAGAATGACTCCTTTTCAATTAGAATTTGAATAGCGAATGGAAGTTTAGTGACCACTATACAAGCCGGAGTTCCCAGTTTTATGTTTTCATTCATAATAATTTTATGATTACATAAAATATGAAGTTCAATTAGAAACCCATTGACTAAACTCAAATTTACTATTGTTTCATTAACGCGTGCAGTATTGTCTTGCCCACCGAAATGATTATCAACGCTCGCTTGTACACAAATAAAAAGAAGATTTCCTAACAAAAAAGCTCAAACTCAATCACAAACAATACTCCATTGTTATAATGAATTGTTTTGTGCTTGTTCAACATAAAACTGCCTGATCATTGTTATCTTTTATTCCACCCACATGGTTTTTTAAATAAATTAAATCAATTAGTTGTTCAATTGTTTCCTCATCATTTATTACAAACATTGCTTTCAACCTATTTCCATATTTAACAGTCGCTTCAATTCCTTCAACACTTTTCAGGCTAATCATCGTAAAGTTTTATGCTTTCAAAACATCGTTTCCCCGGTAATATCATGTTCCACTGAACGTTAAAGTCATAACATTTCGCTGAAACTAAATCATCGCACGTTTCCGTTACCGTTTGTAATACACGTTCCATTAAAGCAATGTCGGCAGACGGCAACATAGCTTTAATAACGCCTGTCATACACATGTTTACTTTTGCCAATCAAACAGATCTAACTGCATTAGCCACATCCGCCTACCGTGAGTATTGCAACATCGTAACTAACCATCAAACGACACAACACTTGCACAATATACTCCGTGGTCGTCCACACTTAGTCTCACAACACTAGGAATCCTTCCATTTAGGGTTTGTGGGGCACACTATCTAGGAACAAACATCCCTATACAAACAAGCCGGACCGTTGCGATGTTTCGAACGCGGGAACGGCGGCCGGCAGCGATGCACCTCCTCCGACGGCCGGTAAGCGACTGGCTGAGCCTGAAATCATGTTTAGCTGTGAGCCACACCGGCTATTGCATCCGAGCACAAACGACAACGGCCGAATGTAATTTTGAGGTGTAAACGGGATAGGTGAGAGATTGTAGGGAGTAGAGAGAGACGGACGCACAGGTGGGGTGGGAAATGGCTGCATCAGAGTGTAGGGGTTTTGTCTATGCAGGTTGGAGATTTAGAGTGCATTCGACCGAGAGGCGCCGACGACTGGAGACGCCTAGGGCGTCAGAAACCCTATCATTTTGTACCATTAATGAATTGATGTCTTCACTGGCCCGAATTGCGGCCAATTTTATTTAATTGTTGAAGACGATAAAGCAATTTTATGATAAATGGGTTTGGAATTGAGGTAATTGTTTTATGTGGGCTGTAACTAGCTGGAGTGCGGTACAATTATGCTTTATTTGACTAATGAAAAAAACATTATGTGGTAAAATAAGAGACTGATAATTTTATTGTTTAATTGTCCCTTTTGATAATCATCTGGGAATAAAAGAGAGTATCACTAGTAAAGTTTCCCGTCTAAACTGAGGCGCTATTTATGAGGAGTTGACTACCGAGAAACTTGAAAGTTTGAGACCATTAACTTACCAACTGTCTCTAACCACAAAACGAATAAACTTATTACAACGATGGCCACTGTAACTGCTCTATTATTCAATCTGATGTTTTTTTGTTTGTATTTACCACCATAGCCTACAAAGGCGTATTAAAAAAAAATACCATTATAAGGCCAAAGTCTCTGTAGTTTAAAGTTTTGGCAAAAGGTTAAGTCCTAAAGAGTCATCAGAGGGCTATATTTTTAGGATACCAATAATAAAATCCTAAGACGTTCTACACACTTTTGATCGGGTAGACATGATTCGGTACAGCCGGGAGGCAAAACCATATACACCGTGGCATTTTAATCGTCTTACAACGGCAGCCCACTTCATGTATCCAATGACTACTCATCATATTTTTCATTTGAGCCGAAAAGACGTCCACTACTGGACATAGGCCTCACCTTAAGGGGGGGGTTTGCCATAATCGCCACGCTTGGCAGGCGGGTTGGCGATCGCAGTATGATGTTAAAATGCATAGAGAACGCTGCTGCCCACTCTCTAGTAAGTCCCTTAGTCGACTTTTACGACACCCACGGGAAAAAATGGGATGGTGCTATTCTTTACGTCCGGCACCAAACGGAACCAATGACTACTAATCATTCATAAAAGTAAAAAAAAAAATTATTAACATTTGAATAATTTAAAAAAAAATACAACATTAGTTTTTGTTTATACTAAACCTCTTAAGGGGTCATTGTATTCATCATTATGAACAACTTTTACTATGGGACCAAACGTGAAATCGCGAAAAAAAAATCAGCTGTTCCCTACATTTAAGTTCGCTGAACTCGTCAAAATGTAGGGAACAGCTGATATTTTTTTCGCGATTTCAACTTTGGTCCCATAGTAAAAGTTGTTTATAATGATGAATACAATGACCCCTTAAGAGGTTTAGTATAAACAAAAACTAATGTTGTATAAGTATTATTCAATAAGTACGTAGTTTGAAACACCCTGTTACGAGTACGGTGCGAGTCTTGCGTTCCAAAGGCGGCGCGAAATGAAGTGCAAGGCTCGCACCGCGCTCATATCAAGGTGTTCCATATCCACTCTATGTTACTTCCTTCCTCAAAGTTAAGGTAAATAAGCTCTATCTATTCCGATCCCTGAGGGACAATTCTACTAATTTTAAGAACGTTCACAGTCTGATCTCAGTCTCAATCTGTCAAAAATACCTCTTATTTCCCTACATTTTGACAATTTTTTGACGTTTGTTTGTCGCCAAAATGAGATTGCGACTAGATTTTGAACGTTTTAAATTACGAGAATTGGCCTTCTGGTCATAATTAATATTAAATAAAAATCATAATATTAATTAAAAGTGTTTGTACAAACCTACTTACAGAAAATAAATCATTTATCATTTATAATTTATCATTAAAAAAAAAATTGCACTGAAAAAAAAGAGTGTTTGCTTTAACAAACATCTTGTTTAATGTGATCACGCATCTTGACTCCATACGAGCCTAACAAGATCTTGACTTCTGAAGCTAGGAGAACTTTGTTAAATTATCATAGTTCCGTCAACTAAATAATTAGTTGGTTTAATTACGGGTAGTTATTTAATTTAACTCAAATGTTGGTCTGTTGTTAGTTAGCTTGCATTTTTTTCAGTGTGGATTTATCTCGAAAGTTCCCCTTGGACCAAGGACTTTGTAGACATATTATAACCCATATAATTTTCGTTAAAGGTACTATCGCGAGTGTGCAATTATGTAGGTACCGTAAGGACTATTCCTGCTTGCAGCGCTCGGCCGCTCTAGTAACGCTTACTTACATAATGCTCATCAACCAATAGCATCGCCGCATCAGATTTTTGCTGAGCCGCTTCTGATCTGCGATCTGTCTCATTTAACTTTATTGTCTTATTTAAATTTATTTTTTATTTGTCGACGTAAAAAGGGGTGATATACAGATTTGATCATCGTGAGCAAGGGATTTTGTCAATACTATCGCGGGTGTGCATTTCGAATTTTTTTTTGCTGTGTGTACGTATTTTACATTATCGTCATATTATTTTGACATCAGCTACTTACATTTTCCAATAGTCCTACTCCACATAACCGTTTCAACAGAACTCCTACAAGTGCGTATAATATTCAGGTAGCGCGAGTGATTTGCATGGACGTGGCTCGTATAGATTTACGTAAAAGTGTGAAACTAGTGCCAGAGCAGACGTGTTGACGTGTTTTCTGATGCGTGTGCTATGTTCGAGTCGGGGGTGAAAATAAATTGGGGTTTGGGCGGCTAAATACGTGTGTAATGTGTATTTTATTGGCTTTGAGTATTGCGTATTGAAGACATAGAATTAAGGCTTCTACATACTGGCACGACACCGGTAGAACAATTTCCTTGAATTTTTGTTCTACCGGTGTCACGTCGCGCGTCAAGTCGTGCTAGTATGTAGAAGCCTTTAATTTTTTTTTTGTTTGTTTTCGGGTTTTCTGTTGCACCACACTAGGAATTGGTCCTGTATTGTGGGTGCGTTTACAAACATTTAAACTCACATACACAATTAATTTGAAAACTATTGAATACCTACACACATTGAAATGACAATGTGGGAAATCAATCGTAAAAAGGTGTATGAGTGTCGTAAAAGGAGACTTTTCGGCTATTATATTGCCATCCATGGTGGCACGTATTAATTCCTTATAGAGATCTTTGGATGATTCGTATTTAACATTGAAGGCTAACGAGGTGACTCAATAGAAATTACACAAAATAATGCATACCTACAACGCTACGAGGTTCTTCTGGCGCGTGGCCGAAATTGGATCTAACGCAGCCATTATCGTCTATCCCATGTTAAGGGATATCGTTGGATAAGCCATTCAAAAATATTGAGGGTCTGTAAAGAAAATTTTTCGATTTTCTGTTTGCGTAATATTAAGCTATAAAGTGCAAATTTTTGTTAGGGTCAAGTTTGCACTTGGAATTTATGGGAGAACTTGTTTTTCAACTACAATGTTATGTTTGTTCTTGGGATAAATTCATCCCAACTACACAACCATTTGGCTGGCAGGCCCTTTTTTTTTTTTTTTGGAAAATTATCAAATAACTTCTCCCGCTCTGGGCTGAGCGGGAGGGCCTGTCAGACTTTTACTGACTAAAACCCACCCGTATTCCTTCATTTGCCTGAGTGCCTGGGCCACGATATCCCTTTCGGACAAACTCGCAACCCTGGCAGGCATTGGCCCTATCGGACCCCGTCAGTTGGTGCTGACAACTCTTTGAGGCGCACGTGGAATACGACGCGCCGTCGACCCGAGCCTGGTCCTTATCGGACGGTGAGCTACCCATCGGTCACCGTCCGCAGGCCCGCGCCTACGGTGGCCGAAAATTGGTTTGCGACTCCCGACGCCCGGGGCGTCTCCTGCGGCGACTAGGGGCGCGAGGGCGCGAACCTTGCCTCTCCCTCACGCGTTCTGCCTCCTCCTTCGCAAGTATTACTGCTTCGCAGAAGTTGGTGACGGCCTTCCATGCACTCTCGCTCCGAACCATGGCCTGAACCAGGGTCGGACGCGAGAGATCGCCGCCGCCGATCGCCTCCGTGAGGACACGGCGGTGCTTCGCCCAAGCTGGGCAGACCTCCACCGTATGCTCCACCGTGTCCTCCGGGCGATCCACAAAGTGGTGACACCCGGGCATTTCCTCCCGCTTTATCCTGAACAGGAACCTCCCGAAACAACCGTGTCCGGTGAGGACCTGTGTCAGGCGGAAGGTGAGGACGCCGTGGCGCCTCTCTAGGCACTCCTCAAAGAGGGGACTTATCGCCACAATTGTGGCGTGCCCAGCGCTGGGTTGCGACAATCGCACTCTCCATGCCGCTATAAGATCCCGCCGGGGCTGGCAGGCCCTGCCAGCTAAATAGTTGTTATTGAAGTGAAAAAAAACAAGGCAGTAGTACATATAACGAAATTAAAAGGAAAACTATCACAGCTAAGTAGGCTTTACAAGTTAACGAGTAATAGTCGAACACCTTGCATTTGCAGTTGGAGCATTGACCGTGACGTATATCGATGTATGGGGGAACATGTTTTTCAACTACAATGTTAAGTATGTTTTTGGTATAAATTCATCCCAACTACGGAACCCTTCATTGTGCGTCGTCCGACACGCACTGGGCCAGTTTTTCAGTACAATTTCTGTGACAATTTTATCAATGTATACCAACAACACACCCCTGAAAATGTCATTTAGGCGCCAAAAGGTCCTTAAGGCGACGATAAACGACTTTTCATTATTTTATACTGAAGATCACGTCTAAACGACTAATGTTAATGATTTGAAAAAACATATGTTAAATTAGAGCATTTTCTCAATAATTTATTATGTAAATATATTAGATTATGTTTATATTACAAATTAAAATAATTTGTAAAGTTATGTCTAACGCGGATAAAAAACTGAGAATGGCGCAAAATTTATCAAGCGTATTTTTCTGAAACCTTCACCAATTTAAAGATAATTTAATTATTGTTTTTTTAATATAAGCGTTTTATTAAAATACCTTTTGTTTTGTGTATAATAAATTAATAATGAGTCAAATTGGGGACAGCGCTCCTTGATGGGCGAGTCCTATTACTGGCTGAATGTACCACGGGTTGCGTGAGCTCAGTACAGAACACGCAAGCTAACTATTCAAGGTCACTGGCATAATTATATCTTCGTCTTAAAGTAGCTTTCTACTTGGCGATCTTAATCTATGACAAAGAGTATCTGAAGTTGACAATCAAATTTTTTCGTATTCTCCTATTTCCAAAGATATACCTAAATATGTTATAGATAGACAGTCAAAGCTGTGAACTCGTCGAAAAAAGTTGCGTCCAACAGTTGGCCGCAAAATGCATGCACACTAGAATAACATAATGACAGCACAATGACGTGGCGCGAGTGTAAAGGCTTCTACATACTGGCGCGACACGCGACGCGACACGCGACGCGACATAAAGGCCCGCGTGTCGCGTGACGAGCGGTGCCTTTGTGTCGCGTCGAGTTACGCTGGTCTGTAGAAGCCTTAAGACGCGGATATATGCCAGTGACCTTGAGAGGTTAGCTTGCGTGTTCTGTACTGAGCTCACGCAACGCGTCGTACGTTCAGCCAGTAATAGGACTCACCCATCAAGGAGCGCTGTCCCCACGCATTATTAATTTATTATACGAGTAAGTACACAAAACAAAAGGTATTTTAATAAAACGCGTATACCAAAAGATCAATAATTAAATTATTTTTAAACTTGTGAAGGTTTCAGAAAAATATGCTTGGTAGATTTTGCGCCATTCTCAGTTTTTTATCCGCGTTCAAAATTGGCCTGTTTATTTAAATTCTTTTGCAGTGCGACACTCTATACATATAAATAATCAAAGCCTATTTCATCTGAAATATTCTTATATTTATAATATTCCTCCAAGCTGTGCTATCGATTCTATTCTTGTTTTTCTTGTTTTTCTTTTTTATTTGCATGCCTTTTTAGTTTTTAGTTTTAACATTAACAGTATAATTTAAATGTACGTACCTTATTGTAAGAGCATATCGCATTACTTTTATAAGTTGTTTTTATAATATGTGGAAAATGTTGTGGGTTATACATTTAATTTTACTCACTCTACAGCTCAAATTTCATGTAATAATATAATGTGTAACTGTTTATTTTCCCAAATAAATAAAATTAAAATTCTTTTAAGTATTTATAGCTAACCCCTACCACAACCATTCAAAATAGGTCCACGTTCGAAGCAATTAGCGTCCTTGTCTTTAAGAATATTTACGAGGTGTCGGTCTGTCTGTCCCGAGATATATCGTAAGTGAAGTGACCATCACCACGATATACGAGACGGGGTGTTTTGTGAAATAGGTTTATGAATATTAAAAGGATATTAAGGTAGTTGATAGTAGTTTGGTAGGAAGTCTATATTATTACATAAAGGCGATTTAGGATTTTCGAAATGCTGTGAACTGAAACCCCTGTGTGTGCTGAAACCCTTTCAAAAAGTGGTAATATATTTTTGCCATTTTAATAATAATTAATTATTTTAATAATAATATATTTTTTTTTTCACAGATAATATTGTAATATAAGTTTACAATTTTTGAAATTATGGTAGTGAACATTCACATAAACATTAAACATTTGGATGCTGCAGAAATCTGTATACATTAGATTAAACTCTCTCTTAAACTAGGGTATCCTGTATCTTAAGAGACAGCGTATCACAATGAGGTTCCAATTGATAATTATGTATGAGTGAACTGTGTCGATTTACCTTCAGAAAGGAAAAAAGTTATAGTTTATGTTAATAATTAAATTATGTATGAGTATGTGAGTGACTCAGTGAGAGTGCGGGTGAGGGTGAATGAGTGTGAATGTAGGTGTGTAGGTGTTTGTATGTGAGTGAGGATAAGTAGGTGATGTGGTGTTGGTGTGTAAGTGAGTGGGTGAGTTGTATGTACGAGTGTATATGGATGCGAGGATAGAAGTATTCATGCAAGCATGGAGATGAGTGTTTGCTTATTAGGCAAAAGGCAATTACAATTCTTTCATTTTGCAACGGCACTCGCATAAGTGAATTGAGTTTTTTTTATCTGTGATAGTTTCTTTGTTCTGTAATATGCTCATAAGATTACTCAAATGATGAGCACCCATTGGAGTTCTTAAAAACAAAAAAAAAAGATTTCAAAAAAACACTACAAAGTGATTTTTTTTTTTTTACTTTAATTTCTGAAGTCGGTGTATTTGGATCTGTATTTCAGTTTTTTGCCATTGCCATTTCCTTCGATTTCCATGGGATCTCCTCGTCAGATTCTGACTGGGTGATAATGGGACCAACTCGAGTGCATACCCTTTCCAACAAAATTAATTTTCATAATCGGTCCACAATTTTATTGACGGAGAAATCGGTGCACTGCATACAAAAAAAAACTAACGAACATAACCTCCACCTTTTTGGAAGTCGTTTAAAAATAGAAAATGCCTTATAATTATGATGATTAGCTGCATTGTAAATTGCAAGATTGGCCTTCGCTTTGTCGTGTAATAATAATTAATAATGTATAAATAATTATCTATTTCATTTCTTAATAATCCTATGTATGTTATAGGATAGCCAAGGATAGCGCGGCAAGAGCCCTTTATTATAATAATTTTATTACAAACTTCATTTAATCCTATCTTTATCAGTATCATACAACGAGTAATACAGTTAACATTATGGCCTATCATTTTGCATCTTACCTTATTATCTTTAACATTAAACAACGGTTTTATTCAACTATCGCGCTTAACGGCTCACAGGGTGAGTAGGACAAGTAAATAATGTAAGATTTTTTTTACATAACCAAATGATGCAATAAAAACTGAATTCTTATGATACAAAGTGTTGGAGATGGTTGTAATGTTGAATGGTCGCTGTGAGAGCGAGATATGAACAAAAAAAAGGTGAGACGTCAAGGGACGCCTCTCAGATGTGAAACATCAAAATCAAACAAACAAACGTCTAAAAAAAGGTCAGGGTCGCGTAGCGGGGGGACCGCGTGCGCGGAGTGAGCGGTGAATCGCCACGCGGCATGCGTCGTGGCGCCAGCAATCGGTTTTACGTGCCCTTATAGATGTTTCACATCAAAAACAAATCCTTATCTGTTTTGTACCTCAACTATGGTAAATTATTTTTACGACCTATGTAGCCAAAGCTCATTTAGTTAAACATACAATTACAATGAAGTAGAAAAGATTATAGCGTTTATTTTAGGGAGGTCGGACCTAATAAATAACTGACAACAAAGTTACAATTTTATTTATTTAATCTTTTCTTAGCTTTAGTTTTCGCAAAAGTATAAAATCCTGGCTTTGGTTAAAACCAGGCTTGGTGCGGCTTTGTTTTCAATTACCTACCATTAGCGATAAATGTAGGAGTCAAGCTTGGCCAACACTATTTATAAAATAAGTTATTATTATTTTTACCAAAGGTAATTCATTAGGGTGAGCTTTTTCACTTTTCTAAAGGCAGCATCGCCTGGCAAGCGTGGAACTTATGGCAACCCCCCCCCCCCCATTGGAGGAGGTCTACGTCCAGCAATACGCGTCTTTCGGCTGGAACGAACTAATGAAAGACAGCATTTAAAGTCTGTGGCTGCTAACTGCAGACATGAAGCAAGTGATGTGCACTATTCGTCGATTTGTGAGTGAACCTAGCTTAAATTGCCAAGTAAACGAAAAATTGCCTGTCTCGTTGGTCCAACGATCGCAAGGGCGACTGTTTAGCTTCAGGTCCTGGGTTCGTTTCCCAGATCGGGCAAAGTGTCCATGACGAATTTCTCAGTCTCCCGGAGTCAGGATTTGTGCCCGGTTGATGGCAATAGGCTCGCTCCCTATTACATGGGACTTAAACATAACTAGCGAAATGTGGGTGTACTATAGGTACACCTCTACCTAACCCTTCGGGGATAACAAGCGTGATGTTATGTTATGTATGCATGTGTAACTTAAGATCAATCTGCAGGTCTGCGGGGCTTTTTCGCACAGAGATCGAACGAGCATCGATCTTTGCTTGCTACTTTAAACCACAGCGGTTTGTTCTCGATATTTCTGTCTACCTTTTATCAGTTGCAGTGTTGTCATCACACAAACTACACTTACCGTCAAAACTAAGTACCCAGAGCAACATTTTCATTCAAACGAGGTCGTTTTGAAGCCTCGGTTCTCCGTCAGGTAACGATCCGGATGAGATCTGATAGCAGCTCTCCAGCGCTTAAGGCACCCAACTACTTACTTTTGATGGTAAGTGTATGTCTTATTTTGATCCAACAGCTTTGTACTGAACCGCCGAACCAAGAGCCGAGGTCAAAGGCCTCGTCTGCTCTGCCAATATTCGACAAATCTCTATCACTGGCACCCCGCCCTCCCCGCCCACGTTCCAAAACACAGTGCTTCGTCGATGTTTGCACGCTCCCCGGTTTGTGGGCGCGATCCTTATTTTATTGCCGAACGCTTTTACTTATGTAGTTCATTTTATTTCGCCGTTAAAGTGTGTCTGTCTCGCATGTGCTGCCTGATTGGAAGTAGTTGTTTTTTGGGATTTAAAAGGGTAGTTATGTATTATTATCTCACCGTTTTTGACTGGTGACTGGACCAGGGGCCCAAGTCTGCTATTTTTATAAATTCAGTCATTCCAACACGATCCCATTGTCATGCCATTGTCATTTTGCTAAAAGCTCGTAATCTGGTAAATTCATAATGCTCGATCATTGGTCGGTCAATGTTCTCGTAATAGAATTGTGTTATTATAATGTCACTGTCGCATTGCCATTGTTATAAAACCCATTAGTAGAAATGTCATTCATTTGTCATTATGTACGAGATTACCAATAAATGCAATTTCTTTCAGTAGTGTCAGTGGCCGACCATTGGAAAGTAATAATGACGCCATTATTATAGTAGATTACCAAACTTGTCAAAATCAACAATAATGAAATCAATGATCGACCATACTGACACTATTGTAAAAGCAGACTTGAGGCCCTGTTAATTTGAAAGAAGCTGAGTATTTTAGAGACTTTTGTAAAATAAGGAATATCACGCCATTATTTCATCCATAAAGTTGAGCATACCTACCTAAATATATAGAATCTAGCTTGGTACTAAGAATTTTCTGGTGGAATACTCACTAATGCTGCCGGATCTGAGCAGCATTCCTCATAATTCGCGCTGATGACTCCTTTTTTTTGTTCCGGGGTGGAAAATCCTCTTGGATGTCATCCGCGTCTCCTGCGGCGACTAGGGGCTTGAGGGCGCGAACCTTGCCTCACACTCACGCGTTTCGCCTCCTCCTTCGCAAGCATTACTGCTTCGCAGAAGAAGGTGACGGCCTCCCATGCACTCTCGCTCCGAACCATGGCTAGAACCAGGGCCGGACGCGAGAGATCGCCGCCGCCGATCGCCTCCGTGAGGACACGGCGCGGCGGTGCTCCGCCCAAGCCGGGCAGACCTCCACCGTATGCTCCACCGTGTCCTCCGGGCGATCCACACAGTGGTGACACCCGGGCGTTTCCTCCAGCTTTATTTTGTCTTCTAATCTAATTTTCTGTGACAAATAAAATTATTTTTTCTTCTTCTCTCTTTCTTTCTATAAAGAAAATAAACTTTGATATTTTTAACCGTCTTCAAAAAAGGAGCAGGTTATAATATGTTCGTCTGTATGTATTTTTTGTTTATTTTTTATGCATTGATAGTTTCGTCAACAATTGTGAACCGATTATGAAAATTATTTTTTTATTTAGTAGAGGAAGCTTGTTCGATGTTCCCGTATCAATTTTATTAACTTTGCTTCGGTAGTTTTTGAGTTAGCTTCAATAATACGTGTGTTTAGCTTGATGATAATACTTCCTGTCACTGTTGTTTATATAGCAAGTAGTGGTGGACAAATTGGTAGCTACCTTAACTAAAAAGTGAAAAATAATAAACATTTTTACAGAAAAAAACAACTGACTTCCAAAAAAAACGCTGTGAAGTGAAAAATAACTAATAATTTTGGAAGTGGGTGTCTTTGGATCTGCTTTTTAGTATTTTTGGCACCGACTTTCGAAATTAGTATTATTTTGCACTTTGTAGTGTTTTGTTTTTGGAAGTCAGTTGTTTTTAATGTAAAAAAGTTTTTTATTTTACACTTTTTAGTTATGGTAGCTACCAATTTGTCCACCACTACTTGAAGTCAGCTGTTTTTTTTTATGACATGTAACCTTTGCACCCATGCAAGCAGAAGCAGGTCAGTAGTAGTACCTATAGTAATATTATTAAGGGTTGTTAGGTGGAGATAATACATTGTTCAGTTTCATAGTTCTTAGAAAACCTTCCACGTACCACATCAACGATACCTCTATTGCATTATGCCATTTAATTGTTTTTTTTATTGTGTTTTTTATGGATGATGTACATTAAGATCATTAATAAATATTTTAATTAATTTATTTATTTATTTGACAACACCAGCAAACAACAACAATAAGCAATACAACAACACACAAAACCAACACAGCCACCACAGCCACACCAGGATTTCCATTGCCATCCTGTCATAAGAGTATTGGTACAGTTTTTACGTACAAATATACTGTATTACACATTGTATCAACTCCCGTTCATAACTACCGTCAGTCGTAAACATCATGGCGTCGTGTGTCAAAGGAGACAGCGAACTTGGTAGTTATAAATACCAAATAAAATATCAATTAAAAGATACAATAAATTACCAGAAATAATTAAAGAAGAACAAAAATTTAATATATTCACTTATAAATTAAAACAATTTCTAATAAATAAATGCTATTATAATATAATATAAATGAATATTTAAATGCCAAATTTTAAATGACATAAATTCATACTTAATAATTACAATATTTATTACAACAACTAAGTAGTCAAATAAAAGCCCTCTTACTCTCTCCTACTTTTGCTGTGCCTGACAAGTCCACAATGATCATATTTTTGTAAAACCAACCACCTATGTTCAATGTGGAAGCAATAAATATATTGAGTATTGAGTATAAATTTTTGTTTATATTAGTTTTATGGAAGTGGATGCTGTGTGGTGAAGTGATAGATAAGATTTCTTGGTAGACTTAGCTTTACTAAGTTGTTAGTCAAAAACTTTTACAGTGTATTGTCCCCCCGACACTACGTAGACGCAGTGATGACACCGAGCATCTGGCTCTCTTCCTACGCGACACACGTACTTCCCGAAACAGCTGGACCAGCACGATAGTGACGTAGAGCGCAGAAGCCTGTCCCGCCACTCCTCCATCAAGACCTGATGGAGCTCGGACCGCGGCATCATGATCTCCTGCTGCACTAATACCACGCTCCGCGTCCGCGCCTCCTCACGCCACCGATGTACTGACGCAAAGGCTCTCGCTTCCAGGTCCCGTTCTGGGGATCCGGCCAGTGCTCAAGCCACCTCGTAGGAGATCGTGCCCTCTGATGACTCTGACGACCTTCGCCCTCTGCGGTACTCGCAACACTGCGATGCTGCGGGCCGTCAGGTCAGCAGTCTCAAAATTCTTACAGCAGTCTTAGAATTTGGTGAAATAGACAATGATGGAAAAAAAAACGCAGGCTGGCAAGTCTTCTCAATATTTATCCACCTTCACAACTTTCCATAAAAAGCCATAAGCTTGTTTATCTAAAGATGTGAAAAGGGGCATTTTAAAATGTTTAAAATCGTACAATGTTGTTAGGTTAGGTCCTCTGGCCTTCAATGCCCTCTTTCGGCCCTCCTAAATGGGTCCAGGGATGGTGGACTCGAGCCTTCCACCGCCCCCTACCTATCATACTGGACCCGCGGTGGTGGCGCGTAGAGTTCCACGCGCACCCCTTTGGGACGTCGCGAGGGGGGTCAAAAACCTCACCCCCTCCCAAACTTGAGGTGGCCCGCGGAGCGCCAGCACCACCCGGGGATCGCAGAAGTCGCAGTTGATCCCATGATCCCCGGTGCAGGTGTGGGATTCTTACTGACTAAAAACCACCCCAGTGTTCCCTACTGGGGTGGTTTTTAGTCAGTAAGAATCTGACAGACTCATGAAGACTGTCCGTGTGTGTTCCGGGAACAAAAAAAAAGGTTCTCTGGCCTAAGTACTAACTTTTGCTCGCGGCTTCATCCGCGTGATAGTCGGAAATTATCGCACGGGAAAGTACTACTGGGATAAAAAGTATTCTATGTCCAAAGCCAAGTTATGGTCTATCCACGGAGCGCCGCCGTGTCGTCACGGAAGCGATCGGAGACGGCGATCTCTCGCGTCCGGCCCTGGTTCAGGCCATGGTTCGGAGCGAGAGTGCATGGGAGGCCGTTACCTCCTTCTGCGAAGCAGTAATGCTCGCGAACGCGTAAGGGAGAGGCAAGGTTCGCACCCTCGCGCTTCGCTTCGCCGCAGGTGACGCCCCGGGCGTCGGGAATCGCAGGCCGATTCCCGGCCACCGTAGGTGCGGGCTTGCGGACGGTGAGCGATGGGTAGCTCGCCGTCCGATAAGGACCAGGCCTGGGTCGACGGCGCGTTGTGTTCCACGCGCGCTTCAAAGAGATGTCAGCACCAATTGACGGGGTCCGAAAGGGCCAATGCCTGCCAGCGTTACGAGCCTGTCCAAAAGGGATATCGTGCCTCTGGCACGCACACACACACGGGCATTTGAAGGAACACGGTGGGTTTTAGTTAGTAAAAGTCTGACACGCCCTCCCGCTCCGCCCAGAGCGGGAGAAGTTATTTGATAAATTCCCACGCAAAAAAAAAAAAAAACCCAAATTTTATCCAAATCCGTTCAGCCGTTTTAGCGTGAAAGCGTAACAAACAAACAAACTTACTTTCGCATTTTTAATATTAAATTAGGATAGGTTGGGGAAAAAGTTTCTTTGGAATTATGTTCTTTAAAATTTTAACTTTCAATGATACCAAAACCAGCCAGATACAAATAGTATAGCCAAAGAGATTTTATTACAAGTTCATCATACTATAATGCGAAAAGACTTTTACCCAACCTAATATGAACGAACACTATCTTTCCATTTCGTCATTGTTGCGTACATAGATAGCAGAAAGAAGGTTGCGAATGTATCTATTATTTTAAATTACTTTATAATTAATTACTTATTCATATTCTAACGATATTTATTTTAGAAGTATGTATGTATGTTAGTATATTCTCATACTATTGGTTTTATTGTATTAAGTGAATTGTTTTTGATTGTATGTATTCTATTTTCTTTTCTACTTTTACACACGTTGTCTACATCTCTTTATCTACTTTCCTATCGCAGGTATTTTCGAAGAGATTTCTTGCATCACCTTTGTACCTATTTTCTGTTCCTTTCTTCTTGTCAGTTTATATACAACATGACTCGAAATTCACTCACAACCTCTTAAGGGGTCATTGTACTCATCATTATGAACAACTTTTACTATAGCACCAAACCCGTTATAGTAAAAAAAATTGCTGTTCCCTACATTTATGTTCGAATAACTCGTCAAAATTTAAGGAACAGCTGTTTTTTTTTCATAGTTAAAGTTGTTCATAATGATGAGTACAATGACCCCTTAAGAGGTTGTGCGTTAGTTCCGGGACATTTTGTATATGTGAGTACATAAATGGTTAAATATATAAATAAACGAATGCCTGTTTGAACTCATGTGTCAAGTGACAAGAAATTTAAAACCGCTGCCATTCTACCACCTAAACCACATCCGGATAATGTCGGAAGTCAGTTGTTTATGGGCTTGACTGTCCACGCATAGGCACGAGCGTGATATTACGACTAAATGGCTATATAACTATTGTTTATATACCGCTTACATAACTGCGAGTGTCGTACAGTGGATACTGAATGGAGACAGGTTTTTGACGTTAATAGCGCTTGATAGTTCTGAAGTTCTTTGTCAGACGGGAGCAAGCAGATAAGCATCCCAAATGTGTAACACAATTTCTTTCACAATGCGAAGGTTTTTGAAAGAACGTCCTAATCCGTTGAAGTATTATAATGTGTTCAGGGTTCTGTGGAGGCGATTGGCGGCGGCGATGTCTCGCGTTCGGCCCTGCCCCCTAATTGCGTAACACAGTTTGAATCGGAATGATTTTGAAGTATATTGCTAATCCATTGCCTCATATGTTAGAAAAAATTGTCTGCTCAACAACGTAAATAACGCAGTGAATGTTGTTGAACTGTCAAATTGAAACCGATTCCTACTGATAGTGTGTTAGGCAATTAGCCCGCTGGTTCAGGCCTTGCTTCGGAGCGAGAGTGCATGGGAGGCCGTCACCTCCTTCTGCGAAGCAGTAATGCAGAAAGCAGAAACGCGTGAGGGAGAGGCAGGGTTCGCGCCCTCACACCCCTAGTCGCCGCAAGAGACGTCCCGGGCGTCGGGAGTCGCAAGCCGATTTCCGGCCACCGTAAGCGCGGGCCTGCGGACGGTCAGTGATGGGTAGCTCACCGCCCGATAAGGACCAGGCCCGGTCGATCGCGCGTCGCGGTCCACGCGTGCCTTAAAGAGATGTCAGCAAGAATTGACGGGGTCCATTAGGTAGGCATTAGGGTTCCGTTTGGTGCCGGACGTAAAGAATAGCACCATCCCATTTCTTCCCGTGGGTGTCGTAAAAGGCGACTAAGGGACTTACTAGAGAATGGGCAGCAGCGTTCTCTATGCATTTTTAAAACCTTACTGCGATCGCCAACCTGTCTGCCAAGCGTACCGATTATGGCAAATCCCCCCCCCCCTTTTGGGGGAGGCCTATGTCCAGGACGTCTGTCGGCTGAAATGATGATGATGATGATTAGGACCAATGCCTGTCAGGGTTGCGAGTTTGTCCGAAAGGGATATCGTGGCCCTGGTACACAGGCAAATGAAGGAACACGCGTGGGTTTTAGTTAGTAAAAGTCTGACACGCCCTCCCGCTCGGCCCAGAGCGGGGGAAGTTATTTGATAATTTCCCACCCAAAAAAAAAGAAGAGTTTTCTGTTTCGACTCCCTCGATGTTGCAGTGCATCATGTTTACTGACGCCAGCGTAGATGACTTCTACTCAATTATGGGTAAAAAAGTTGCGTCGGTGGTGCGACGAGTACGGGGGAGTTCGAATAGCGTCATATGGATGATTGGCGAGAGAACCGACACTGTTCTGCTCAGTAGGTTCACTGAACTCTATCCGACTTATTACAAAACAAGATTTATATTTTGACATGGCTTAAACCATGCAGCCAGTTTTTGTAATAAGAACGTAACAGTGATTGATATAACGTTCTTTATACAAAACTGAAAACTAAGTTCGGTACTATGTTATCAGTTTTGTGTTAAGGAACTTTACCTGAGTCGGAATAAAGTTCGAAATTCAACAATGGCTCCATGTTTTAAATAAGCCAGTAATAGGACTCGCCCATCAAGGAGCGCTGTCCTCAATTTGTCGCATTATTCATTTATTGTACACAGAACAAAAGGTATTTTAATAAAACGCGTATACTAAAAATACAATAATTAATTTATCTTTGATGATTCATTAATTATCATTATCCGATTTCGATTTATTCCGAATCATCATTTATCGAGGATTAATTAATTTTGTTTTGCTACTTTCGAGAGAAACCAGACGACTGACGTGCAAAAACCGAATCTTTTTTAACAATTTGCAACGGTCACATTAAAAAAAACTCAAAAAAGTTAAGAATAAAATGTGCTTGACCGTTTTTGCGCGCAAGGAGGTCTGTACGGCAGAAATGCAACGCTGTAATAGGTAGTATTAAAGCGTCGTGATTACTAGGTACTAAAGAAAATTAATAGAAATCACAAATAGGTTATTGAAAAGAGTATGCTTAGATGGTTTGGTCATGTGGAGAGGATGAGTGAAAGACGACTAACAACAGGTATTTATAAAGCAGAGGTGAGTGGAAACGCTGGGAGGGGACGCCCTAGAAGGACATAAGTGACCAAATTGGTGATGTTCTTCAGAAAGGTCAGTGCGTAGTACTCGCAACCGGTGTGTGTGTATGACTAGTTGTATGAATGTAGGCGAAGCAAAAGGAGTATGTAAGGAGCGTAGCAAGTGGCGTTCTATAGTTTCTGCCTACCACCCCCATGGGAAGAAGGCGTGAGTTTATGTACGTATGTATGTACAAATATTATTATTATATAATATTAATTATATTAAAATTAATATTATTATATTATTCCTGGATGACATACTATGGCAACATTGTATGACCACTCGATTGGAAGCTCTTTTGTAGGTCATTTTATTTCAGAAGGACATTTCCCTTTGCATGCTTATGATGATTCAACGCCTTCATGCTGCTCGTTTGGTGTTCAGGTCAGACAAAATAAATGTAGCGTTTTGCATTGGAGCATTCTTTGATCCCAGTTGGATAACTGCCAGATTTCTATAAAATTTAATTCATAAAACGGCGAAAATTTGGCGACTTCCATAATCTAAAAAGTTGGGAAAAACTAACTTATTTAAAAATGCAGTTCTTGTGAACTTCATTATACTTTTATTTAAGAACTCTTTAACACTAAGTAGTAAGGCGTCGAACTGGCTAGCCAGAGAACGTGACTTTTATCTGGGATCGAATGCACAATTCATGATTAATTATTGCATTTCATAAAGTTGGTAAAACAGTTGGTAGGCTTAAAATTAATAAAACAAACATAGGAGAAAGAGCGCTTATTTGTGTTTATATTATTTATGTATTCTGGTAATTTATTTTTATTTTATTACTACTTGTTTCATCTTCTTCTAATATTTAATTTATTTATGTATTTTAATAATATTTTAAGTAAATATTTTGGCTTTGAGTTGTAAATAATACTCACCTTTACATACATACACTAAACACAAACTCATGCCACCGACACAGTAAGAAGAAGAGAATTCAAGTGGAAGGGAACCTCGCCTTAAGGCGCAGATATATGATGTTAGTGACTTTTAAATCTGTTATTACGCCTTCATATAATGCAAGTAAGTTACGCAAAAAATGTATTTTAAACTACAACGCCTATACATCAATTTTAAGTATTGTGAATATTTAAGTATTGTAGTAAAATACTTTATGAAATAAATTCAGGAAGTAATGTCTACCCAAAGCATAAAAAACGATATTACTTATGATATCTTCAGGATTTTTTTTTTGTATGAATAGGCTGTTTTATTATCTATAATTTTATTTGTGATTTTTTTCAAATATTCATATTTTCGTTACTTAAAATAAATATTCCCTATGAAAGTTAATAGTGGCGCGATGGCGCGGCGTGAGTGCGACGCGCATTTGTAAGGCCAAGGCCAACGGCGATTATCTGCCTCTTAATACAAGCCATGTGCCCGATGGGATTACACATCGACAAAAACAAAGGAGTTCCATTCAAACTTTCATCTCTTACTTAACCATTTTAGGAGATGAACTATCAATAACCTTTCCTTAGTGTTCATCTTCACCTCTCATCTTATATTTATGAAACTCTTGTGCAAAATTTCATGCTTGTAGACCCAGCGGTTTAGGCTCTGCATTGTCTGGGCAAATAGCTACTCTTTGACAATTCAAAAGTGCCTGTAATTGGTTTAATTGAAATAAATGCTTTGAGTTTGAGTTCTGTCAGTGAATTAAAGATTTTTATGTAAGGTTTAGAGGATTACAATCAAACAACTGTATAGCCAGTATGACAATAATTTTATTATTCTACATGAGGTTATCGTCCAGCTTTATCAGCTGTTCACTATATGATCAAGTCCTTACAGGATACAGTAGCACTGATTAATTCATGAACCTTTTCAGAGAAACCGAAATCCATCCCAAAGAATCCATGAAAGCAATAAAGATTTCACAAAAAATATCCAAACAGTTAACTAATTCCTAAGGGACAACACACAATTAGTGATGTATCAATACAATCTATCGATACTGAATGCTTTTTTTTTCAAATATAGTTAATTATCGATAAATTGTAATGCTTTGGCTAGGACTAAAACATTTTATGTGCAATGTAGTCGAAGGTCGTCGTGTCTTGACCTCCTCACAATCAGAGGTCCTATGGAAAAATTCTATGAATAAGGTTAAAGGTCATCTAAATACAATTTGATGGGCATCAATATGTTGGGAATCTGCTGGATGCGAGAAGCACAGAAGTCGATCTGGCGACGCCTGGGGGAGGCCATGTCCATCACTGGACGTCTTTCGGCTGTAATGATGATGATGGGCAGCAATTAGTTGCTGTCACAAAGTACCCAGCACCGTCATAGGCAAAAAATATGCGAGCTGGCGAGTTAGTGTTGCTCATCGCTATAAAACCTATGAGTAAAAAACGGGCTTATTTATCGTTCATCGCGATAGTGCTTTACTTAGCACTCGTAAGCTTGCACTCAGTCACCAAGACCACCTGCTGTTTTCCCAGCACACCAAGCGTTTATTAACTCCAACTTCTTTGTTAACCGTTTGCCTCTCCAACTTGTTACGCCCTCTAAATCCAAATTAAAATATCGACAAGAACCCATCGATTCAGCCCAACCCTACAAATCACTCAGCTCATTTACTGACCTAAACTCTCCGCGATAATGCGAACTAATGAAAGATCTTCGTAATTAGTTACGAGGTATCAATTATTTATACTCCGGGACCGTGGGGCTACATAATAGATATAATCCGGGAACCTGGGCCTGAGGGACGGACCCTAATGTTTTGGATAAAACGGGATTATCGGTGACAATTATTGACTCTGTTTTTGGGGTTCGATTTTGTGGTGATAGATTGTGGGAGCTGGTCATCTTGAGTAATCTATAAAAGTTCTGTTTACTACTATTGTTGTAACTTAGCTGTAGGTATATACCTACAGCTAAGTTACATAGTTTTATTTGCCGAGCAATATATTAGGAGAATATATATTCTAAACTATTAGGGCCTTATTACAAACATGGTTTATCTTTAGACCCAAGTTTAAACAATAATGGAGCTATTATTGAATTTCAAACGTCTACGGTAAAATTCCTAATAAAAAAACCGGTCAAGAGCGAGTCGGACTCGCGCACCGAGGGTTCCGTACGTATACATGATGTTGATGATTTCTGAAAAACTGTGCTATTTAGAGACATAGTTTTATTTTTTCTGTAATCTTTACATACACTTCTATCACATAGAATAATTTCATATGTTTAACTATACAAACTTCGGAGATAATGGGGGGGAACGGTATTTTTTTTTTACATTTTTGATCAAAAGTCGGAAACTTTGTGACTTAAAAAATAAAAAATAAATGTTTGAGAATGTGTATACAGTGTTCTTTCTTATGATACCCCAACATGCCCTAGTAGCTCCACTTAAAATTTTTAAGACCCCTTTTCAGTCCCTTTTGCAAAAAAGGTATACTTTTTTATTTTTTTCTTGTTTGCAAAATAGTTGGGCAAACGTCATCTAAAACTATTCTAAATTTCAAGTTGATAGCATAAGTAGTTCTTGAGATATCCAGGTGTGACAGACAGACAGACAGACTTAGTCTCACCATAGGGTTCCTTTTTACCATTTTGGTACGGAACCCTAAAAACTGACAACTTAGTACCGAACTAAGTATTCAGTTTTGTATAAAGAACGGTATTTCTAGCTCCACGGCCATGTCAAAATATAAATCTTGTTTTGTAATGTAAAATATAAACGCGTAATGTTCTCTCATCCTGTGTTTAAGGCGCTGACAAGAGGCAACTGATAAAAGTAGGATTGTCTTAAACAAAAAAATTGCCAAATCTATATAGTTTGTGGTAGCGGAAAAAATATATGTTATTTGACCCGACTGCAAAGAATGGTTATGTATTTTACATTTTAGTATCGTATCGTACTTATGGATAAAATAAGAAATCGGTATACAGCGTACCGCTACAGTGGCGACATTAATTTAACGCACGTATACAGTTTCACCTTTACGTTTTATGAAAATATTTTAATTTCATTAAACATTATTATTTATTGATTTATTTACAATTTTCTAAATTAGCATACTGGAGCAAACTGTACTTAAAAAACTGTAGCACAGAGGTTAAGTTAGCCGGGGTAATGGATCATCATTAGGTACATGTAAAGTATTATATTATTTAAATTGTTGTGAATGTGAAGACTATGTGGGTTATTTTTTTTTCCTTTTTGTTCTCAGTTAGTGTTAATCATGGTCTGGCAGTTTGAGTCATATAAGCGGCCTACCCAAATGTCCTTTCTTTGGTATTGATCGTCGCATCGTTGAGCTCCTCAAGTTCTGAGTAGAGCTGCACGATTACTGACAAATGCGTGCACTGACTGGTCAGGTCCACTCAATCTGTGTGGTTCTTTCCTCAAGAGACCTTTTCAGACACCAATGTGTATGGCCTTTACATGATCTGACCAAGATTATGTCTGGACTTTAAAAGAGACTGTGACCTCTGAGTTTAATTCGGCCTTTCTTCTCAGAGTAGTCAGATAGGAAACGCCGACCTCATCTAGTTTTTTTTAAATATTATTGACGTGTAAAAGTGTTTGTACAAATCTACAGAAATAAATCTTATTTATCATTTATCGAATTAATGAAATTAAAACAAAATAATGTGCAAGGAGTGCCGCGAACTTTATTTAAGAGAGAGCTTTATTATTTAGTTTGTTTTTTTTTTTTTTTTTTCGATTTATAATTATTTATCTTAATATAATTTATTAAAAAAAAAAAAAAATGATTACTGGCCACTAGCCTTACCAGTGTGTCAAATTAATGTCGCCACTGTAGTGGTACGCTGTATATGGGGAAGTTTGAAAGTGCCGCCAGTGACAGAAAAGTTGGGAGGAAATCGTTTGGCTTGGTATGGGCATGTGATGAGGAGGGAGGAAACGCATGTGACTAACAAAGTGATGAATATAAATGTTGATGGATGGAGAGGAGAGGAAGGCCAAAGAAAAGGGATTGAATAATAATAAGTAATAAAATAATAATAAATCCATTTATTTTCAGGCAATACAGGCCCGTATATAACATATTTATATTGTAAACAATACAAAACTTGTGTTAATAAAGACTATGTTAGTAGAACTTCACTTTGCACTAGCTTGGCTATGTGCTGCCTTGTGGTACTTGAATGATAGCGTGCCGGCTGAGAGGGGATAAGAAGACGTGATGCACCAACCCCATGCAACATGGGACATGGGGAGGAACATGATGATGATGAGTATCCATGCGTCATGATCGTGAACGAGCGCCGTCAGTAGGGACTGGGGGCCTACTCCGAAGTGATAATCCAAAGTATCGGCCGAATGTTCGGCCGTTTATTGACTTCCAAAGTTTCCTTAATGCTTCTACAGACCAGTTCGACTCGCGACGCGACACAAAGGCACCGATCATCGCGCGACACGCGGGGCGTGTATGTATGTAGAAGCCTTTATTTGACTTTGAATCCTTACCCGTATTCTAGTCACGTTCTTGACTTTGACCATCTTTTTTTTTCCCCCGTAGTCAGCCATAGTCAGCCGTAGTCAGGAAAGGGCCGAACATTCGGCCTATACTTCGGATTTATCTTCGGAGTAGAAGATCCCTTGGTCATATCTTAGCTGCCATGGCTTATTTTAATTTAATTAAATTTTTGGTTTTTTTATAATCTGTTTATTACTGACGATTTTGGAGTTTTGCATTTTGCAACATGAATGATACAATGTAACCAATATTTTGTAAGCATAAATAAGTTAATTTAAAAGAGTGTCCGTGGAGTTTCTTGCCCGTTCTTCTCCCTAAGTATCTACTACGCTTTGAAATAGGCGACTTATAGCTTCATCTTTCTGACTGACCGATCCTTTGATAATTCAAAAGTGCTTGTAATTGGTTTATTTGATATGAACGCTTTCCGCCTTATTACAAAACAAGATTTATATTTTGACATGGCTTAAACCATGGAGCCAGTTTTTGTAATAAGAACGTAACAGTGATTGAAATACCTACCGTTCTTTATACAAAACTGAAAACTTAGTTCGGTACTAAGTTGTCAGTTTTGTGTTTAGGAACTTTACCATAGTCGGAATAAAGTTCGAAATTCAATAACGGCTCCATGTTTTAAACCTGGGTCTGAAGATAAACCTTGTTTTGTAATAAGGGGGTTTGAGTTTGAGTTTATCGTATCGTACATTTGTTGATATAGCTATGTGAAATACTGTAGGTGCAGTGGCACAAGGATCTTTGTTGGTAACCATTTGTAAAAAAAAAAAGTGTTGAAAAAACAATATGGCAGTGTTAGTTCCGATTTTGGCCACGCGCCAAAAGATCCTTGTGCAACTATGTCTATGTTTCACAAAGGTAAGGTAATTGCAGTTGTCATGAGAAGCACAAAAACAGCATGAGAGATAGATTTATAGCCATCCCAATAATTGCCATCAGACATCTTTTATTTATCCGTTTGGTGCCAGACGTAAAGAATAGCACCATCCCATTTCTTTCCGTGGGTGTCGTAAAAGGCGACTAAAGGACTTACTAGGGAATGGCAGCAGCGTTCTCTATGCATTTTAACATCATTCTGCGATCGCCAACCCGCCTGCCAAGCGTGGCGATTATGGCAAACCCCCCCTTTGGGAGAGGCCTATGTCCAGCAGTGGACGTTTTTTTGCTGAAATGATGATGATGATCTTTTATTTATTTATTTAACAGTTTATGTATACACACATAATATACAGACAAGAAAAAAAGGAACAAAAAAATACGTACAAAGGTGGTGGTGATGCTTTTATTTACAAGAATCGACAAAATCGCAAAAGATATAGAGAAAACAGGAACAACAACCATTCACAAAGTTCATTCTGTTGTAAAGCTACTGTGGGAACAAAATCCACACGCCCACCATCTTTCCTCACACAGCGGTTGTCGACTCCCGCGCAGATTTACGAGTGACGTCATTATTCCGTTAAATTTTAAAAAATGGTGGCCTTAAACTTAGAAAAAATGCCGGTAATAACATTTCCTTATTATTTGTGGCCTCATAAAAGCGAAATTACACTTTCGGGTAGGCAGTGCTACTCATCCTACGGTATGTCTTTGATTTGCTCATTCTTAATTTCTTTACAGGCAATTTTGAACTTTATTGTATTGCACTTAAGGTTCTTCAATATTTTTGGAAGGCGAAGTTCATTGTTTGCCAAATCATTGACTCAGTCATTGTCTTCGGAACATAAAGGTGTCAACAAAAAATATTTGCAATAAGTACTCCTACATGGTCCAAGATTATTTTACGGAGTGGGTATTGTAAATCATTTCATATGTTAATTTATTTTTAATACATTACTCTTTTTATTACCTTAATTGCAGTTTTTATTTGCTTTTGTCGTGTTTGATTATCTAAGAGAGTTGACCGCAAAGAAACTTGTTTTAATCTCTTTGTTTTTATAATTTTCTGTATTTACTCTCATAAGTGTGTTATCCATTATTTCTCCTTTCTCCACACTTCTGAAAATAACATCGAACATTGTTCTTAAATAAAATAAACACTAAACTTCGCCCATTCACACATCACAGGGACCTAAAATAAATCCCCTACCATTGTCTCCCAACCGTGCGAAATCGGCCACGTGCAATTAGAAGCGACGCGTTCTAGAGTTATTGGCATTTAAATCACTGTCGACGGGTTTATTTCTCATCTACGAGACACAAAATAGATCGGTACAGAAGGCCGGCTCCAAAGAACCAGTGAACAGGTGCACGCACACAGACGCGTACCTAAGGAGCTTGAAGGATCTTTTGGCCCTTCAATGACATTGACGGGGGGGTGTTGTTGGTAAACAATGTTCAATTGTTCTGTGAAATTGTATTGAAACAACAAGAAGTCAAAAGATCTTTGTACAGATGTACGTTCTGCGGCGGTGAAATTAATGGCAGTCACAAGTGCGCATACACTCGTTGTAAGTTGACGCATGTTTGTTTATGTGTGCGTGCATTTTCGCTATAAAAAAAACATAAATCAAAATATATTATTTCACATAAGCCTACATGGGCACTTATGAAACGTCAGAAGCTAGGTGCACGATTCCAATCGGTCGTTTCCTATGGAGAAGAGCCGGCAAAAAAGTCCACGGTTACTTTTTTAAAAATAATGGGCTTTTACGATGTTTTCAAATTACAGTGCTAATAGGCATGGGAGAACAGTGTCTGCCTGTCAAAACAAAATACAAAATGTTCTACAAATCTACAGTATATTAAGCCTACAATGTTCTCACATTCACAAAATATAAAAAAAACGATATAAAATATTATTAAAATATTAAAAGTTAAAACCTTGTTGTATGTATATGAAGCCATATATATCAAGCTGACCTTCTGTACCTACCTATCTATTCTGTGTTCGATGGTTCGATGCGAATTACTAATACAAGTGGTAGGGGACCGGTTTGTATAGATTGATTTATAGAGAACTATTTGTATGAAAACTTCGTAATTCGATTAGGTGTTTTAATTCGTTGATTGGCACACCGAATTGGATTAGGTTCTGTCTGTTTATAGTCTTTGAAGATGTTCTGTTCTGTATAGAATGTATAGATTTTTGTTTGGCCTTTTATATGCCCCAAACTTTGAGGTTAATAATGACTTAAGACGCGGATATATGCCAGTGACCTTGAGTGGTTAGCTTGCGTGTTCTGTACTGAGCTCACGCAACGCGTCGTACGTTCAGCCAGTAATACGACTCGCCCATCAAGGAGCGCTGTCCCCAATTTTACGCATTATTAATTTATTATACACAAAACAAACAGTATTTTAATAAAACGCGTATACCAAAAGATCAATAATTAAATTATTTTTAAACTTGTGAAGGTTTCAGAAAAATATGCTTGGTAGAGTTTGCGCCATTCTCAGTTTTTTATCCGCGATAGACATAACTTTACAAATTAATTTCATTATGTATTATAAACATAATCTAAAACATTCACATATTAGGTTATTGAGAAAATGCTCTAATTTAACATATTTTTTTTTTTTCAAATCATTAACACTGCTCGTTTAGACGTGATCTTCATTATAAAATCATTAAAAATCGGTTATCGTCGCCTTAAATATGGCACTAAGTCCGCTTTATGTACCGTGAAGTATGGCTAAAGTGGGGCTAAAAAATACATTATTATAGTATATAGTATCACTATTACTTTGTCCACCTTGGTACCTACAAGTGATGGTTTTAACATTGTTAAATTCCCATCCAGGTCAGCATAACAATTATTATTAATTTTATAAACAAGCCATCAAAATGGAGAATTATTTACATTAACTCATACTCGTCATAACACTTATGACTGGTTTCTCTACATAGTATCAATTCTTGTGAAACTGACCAGGCGCATCGTCTGATAAATAAACATAACGATTATTCAAAGGATAACTATTTCCGTTGGTAACTATAATAACTGTTTATGAACTTTATCATTCTTCAGAGTGTAGAGGTTTTTGTCGTTTAAGGCGACGATAACCAACTTTTAATGATTTTATACTGAAGATCACGTCTAAACGAGTAGAGTTAATGATTTGAAAAAATATAAATATTATATTAGAGCATTTTCTCAATAACTTAATATGTGAATATTTTAGATTACACTACATAGATTATATTATTTATATTACATAGTGAAATTAATTTGTAAAGTTATTTCTAACGCGGATAAAAAACTGAGAATGGCGCAAAATCTACCAAGCATGTTTTTCTGAAACCTTAACCAATTTAAAGATAATTTAGGTATTGATCTTTTAGTATAGGCGTTTTATTAAAATACTTTTTGTTTTGTGTATAATAAATTAATAATGCGTCAAATTGGGGACAGCGCTCCTCGATGGGCAAGTCCTATTACTGGCTGAACGTACCGACGCGTTGCGTGAGCTCAGTACAGAACACGCAAGCTAACCAAGGTCGCTGGCATATATCTCAGTCTTAACTTCAAGGAATATAACTTATAAAGTAAGGAAGTCCTATTTCTCTCGAAAATAATAATTAGTCTATAGCTTTTCAACTCCCCAAGGCAAAATAACTCATAGAAGAAGGAACTTATGGATTAAAACTGTTGGGCACTGAGAGTGACTCTATGGTGTCTCGACTACTGAGGGCCTAAGCCACGGACCCTATATAGCGCCTTGTCGTGGCAAGGTAGAGTGGAGGGCACTAGACCACGCGGATGCTCACCCATGAGTTGGACTGATTAAAACAGCAGTGGGCGATCCCTTGTATGAGTACACTAAAAACACCAAACATCATAGTAGGGGAGACCGGGTACAAAAGTAACACTTTGTACTTTGACACTGATTTCTAGCTAATTATCATATTTTTAATGAAATGAATAACGCCACATATAAACTTCGTTTATGCGCTACAAATTTGTATCAAAATTAACCTCATTATTTGCTGTTTATTGATAATAACAGGCACTTGAAAAAAAAATGCCGATTGTTACTTTTGACCCCGAGGCCAGGGCGAAAGTAACACGGCGTCGGCGGTCGAAAGTAACATGATAAAGGTGTATGTAATAAATATGAAATGCAATATCAAATTAACTAATAATTTATTAGAAAAATGTGTCTTAATAACATAAATGTTTATTTGTACTTTTAACATACCATTAGTACTCCTTTCATGCATAAACAATAAAAACTTAAGAAAACTGTTATTGACTTCTCGAGATCAACTTTTATGAGATTCTGTCTTCTCAGACTCGCAATTGGCACACATAGTGTGAATTATCATTCATGTATGTAACATGTGACCAACTTTTGCATTCTAAACACTGTTCATTTCACCGACTATTGCCAAAAGGCTCTTAACACACAAGACAACAGCAACCTTCTTCGTTAGATGATTTGTTATGTTCAATATTTTCTTTCTCTTTACTTGCCTTCTCTGTTCTTTTTCCTTTTCCCTTCCCTTTTGTGGATGTATTTTCTTCGCTTTCATTCTTTCTTTGTATTCTTCTTCAATATCGCAGTCTTATGTTTCTTACGCCCCTTATTTTTTGTAGTCCTCGGACCTACTCTTGGAATAGGTGTAATATCTCGAGATGAGACTAAGAAAGGAATTGGCAGAGAAGAACCCACTTGTAGTCCGCTAGGTCCTGCTACTGGCGAGTTAAGACCGTCAATTGGCATATTCGTGTTAACTTTTGTCCCCGTAATGTAATGAGTATGATTCCAGACATACAGACAGACATACTCATTACATTACGGGGACAAAAGTAAATTGTTACTTTTGTACTCGTAGTGCTATGTTACTTTTGTACCCAACCACGATTTTGTTAAATAATGAATACCTACCTAAAAATGGAACTTGCTATTTAAAAATCAATAAGAACACTGTATAACAATATAAATAGTCACATTGATATCATCATTTGAATACTACGTAATCACTAAATGAGTAAATGTCAAAAAACTTACTTTTGGTTCGTAAAATCACGTGGCATCCTCTAGCACAACCTTATGGCTCAGAGCGCGCGCGGAAACTAAATGCAAGCGGGGGGAGCGTCACCAGCTATCTCCTGACGGTAGCGCGGTGGCGTTTCGAGTATTTGATAAACCTACAGAGCGTTTGTTACTTTCGACCCACCGTTACTTTTGTACCCGGTCTCCCCTACATGGCGAGGAATCGTGAGTCGAATCACATCAGCCCCTGGACAAGAAACTACATGAATACCACGATCGCTCTGACAAGAGTAGACAACATATCATTTTGAAACGACGTATAGTACCTACAAAACGATAATCCCCATACTTACTTCTTAAAACCATTACCAATTCCGCTTTGCAAGCACAAGAGATCTCCTCACAATTACCAAAACCAACCCAATCTTTTGCTTCATAAAGTGGATAATCCAATACCGAGATTCCAAGACACAAGACACCCACAGTACATAGAAGTCTGTGAAATATAAGGAGAATTAAAACCTCAGTGACGCCAAAGGTATGATATCTGGAAGTGTTCTCGAGAACAGTTGACGAGACGGGCCAGTGAAGGCGTGTTTTCGCGAAATCCCCCACACTGTTAGGGTTGGCACGATATTGAATATTTTAAAGCACCATGGTAGTATACTGGGTCAAATTAAATTAGCTAGAGAAACTCCGCATACGTGATGGGTCAAACAAAAACATGATAAAACAATAAATAAATTAATTTTATAGGTTTTTTTTAGCGGATCAACCGCTGGTAGTTACGTGAAATATTCGTTTTTTTTTTGGGAAGACTTCAACGACAACTAAATACGATAAAATAAAAATAAAACTGAGTTTCTCAACTCATACTTCCAGTAACACCACCAGGGGTCGTTGACCCCAAAAAATATCAAATCATGTTTTCGTATTTAGATATCGATACCCATCACGTCCCATTTCTTCCCGTGGGTGTCGTAAAAGGCGACTAAAGGACTTACTAGAGAATCGGCAGCAGCGTTCTCTACGCATTTTAAATACCATACTGTGATCGCCAACCCGCCTGCCAAGCGTGGCGATTATTGCAAATCCCCCCTTTTTGGGGGAGGCCTATATCCAGCAGTGGATGTCTTTCGGCTGAAATGATGATGATGATGACCCATCACGTCTGCGGAGTTTCGCTAGCTAATTTAATTTGACCCTGTATAACATAACATCACGCAGCGCCGGATGTGTTAGGCAGGGGTATACCTATAAGTACACCCATATTTCGCCAGTTATGTTTCATCATCATCAATTTTTAGCCGAAAGCCGTCCACTGGCTGGCGTAAGGCCTCCCCTAAAAGGATGGGTTAACATAACTGCCACGCTTGGGTTGGCGATCGCAGTATGGTGTTAAAATGCATAGAGAACGCTGCTGCCCATTTTCTAGTAAGTCCCTTAGTCGCCTTTTACGACACACACGGGACGAATCTAAGAAGAACTATTCTTTACGTCCGGCACCACACGGAAGAGTTATGTCACATGTAATGATGAGAAGTATATACCTATATTAATTATTATTTAATACGTCTGATATTAAATACTAATTACTTTATAAATTGTTTTTTTTTTCATGTTAGGCTGGGGCCAGACGAAGGTAAAATCAATGAATTATTTTAAATCATGCGTGGCAATCGATGGTAGTCGTTAAAGATAAAGATAAATTGATTGCCTATCTGTGTTCTTATTTCAAACGTATTTTTTTATGAATCATCAAATTAACCCCCGTATTTATATTGCTTAAAGTTTAGTGATGATTAGCGTCTGCTTAACAATAACTTTATTGACCTTTAAACGTCTCTTAACTTTAAGCAAGGGTATAATTGAGTGGCCATCTATTTATTTTTCATTTTTTTACTTATGAATTGTAGATATGCCATCTCTGTGCAATAGGACATATAATTATGTAAAAACACTCGTCCAAAAGCGAAAATCATAGCCCGATATAATTCCGGTCATGTCATGTCATGTCAAGGAAACGGTTCTACTGGCAATGATCGTCAATTATCATCTTCAGATAATATTCTAAGTGCTGACAGAGTACTAGCTCAAAGGGCACGCCCATTTCCTTTAGATGAAATATTACTGGGGTGGGGCGATATGAGTATGAGCAAACTTTTTTTGGTGCTCGAATTGAAATGCCCATAATAAGGAGCTATGAGTAAGTTCATGCTGTGTAGGTAATTTGATTTTATAATGTATGTTCTGTCACTGCACATTACGTTTATTGGATGCTGCCAAATCAGTTATGCCTTACAAAACGAATTGCTAAATGATATCATGGACACATGGGAATAATTTCGTAACACACAATGACAATTCCTTTAATTTTGACAATTCAACAACATTTTTAATATATTTTAGTTTTTACTTTTATTATTATAATAATTTACAACAATTGTTGATCCATAATAATTAAAATACACAAGCTAACTCTTAAATATGTATAGTATGTACAAGTATATAATAAAAAAGGGGGGAAGTTCACATTGGGCATCAAAAATTCGCCGGCACTTCGCTGTCAATGGGAAAAGTGCCCGAAAGGCTGGCAGCATTGCCACGTTGGATGGCAATAGTGATTCTTTGGGCTAAAAATAGGCCAGAACTCTGGTCACGTGAAGAGTCGACAACATTCATTGCGTCATTTACGTTGTCGAGCATACGAATTTTTCAAAGAAATGAAGGAATGGATACGCAATTTCCTTGCAAGAAACCTTCGGATTGTGATCGATCGTGTGTTACCCAGTTGAGATGCTGGATGGGACATCAGGTATTTTTATATGGTTTGGCTGTTTTATGACTGCTATTTCAAATGGTGTAGATGCTCTATCCCTTCTTCCGTTATTGTACCTTGAAACTTAAATCTAAGCTAGAAATGAATTTTAATATAATTTTATTTCATTTATTTTTTTATTATAAGTCTGAACGAAGTTTCTTGTGACTTACATTTCAATAAATAATGTTAACTTTACTTACTAATAATAAATAATTATAGATGTTAGAATAAAGACATTAACTTACAGCCAGCCCTGGTCCAAGAGGGACATTTAACACTTATTGTGGTAGCGACAACAAAGCGGTGGCTGAACAAAAGGCCAGTTTGGGCTATAAATATCTGGATACGTCGCGCTGGATGTGGCCCGAGCAGTACTATCGGATTTATTTATAAGGTTAACTATAGAAATGGGTGCAAGGCAAGTGTCTGGTTGTCTAGTCGATGTTGTTTAGTGTTGACCTAACATCAACCTAGCTTTTTCAAATGTTTGAACTATTTTTTTACTGTTTCTTTAATTGGACAATAAAGAAGACTGTTTCTATCCCATCAAAAGAAAATGATCACAACATTGTGATTGAAAGCATATCACCGGTGCTAAAGCGATGATTTGGTGAGTTACTTTAAAACTCAAAAGGTACCTAAACTAGGCAACAAAAATAACATATTCATAGAACAAAAAAAAAACAAAATCATTAGAAAAAAAATATTACTCGTGAAGCTATTTTTAGGGTTCCGAACCAAAATGGTAAAAAGGAACCCTTATGGTGAGACTAAGTCTGTCTGTCTGTCACACCTGGATATCTCAAGAACTACTAATGCTATCAACTTGAAACGTAGAAAAATTTTAGATGACGTTTGCCCAACTACTTTGCAAACAAGAAAGAAATTAAAAAAATATATCTTTTTTGAAAAAGGAACCGAAAGGGGGTCTTAAAAATTTGAAGTGGGGCTACTAGAGCATGTGGGGTATCATATGAAAGAACGCTATTTGCACATTCTCAAACATTTATTTTTATTTTTTTAGGCATCATAGTTTCCGACTTTTGATGAAAAATGTAAAAAAATACCGTTCCCCCCCCTTATCTCCGAAGTTTGCAGATATAAAAACCTGAAAATATTCTATATTATAGAAGCTTATGTGAAGATTACAGGAAAAATAAAATGATGTCTCTAAATAGCACAGTTTTTCAGGAATCATCCACATCATAATATTTGTACGGAACCCTCGGTGCGCGAGTCCGACTCGCTCTTGACCGGTTTTTATGATGTAATGCCACTATTTGTTTAATACCTGAATAGCATGAAAATGTCAATATATTATATCTTACTATAAAAACATTGGCAATAATTAGACCCACATAATGTTTTCATCATTTAACAAAATTTTCAAAATTCCAAACATCTGAATTAAATTATGGAAGTACTTCCATTCACTTTATGTCCGTGCCACCTTGATCCCAACAAAAGATTTCCACATTACGCCTGCCGACCTCAAGAAGGCCTTATCCGGAAGAGTCCACTTGTAATGTAAATACAGCATTGTGTAGAACTGAGAGGTGTTCCGAAACACTTGGACCGGACCCGATTTTTTAATAATGTCTGTTTTAATTTAGCGGATCTTGTAATTTTGGATGAAGATTTTGTGTAAGATAAATTAATTATTGTAGCTTTTGGATGGTTTGGTCAGGAATCAGGTAGAGAAAGTAATAAAGAAAATCGAAAATCTCCTAAATGATAACTGTATATTAAAAAAAAAAGTATTCATTGGGAAAAAAGTTGCGTTACATTGTTTCCGCAACATATTTAATGTGTTGCGGGAAACATGTTGCTGGCACCATGGAATGTTGCAGTATTGCTGGCAACATGCTATATGGTAAACAAAAGATCGTCCTGCAACTTATGAACAATGTTGCACGAATGTTGCCCAACAGTATTTCCAATGATTATGGAGTTTAGATATAATAGTTATATTAATCAACAGCATTTAGTTAAATTATAAACCTACTTATTCTATAAGATTAAGACCTCAAGAAGGCGTTATCCGGAAGAGTCCAATTGTAATGTAAATACAGCATTGTGTAGAACTGAGAGTTGTTCCGAAACATTTGGACTGGACCCGATTGTTTAATAATGTCTGTTTTAATTTAGCGGATCTTGAATGAGGCATTTGAGTACTTGGGCGGAGAAAATAATGAATGAAAGTATTTAATGACTTGGTTACATGACCAGGTCAGCTTGATATTATATTAAGAGTGTAATTTGAAAAAAGAATGTAGAACTTTAGGGAAACATAGAAATTATAGAAAACCGTTAAAACAATTATAAAATATTTATAATTATGCAAAACCTACAATGTTTTGAGACTAACTAGAAGCTTTAACGAAAAATAAACGCATGCAGACAGACATCGTAGTGATTCTATGAGTCTTCCGTTTTCCAAATAAGTGACGGAACATTAAAAAGTAGAAGCGATAAAGTTCAATGCCCCACCACACAGGCTAGAACATGTTACTTCCCTAATACTTTTTCACATTTCTGCTTTGCCACTCACACGAACCATAAAAGCTCCATTAGCATTTTTAAGGCATAAAAGAAAACCTGCATACATATGTAAATCTTAGCCAAGGGTGCCTACGTCCAGTAACCCCTGAAATAAATAAGTATTATGTAATCCTGACTCGGCGTTTTCGAAGCCATTAGATGAGCCACAATGGGGAGTGGCGATACAAACACAAATAAATCTGAAGAGGAGAAAGATCATCCTTGTTGAATGAATGATGAATGATTTTAAAACGATCCTGAGATACGGTGACGAAGGAATTTTGGATGTGGTAAATAGTGAATTTGGTAACGAAACGGAATGAAAATTCTGGAGGAATAATAGAGAATCTATTATAAAATATTTCTATTATTTAGTGGTCCTTTCAGTCCACGTTTTAATCACAAGCCTACGCACTATGGACCAAAGATGGTCCTTAGAGGGTCAGTTCCTACTTACAGGCTGGGCAGAAATCTGTGACACTTATAAGATGACACATACATGAAGGGACATAATTGAAGCATTGGATTAGCAATTTCCTTCAAAATCATTCGGATTGTAATTGTGTGTTTCGTTATTAGGGTTTTGGATGGTCGATGTTATCGATCGATTGCAATCGGCTAAAATATTATTACCCGGTTTCTGAATTGAGGATTTTAAGTTGAGAATTCGTCAAACTCTACTTAAGCATAGGTAATGAATTGAATGATTGGAAAAACAAACAATTTCACGTTAAAGGGCCGTACACGAAATCGACTGACTTTGATCAACTTTGTTCATTGTTTGTGACAAAGGGAAAAATAATTTAAACAAAATTATTCGTGATTCGTGATTTATATTTCGAGAAAGAACTCGACTTTACAAAAACTTTAAATATTCCATTACGCCACATGGCGAAAAGGATTTTTTCAAATAAATTAAGAATTCCTGGGCAATTACAAAAATTCGCAACAGGTTTTCCAAAAAATTACGCAAAACAGACGTTTGGTCATCTTTTTACGAGAAACTACTTTTGATTTTGACTATTAAGAAATATAATCAACATTAGCATTAATCATTTAGCTTTTAGCGATAAGACCGCCCATTGTGTCACCCTATGTAAAATTTAAACATTTATATCTATAACATTTATGGTGTATATAATAAAGAGTATTCTATTCTATTAACTATATGGTCTGCTTGCATGTGGTGGAAGCGCTTTTTTCAACTTCGATACAAAATATAGCAGAAATATAATGTTGAAAATACCTATATTTTTTTTAAAACCTATTCGATCATGTATTTTTTCTTTTTATTCAGCAAATCATATCAAGAAATTTAAAAATCACACACTGGGCTTCAGTTATCCTTGAGATAAAATCAAAATTTTATTTTATGATTATATAATAACTTCACTATGTAAATCAAAGGCGAAATAAACTATATTTTCGAGAGCGCAAAAGTGATGAAATTATTAACAGGTGCTGTGACTGACACGAATGGTTTAGCATCACAAAAACTGTACTTTTACAGTTAAACAGACTTAATATTTCAATTATTTTACACTTTCTCATAATTAGATAAGAAATTGACCAAAAAGGGTTTATTTTCGTTCACGGAGCCTTAAGTAATGCTAGTAAAGTTGACTAGAATTCAACTTAATTCCCAAATCAGAAACCGGCACCCTAATTGAGTAGCCCACTTACAATCACAATCTGAATTATTTTGAAGTACCTATATTGCTAATTCATTGCTTCATATGTTCGAAAATTTTGTTTACTCAAGAACGTATAAAACGCAATGAATTTTGTTGAGCTGTCAAAATTTAAGCCATACAAGCCGATACTGATGGTGTGTTATGAAAGCACCCCGCAGGTGAGTGTCATCTTCTAAATACGACAGATTTCTTCCCCAGTCTATAAGCAGGACCTGACCCTCTAAGGACCATCTTTAGTCCATACAGCCGTAGGCTTGTCATTAAAACGTGGGCCGAAAGGACCACTGAATAATAGAAATATTATTAATAGATTCTTTATTATTCCTCCAAAAAAAGGTTTACTCGACGTTTAGTAAATAATAGATGGTTTGGTCATGTTGAGAGCATAAATGAAAGACGACTAACAAGATGTATTTACAAGGCAGAAGTGAGTGGAAACGCTGGGAGGGGACGCCCTAGAAGGACATAGTGACATAATTGGTGATGTTCTTCAGAAAGGTCAGGTGCGTAGTACTCGCAACCGGCGTGCGTGTATGACCCGATGTATGACCGTAAACGAAGCAAAAGGAGTATGTAAGGACCATAGCACAATTGCTATGCTCTTTACATACTCCTTTTGCTTCGTTTGGGTTCGTTCTGTAGTTTCTGCTCACCCCCATGGGAAGAAGGCGTGAGTTTATGTCTGTATGTAGTAAATAATACCTTCTCCGGTTCACTCCAATTTTATAACTGCTCCATAATATTCATAAGATTGTCGAAAATAATAAATCTACAGGTTTGCGGATACCGTATTGAGATATTGGGCGTTAGCCTTTTCTTTGTTTATTTTTTTTAATAACAATGAAATATACGAAAAAGTGTCTCCGACCTTTAAAGGCGACTTCCCACGGTACGTGGTATTGTGGACGGACGCGGAACAGCCCGCACGACCGACGACCACGTATAGCCACGCACCGCACACCAAGGCTCTTCCAACGGTGCGTGTTGGTCTGTGTGGGTCTTGAGATTCCAAGCCATTTTCATTCCAAAATGCTAAGTGAAAGAGAACTCTTGAAGAACACTTTGAAGACAACAAGAGAACACTTTGAAGTTACCGACTGTCCGCGGATGACACGCACTGCTACAGACGTATCTGCGCTAGCACGGACGATACCACACGATATCCCTACAAAATGGTTGACCTGGATGGTGCTGATCCACGCGTCATGTTCGTGAACGGGCGCCGTCAGTTGAGACTGGTCATCTCTTAACTGCCAGGGCCTTATTTGCAATCTTTTAATCTTATATTTTAAATTGTTTTTAAATAAAATTTTTTTTTACATTGTTCTGACATACAGAAGCGATAAGAATAATATACCCCGGATTTTGTAATATCTTGATTTAAAAGAGTGCATGTTACTTGGAGTTTCTTGTCTGTTCTTCTCCATAGAGATCTACGTTTTGGAATGGGCATATATTTTCAACTTTCTGACTAACTGACCGACTCTTTGACAATTCAAAAGTGCCTGTAATTGGTTTAATTGAAATAAATGCTTTGAGTTTGATAATTTTCCCATGGTGCATCGGTGCGGGCTGGTCGGCGTCCGTCTGCAATATCACGCATCGTGGGAAGCCAGCTTAAGAAATGAGCCGCATTTTGTGGTTATTTAGAGGTCCTTTTTGGGCTGATACGTTGGGTTTATTTATTATTACTGTAATTTTTATGGTCAGTTGAAACCGTGCTCAGAACAAATATAGGTTTCCATATTTGACCATCCTGTTTTAGTCTCTTAAATAATATTAATATACAATCGACTTTGGAATTCTTTAAACACTTTTGATAACAATTCTCAGTACATTTAAACTTCAATAAGGTTCACTATCAAACTGTCCTAATAGACAACTATACCTTGTCGTTTTATGAAGTGCAAGTGATATTCAACCTTAGTGTAAAGATACTACAAGGTCGAATACAGGATAGTGAGTTCTAGAATTATATTTTTATTTTATTTGTACCAACTATATTGTACGTTACTACGCATTACTAATGCCACTTTACGTCTCCAGAATTTAATTTTAGTTTTCTTCAGTGCAATATTGTGTTTCTTCCCGTGGGTATCGTAAAAGGCGACTAAGGGACTTACTAGAGAATGGGCAGCAGCCGCGTCCTCTATGGATTTTAACACCATACTGCGATCGCCAACCCGCCTGCCAAGCGTGACGATTATGGCAAACCCCGTTTGGGGAGGCCTATGTCCAGCAGTGGACGTCTTTCGGATGAAATGATGATGATGATGATTATTGTGTGCACGAGCAGTTTCTTTCAAACGTGGTGTTACCAAATGCTGAGACGGGCAAAAGGGTTTTTTCTTAAAAATAAAATAATGGGATCCAAGGCTTTTGATACATGGGCACGCCTAGGTGCGGGCCTGCGGGCGGTGAGTGATGGGTAGCTTGCCGTCCAACAGGTTGGGGTCGACGGCGCGTTGTGTTCCACGCGTGCCTCAAAGAGATGTCAGCACGAATTGACGGGGTCCATTAGGGCCAATGTCTGCCAGGGTTGCGAGTTTATCCGAAAGGGATAACGTGGCCCTGGCACACAGGCAAATGAAGGAACACGGGTGGGTTTTAGTCAGTAAAAGTCTGACACCGCTCCGCCCAGAGCGGGAGAAATTATTTGACAATATCCCACCAAAAAAAGAAAAGGCTTTTGATACAATCATAATTTTACAGTAAATCCCAGGGATCTTTTGCTAGCCTTCATATAAAACATTTTCCATCCCATTTACCAGCATTCATATATAAAACGTTTTGCATTATATTCTCAAATAAAATATATTCAGAGTAAATAAATAATAATGTAGACTTATAAATAAATAGAGTTGCCTTTATAAGTCGAGCTTATTCTAGTAGAATCTATTTGAATAGGCCGTACCCGACTGTTAGAAGCCGTAAGGGAGCGTTCATGTAAAACTTTTTTTTTACAAAGATATTGTCTATGTACCTATTCAAGTGTAAGATTGCTATGAATAGAATCATTAGGTAACGATTCCAATGGAATGGACTATAAATAGAACTAACTTGGTCATAAATTCTAAAGTTCGAATCTCTAAAATATACAGTCTACTTGATTAAAGATGATTAAAATAACCATTTAGTTGGGGGGGGGTGGACACTTGACTCTAACAAAAAGCTAAATATCACGCAAACGGATCCCTGAAATTGGAAAATGGTTTTCAAAGTACCACAATATTTTTGAACGGCCTATCCAACGATACCGCACACCATGGGATAGACGAGATAAAAACATTTTTTTTTCAAGGTTTTATTTTACTACTTTGTTCACAAATTATAGCTTTCTAGTACTAAGAGCCTCTGAGCTATACTGGGGACAGACGGACAGACAGACAGATGGTCATGGCGAAACTATAAGGGTTCCTTGTTAACTACGGATCGGACTGGACGATTTAAAACATGCCGTGATCTAATAATAATAATAAAGAGATGTTCGGCTATGTGAGTTAAGCGAAATTCATTATTACGTCCAGTGACATCATGGCTGACCAAGGCTTTTTTTTGGGAGGGAAATAATCAAACAACTTCGCCCGCTCTGGGCGGAGCGGGAGGGCGTGTCAGATTTTTACTGACTAAAACCCACCCGTGTTCCTTCAGTTACCTGTGTGCCAGGGCCACCCCAGGGACCCAGGCTAAGATGGCGTGACGAGCTTGACACCAACAGGCAAGATTGGTCCCCACAAGCTCATGACAAAGATCAGTGGAAAGGAGAAAGGCAAGCCTAGGCTGCAGTAGGACAACACAGGCTGAAAACAAAATAATTCATTCTGAAACTTTTTAAACTTCCTCGTTATTTTTTAACTGACTTCTAAAAAAGGAAATACTACTCAATTCGACTGTATATATGCTTTTTTTATGTTTGTTCGCCTAACTTCGTCGTTTATGAACCGATTTAAATGATTCTTTTTTTGTTGAAAAGGGTATACTCCTGAGGTGGTCTCATTACCACCAAATCAGAATCTGATGAGGGAATCCCATGGAAATCGAGGGGAACCCTCAAATTTTATAGGCAAGCCTTTAGCGATTTTGGTATTTTTTATAGTAACTCGTGCATTTGCTCTCTGAAAGCACCATTTGGTGAAGTGGAACTAATGATGGAGACCACAGAATAATGAGTACCTATTTAACGGGTTGCGATTAATCAATTTATGCTCGTCACTATGCATATGGTGAGTGGCAGTTCTCCTGGTTCTTACCAGAGAAGTAAGTTCTCAGGAGAACTCCTCAACAATCAACGATCAACGTCCCAGCATCAGGAAAAGCAATATTTTGTAAAAGGTGATGAGTAGTTAACATTAGGCTATTGTAACTTAGATAAATTAAAACCTGATCCACTAAAAAGTGAAAAATAAAACCTTTTTACAAAAAAAAATAACCGACTCCCAAAAATAACACTACAAAGTGAAAAATAACTTTAATTTCGAAAGTCGGTGGCAATAAACTAAAATACAGATCCAAAGACACCGACTTCCGAAATTAAAGTTATTTTTCACTTTGGAGTGTTACTTTTGGGAGTCGGTTATTTTTTTTTTGTAAAAAGTTTTTTATAAATCAAAAACATACGTATCTTCATGAATTATTTTTGTTTATTAAGTACTCTCTTCTCTGTGAAGTACCCTTAGTGGAACAACAGAAATGTCCTCAAAATGCCATTCCGGGTGGGTAACCGGGTTCTATTGGGACGGGTCACTTTATATTAACGCGATTTAAATGGGACTCGCAGATTCCAGTGAAAAGTTAGCTTTTTGCGGTCTCTCGGACCCCTATAAAGAGTTAAGACCGAATTTGTCGTTTGATATTTATGTACAATTTAAAAGGTTGTTTCGAAAAAGGTGTTTTAATTATTCTGAAATGTTAATGGGGTATTTGAGGCTTTTCATTTGTGATTTCGCGTTTAAAACGTAAGGAATAAAGTGTTATTTTTCTTTTGACCTATTGTGGTACAGTAATTTCATTCCAGGTAGATGGATAGAATATATATAGAATACTCTTTAATAAGTACACCATAAAAGTTACAGATATAAATGTAGAAATTTTACATAGGGTGACAAAATAAGCGGTTATTAAGAGAAAAATATGTGCCATATGCGGCACATATCTTATCTCAAAACAGATATTACACAAAAATGCTTGGAGTTAACTGGGAGCGACTAGGTGGTTCTACGGTACTACTTATAGTACCGTGTGTAATATCTGCTTTACTCATAAAAATTGTCCTTAGTGTTGTTTTGTACCTGTGTATATCTTCAAGAAGCGCCGAGGTAGGCAGTAATACGAGTTATTCACAGATAATCGCGTTTATTATTTGCTTTACCCCGTAACACTACAGATACATCTTCTTCACATATTAATTATATAATAAACGTATACAAAATATTGTAAAACATTTCAAAGAGTAACTGCAGAGTTTGTTGCTCATTCATCTCCATACGAAACTACTTTTTGGAGAGGGCAACTAGATTTCTAGATTTCTAACTAGATCTTTTCTTGTACATTTTGACGTTTAAAAGTGACTTTTACGAGTATGTGCCTATTTGAAATAATATGATTTGACTTTGAACTAGGTATACGAGAAAGCTCAAGTGATGGTGAGCATATTGTTACCAGACTATTTTCCGGCATCATACGATAAGGACCTGCCTGCGTAATAATAATAAGGTTGTCATTTACTTATTATTATTAGCCTATAATATTCCCACTGCTGGGACACAGGCCTCCTCGCGGTGAGAGGAAGTGGGCCTTAATCCACCACGCGGGCCCAGTGCCGATTGGTAGATGTCACATGTCTTCAATTTTTTATTCTAGGACATGCAGGTTTCCTCAAGATGTTTTCCTTCACTGTTTATAGAGCAGTGGTGATGATTTACACAAAGTAAAGCGCGTGTCTTGGTTCGAACCTACGATCTACAACTTGTAAGTCACGGCCGTTACCCCTGGCCACCACTGCTCTTGTTACTTGTTATCTTTTAATCATCCAACAAAAAAATCGAAAAAAATATGAAGTCACTAACAACTCCTTTAAGTTAGCCAGTATACTCCTATTTACCACTTGAACCATACAACGCAGTCATAATTTATCCTTAACATCTTAGGTGGCATTACATACCGTTCTAAGCTAATATACGTTCTTCTATGACCACGGGTTTCCGTCAATCCGACGATAAACTTAATCCATACCTACACAAAATCTATGCTTACTATAATATTGCATAGTGCGGTCAGGAAAGTAAATCGTTAAGGACGCCCTATGTCAATGTTATAGCCATTTCTTAAAACTGCCAAAGAATGATAGTTGTGATTTGAATTTGCGAAGAATTTAAGTTGGATGTCAGTTTGCTTAGCAATTAATTTAATGACTACATGAAATAGTTCGTGTTATAGAGCTTCTGCAAGATTTTTAATGGGGCATAATCGTGGAGTCGGGTCCTCTAGCGATAGTCAAAGAGATGCATAGCGTTCGCCATGTCAAAAATAACACCTTATAACACCTTACAGCCAAGCGGCGGACAACGATGACTGGCGCCGCGGGCGGCTGAGATACAGGGTGTTTAATATTTGTAGAAGCTAAAATATTATATTATGTTTATTATTTAGATGAGTTGTACCCACTTATGGCAATAAAAAAATATTCATTTTTTTATTGTTAATTACATACAAAGTTTTGCTGTTTATCAAGTCATCAACTCAGCCTATCGCAGTCCACTGCTAGACATAGGCCACCCCCAGGCTACGCCACAACACTCTGTCCTCCTCTTTCCGCAACCAGTCTATCAAGTAGCAAAACAAAGCAATCAAACAACAATTAACAATCAATAATTTGAAACTATAAATAAAGTCCAATAAATAAATCCCGGGATTTAAACGTCATAAAATTATTCCGGGATGTTATAGGAGGTATTATTCACTCTCCCGCCTCGTCGGCCACTTGTGCGGAGAGGGGCCTGACCTGACCGAGAGCCAGTACGGCTTTCGACACGCCGGGCGCTCCACCATCCACGCGATATCGTGGGTGAGAGTCCTTGCGGAAGAAGCGGTATCCCAGGGCGGGGTGATGTTGCCGGTGTCCTTGGACATCTCCAACAAAATCAAAATCAAAAATATTTTTATTTCACATAAGCCTACATGGGCACTTATGAAACGTCAGAAGCTAGGTGCACGGTTCCAATTGGTCGTTTCCTATGGAGAAGAGCCGGCAAGAAACTCCACGGTCACTCTTTAAAAAAAATTAAATTGGCTTTTACAATGTTTTCAAATTACAGTGTTAATAGGTATGAGAGGACAGCGTAGGCCCATCAAAACTACCAGGTACTTAACAAAATAGAAAATGGTCTACAGATCTACAGTCTAATAAGCCTACAACGTCCTTACATTGACAAAAAAAAACAATATAAAATATGATTAAATAAAAGTTAGAACCTTGTTGAAATTTAAATTGTAGGTATAATAATTTCAAATAAGAAAAACATTATGTCAGTGAAGTTTGTAAAAAAAAAATTAAATTAAATTAAAAAATAACCTCGTAATTTGGGAGCTGTTAATAGACATTTACATAGTTTTGCCGTTAATGAGGTACCAGGGAGGCCACATGTACAGAAGGAATTAATGTCAAACTTCCTTGTTAAGCCTATTGTCCTGATGACGGGAGGGGAGTACTCTTACCCGTGGTCAGGTTCTGTCTTCGTTTGTCCCAAACCCACCCTAACTCACTCATTCATCACACACCCACACCATACACGTGCATGATACATTACACATGCTTTAATATTTAATACCATGGTTTATCAGATAAGTTTACATGAATTTTATTTATTGTTGGAGAATAATATTCGGTTAATGTCGCCTCACAAATCTTACTAACCGATGTTACGTATGTGCCTACCTACTATGTATAAAGTTGTAAGACGAAGGAGACTAGTCTCCACGACACAGGGAATCCTAGTGTGGAGGCTAGCGCTGTTTTGAATTTGTACTGCTCTCTTGAACAATAAAGTTTATTTTTATTTTTTTGTCTTCAACGTAGTCCTTAGTCTTATAATATGCTTTTTTGATAAGGGGCACATTTAATGTGCGTTTTGAATTTTCCATCACTAAGTTCTGTAACCGATTGTGGCAACTTGTTATAAAAGCGGAAACTGTTTACAAGAAATGACTTGCTTGTTTTAGTTAATCTAAATTTGGGTAACACAATTTCATGTTTACTACGTGTACTTATATTATGGAAATCACTTTTTATTTTGTAAAGTCCTAAGTTTTTGCGAACATATAAGATACTTTCTAAGATATAAAGAGAAGGCAGAGTTAGTACATCAATTTCTTTGAATTTGTTTCTAAGGGACTCACGAGGACCCATTCCATAAATCGCGCGGATTGCCGATCCCCACAGCAGAACGCCATAAGACATAATACTGTGGAAGTAAGCAAAGTACACTAACCTAGCTGTGGCTATATCTGTCAACTGCCTTATTTTTCTTACTGCATATGCAGCTGAACTTAATCTACCTGAAAAAGCTCTAATGTGGGCACCCCACTGCAATTTAGAATCTAGAGTAATTCCTAGAAATACAGTTTCCGTGATAGCATCTAGCTTCTTACCATCAAGTTTTAAATTAAGACTTACTTGGGGTACATTTGGTAATGAGAATTTAAGACATTTTGTTTTGTTCGCATTAAGTAAAAGATTATTAGCTGCGAACCATTTCGAAAGAACAGCCAGACTATCGTTGACGTGTAAGACATCGGTATCTTTTCTATCTATTTTAAAAATAAGAGAAGTGTCATCAGCGAATAGAATTATATCCGATAAGTTAGCCATCATGTAAGGAAGATCATTTATATAAACTAGTAATAAGACAGGGCCAAGAATTGAACCTTGAGGCACGCCCATCCTTACTAGAGATCCCGATGACGACACCCCGTTAACGTTTACTTTTTGCTGCATGTTTGATAGATAAGAAAGAACAAGATCAGCAGCTTGTCCATGAATTCCGTAGTGGTGTAATTTACAGATCAGTGTATTGTGGTCGCAACGCCTTCAACACCCTGCCCTGGAGCTGTATTCGGGAGGCACTGCGGTACCATCGGATGCCTTTCTACCTCCGCCGCATCGTCGAGGCTTATTTGGCAGAGAGGTGTGTCACCAACAAGGGACGTGATGGCGGAAACCAGCGCCACATGTCGTGCGGTGTTTCACTGGGCTCGGTCATGGGTCCGCTCCTGTGGAACATTGGGTACGACTAGGTGCTGCAAGGCGAGCTCCAGCATGCACACCGGGCGTCGGCAGAGGGCAGACAATGCCCTCTTCCAGTCCCCCTAAATGGGTCCAGGGACGGCGGACAGGACGGAGACATCCGCCGCTCCCTATCACACTGGAACCGAGCTGGCGGCGCGTAGTGTTCCACGCGCGCCCCTTTCAGACGTCACGGGGGGGGGGGGTGTCAAACACCTCACCCCCCCCCAGACCTGAGGTGGCTCGCAGAGGCGGGTCGGTCGGTCACTAGCCGGGGATTGCGGAAATAATAACAGATCCCAAAATCCCCGGTGCAAGTGTAGGAAGGGAATACTGGGGTGGCTTTTAGTCAGTAAGAGTCTGACAGACCCCTCCGTAAATAAGCTTTACCTATTCCGATCTCTGGTCATGACGCATGGACTTTACAGCTCAACCATTTTGAAGGGAGCTAAACGATCCAATACACGCCACTATCAGCGAGACATTAGGGTGAGCATGACATATTATGTACTCTCAGCCGCCAGGGAAAATTCAAGTCAATGAAAGACGTACCCAGTAAATGGTAGCTTTATAGTAGGTACATAGAACTCACACATCATCATTCTCCTGCCTTTATCCCAATTTATTTGTGGTCGGCGCAACATGTCCCTTTCTTCCTCACTTCTCTGTTAGTCGTCATCTCGGTAGTCACTCCCTTTCTAGCCATAAATCATCTTTCACACAGTCCATCCATCGTTTCTTCGGTCTCCCCCTACTCTTATAGCCATCGAAATTCATACTCAAAACTTTCCTCACGACATTTTCCTTATTCCTCCGCATCACATGCCCATACCATGACAACTGATTTCCGCACAACTTTTCAGTCACCAGTGCCAATTTCAGACGTCCTCATATGTACTCTTTTCTGATTCTATCCATTCGTGTCACACATAGAACTCACACATGCTATGCAATTATAAGCACTGACGACTCACTTCACGCAAGTTTTCACGATGATTTTTTACAGAACGACCGGCTGTTCTTATAAAACTAAAACTACGTTTTGACACACGTAACACCCTGTACACAGAATGTAAGCTTATAATGTAAAGGAGCAAGCGATCGAGCGATAAAACGAGATATAAGCGATTTTATTCAGTGCTCAGCATTTGATTTATATCTATATTGTGAGATCGAGCCATTGACTATAATATAAAATACTAACTGGTATTTGGAACCTGTTACTCGTAGCTTTGAGTTTGTGAGGTAGGTACACACTATGGGCTGTCTGGTGTTAAACGTGTACGTGTCGGTATATCTGTCCTCCTGATCCTGATGTCAGTCTATCTTGTATAAAATTGCAAATGCCAAACTGCATCCAGTGATGGATTAATTTTTATTAATTAGTTAATATCATTCTAATTTTATACATTTTATTTGCATTTTTACGCCATACGGTGTGTCATCCATCACGCATCTCTTTCTTTTGTATGCAATCTGACAATGACAGCGGTTTACCTGTTGTCGGCGTCTAACCGTCTTTTAATGATTTTATACTGAAGATCACGTCTAAACGAGTAGTGTTAATGATTTGAAAAATTAAAAAAAGTTAAATTAGAGCATTTTCTCAATAATTTAATATGTGAATATTTTTGATTATATTTATATTACATAGTGAAATTAATTTGTAAAGTTACGTCTAATACAGATAAAAAACTGAGAATGGCACAAAATCTACCAAACATATTTTTCTGAAACCTTCACCAATTTAAAGATAATTTAACTATTGATCTTTTAATATACGCGTTTTATTAAAATACCTTTTGTTTTATAGTATAAATAGTAGTAATATTAGTAGTAATAGTAGTGTTAATGCGTCAAATTGGGGACAGCGCTCCTTGATGGGCGAGTCCTATTACTGGCTCAACGTACGACGCGTTGCGCGAGCTCAGTACAGAACACGCACGCTAACTACTCAAGGTCACTGGCATATATCTCCGTCTTGAAGCGATTGACTGCTGCGCTGATTGTCGCGGGATCGATTCCCGCACGGAACAAATATTTGTATGACCTACAAGTACCTAGTTGTTCCGGGTCTGGCTGTTTGTGTATGTGAGTTAAAATGTTTGTAGACGCACCCACAATACAGGAAAAATTCCTAGTGTGCGGCAAGGTTTAAAAAAAAACCTATTAATCTAAATATACATAACTAAAAGGCCCCATAAAAATCAATCTGCCCGCCTTTTCTCAACTTTGTTGGGGTCAGCTTCCAGTCTAACCAGATGTAGCTGAAAACCAGTATTTTACATGGAGCGACTGCCTATCTGACCTCCACAACCCAGTAACTGGGTAATACGATACCCCTTGGTAAGACTGGTTGGCAGACTTTCGGGCTTCTGACGACCCGTAACGAATGTCAAAGATCCACGAAGAACAGCCCGGATCAATGACTTAACGTGCTTTCTGAGGCACGGAGGAGTCTTGTACAGATGGTCACCCATCAAAATCAAATCAAATCAAAAATATTTTTATTTCACATAAGCCTACATGGGCACTTATGAAACGTCAGAAGCTAGGTGCACGGTTCTAATTAGTCGTTTCCTATGGAGAAGAGCCGGCAAGAAACTCCACGGTTACTCTTTTTTTAAAAATTGGCTTTGACAATGTTTTCAAATTACAATGTTAATAGGTATGAGGGGACAGCGTAGACCCGTCAAAAGTACCAGGTACTTAACATAATAGAAAATCGTCTACAGATCTACAGTCTATTAAGCTATTATTCTTCACATTAACAAAAAAAAACAATATAAAATATGATTAAAATAATAAAAGTTAGAACCTTGTTGAAATTAAAATTGTAGGTATATTAATGTCAAATAAGAAAAACATTATGTCAGTGAAGTTTGTAAAAAACGTCCATCATCCATCAAGTCAAAGATCAACTCAACTCAACTCAAAGCATTTATTTTAATTAAACCATTGACAGGCACTTTTGAATTGTCAAGAAGTCGGTCAGTTACAAATATGAAGCTAGTTGCCCACTCCAAATAGTAGGTTCCTATGGAGAAGAACGGGCAAGAAATTCCACGGACACTCTTTTAAATTAAAATATTGATACAAAATATTGGTTACATCATTCATATTGAAGTTAAACATGTGAGAACGATGCAATACGTCAGAAGCGTCCGTGATAAAAAGATAACAATTCAAAACTAAAATAATTAAAAATAAGCCGTGGCAGCTAAGAGATGACCAGTCCCAACTGACAGCGCCCGTTCACGAACATGACGCATGGATCAGCACCATTCAACTCAACCATTTTGAAGGGAGCTAAATGATCCAACACACACACCACCATTAGCGAGACATCTGAGTGAGCATGGCATACTCTCAGCCGCCAGGGCACATTTAAGTCAATGAAAGACATAATTACCCGGTAAATGGTAGCTCTATTGTACATAGTAATCTTAACTATTACATTTGTACGCCTTAATAATTGGCAAACATGTCTGAACTTATTTTTTTCTTTGTAATCCTGCATGCATATCTCTACTATTGTATGTGTACACAAATTTATATGCAAATAAATATATTATATTATCATATCTTATCTTATCCTAAAAAATAACTATATCAGTGTGAGTTAAGGTAATCACAGAATTTAAAATAAATGTCATAAAAATAATAAATTACACAATTAAAATAGCAACCTGTTTGATTTTGTCTAGACTCTAGGGTTCTGTAGTTAGGATGAATTCATCCCAAAAACAAACTTAACATTGTAGTTGAAAAACATGCTCTCCCATACATCTATATACGTTACGGTCAATTCTTCAACTGCAAATTGTCCTATGGAGCAGGACCAGCATGTTTCCAAGCATTCTTATCTTGTATATAATCCTCTAATTTGTAATATGCTTGTTTACAAAGTGTTCTTTGAATATGAGTTTTAAATTTTCTTTCATTTAGTTGCAATATATCACAAGGTATTTTGTTGTAACATTTAAAAAAAACATTCAAAGGCAATCCCTTTCTCATTGATACACAGAAAACCTTCAATCAGAAACTCGCATGGCATCGTTTTGATTAAATTTTTCCGGATGCTATCTGAAAAGTTTTCACACACTTTGATTGGAAATCGCTGCTCGGTCCCCATGAAACTTTGTTTCATGTTACACATAGATTGACAATTGATTTGTTTCGTGACGTCAGTTTTTCCTGAAGGCTCAAGTGTGGACAGTTTGGATTGAACGGTTTTCTCTGCTGTGTATTTTTTTACATTGGGATTAGAAAGAAAAAAAAATGTATTATTTGGGACACTCACAGGACATACAAAACATTAAATAAAACCGGCCTAGTGTGTGTTGGACCACGCACAACGAAGGGTTCCGTAGTTGGCATGAATTTATCCCAAGAACAAACTTAACACATTGTAGTTGAAAACAAACACATCTGTATACGTCACGGTCAATTCTCCCACTGCAAATGTAAGTTTGTAATCGCAAAAATATAATATTTTTTATGTGATAAAACTACAGTTTAACGATTTTGGGACTTTCCTTTTACTTGTCTTCTTGCCCACGAGAACCTACCTTATAGGTTGTGATTTATTTGCCAGTATCAAAATATGTTGCATACATGCCCGTATTTTTTTATTGCGTTGGCTTTTTTAGAACTTTGATTTTTTTTATCTTCAAGGGACCGCAGACCTACTTGATATTCCTCTCTTCCTCCTTTTCTCGGTACTTCCCATGCCACTCGACGAGTGTGTGGCAGGCCTATATTGTTCTTAAATACAATTCTGTTTGACCACTATCGATCATAGCATGCCTTTACGAAAGCATCTCCATTACAGATCCCAAGTTCTCTCAAACATCTAAACTAAAACTACTGTCCAAATTAAGATATCGCTAAACCCTTAAGGAAGCCGCTGGATGTCCAATTAATTAGAAGGCAAATCGCGATAGCAACTGTTGCTATTAATCAGGAGATCGACATTGATAGCCAGCGCTTGCTAACGGCCACACAATGTGGATGTACTAGGGTAGCAGAAATTGGAGGAAATGGTACGAGTAGATGTGTTTAATGTAATCTGTACAACCTTAAATGAAACAACGCGTGCAATGACAGAAGAAGAAGAATCTATTCAATTATAGAAATAAGACAACTCAAGAGTTGTAAAGATTCTTACCACTCACACGACAAATATAAATATTTTGATAAAATTTCACGTTTGGATTTATAGAGAATTTGCGCCGATATGTGTCAGCTTTTGAGATATTAATATTACTTAAGACGCAGATATATGCCAGTGACGAGTGGTTAGCTTGCGTGTTCTGTACTGAGCTCACGCAATGCGTCGTACGTTCAGCCAGTAATAGGACTCGCCCATTAAGGAGCGCTATCCCCAATTCGACGCATTATTAATTTAATATACACAAAAAAAGGTATTTTAATAAAACGCTTATACTAAAAGATCAATAATTAAATTATCTTTAAATTGGTGAAGGTTTCAGAATAATACACTTGGTAGATATTGCGCCAATCTCAGTTTTTTATCCGCGTTAGACATAACTTTACAAATTAATTTCACTATGTAATTTAAACATAATCTAAAATATTCACATATTAAGTTATTGAAAAAATGCTCTAATTTAACATATCTTTTTTTCAAATCATTGACACTCTCGTTTAGACGTGATCTTCAGTACAAAAACATTAAAAGCCGGTTATCGTCGCCTTAAGAGTGTATCTGACCTCTATGAATGAGGGAGAAAGATACAACAAATACATAATAACGACCACACAATGTGGCTGTACTCCTACTCCTCCAATATCTGCTGTAGAACTGTTTAACGTATTCTGAACTGCTTCATGTTTTGAGTAAGTATATGAATTACAGTAGGTAATGTGTGAGTTTCTGAATCTATGACGATATAATTATAGGTGTCTATCTGACCTCTATGAATGAGGGAGAAAGATACGACAAAGTTACATATACAAATAAATAAAACAGTGTCTCTTTTTACAAACTGTTATTTTGACATTATTGTCAAAATAACAGTTTTTTACTAAATGCATATTGTCTGTCTGTCTGTGTTTGTTCCGGCTAATCTCCGAAACGGCTGGACCGATTTTGACGGGGCATTCATTGGACGATAGCTGATGTTATAAGAAGTAACTTAGGCTACATTTATTTTCGAAAAAGCCACGCGGCTGGGACCACGGGCAGCAGCTAGTAATAAATAATGATGTAAATAAATTATTAACTGCTTCGTTGGTCTAGTGATTGCAAGCCCTAATGCTGAGCATGAGGTCATCGGTTCGATTCCCAGGTCTTGTGGATGTGGGCGGAGTCGAGGACATGAACATAACTAGCGAAATGTGGATGTTCTACAGTCACACGTCTGCCTAATACCTTACGTTACAGACGTGATGTTGTGTTGTGTAAAATATGTATTAAAAACAAAATACGAATTGCACTTGAAATTAAGTAATTTCAAATCTCTTGGTTACGTTTACATCGAAATATCCATAAAGCCAGCGTGTTCGTCTCAAGTCTCATATCGCATGCATTCGTCATGTTCGGGTTATCAAGACGACTCGAACCTTTGTTGAAACCCGTTACATGTGGGCAAAGCGTAAAGGTACACACACTCAGACATTCTTATTTAAGTAACCTTTACAGGCAAAAGTGACTCAAGTGCCAAAATACGTCACAAAAAAATGTTCTAAGTCGTTGTTGCAACCGTTACATGTGGCCAAAGCGTAAAGTTACTCACACTCAGCTTGTTTAAGCAACCTTTACAGGCAGAAGTGACTAAGCGCTAAAATACGTTGCAAAAATAATGTTCTAAATTCAAATCTTTGACGATTTGCATGTACCTTAAACAGTTGCCAGGTGAAATTGATCATGTTTTGCCATCTTTATGGTCTCATCGTGCAAAGACCAGTGTTTTGATATCCCTAATGGCACCGGTAACCCGTTAAACTTCTGGTTTAAGATGTGATACGATCTCGAGTGAGTCGAGCCGGCAGACACCGCCTTAACAGCTGAATTGTTAATTAATTATACGTATAAATGTGCAACTGGTTTTACTAAAGTGCTCTGCACCGTATTTAATTTATGTTTTTGCACGAAGGTACTGCTACTGTATTTTAGGGATTGAGTTTTATTACCTGGTCAATTTTTTTTTATTTTAAAGTGATTTTGGAATTTTGATTGTGTTTGGTTTTAAAAATAAGTTGACAAATATTTTGGTTATGGTTTTAAAAAAAATACACAGTTTCAAGACTCGTGCAGACTGGCGCGACAGGCAGGGCGACAGGATCCATGAAGTTTTCACAGAACGTGTGTATATTAGTGTCACGTCGCGCCTGTCTGCGAACCTTTGGGAGCCATTATGGTTCTGATTAGGTATTTTCGTTGTTTTTTTTCTGATTAGTTATTAAGAAACATTAAAAATATATATTTAACCACACTAATATCAGTTACTACATAATATAAGGTCTAATTTTGAAATTAAAAATAGTACCATAATGACAGACTTGATCCACTAAGAAGTTTTATACCACACTTCCTTTTATTTAAGAAAATATGTAACGGGAACTAGTTGCTTATAAATTGGTAGTTCAATTCAAGAAATCAAAGAATCCAAAAAGTGACTTTTGAGACGACGAAATTTTAACGTTTAAATACAAATGCCTGGAAAAGGATACCTAGAAGGATTTGGGAGAGGCCATTGATCAGAAATAGACAAATACCGGTAAAGGTAAAAAAATCAGACCATGATAAAATAATCACCTATATAACTGTAAAAAAATTCGCTTTGCAGTTCACATAACTCAAACTGCACCGTGTCATACTTAAAGTTACGTTAAACACATACATTCGTATAACAACAAGGATACCAGCTCACATTTAATTTAATTAACCGGCACCAAGTGAATTCGCGGCAAGACACACCTATAATTACAACGTTATAAACGACAAAATACAAAAAAAGAACGCCTTACTTAAAAGAAAATTACGGCCATTAAAATCACGAAAAATATCTGGCATTCAACGGGTTCTGCCCATTGCCAGTATCACGGAGTATCATCTGATTAAATACTCAACTTTTTGCTCGGAACCGCTTCCAAATTCAAATGAAGACGTTAAAAGCGACCTCGAGTGGCGCTAATGAGAAGTTCTTTTTTTAATTTTTGCATAAACCCGTGGGAGGTACAATTTAATTCGTCGATAATGGACATTGAGCGTTCGATTTTGGTTGAACTTTTATTGCGATAAAGATTATTCGTGCAAAAGGTTCACTGCCATGGAAAATGCAAAAATTAAGTCATTTCCATATGGATACATAAATATTTATTAGATTTTCACATGAGTAAGTATCATTTTCGCTCATTTGACAATCAAAATTTCGAGCAAAAATACCGCCTGCCAGCCAATGATGTATTACCTTTAGATGCGTTACCCGCGCTCAATATTGGCAAAATAAATACCAGGCAGTTGCCTGACATGAGATTAGTCGCGCACCATCCAGTGACGCGCCTACACCTCACAACCACTCGTAATTCTCAGCAATTATTTGTGAAGAAAATGCCTTCCCGTGTCTATAAACGATGTACAAATTACACTACTACTGTGAGAGTACGGAAAAATGTCTCATTTCATGCATGCTTATTGTATTTTTTTATTTTAAGAAAACGTGGTTTTGTTTTGTACATGTACAGCCAGTCAGCCATTTTTCCTGACTGCTGCGACCGACGCGTACGCGCCAATGAACATGCAGCAGCTAGTGACGTAACTAAATAACTATGTTCATCTCTTTCTAACGACAGTTATCGGTATAGGTCCGTTTCTTCGCGCACTGTATGATTGTACGCAAGTATGTAGCTACATTTGTGGTTTACGCTGTTTTTGAGCGCACTAATGTTCGTGTATGACGCGTCTATTTATAATACGTCATTGCCGCCAGCTATATCATTATTTTATTAGGCAATCTTTTTTCTTTTGTATTCAATTTATTCGTACAATAAGTTAGCAATCAGTCTGCCTAACTATTTTCCAACTATATTGGGGTCAGCTTCCAGTCTTACCGGATGCAGATGAGTACCAGTATTTTACATGGAGCGACTGCCCATCTGACCTCCACAATGCAGTTACTTAAGGAGACGATAACGGACTTTTAATGATTTTATACTGAAGATCACGTCTAAACGAGTAGCGTTAATGATTTGAAAAAAATATATGATAAATAAAAGCATTTTCTCAATAACTTGATTTGTGAATATTTTTGATTATGTTTATATTACATAATTAAATTAATTTGTAAAGTTATGTCTAACGCGGATAAAAAACTGAGAATGGCGCAAAATCTACCAAGCGTATTTTTCTAAAACCTTCACCAATTTAAAGATAATTTAATTATTGATCTTTTAGTATACGCGTTTTATTAAAATACCTTTTGTTTTGTGTATAATAAATTAATAATGCGTCAAATTGGGGACAGCGCTCCTAGATGGGCGAGTCATATTACTGGCTGAACGTACGACGCGTTGCGTGAGCTCAGTACAGAACACGCAAGTTAACCACTCAAGCTCACTGGCATATATCTGCGTCTTAACACGATACCCCTTGGCAAGAGCGGTTGTCAGACTTTCGGGCTTCTACTCATAACAACTGTCAAAGATCTTCGAATGACAGTAGGGATCAACTGTTCAAACTGCTTTCCAAGGCACGTATAGGGGTCACGGTATGTAATGGATGGTGACCCATCCACGAACTGACCTAGGCAAACGTTGCTTAACCTTGAACATCGACTCATGCAGCTGTTTATCTAGCCACGTGCCCCTCGTACCGTAGGTTCATCATCATTCATAATTTCAACCGAAAGACTGGATGTCTATGTCTGCTGGACATAGGCCTCCCCCAAAGGGGCCGGTTTGCCATAATCGCCACGCTTGGCAAGCGGGTTGGCGATCGCAGTATGGTGTTAAAATGTATAGAGAACGCTGCTGCCCATTCTCTAGTAAGTCCTTTAGTCGCTTTTTACGACACCCACGGGAAGAAATACGGGAGTGCTACCCTTTACGTCCAGCACCACACAGACCGTAGGTTAGCCTTCTGTATTAATTGTTCTTTGTTGTTTTACAGAGTAACACAATTTAAAGAAAGTTTCTGGGTAGCTATAAGATTTTTAATTATTTAAGTTTTTAGTATGTTGTTATTTGCGTTTAGAGTGTGGGTTAAATGGATGCGTTTAATTACCGTTAAAATATAACTCATAAAATTAGAAACTTATTACCATGAGTTTCTTATTTTATGAGTTTTATTTTTGACAATGGCTATAGCATAACTGAATGAATAAGAGCAGTTCTTGGTCGAAGGTTCGATCTCACGGAGGCGCTTTTACCATTCATCATTTCAGCAGAAAGACATCCACTGCTGGACATAGGCCGCCCAAAGGGGGGGTTTGCCATAATCGCCACGCTTGGCAGCTGGATTGGCGATCGCAGTATGGTGTTAAAATGAGTAGAGAACCCTGCTGCCCATTCTCTAGTCAAAAAATAAAAATCGTTATATCCCTTAGTTGTTTTTTACGATACCCACGGGAAGAAATAGGGTGGTGGCAGGGGCTTTATTTTGTGTTAATAATTTGACCACCTCGGCAAGCCTCTCAAAACGGTGAAGGAAAACATCGTGAGGAAACCGGCATGTCCTAGAACAAAAAAATCGAAGACATGTGACATATTATATCAACCCGCATTGGGCCCGTGGTGAATTACGGCCCACTCCCTCTCACAGAGAGGATGCTTGTGTCCCAGCAGTGGGAACATTATAGGCAGATTATGTGTTATGTGTAGAATAATTAAGATTCGTTTGTTTCAGTTTAACCGTATTATTACAAAACAAGGTTTATCTTCAGACCCAGGTTTAAACCACGGAGCCATTATTGAATTTAGAACTTTATTCCGTCTATGGTAAAGTTCCTAATACAAAACTGACAACTTAGTACCGAACTAAGTTTTCATTTTTGTATAAAGAATGGTATTTCAATCGCAGTTTCGTTCTTATTACAAAAAGGAGAATGTTCAAATATTTGGTAGGTTTTAAAGTGAAAACTTCTTTAGGTGCACTCGCTCTGCAGTCTTTCTGAACAGTGAACGCAAGTCTCGGGTCGGTGACGCCGAATCGGGTATACTCGGCTCCAGTCGGTCGGTGACGACCGGTGAATTGCGTATACTCGGTCCAGTCGTAAGTTTTTATGTCAGTCGTGTGGTCATAAGCACACACCTACTTTTTGGGGTTCCGTAGACAACAGAGAACCCTCATAGTTCTGTACATGTCCGTCTGTCTGTCTGTCTGCGGCTTAGCTCAGAGACTCTTAGTACTAGAAAGCTGTATTTTGATATGGGTATACATATTAATCACGGCAACAAATTGGTAGTCTATAATATAAAAAATATAAAAATTGGGGCACATACGAGTATATGGCACTTTTGAACTTCAAAATCTACAAAGAAAATAGAATAGATTCTAGTCGCCCCTTCCAAAAGGTAGCTTCGTATGGAGAAGAATGGGCAACTCCATCGTTACTCTTTTAAAATATTTTACAATATTTTGTCTATGTACATCAATTAAAAAAATATTGCAGGTTTGTGAAAACCATTTTTCGATTCAGGCATCCGTTTTAACGGGAAACTTAACATTGTAGTTGAAAAACATGTTCTCCCATAGAATTCCAACTATAAACTTGACTCTAACAAGAATTAACACTTTAAAGCTTAATCGTAATATTAAGCTTTAAAGTGTTAATTCTTGTTAGAGTATTTATTGTTAGAGTTAAGTTTGCATTTGGAATGTATTGGGACAACATGTTTTTCAACTACAATATTAAGTTTGTTCTTGGGATAAATTCATCCCAACTACGGAACGCTTCATTGTGCGTGGTCGGACACGCATTTGGTCGGTTTTTTAGTCTAGTTACCTACGATAAATTCTTCGATCCTTTGCCTAAATAAAACAATAATTTTAATCACATAACGACACTTAAAAAAACTAAATATTTAACCACAATAAAGTAACTAATTAAGGTCACATGTGAAAGATAACAGCAATACATCTCAGCCTTAAGTAATTTAAGAGTTAATAGTTTAATTTATTCGTATGCGTTCGTTACGTTTCAGGTTTTTTAATTAAGACGTCTTGTTTCCAGTGATTAAGGACCTTATGCTTTTTATCATTTTGTTCCCAACACGTACATATAAAACAAAAACAAACCTTATTCTTGAGCAGTTAAAGTTACATTTTCAATGAGGAAGTCTCTCATTCGTGGAAGACGTGTGTGATTGCGTTCTTTTTCTTATTTTCGTAGAAAAATGTCTCGAATTACAATAAGTAATGGCGGCTAATGTTAATTTGTCGATTTTTGTGTTTAATTTTAATTAATAAAATAATTTAATTAGTACGAGTACGTTTTCAGGTAGAAATTTCCGCGAAGTTATTTTGTCAAAATGAAATATTACATATACCATACCATACCTTAAGTTTATATTTGTTGAAAGGTGCGTTTTGTTTGTGCAGAATAAACAAATTTTCTTTCTTTTTCTTTCCTTACTTTTGTGGTATTCCCAATTAGTAATATTATTCTTATGTTTTTCTTTTCTTTATTAGGTACAACTAAAGTTCTTATTAATTTATTAAAATTGTATTTTATAGAAGTATGAGGAACAGGGTGTAAAGTTCACTCATGCTCTATAGAAAATGGAGGATCCTCCGACCACACGGGTGTTGTGCCTGGTGGGCAACTGCCCGACCATTGATGACGGGACGTTGTATTTAAGCTAGTCGCGCGGTAAACTCTGCTTGCGCGATGCAGGATTTTGCGCGACGTCATTGTGATGCGTAGTTCGGATGTGGCGATGAAAATACCGCCACAATTTTACGTGTTAGATTACGTTATAACTAAGAATAGTGTCAATTTGAACTTTTACACAATTCCGTAGCACTTTATTTTAGCGTCTAATTAATAAAAAAAACTATATTCTTGTGTTACGTTCATGCATAGCACAGCATTGTTACAATTATTCATTAATTATTTATAAACTACACTAACTCAAATGGTTTAGTTCTCTTTAGCCGACGCAGTATGTCCGTGGTGTCTAGCAGCTGAAATGCCTCGACATTCTGTTGAAGATCTAAGCATCTCTGAGTTTGTCATCTATGCTTTTTACCCCTTCTAACAAAAAACTTACAAACACTGATTAGAACTCTACGCAGTTCATCCATTATTATACTCAATGTGAAATAAGATTATAAATTTAAATAAAACTTTCTACAGTCCGGTCAACCGATTTTTACTCCTATTCCGTAGGCATAAGGATGGCATTAAAACCAAAAACGTGGTTACAATGCCAACTATTTATTACAGCTGCCAATTGTCATGCTACCAACGCAATAGAAGCCAAAATCGGTTGAACGGACTTTATAAAGGGTTTATTTAAATTTCTAATCTTATTTCAAGTGGAATATAGATATTATTGAAATTTGCGTAATATATACAACTTAAATTCCCCATAAATACTCATTTCTTACTTTCTAGTTTATAAGGAAAGCAATGTAGGTAAATCTGGAGCATTTTACCCATGTTACTTACCTTGTTGACTGGCTAATCATTTAGATACGTCATAATCTGCTTCTCTAGTCTAAATAGAACTGAAACGTAGTCACACAACGTTCAATCAACCTAAATAATCTAATGGTCCATTTTAACCTACTGTCAAACCATCCCAAACCACGGCACAACATCGCATCCTACCAAAATACGTACTTACCTAACCAAATTCATTTCACCCTACTTTCCGTTCAGTTAGTTTCGAATCTAGTTCAATATAAATCTAGCCAGCATTCGATTACATCTATCTAGTGTATAGCAGAATAGATTATCTGGAGCACAAAGGGTGTTGGTAACGTCGTTGTGCCATTGATTGTAAGCCAGTGTTTTAAATAACGGGGAACCTGCGGGAAATTGAACTATTTCGTGGTTGGTGATGGATTTTATATAGAAACCTTTAACTAAATACAGGGTTATTTTAAATTGGCTAGGGAAACTACGCAAACGCGGTGGGTATTGATATCAAATCTAATCACGAGAAAATAAAAATACATTTCAGACAGACAGAGAGAGATATCAAGCGACACAGCAAGGGCTTCACCGTATCTCTAAATAGTCTCACCCCAGCAATGCTTAACATAAACAAGAAGATCCCCAGTTGACCGACCACGATGGAAGCCATAGGTAATAGGTAAAACGGGCTGGTTTCCACAACTCCACGATTCGAAAAATTGATTATTCGATCCACCCCAGCTCCTCGAGAATGGCCAGCAACGCCTTGGTGTTACTGAAAATCTCACAGAGGGTACCTGGAAGCCATACTGGTGGTCACTTAGGAGCTTATTGTCTTGCAGGTATGCTAGCAGCTTATTGTTTACCCTTTCCATCAATTTTCAAAGTATGGAGGTTCTGGCGATTATCCATAGTGGACAGGATCGGCACGGTTACCCTTTTTGGGCACTGGCTGCGAATAAGCAAGCTTCTAGGACTCCGGCACCACTCCGGTTTTTAAAGAGAGGCGATACAGGAGACAACTCTCGAGCACAGCTTTTGAGGACATTTGCGGGTATTCCGTTAGGTCCGTTGGCTTTATTCACGTCCAGACTGCAAAAGGTCTTTCGGACCTCTTTCAGGTGATTTTAGACTGCCAGCATTTCAGAGCCACGGTAATGTATATTAGATGTTATGTTAGAGGCCTTATCAAGGCGTGAATTTTCAGCAAAGATGGAGGCAAATAGGTTTGCTTTCTCTTGCGCGTTATGAGCTAGCGTTCGATCAGACTTCAGCATAGGAGGCAGATAAGGACGCCAGAAGTACGATGTTTTCCTTTACCGTTTTGAGAGCATTGGTGATGAAATAAATTACACAAAGTAAACTGCACACATAAGTTCGGTACCCCAAGTGTAAGTTTGCAAGAGAGTAAACGTAACTATTTCGTTTGCGTTAAAATTTGAGCGATAGATCATAATGCTAAGAGTATAAGAGTGAGAATAAAAATCTTAACGCAAACACGCTAGTTACGTTTACTCATTTGGAAACTTACACTCGGGGTACGGATCTCTATCACTGGCACACCCCTGTTCGTGACGAAATCTGCTGCAAAAGGTATCTAGAGGTATTCTGCCAGTCTTGGAGTTTTTGCTAGGAGCCAAAATGTAACATTTAATACTCAATACTCAATATCTTTCTCTTTATTTATGCATGCGGATATTTTTTTATGTAATTTGATCATATTTATTCTTATAATTGTTTATATAGGCATTATATTATGAATACTGTTTATTTTATTTTATTTTGTTGTTCAACTCATTAAACCTGACTTGAGTTCCGTACGTATTTTTCGGGTAACCACTGAAAATCAGCGCTGTGTTGTGGGTCCCCCATAGCACAGCATCATGCTGAGTGCAAGCCTTTTTGTCAGTCATGACGTGCAGTCGCCGACTATTTGTTATTTTTGTGCTCGTGATTATAATGTAGATAGGTTTTGTTTTTTTTTAATGTTTACTTGCTCGAGTTTATGTTTTCCTAAGCACGTGTTTCTGTGACGAATAAAATTATTTTTCTTTCTTTTTTTCTTTATCTTTCTTTTTTCTTTCTTTCTTTTCTACTTTTCTTTTGTGTTTCTTCTTTTCTTTATCTTTACCCTTTATTTTCTTTCTTTCTTTTCTACTTTTCTTTTGTGTTTCTTCTTTTCTTTATCTTTACCCTTTATTTTCTTTTTCTTTCTTGTTATTTCCTTTTTTTCTTGTTTAGTTGTCAAATAAAGCTACACAATAATGCATAGTAACTAGAAACATCCCAGTGTATGAGTTATGAGTTTATGACTAAAGACATAATAGTCGTAATTCTTGTTGCCGACTGCATTCGCATTGTGTTAAAACGCTTACACAAGTTTTAACAGGACTCATTTACATAAATGATTTAATATATTTGTAAGGGCTTGGCCATGTTTCGAGTGTGGAGTAGTAGGTATAGATTTGTATTATATATTCGGTTTTTGGAATGGTAATGTAATGGAGGTGATACTGATAAGGCAATTTATTGGTGTCGTGTTTGTTTGTTTTGTAAATTTATTGGTAATTATTTCGTGTAAATAAATGAGAAACAAAATTAGTATCCAGCTGCATGCAGTAAGACTGGAAGCTGACCCCAACGTAATTGGGGAAAGGCAGGCAGGTGATGAAATGAGAAACAAAATTAATTATCTGCGATTTAATTTCAGTAGAACTTGCTTGCTCAGCCGTTTTTACGTAAAAGCGTAACAACCAAACAAAAAAATAAATTAGTTAAGATAATAAACTAGCCTTTTTTTTTGGATGGGAAATTATCAAATAACTTCTCCCGCTCTGGGCGGAGCGGGAGGGCGTGTCAGACTTCTACTGACTAAAACCCACCCGTATTCCTTCATTTGCCTGTGTGCCAGGGCCACGATATCCCTTTCGGACAAACTCGCAACCCTGGCAAGCATTGGCCCTAACGGACCCCGTCAGTTGCTGCTGACAACTCTTTGAGGCGTGCGTGGAATACAACGCGCCGTCGACACGGGCCTGGTCCTTATCGGACGGTGAGCTACTACTAGCCTAAGCTATTAACTACTACATATAACTAGCCTAAGTTTATTATCCTTACTAATTTATTTTTTTGGTTTGTTTGTTACGTTTTTACGCAAAAACGGCCGAACGGATTTAGATGAAATTTGGAACATGAGTAGATCATGACCTGCGTTAGGATATAGGATACGATACTTATACGGGTGAAACTGCGGGCGCAGCTAGTAATATTATTAATGTGAAAAACTGAATGTTTGTTGATCAATCACGCAAAAACGGCTGAACAGATTTAAATAGAATTTGGCGCGTAGATAGTTTATAACCTGGATTAACACATAGGATACTTATCCTGGAGGTATATTCCCGTGGGATAATATCCGACCTCCACGCGGGCGAAGCGGCGGGCAAAACCTAGTGGTAATGTATTGTAATGGAGGTGGTACTGATAAGGTATTTTGTTTGTTTCATGGTGTTTGTTTTGTCAATTTATTGGTAATTATTTGTTCATTTTGTGTAAACAAATGAGGAACAAATTTAATTTGCTGCGATTTAAAATTTAAAATTAAATTAAATTCAGGAGAAGTGGCTCTATGTAATGTACAATAAGTAATAGTCATTATTACTGTATTCATCTACCTAACTTTTCGAACGTAACACACACTGTGAGACTTCTGATTTAAGATTAATTGGAAGGATTGAAAATTATGTAGGTCAACGCATACAAATACAAAATAATTTATTTTCTTGCACAAGTTATGTACTACATCTAGTGGTTGAAGTGATCTTTTAGACAAAAATTGCCTATGTTAGGACACTTCGCTCTTCTGAAACTTAAAATTACGTGTTCAAAATTGTTGGTACTCAACAATTTTGAATCTTATTATCTTAAGAAAACAATTCAAAATAATTTTACAAAAGGAAAAGATAAACATTTGCCATGAATTAACATTAATAAGAATAAAAATTGACAAAAGCAAAAAAAAATACTTTAGCAGCTAATAAAAATCTTATATTTAACTTTTATAAAGTAGAGGCATGCGTGTTTTGTGATAAATAAGATAAGTGAGTGGGGTGTATGTGTGATGTATGTGAGTGAGTGAGTGTGGAGTGTATGTGTGGTGAGTGTTCGAGTGGATGATAGAATTACGATGCGTGCTGCAAGAGGTCCTCGATTTCCTCATACGTAAGTACTTAGTTTAATCGATTTAGCTATACGTTTTTTGCATTCGTAAGCTTACTCTATTTAGGTAAGTACTCTGGTACTCTGGTGGTACTTTGGTAGTGTACTGTAGGTTTACATATGTTTCACAAATAAATTATTCTTATTCTTACTCAATTAGCTTTCTCTATGCCATCATCATCACAGCTCTGCCTAGTCTTATCCTTACTATGCTGGGGTCAGCTTCCAGTCTCACTAGATGCAGCTGAATACCAGTATTTCTCTAGTAGTAGCTTTTTCTAGACTTACCATTTCTTTAAAATTCAAAATATGTTATTTCACATAAACCTACATAGGCCCAACAGGGCACTTATCAAACGTCAGAAGCTAGGTGCACGATGCCAATTCATAGTTCTAATTCATGTTCCTAAGGAGATGAATCTGCAAAAAAATCCACAACAATTTGGCTACAATGTTTTCAAATTACACTGTTATTAGGCAAGAGAGGACATTATAGTTACCAAAATCAACAAATCAAAATATTTTATTTAACATAAGCCTACCTACATGGGCACTTACGAAACGTCAGAAGGTAGGTGCACGGTTCTAATTGGTCGTTTCCTATGGAGAAGAGCCGCCAAGGAACTTTACGGTTACTCTTTAAAAAAATAATTGGCTTTTACAATGTTTTAAAATTACAGCGTTAATAGGTGTAGATCCATCAATCAACAAGTAAAATGGACTACAAATCTACAGTTAATTAAGCTTACTACGGTCTCACGTTACGTTCACAAAATATAAAAAAAAACTATTTATAATATTATTAAAATAATAAAAGTAAAAACCCTGCCGAAATTAAAATAATGTCAGCTAAAGAAAAAATTATGTCAAGGAAGTATATAAAAAAAAAAACATCGTAATTTGGGAGTAGTTAATAGACATTTAAATGAAAAAAAAAATTAAAAAGTGTTTATTCAGATTATTAATAATTTATTTATTTTATTATTTTTTATTTTTATTATATTTGGGTGGCTTACAGCTATCGAAACAGAGGTAATAGTGAGGTAAATCACGACAAGCCATTTACAAGCCTCCACAGTTAGCAATAGAGTATTGTTGTACAAATTTTGAAAATTGAAAACCTATTCATTAAGCATAAAGGCTTCTACATACCAGCGCGACTTGTCGCGCGACGCGACACGGCACAAAGGCCCCGCGTGTCGCGGGACGAGCGGTGCCTTTGTGTCGCGTCGCGTCGCGCGACAAGTCGCCCCGGTATGTAGAAGCCTTAACACTAAGTATAACATTAAATTCAATATTAATTACCTGCATAGGCAAATATGCATGCGCAACCACTTATAATGTATAAAGACATAATATTTACTTCTACCAAACTGCACAGCAGTTTGTTGGCAAACGTAGCTCCTTTTTTTGCAACTAAAGTTTAAAATTTGGTTTTTATAATGACACTTTTTCACATAGTTATGTGTTAAACATACAAACAATTTAATTTTCCCTTTTAAGTATCCTCTGCAGCGAGGCTTTCAGAAAACATATGAAAGAGGTACTTATGTATTTTATTTTTAAAGGATGTTTTTGTGACACAGCTGTTTATATCCACTGGAAGGTTATTAAAAACAGTTGGGACTAAAAAAATTCTACACCTTCGACCATAATAATTATTACAAGTGGGCACTAAATCTTTTCATGTTATTAATCCTTTGAGATCTTGTGCGTATTATATTGTTTTTAAATTCATTGCTACCAAACTGTTCTAAAGCTACGGACAACACTACCCTCTCATGGACCGGCAGCATTTTACATTCCAAAAATAAGTCTTCGTAATCACTACTTTTACAACGGTTTTTTTGTGTTTTTATCTACTAATAGTTTCATGAATCTGATTAGTCTGTGTAGTCTTATAGTTTTGCCCATGTTTTTCCGTTAATGAGGTAGCAAAGCATTGTCTTGAGACAGCCAACTAATACAGTGTGTCCACAGCCTTACGCATAAATACATCCGGGTGGTATACACGTTAGCCACCTACAGCGTAACCAACGTTCTCTGTTATGTACTACGTTTTATGTATGAATAAGTAACATGTACTGTGCCATACAGTTAAGCTATTAGGAACATTACAATTATTAGCAGTAGCTTCTTGTATTTTGCAGGTTGTTGTTTGTTTAGTACCAGAGGGCCTGGATAAAGTAACATTCGATTAGCGATAACGCTAGTTGAAAAGCTACTAAATGTATGGAGTTGACATAAGCTATCGAAATGTCACGTGATCATAGGTCAACGAATAGAAATTAGCTAAACTATTTTTTATTTAGGGTGGGTTTGCTCTTGACCTTAGTCTAGGGCAGAGGTGAGAGAGACAAAGTCGACGATGGAGTGAGCTTACCCAGAAGAAGCCTGTTCACTCTAACTTTGAAGAGTAGAAGTAGAAGTAGAAGAGATTAGGGCTGTATGCGTTCTCGGAAACACAGACGCAGAGAGTTCCAATCTTTTGCTGTGCGCTTTATAAAAGACATTTGTAAACGCTTAGTGCGAATTGGTGGAATAGCAACCAGGAAGGGATGGTAACCTGCAGTGCGTCTAGATGTCCGATAATTTGTTATCATCATATGATTCCATGAAACGAATCGACAGCGTCGAACGATAACTTCCATATAAAAGAGATGTGTAGCTAAGTGGCACTTCTTGACAAACGTTATCGCAAGTTTTCGATTCATATAAAAAAAATCGAATCGAAAACTAGCAATAACGCTTGTCGAAAAGTGAAATAACGATAGCGATTGTTGAAATAGAATCGCTCCGAAACGAATGCCATTTATGATTTAACACCATACTGCGATCGCCAACCCGCGCGCTAAGTGTGGCGATTATGGCAAACCCTCCGAAATCAAATCCCAAAATGACAAGCACTAAGATGCCGCAGGAATCCACTGGATACGAGAAGCACAGAACCGGTCGACGTGACGGTGCTTGGGGGAGGCCTATGTCCAGCAGAGGACGTTCTTCGGCTGAAATAATGATGATGATGAAATTATTGTCTCGTGAAAAAGAAGGCTTTTAGGATCAATTTTCAAATGAGGAATTTTCATGATATTATTTTAAAGCTTTGCCCTTTATCCCATTTTTTTTCTTCAGGACCGATAATCATTTCAGCCGAAAGACGTCCACTACTTGACTTAGGCCTCACCAAAAAGGGGGGGATTTGCCATAATCGCCATGCTTGGCAAGCGGGTTGGCGATCGCAGTATGGTTTTAAAAATGCATAGAGAACGCTGCCGCCCATTTGCTAGTAAGTCCCGTAGTCGCCTTTTACGACACCTACGGGAAGAAATGGGATGGTGCTATTCTTTACGTCCGGCACCAAACGGAACTAACCGATAATATACATTATTATTTGTCCATCTTTTCTTTAAACAATAAAAGTGGTAAATACGAAGCAGGAAGAAAGGATCGTAGCAGGTGGCGTTCTGTAGTTCTGCTTTACCCTCATGGGAGCAAGCCGTGAGTTTATGTGTGTATGTAGTAAGAGTAAAGAGATAGTTAGAGAGTATGTCATGCTCACTTAAATGTCTCGCTGATGGTGGCGCGTGTGTTGGATCATTCGGTTCCCTACAAAATGGTTGAGCTGGATGGTGCTGATCCACGCTTCATGTTCGTGAACGGGCGCCGTCAGTTGTGACTTGTCATCTCCTATCTGCCAGGGCTTATTTGTAATCTTTTGTTTTTAAATATATTTTTTTTACATTGTTCTCACATATAGAAGCGACAAGAATAATGTACCCAGGATTTTGTAATATCTTGATTTAAAAGAGTGTCCTTGGAATTTCTTGCCTATTCTTCTCCATAGAGACCTACGTTTGGGAATGGGCAAATAGCTTCAACTTTCTGACTACCTGACCGGCGAATCTTTGACAATTCAAAAGTGCCTGTAATAGGTTTAATTGAAATAAATGCTTTGAGTTTGAGTAATAAATAGCTATATACAATCTTTCAAATTGCTCTAAATATCAAACCTCGAATCAATATTACCTATCATAAACTTCATCAACAGCTCCACACCGATCTTAGTGAGAGAACGCATAAAACATAATAAGAACAAGTCGTCACAACATAAAGTATTTATCAAGGACTTGCTAATTAATAATGTAAAGAACATTGTTTGGGTATAACTTTAACTTACTTTGTTAGAATTCGCGAGTTTTTGTTTCATTCGTGTTTATTTTGTTAATATGTGAGTGTTGAAAGTAACACTTCTTTCTGTGAGAGTTCATTTAATCAAACATTTTTTGTCCTGGGTGACTTTTAAGGCCCCGCAGACAGGCGCGACGCGACAGCGCGACTTGACTCTAGCTAGAAGAACAATTTCTATGAAAACCTAAGGAACCGTGCATGAAATCAACAGATTTTGATCAATTTTGTTCATTGTTTGTGAGAAAAGAAAAAATAGTTTAAACAAAACTATTTGTGATTTTTAAAGTCGAGTTCTTTGTTTTGCATGTGGCGGAAAGGATTTTTTTCAAATAAATTAAGAATTCCTGGAAAATAATAAAAAATCGCAAAAGGTTTTGCAAAAAATTACGCGAGTGTGAGGTTTGATCATCTTTTTACAAGAAACTTCTTTTGAGTTTGAACATTAAAAAATATCATAAACATAAAACCATATATCGAATATGTTTGCGCAAGCCCGCACCGACGGCTTCTATGCTATTATACGAAAAAAAACTGCGTCGCTTCTGAGGAGAGTGAGGGGCAGTCAAAACAGCATCCTGAAAACTGTAGCCGAGAGCTTCGGCTCTCCGATTATACAGCAGTTTGTGCGGAGGTTGATTGTTACTAACACTAGGCAATAAGTTATTTTTGTATGTTACTAACACCATATGGATAATTGTGTCCGAAATAAAGCGATTCTATTCTATTCTATAAACATAATTATAATAATTATGGTCTACTTGCACGTGCCGGGACCACTTTTTTCAACTTCCATAAATAATATAATTAACAGAAAAAAAATGTTGAAAAAACCTATATTTTTTTAACACCCGGGTCTACTCAGAAGCATCGGCCAATGTTCGGCCGTTTTATAACTTCCATAGTTTCCTTTTTTAACTTTGAATCCTTACCCGACTTAAAGTCACATTTTTGTCTTTGGCTTATCTCTTTGACTGTCAATTTTTTTTTTCGGCGTAATCAGTCATAGTTAACCGTAGTCAAGCAACGGCCCAACATTCGGCTGATACTTCGGATTTAGGTTTGGAGTAGACCCCTGGCCTGTCATGTATTTTTCCTATTATTTAGCAAACTTTATCAAGAAATTTAATAATCACACACGCGTCGCGCCCATCTGCGGGAGCCTCTACAGGGTTCTTTAACCCAATATGTAACGGTATAGGACACTTTTAAGTTTCTGCTAGAGAACAGACTCCTCCTGATTTCTTCAATTGTCACTAGAGACTTCTTGACGGGAAAGTGAAGCATTTTCAGCAGTTTGTTTAATTTTCCAACATTTGTGTTTAGCCGAATATTAATGTGTAATAATGGTGGATTAATAACCATTAAGTGTTTGTGAACGTGCATTAGTGTAGGCAAATGAAACAAAACAGTGCAACTTCGCTTCAAGTTCTCTCACGAAGTCCGCGTGAGGTCTTTACTGAAACTCAAGGGGAGCAGGCGGGGATATCATCATCATGCATTGAATATAATTCATTTCATCAATAATAAACAAGTTTTGTAGCTAAATAAAGACTATTGGGTAAAAGGTCCCAGCAACCAGGCCATTAAAATATATTTAAAAAAAAAATTTTTTTTTTAGCTTCTTTCTTCACATGCAGACTAAAGAAAAGATTGATTGGCCGCCGATTGCACGTAAGTTCATTAAATTTAATTCCCCATTAAAAATAATGCTGTCTTTATCTAACGGAACGCATCAGAAAGTGACAGCGTTACTTTTAATAGGGAATTAAATTTAATGAACTTACATGCAACTGGCGGAGATTGTGTGAAAGATAATAATTATTAAAGCTAGGCAGGCAGTGAACTATGATATCAGTATCACAGTTCACTAATATGATAGCTAATGGAGATGTATTTATTTAATTATGTCAGAGACGAAACTTACAACAGATACATTAAGATACCAGAAGGCATATATTAGTACCTATTTTATCATCCAGCAGATTTGTTTTATTCTGAACCTCCATATTTCTAATTAAAAAGGGTTCCAGTCATTAGCTTATCATTCCTGCTATCGAGAAAATAATTTAAATGACCTCATCGCTTACAAAGCCCGCTCCGGTACGAGATGTATATAGTATGGAAGAAAAGACGTACTGCAAATTGCAGGAGGACGATGATGGTGGTCATGGGGGGCTTATATTTGGGTTGGCAACGTTAGTTTGTCTCCTTCTTGCAGTAGTTTGTGTTCCCAGATACCTGTAACTTGGGAGTCTTTAATTTTCGAGTGAATGGACTATCTACTTCTAGGCAAGTAGACTACATCGTTTAACGCGTAATCGCTTACAATCAAAGTCAAAGTAAATTATTTATTTCAAATAGGCACTTATAAGGCACTTTTGAACGTCAATATTTACAAAAAAAATAGAATTGATTCTAGTCGCCAATCAGATGAAGATCATACTTCCTAACAAATTAAAATTACTTTGCAGTCAATAAACCCAATTTTACAACGTCAACTATAAAAATCGGCGTGTCGGACCATGCACAACGAAGGGTTCCATAGTTGGGATGAATTTATCCCAAAAACAAATTTAACAATAAAGTTGAAAAACGTGTTCCTCCATACATCGATATACGTCACGGTCAATTCTCCAACTGCAAATGTAAGTTGTTCGACTATTATTCATTAACTTGTAAAGCCTACTTAGCTGTGATAGTTTTGCTGTTAAGTTCGTTTTATATACTACTGCCATGATTTTTTTTCAGATATCCAGAGACAACCATTTAGCTGGCAGGAGGACGGACACACTTGACTTTAACAAAATTTAGCATTTTAAAGCTTAATATTACGAAAACGAATCCCTAAATCGAAAAATAGTCTACACAAACCCTTAATATTTTTAAACGGCCTATCCAACGATACTCAACATCATGGGATAGATGAGAGAAAAAAATATCATGCCCACTTAACGTGTAAGGGAGGTACCCTAAAAAAATGTTTTAACCCATGCTTTCTGGTATTAGGAGTCTCTGATCTAAGCTGGGGACAGACAGACAGTCGGACATGACGAAACTATAAGGGTTCCTTGTTTACTACGGAACCCTAAAAATCAGCAATCATCATCATCATTCATCATTTCAGCCGAAATACGTCCACTGCTGGACATAGGCCTCCCCCAAAGGGGGGGTTTGCCATAATCGCCATGCTTGGTAGGCGGGTTGGCGATCGCAGTATGGTGTTAATTCTTTATTGCATAGAGAACGCTGCTGCCCATCATCATCATCATTTCAGCCGAAACACGTCCACTGCTGGACATAGGCCTCCCCTAAAGGAGGTCAAAGTCAAAGTCAAAGTCAACGTCTAAGTCAAAAGTCAAAGTCAAATTGTTTATTTCAAATAGGCACATAAAAGGCAGTTTTGAACGTCAATATTTACAAAAAAATAGAATTGATTCTAGTCGCCCCTTCCAAAAGGTAGTTTCGTATGGAGAAGAATGGGCAAGAAACTCCACCGGTACTCTTTTAAAATCTAGTACAATATTTTTATAGGTACATTCATTATATAAATTATATGTGAAGACGATGCACCTAGAATAAAATTACTATACCACAATAGGTAATAAAAAGAGTTAAGGATGAAGCAATGACAGATAAATTAATTATGTGATTTGATTGTAAATATGTGAGCACCATGTATCTGGTGCTCAAAAAATTGTAAAACAAAAATTGTAAAAAATATATAGGTACGATTTCCTAAAAATAACAATATCAGTGTGAGTTAAGGTAATCACAGAATTTAAAATAAATGTCATAAAAATAATAAATTATACAATTAAAATAGCAACCTGTTTGACTTTGTCTAGACTCTAGATTGTCCTATGGAGCAGGACCAGCATGTTTCCAAGCATTCTTATCTTGTATATAATCCTCTAATTTGTAATATGCTTGTTTACAAAGTGTTCTTTTAATATGAGTTTTAAATTTTCTTTCATTTAGTTGCAATATATCACAAGGTATTTTGTTGTAACATTTAACACAGTACCCCATAAAAGATGTATGTACTTTAGATAACCTGAAAAATGGTTGATCTATTTTGTCTTTATTTCTAGTATTAAAATTATGTCTATCACTTATTTTATTAAAAATATGTAGATTTTTCCTGGGTGTTTGCCATAAACGCCACGCTTGGCAGACGGGTTGGCGATCGCAGTATGGTGTTAAAATGCATAGAGAACGCTGCTGCCCAGTCCCTAGTAAGTCCCTTAGTCGCCTTTTATGACACCCACGGAAAGAAATGGGATGGTGCTATTCTTTTCATCCGGCACCAAACGGACGCTGCTGCCCATTCTCTAGTAAGTCCCTTAGTCAGTAAAAATCAACAATATGCGTCGCCTATCCATTCAGCACCATATCGTGATGTAAATAAAGTGTTAAAATACCTTTATGTTAAGTATGTAAGGACAAGCATGTGTTCGGTACGCACTGGTGGGCCAGGACCGGTTCGTATTATACCCTCTCTTTGGCCACCGCGTGGGTAGGGTTAGCAGAACAGTTTGCAATAATTTGGATTGCAATTTCTTAATAAATTACTTAATGTAAAGGCTATAAGTACTTTGAATTGAACTAATAGGTAGATGCCACCCGGTTAGAGGCTGAGAGCGCCGTAGCAATAAATATAGTATCCCCTGATAATAATCATGATCTAAATGTTGATCCAGCCCGTCCCCAAACTACTTATTTTGTGATCCCCCAACGACGCCCTAAGCCGAGGTCCGTACCCCACAGGGGGTGCCCTTAGTGCGCTGTCGTTTAGTTTTAATAAATATATATAATTTACGCCCTGGCTGGAGGCTTTAAGCTTAAAAACCTTAGGGCAGCCACAGGAATATCCGGTTAAGTAGCAACGGCCTCTCTAGGTCTACTACGAGATGCCATACACAAAAAAAATTTAAAAAAATAATAGGTAGATAGCTGATTGGTAGGTTCCGTGTGGTGCAGCAGCACTATACTATTTCTTCCCATGGGTGTCGTACAAGGCGACTAAGGGACTTACTAGAAAATGGGCAGCAGCGTTCTCTATGCATTTTAACACCATACTGCGATCGCCAACCCGCCTGCCAAGCGTGGCGATTATGGCACCTCCCTTTGGGGTCTATATATTGAGGCCTATGTCCAACAGTGGACGTCTTTCGGTTGACATGATGACCCCCCCCTCCCCTTTGGGGGAGGCCTATGTCCAGCAGTGGACGTCTTTCGGCTGAAATGATGATGATGAATAGGTAGACGAGCGTTGAGTAGTGCAAGAGCAATAAAAAAGGTAGTTAGTATTTAGGTAACCTTTTATCTCTATTAAGTAATGATACAATCGAATCACGAACCTTACGAACTACCTATTTGTGAATTTAATGTTATCATCAAAATTAGGCTTCAAATGAAATGATAAATGTATACTTGTCTCAAAACAGTTACATAGATTAATTATAAATGAGACATCCGCACTATATCTCGCTCTTTCCCTTAATTATTAACAATATTGAGACGATTGTTTACAAAAGGTGACAAAAAAAAATAAAAATAAAATTTGGGAAGCAAAAAGATAACAGTACCTAAATTACTTTAAAAATAATTTGCAGCTCTTTGTGTATCCGTTGTACCTAGTTGTATTCCAACGTGAAGCTGTATGTACGTCTTATTTTTAAACAGGGTTTGTTTGTGTGAATGGGTATGTCTTCTTTGAAGTGCCGATGAGTTCTGTGTGTAGACACGTAGGTAACTTATGTATTCCTATATTTGTTACCTATTATAACAATAAAACTTAACTGCCTCGTTGGTCTAGTGGTCGAAAGCGCTACTGCTGAGCCTGAGGGGCTGGATTTGATTCCCGGGTCGGGCATAGTGTTATTGGTTTTTTCTATCTGGACCAGTAGCAGCCTGGAGTCTGGAATTGCGTCCGGTTGATGGCAATAGGCTCACCCCTTCAGTTCAGTTCGTCCGCGTAAAATTTCTTAACATAGAATATATCCTATAACACTCGGCAATACTGTAGCTTCCCATTAGTGAAAGAACTTTCAAAATCGGATCTGTATTTCCAAAGAAAACCTCACAAACTCACAAACTTTACCTCTATATATTTATAATATTAGTATAAATAAATAAATGATGAAATTTGGGTGTGCTACTAAAGGTACACCTCTGCCTAACCCTTTGGGGAACCAAGTCGTGAATTTTTTTTTTTAACGTTGCCCCACACTAGGAATTTCTCCTGTATTGTGGGTGTGTTTACAAACATTTAAACTCACGTACACAAACAGCCAGACCCGGAACAACTACTTTTAGGTCATACAAATATTTGAACCGTGCGGGAATCGAACCCGCGACGCGCAGCGCAGCAGTCAATCGCTTAACCACTGCGCCAACCGTGCCGTCATGTTATGTTATAACAATAAAACCCGTTTAATTAATAAGGTACTAAAAAAGAAATGAAATCTTAACTTCGACAATAGGAGGGAGTCTCACAGGAAAGAATTATGTGCTGAAGAAAGATTTGTTCTAAACGAAAATTAATTGATATTCGCATTAAATATAAAAAATACACTACCACTAAAAAAAACAAAAAAGTCCATACCGTGTCGTCTTTGCATGCATAACAACATTCTTCAGAACATGCGAACCGTACCAAAACGCAGGTCGCAGCCGTATCCGCTAAAATAAAAGCTGAGCAAGGTCTGTGACCTTTAACTGGATTCAATGGGCACGCATAATCATCTCCTCATCAATATCTTAATTATGAACTTATGTGGGAAGAGATTGGTGCATTCCACTTTTGCAACGAACCTGATAAACTCTGATTCATGGAGTTGAGGTGTTTTAGGCTTTGAGCATTTTATTGCTCGAGAATTTGGCTTGTCTTGGATTAAATTTTTAAGATTCTCTCACTTTGCTAAAAGTAAACAATATTATAGACGTATAACAATAATATTAGAGCGTTGGAAGGCCTCCTACAAGGTGGACCGATGACCTTGTGAAGGCCGCTGGTATTCGCTGGATTCGGGAAGCACAGAACCGGTCGAAGTGGCGGTGCTTGGGGGAGCCCTATGTCCAGCAGTGGACGTCTTTCGGCTGAAATGATTATAAAACAATATTCTGCAAATACAACATTTACTAAAACAGTTTTTTGATGAATTATTAACTTCTGCCTGCATCTTCGCCCGCGTGGTGATCGGAAATTATCTCATGGGAACGTAGGTACAAGCGGGATAAAAAGTTTCTTATGTCGTGACCCAGGTATACCGTGACAAATTTTATCCAAATCTGTTCCACAGTTCAAGCGCGAAAATGTAACAGACGGACAAAGTTACTTTCGCGTTAAATAAAGTATGGATTTTATTCATTTAATGATTTATATTTATTTATTTATATACTTATTGGATCTCCAACAGAGGCTACATAATTACATGCAAGTTTAAATAGAACAGGGACAAATTAATGGGCGCTTCCAATTATAGGAGACCACATCATTTACTTATAATCTAGGTACAAGTTTGACAAGGTAAAAATATTAAAATAAATCAAAATACATAACACGAAAATTATACAAAGGAAACAATGTGAATTGTATAACAAATGAACAATAATAATACAAACGAATAAAAAGAAAAGATTAACCATAAAATACAACAGAAAAAAATAACAAAATAATTTATTTGACTTGAATATTTAATTTTTTAATGTCTTTTTTTAACTTTGATAATTTGCATGTAATATCCAATTCATTATGCTTAGATACTTCGTTATACTAACATCGTATGCGAATAATTGATTAGTCTTAAACATGTCTAGAAGCATTACATGGGGCCAGCAGCCTTAATAAGATATTTTTGTCTGATTTTCCGAATTAAAGTTTAATAGATAACGTACTTCCTTGACATAATATTTTCAATATTTGACATTAAATACCTTCAATTTTAATTTCAACCATTATTAGTGGCTTTTGTGGATAGAATATTAAATTAGATTTGTAACAGTTGTAATGGCAATCATGTCATTTGGTTTATATAGATTTTTATTTTTATATAATGTATTTTATTTTAATTCTTTTATATTCTGTGAATGGAAGAACGTTATAGGCTTAATAAACTGTAGATTTGTAGAGCATTTTCTATTTATTAAGTACCTGGTACTTATTGACAGGTCTACACTGTCCTCCCATACCTATTAACACTGTCATTTGAAAACATTGTAAAAGCCAATTATTTATAAAAGAGTAACCGTGGAATTTCTTGCCGGCTCTTCTCCATAGGAAACGATCAATTGGAACCGTGCACCTAGCTTCTGACGTTTCATAAATACCCATGTAGGTTTATGTGAAATAAAATATTTGATTTTGATGAGTAGGTTGGATATAAATAAAACTATACACTTCGAAAAATAGCGCAATTCTGTCACTAAAATTCAGAAAAAAGTGAGTTGTCAATATTTAATTCCCATGACCAACATAGGCATTGGACAAATTGATTGATTTAATCTAAAATATTCATAAATTTATTTGACAACCTACACAGACTAAGTGCCTCACTGTTGTCATAAAAATCATGTTTTATACAAACATGGCTTCTTACATACCGCGAAAAGCAAATTTACTTAACAAAATGGTTCTGTTGATCCTACGAGGGATAAAAGGCGTGAATTTACTCTGAGTTTTGTCAATATTTTGGTGTACATCACGTTACCAATGGGTTTTTATTCAATTTGAGTGATTTAAGCAATACACGATCACAACAATCACCAGCTTTACACGACTATACATAATCAGCCTATAATGTTCCCACTGCTGGGACACAAGCCTCCTCTCTGTGAGAGGGAGGGGGCCGTAATAATCCACCACGCGGGCCCAGTGCGGGTTGGTAGATGTCACTTATTATTATGTCTTCGACTTTTTGGTTCTGGGCAGGGACCGTACAACCCCGGTTAAGAGTTAAGCCTTTCGAAGGGGAAACCCATTCAATGGGTTACCTTTATCATGATGTAACCCATTAAAAGGGTTTTATACTAGAAACCCATTGAAAGGGTTACATGATAACCCATTGAATGCGTTTTATACTAGAAAACCATTGAAAGGGTTACATGATAACCCATTCAATGGGTTCTATACCTACTTGAAACCCAGTAACATGAAAAAATCATAATATTATCTTCTTTCGATATCCGCCACCAATACCAATTCAATCTCTATTCTACCCAGGGACCATTTTTGTTAACATTTTAGAAAAACCCTATCGAAAACCCTTCTACTACAACTACGCGGTCTCCACTCCAGAACTCATCTGCTCCACCGGCCATCGGTCCTTCGACAAACATGGCCAGCCCACTGCCACTTCAACTTGCTTACTCTGCAGGCTATGTCGGTAACTCCAGTTCTCTTCCGGATAACTTCATTTCTGATCTTATCTTTCAGAGAAACTCCGAGCATAGCCCGCTCCATAGCATTATGATCCTTGTGATGGTCGAAATATTTTTTTTTTTATTTTATTTATAAGGGCGGAACCCTTAAGAAAAAGAAAATAACGCTTATTTGCGGTAAACATGACGCAAGGAAGAACACAAATACAAAACCGGCCAAGTGCGTGTTGGATCACGCACCATAAAAGGTTCCATAGTTGGGATGAATTTATCCCAAAAACATATTTTTTTTATGTGATGAAACTATCAATTTATAGTTTTCGGTTTTTTCCATTACTTGTGCTGTGAGACCTTGCTTCTTGCGAAATTTCATGATTCGAGGTCAACGGAAAGCACCCTATAGGTTTTGATTTATTTGCGAGTATCAACATAATGCCGCATATATCATCGTATTTTTTTATTGCGTTAACGTAGAAGCTAGATTTTCTTAGAGCTCCAAGGGACTGTAGACCTACTTATTTGATATCAATTTCAACTTGATAGCTCCACGCGTTCTTGAGAAAAAGGGTCTTGACAGACTGACAGATGGACAGATGTACGGACAATGAAGTGATCCTATAAGGGTTCTGTTTTTCCTTTTCAGGTACGGATCCCTAAAAAGAACAAGTTTGGGGAAAATATGCGTTACATCCATGCAAAACAGTCACTGCTCAGCATTATGCTGCGATTCTATGCGAGACAGAGCCCCAGCGCTGGTTTTCAGCGACAGCCGGCGTTGACATGATGTCGTCGACCAGCGCAGCATACAGTGAGATTATAAATAAGAAAAAAAAATACAAACTACTTAATTTTTACATGTTTAAAAAAACCCGTAAGTATCGAGAACTCCTGACTCAGTCTGCAAGTAGTAATGCATGATGATGTAAAGATTCTGCAAGTCAGTTCTAACGCACAAATTGCTAGCAGTATCTAAGGAGTTTCACTAGCATTGTGCAATTGTTTGCTCGTATGTGAACCAACCTCCAACTATAATTGATAAAATTATATTTGCCAAACTCAAACAAAATTCACAGTCCAGCCTTGACTTCGGCAAATTGTAAACTGGCATGAGGAATGCATTTTTACGACCCCACAAGTTTTAAATTATGATAATCTCAATCTACCCACTTCGAAAGTCCTTGAAGATACAAAATACAAACCATCCATGATCATCTCTGACGTCACCCCACGCACAGACAAACAAACAAAGGGACAAAACTCGATATTTTAACGAGGGGCTCGTTTTAAATTTATAATGCCACCTTCTGTATTCAACACTCACTGACTACCAATTTTGCAACGCGAATGTATAAGAGAAGCCGATGCTGCTGGAAAAGATGGAAATAAGGGCGTATTATGATTGCCTAGGATTTTTCTTTGCGGATTGTCAGAAGTTGGGATGAATTATGTTAATAGTTTAAAGATTTAAACTAGTAAGTCGAGCTGTTGAGTTTATTTAGCTGAAGAAATAAACCTGAGGGCCTTTACCAACTTGAATAAAGAAATGGAGAGTAATGTTAGTAATAATATTAGGCGACCACCATCTACTTGTCTGTGTGGTGCCGGACGTAAAGAATAGCACTCCCCTATTTCTTCCCGTGGGTGTCATAAAAGGCGACTAAAGGACTTACTAGAGAATGGGCAGCAGCGTTCTCTATGCATTTTAACACCATACTGCGAACGCCAACCCGCCTGCCGTGGCGATTATGGCAAATCCCCCCTTTGGGGGAGGCCTATGTCCAGCAGTGGACGTCTTTCGGCTGAAATGATGATGATGATGACCATCTACAAGTATATATCCTTACCGATACAATTCTGCGAAGAACTGGTTTGCGAAAAAAAATTGGAGAACAAACTTTAAAACAATATTCCAACTAAAAAAACACTAGCTTAGAGTATACCAACTACTATGTTTAACAAACCATCTAGAAACAAACATAGATTACACTAATAACCCCATTTCACAAGACCTTCCATAATAAAATATCAAAACAAAACACAGGCTGAAAGCCGACCACCATCGCTCGGACATTCAATACTCAACAAAGTCAACCTCATTGTTCGTAACAGTCACACTGAATCACATGAAACCCACATCAAATCAGCAGCTAAACCCAGCATTAATCTGCACTAAGTCGCTATAATTCCCCTTAAGAACAACACAGGACACCATAAAAGCGATTGAACTGGCATTTGCGCCTACAAAATGCATAAGCCTCCCTTACAGGCCATTATTGTGCTTAACAAATCATGGTATTACTCTTGACTAGGTTGTCAATGTGGTTCTGCTTGGTGAATTGCTGGTAGGAATTTATATGGAAGATTTGATTTCGGGATGAGTTGGTTTGGGTGTGTCGTTGGATTCGACTGTCGCTAATTGTTTTGGGATATGCATCACCTAAAGTCCGGTCGCGAAATAGAAATAATTTCGTACAATGACCCCTCATTACTTATCTCTATCGCTTGCGCACAATTGTATTGCCGTCGCGCTCACGCATTTATAGCTCCTTCTAATGTGCGAGTGCGACGGCAATACTATTGTGCGCGAGCGATAGAGAGATCATTGTTCAGAATCCTTTCTGCTTCGCGACCGGACTTTAGTAGATTTTGATAGTTTTGTCGTGGGAACTTATTAGAATCTTATTAGATATTAACGTCCTCCTGTTTAATTGTTAATATTTATAGAGGCTGATCATTTAGCTGAATGGTATCATCATCTGCCTATCCTTTTCTAACTGGATGCAGCTTTACCAGTGTTTTACATGGAGCGACTGCCTATCTGACCTCCACAACCCAGTTACTGGGTAAGCCAAGGGGTCATTACTAGTCCTAACTAGTCAGACTTTCGAGCTTCTGACGACCTATAACGATTGTCAGAGATCCACGCATCTCAGCAGGGACTAACGACTTAACGTGCTTTCCGAGGCACGGAGGGGTCTTGGTATGTAAAGATGGTCACCCATCCACGGATAAACCGCGGCAAGCGTAGCTTAAGCTGATCGATCGACTCGTGTGGCTGTTATTACTTAGCCACAAGCCCTTGGTATATAACTCGTTAAAAAAGAACTCGAGATGTTTTTAAACTAATTCAACATTTTAGGCTCGGCTTGTCTCAAAAGGATCATCTTCAAACAAACCGCTTCATTTCAACCACATAAAGTAAACCTCCCCATACATTTACAAAATCACATATAAGGCATATCATACTCACACACTTATTATTAGTAGCGGTGTCCAAAGCAAGGCCGGCGGCGCACACGCATACTTATAAATCAAGTTATTCGTTACGCCCCAACGCATTGTCCTCGCCTTATGCTTGAAAAGAGCAAAAAAGCATACGAAAGCAAAGGAATATCGAAAATCGAGCACGTCAAAATTTATTCCGATTGAATCGAAAACGAATTCGGATGCGCTGGCGCACGGTAATGCTGCGGGGACTTTTGATTGTCTGACGTTTTTGGAAGAACTGCTTATCGTTTTGAATAAGTTAAAAGTTGCTGAAGGGAAAGTCGGAAGATTGAGAAAGGAGGTTGATAGTATCAGGATTATAATAACTGTAGTAGTACTGTAGAATACATACATACCAATTCTACATATAAGTGAATATTTCAGTATTGTAGTAAAATACTATATGAAATAAATTCAGGAATTAATGTCTACCCAAAGCATAAAAAACTATATTTCTTTCAAACGCCAAGATATTTTCATGTTTTTTTATTGTATGAATAGACTGTTGTATTACCTATAGTTCTATCTGTGATATTTTTCATTTATTGATATTTTCGTTACTAAAAATAAATATTCCCTATGAAAGTTAATGGTGGCGAGGCGTGAGCGCAACGCGCGTTTGTATGGCCAAGGTCAAAGGCGATTGTCTGCCCCTTAAAGAAACTGATAAAGGAATGTTAGAACCTACCGACGTCTACGTCGTGTATCCTGTTTCTTATGTTTCCTTGCATCATAGTTTGTAATATTCTAGATAAGTAAGTCATTGAGTAATTTTAGTTATAGTCGTTAGATATAGTCAATGACGTACTATAGAATAGACGCGTCATACACGAACATTAGTGCACTCAAAAACAGCGTAAGTCATGAATGTAGCTACATACTTGTGAAGCGTGTGAAGAAAAGGAGAGACCTTTATCGATATAATCTGTTGTTAGAAAGAGATGAACAAACATATTTAGTTACGTCACTAGCTGCTGCATGTTCATTGGTGCGTACGTAATAATAATTATTATTATTGTTTATGTCAGGCAATTGCCTGGCATTTACTTTGCCATTATAGAGCGCAGGTAACGCATCATCATCGGTAATACATCATTGGATATAGTCAATTATCTTCTTCCTTCTATTTCTGGCGTATCTTTCATTTCTGTCAAGACCCGCTGCCTTAGCTGAATCCCGATTGTACAAGAGTTGCAGTTTTAAGAAAATACCAACTTCCAGTCAAAATCTCAACCTCGTTCCTTACTCCTTAAACCCTTAAAACGCACCAGTTAAAAGCATCCGTATCGTTACGAAGGTAACGAGTAGGAGCCGTGTCGATCAGAACAATGGGAAGTATCAATGGCACTTGTCAAAAATAAAAATGTTCCAACTGACCGCCGGGAACGATTACTCTTTGTTCACTTATTTGGGTTCATGTGCAATGAGGGTTTATTTGGTGATTCTTTTTGGTTTTTAATAGCAATATTTCGGAGAATTTGTAGGTTTTTTTTTGCGAGATCTTGGTAAATTCCTGGCAAAATATACGTGTACCTCCTTCGGAGAATATAGGCATGCTGTTCAGATATATGTTATGTGACCATGTTAATTTAGAAAATATAATTGTATTTGCAGTATAAAAAACTGGCCAAGTGCGTGTCGGACCACGCACAATGAAGGGTTCCGTAGTTAGTTTTAAAAACAAACCTAACATTGTAATTGAAAAACATGATCCCCGATACATTCCAACTGCAAATGTAAGTTGGTACGCACAATATTGAGTGATTTACCATGTTATTTTAAGATACAGACTTCTTATAGGTTTTCCTGTAATCTATAAGTAAATAACTATTTTCTGTATTTTTATCAAAATTTTGCTCATCACTATTTTCGGGGGGTCTTTTTTTATCTATTTTCTTAAATAATTTCAAACGTATGTATTTCAAATATATATGAAAACCTTAAAACAAGCCCTTTCATTTGATATTATGTCACATGGTACAGTCAGTAAAACTTTTTTTTTAATGTTCTAATTTGCCCCCCAAAAGTGACCTCCATATTCATAATTAATTTATTTACGAAACATGGCCGTGTTTGGGTCACAGAAGTTCCTAAAAAGGTTTTGCTGATCCGAAATTAGACTACATAAATTACAGCGAAATCTATCGAAATAATCAACCACAAACTAATCCACTAATCTACTATTTGTTTGTTTGTTATAGAACTTAGATCTGTTTTGTGTAACTTTCGAGTTTATTACATATTATGTTTTCATACGCACGTCTTTTCTGTGACAATTGAAATGATTTTTCTTTCTTACCGTTGCCTCGTCAAAACATTTTGCTATCCTTACTTACCACACAGAACCTTGCAGAAAAAAAGCAAGACTGCAAGGTAAGCCTGGATATAATTATGATACAGAACAATGGAGTATCAATAGCACTTCATAAAAAAATATTAAAACTCAGCTACCAAAAACGATAAGATGGCTTTCATGAGCGCGAGAACTTATTGTGGCCTTTGATTTTTTTTTAATGAAAATGCTTCATAACTAAGAAGTTTTTGGGATGACGACAGAATCTAAAGAAATAATCTGAACCGAAATAATTTCTGCATCTAAATATAAACTGGGTGCAGAAACTGAAGAGACACTACTATCATTCATCATTTCAGCCGAAAGACGTCCACTGCTGACCTGCTGTCCCCCAAAGAGGGGTTTTCCCTAAATCGCCACGCTTGGCAGGTGGGTTGGCGATCGCAGTATGGTGTTAAAATGCATAGAGAACGCTGCTGCCCATTCTCTAGTAAATCCCTTAGTCACCTTTTACGACACCCACGGGAAGAAATGGGATGGTGCTATTCTTTACGTCCGGCACCACACGGACATACTATGAGATTATAATTATTAAAATTTTGAGAGTAGATGAAAACTTGAAGTCATCAATTACTGATGATTTCATATTCTTTACTTATTCGAAATGAAGGCAAAAGTGTACAAAAAATAATACTAAGTTATGGAAACTCATACTTTACTGCCATACAATTTTCAACAGGTGCCCAAGGAATTTCTTAAAGGCATTATCTGCCTTTACTGTCCTTAATCCCATAGATCCCCACAACATAAGTAACAAGGTAATCCGAATCCGAATAATCGACTATTTTGCTCGACATTACAAATCATTCCACCTACGCTAACATGCTTGCTTATTCAACAAACTCGCAATACATTATTATTTTCTCTTTCAATAATACAATTTCAGAGCTAATCTCAATGCCAAAATTGTAAACTATGTAGAACCAAACCTTATTAGGGCAAGGATGGCTTGAACATTATAGCGATTATATGACCAAATTAACATGACCCCTGAAACTCCACACAATTTGTGAACCCAATGTAATTGTCACGTCTATTTCGAGTTCTCAGGGGTCTACAAACATTGGCGGTGTTACAGGAATAAAATATGGCCGATATAGGAGTGGATAGGTGACAACAATGGACGCTCGGAATTTAAAATTGCGCGTAAAATTTAGGGCTGCGCGTGCACAAGGCGATGTCATTTTTTTATTTTTTTATCGAGGATTTTAAATTGATCAGGTTGCGGTAAACTTACTTCACCTTGTGATGTGGGTATTGTCTTAAATGTCTAGAAATTTTAATTCTATTTACGCCACTAGCAAAATCAAGTGTAGTTGTCAATATTTTTTAAGGCGACGATAACCGACTTTTAATGATTTTATACTGAAGATCACGTCTAAACGAGTAGTGTTAATGATTTGAAAAAAATATTTGTTAAATTAGAGCATTTTTTCAATAACATAATATATGAATATTTTAGATTATGTTTATATTACATAGTGAAATAAATTTGTAAAATTATGTCTAACGCGGATAAAAAACTGAGAATGGCGCAAAATCTACCAAACTGATTTTTCTGTAACCTGCACCAATTTAAAGATAATTTAATTATTGATCTTTTAGTATACGCGTTTTATTAAAATACCTTTGCTTTGTGTATAATAAACTAATAATGTATCATATCTTCACTTACATTAATGTTTAAATTATAATACCTACTAGTAAAATAGAATCTGCACTCTTCTTGCGCAACACACTTTCCATCATAATCCAAAGGATTTTTAAGAAAATTATAATCCATTTCTTTAGATGTTTGAAAAATTTGTTTAATTGACAACGTAAAATAATATTGTTAAATTGCCAAAATGAATGACATTAGGATTGTGAGTGGGCAATTAGCCCGCTGGTATTAATGTATTACACAAATTTGGGCGTCCAACCAAAAAGGGTCCAGTAGTGGGGTATTGAGTTAAAGACTAGATTCGGCATCTAGAATAGTCAATTGATAAAATGGATTTAAAAAAACGGGCACATTTTTCTTTTGTCAGACATTTGACCACTCAGACTTTCTACCATTTTACTAAACTTTTCTCTTAAAATGTTTGGTACTCAGAAACATCATATAAAGTCATTTATTTTATGAACTTGTAGATAATTGAGCATTAATTAATAATAATTTAAAATCGCGAAATGCAATTTTTTCACACAACTTTACCAAAAAGCGTATATCTCGAAAACTAAGTACCGAGAACTGGACCCTTTTTGCTTGGACGCCCACAAATATTCTCAAAGAACAATATTCTGATTCACTCACAGATAAAACACCACACTTCTTCCAATACCCAGTGCTCACAATCCTTTCATTACTCAAACACATAGACAACTACAGCAGCACTTTTAAAGCAAAACGGATCACCTTTGTGTTTCCAACTGAGCCTCGTTCGATCATCAGTCTTACCAGCCAGTAATTACTGAAATGGATATTATTGGCTTCTACGCAGCTCGCTATAAATCACTCTGGATCTATGACAATGCATCAATAGCTCAGTAATGGTTCTCGTGTGTTCTGGATTGAAGTTGTTGGAAGTTTTTGTTTCAATTTTTAACACATACCAGTACGAGTTTTTTTTTTTTTTAAATGAAAACCATTTTTTTGTAATATAATGTTCATTTATTTCGGAATAAAATATTTACTTAATACCTGTATAAGTTAAAAGACTTAAAATAATAATAGGTATGTACATTGTATATAAAAAAAGAGGGAAAAGAATCATAAGGCATCAAAAAATTCGTCCGCATCGCTGTGAACAGGAAAAGTGCCCAAAAGGCTGGCAACATTGCCACGTTGTATGGCATTGCTGATTTTTTGGCCAAAAAATAGGCCAGCCCTCCGGTTACGTGAAGAGTCGACTAACCTTACTTAACTTACCTTACTTAATCAGCCTATAATGTTCCCACTGCTGGGACACTCTTCTCTGTGAGAGGGAGTGGGCTGTAATCCACAACGCGGGCCCAGTGCGGGTTGGTAAATGTCTTCGATTTTTTTTGTTTTCGGTCATGCTGGTTTCCTCGCGATGTTTTCCTTCACCATTTTGAGAGCAGTGGTGATGAAATTATATACTAATACTACTCATCATCATCATTTCAGCCGAATAACGTCCACAGCTGGACTTAGGCCTCCCCCAAAAAAAAAGGGGTGTTTGCCTTAATCATACTAATTCTAATCATTCATCATTTCAGCCGAATGACGTCCACTGCTGGACATAGGCCTCCCCAAAAAAAGGGGGGGGAAGGTTGCCTTAATCGTCATGACCCACGCTTGGCAGGCGGGTTGGTGATCGCAGTATGTTATTAAAATGTATAGAGAATGCAGCTGCCCATTCTCTAGTAAGTTCCTTAGTCGCCTTTTACGACATCCACGGAAAAAAATGGGATGGTGATATTCTTTACGTCCAGTATCACACGGAACACAGTTCTCTCTTTAATTCTAATATTAATTATAATACACAAAGTAAAATGCCTGCCTGGTTTCAAACTCACGATTTACCACTCTTAAGTTGGGGCCGTTACCACTGGGTCACCAGTGTTCTCGTACCTATACGAAACAAATTTTCTTTATGACATTGAAGAAATAAATTATTGTTATGTGCTTATCACGCTACCATCATCATTAATTTCACCGACACCAATCAATTCTCAATCCAGTCACTTTTAAATGCTCAAGGGACCCTCAACAGAAACCATTATCCCTCATTGTTTTCGTTTTAAATATCTGTTAATACAATTCCTTTGCAAAATGATCGATAGTTGCCATCTCAAGTTGCTCCCCTTTTAAATTATTATCCTGCACTTTATTTTCTGCTACGACATTTTCAACCTTGGCATTATCATTGTAAAGTTTATTTTCGCCAAGATGATCAGAGAGATTTCTTCGCTAGGACATTGTGACAACTCTATGGATGATCTGTCAATACGGAGACTGTAGAATTTATCTTAGTTTAAAGTATCTGTCTGTGGAGAGGTGAAATTGCTGTGGTTATTATAGGAGTTATTTAAAATTGTATTGGAATGTTGGAAGTATTTCAGTTTGTTTACAATAATGCTCTGAGAAAACCTTTTGAGATATACAGAAAGTTTTTATTCAACCAGCACCATAGTTGCGTAACATAGTTTAAATCACAATTCGAGAGTTTTGAAGGATATTGCTAATCCATTAAAGTCATAGGTTTGAAAAATTCGTCTGCTCAACAACGTGAGTATCGCAATGGACGTGGGTGAGCTGTCAAAATGAAACCCATTGCGATCAATTATCATTATATGTGTGCTACGCAATTGCCCCGATGGATATGGTGAGACAACTTTCATGAAGTAACAATCATGTTTTTGAGTTATTTATTTCCCATTCCTGCGTTACAATTATTTTATTTAAATTGGATTGCTTTAAACAACCCGTCAACATGAGCACTGCTGCAGCACTCACTTTAGTTATAAGGGTGATAATACAATGAAACGACTTTTACAATTACAATTGTGTATTAAGTTCATTTTAACTTGACTTTCACGGACCTAGTTAAGCGGCGGAAAAACTTAAAGCGAGAGGAAACGCCCGGGTGTTACCACTGTATGGATCGCTCGGGGGACACGGTGGAGGTCTGCCCGGCTTAGGCGGAGCACCACTGTGTCCTCGCGGAGGCGATCGGTGGGGGCGATCTCTCACGTCCGGCCCTGGTTCAGGCCATGGTTCAGAGCGAGAGTGAATGGGAGGCCGTCACCTCCTTCTGCGAAGCTGTAATGCTTGCGAAGGAGGAGGCAGAATGCGTGAGGGAGAGGCAAGGTTTGCGCCCTCGCGTCCCTAGTCGCTGCAGCAGACGCCACGGGCGTCGGGAGTCGCAAGCCGATTTCCGGCCACCGTAGGCGCGGGTTTGCGGACGGTGAGCGATGAGTAGCTCACCGTCCAATAAAGACCAGGCCCGGGTCAACGGCGCGTTGTATTCCACGCGCGCCTCATAGTGATGTCAGCACCAACTGACGGGGTCTGGCAGGGCTCATGCCTGCCAGGGTTGCGAGTTTTTCCGAAAGGGACATCGTGGCCCTGGCACACAGGCATCTGAAGGAAAACGGGTGGGTTTTAGTCAGTAAAAGTCTGACACGCCCTCGCGCTATGTCCAGAGCGGGAGAAGTTATTTGATAATTTCCCACCCAAAGAAAAAAAAAATGGACAAAGAGAGACAGGCGCGGGGCGGGCGCGTGTCGTCTGAAAACAGCCTAAGAGTAGAATATAGTATTTTATTTCGTCTTCTCTACCATGAACACGCACCCCGGTCTACTCTTTGAATGGTCTCAGTAGTCCCATGAAACATGAGGCTTTCGTAGACAATTCTACGGAGGAGTTCATTACCAAATTATTTTGGGACTTAAACATGATGGCGAAATAAAGCATAAAGTATATTAACTAGTATATAGTTCTGGCTACTTTAGACAATGATGAAAAAGATGTGTCCACCCTACAACATTTTTGTACCAGCCCTACACAAACATGTTAGTATAAGTACAACCAATTGGTATCGTAGTCTAATGTTAGTTGTCGCTCGTTATGAGTCGCCGGCGCAAATCTAGGATTGCGTCTGCGCATCTCACAGCCGCCGACGCGAATTGCTGTGTACGACACTTAGTAATGGCTGTCTGTTTTATGTTATTGATATTTTTAGACAATTTTCTTGTTTGTTCCAGGTAAGAATCAGTCATTATTTTTACATTAGTAAAATCAGAGATTTTTTTCAAGCTGTCACTTTGTTACACACTTTCGTCCCTTTTCACGAAATCACTTTTACAGACAGCGAGAGGTAAGAATGATTTATACATCAAAATCAAAATAAGAATGATGTTAAACATAAAAAAAACCGGCCAAGTGCGAGTCGGACTCGCGCACGAACCATTATCTATAAAAATGGCAAAAAAACACGTTTTTTGTATGGAAGCCCACCTTAAATATTTGTTTTATTTTAATTTAATTATTTATTTTTAAAGTGAATATATATATACATATTCTGTGAATATTTCAAGCGTCTATCTGTTGCCGTTATCAATATAGAGCAAAACGAGTAAAAAAATCACGTTTGTTGTATGGAAGCCCCCTTAAATATTTATTTTATTCTGTTTTTTTGAGTTTGTTGTTATAGCGGCAACAGAAATACATCACCTGTGAAAATTTCAACTGTCTAGCTATCACGGTTCATGAGATAAAGCCTGGTGACAGACGGACAGACAGACGGACAGGCAGACAGACAGACGGCGGAGCCTTAGTAATAGGGTTCCCGTTTTACCCTTTGGGTACGGAACCCTAAAAATCAGCTGTTCCCTACGTTTTAACGAATTATTCGAACATAAATGTAGGGAACAGCTGGTTTTTTTTTCGCGATTTTAGTTTTGGTCTCATATTAAAAGTTGTCCATATTGATAAGTATAACGACCCCTTAAGAGGTTATTGACGTTTTAAAAATAACCCGTATATTATTGGGCCCATAATAATAATACTTTCTTTTTTGTAAAGCTGTATTACAACTCTCAACATGCAACATAATATATAATATTTATACTGACTTCTTATATTTCTCTTTCTGGCTACTGTAACTACTGCAGTAGCGCTTGCGACCACTAGACTAACGAGGCAGTTTGTGGAGACGTTCGTGGAAAAAACAAATGACGACTAAAGTATCAACTAATTTTGTTTCGTTTCCATCTAAAATAACATAGCAGGTTTGAAATGAAATATCAAACCTGACTCACCATAAGTTGCTTGGTTCAATGCAATAATTACCTTGCAGAGGCGTACTAGTTATTGCAGTATGATGTCATTATTGGATTCAACTGGTTCAGGTAGGTCCAAAAAGTCTCCATGTCGCAATACGTATCATGACCTCGTGCAATACACTGTCTAAATCTTTAATTTCTTTGACCAAATGGTCAAAAGCCTTTATTGCTTATACGAAGTTGTTTCTTTCTTAGCACTTACCTACCAACATGTTTTTTTAAATTTTTCGAGTGGGGGAAATTATCAAATAACTTCTCCCGCTCTGGGCGGAGCGGGTCTCAGACTTTTAATGGCTAAAACCCACCCGTGTTCCTTCAGTTCCTCGCAACCCTGGCAGGCATTGGCCCTAACGGACCCGGTCAGTTGGTGCTGACATCACTTTGAGGCGCGCGTGGAACATAAAACGCCGTCAACCCGGGCCTGGTCCTTGTTGTAGCGCTACCCATCGCTCACCGTCCGCAAGCCCGCGCCTACGGTGGCCGGAAATCGGCTTGCGACTCCCGACGCCCGGGGCGTCTCCTGCGGCGACTAGGGGCTCGAGGGCACGAACCTGTAGGTACCTGACCTACATGGTTGCAAGTAAAATATGGCCTTATTCCAAAAAAATGCAATATTGCAACACCAGTTTTTTTTTTGTAGGAGTGTTGCTGCATTTTCATTAATCTTTTAGTTCCTGGATAATGCATTATCTGTGCTCTTACCATGGTAACCGGGATTTGTGATAATGTTCCCATGGCTGGGACACAGGCCTGCTCTCTTCAAGAGGGAGTAGGCTGTAATCCACCACGCGGGCGCAGTGCGGGTTGGTGGATGTCACATGTCTTCAAATTTTTTGTAGAGCAGTGGTGATGATATTATTTACACAAAGTAAATCACCCGCTTGGGTTGCACCCACGACCTACATTTCGTAAAGGCTTCTACGTACAGGCGCGACTTGTCGTGCGACACCAAGGCACCGCTCGTCGCGTGACACGCGGGGCCTTTGTGTCGCGCCAGTATGTAGAAGCCTTGATTCGGGGCTTTTACCACTGGGCCACCACTGCTGCACCAATGAGTGGCAGCTCCATATATTCAGCCTGAATTACTACACACTGATCATCGATCCCGTTGCTAGAGTCACAAGCCAAAAGAGGATAGATGCGCCACAGAAAAAAATATTACCGTGAATATTTACGCGTGAAGTTAGCGCAGAGTCACGTCAATATGACGTCAACAAAAGCCAGATGCGAAGGCAAGTTATTTACGTGAGGTGTATTAGTAGGTACGTAATCTATAGTAGCGGGTACACAACTGACAGCACTTTGCCAATGACATCACAGACACCGCACCAGCAGTCAAAGGGTAATGCCGACGTCAGTTGAAAGGGTGTACTAAAGCTTATATTACGTTATGTCAGTTACACTAGTTACATAAATTATCAACTATTATATGTACTGTTTGTCTGTAAATGCTTTGTATCAAAGACAGATATATTTATTCGTAGGATATGGTACAAGATTGGTCTCGTAGGTAAAAGTATATTCAGGACACATCCGACGGCCGCTAAACGCGGCATGTGAATAATTACAATGAACAAATCATATACATAATATATCTAATAATAATAATGTATCGTATTTAAATATAATATGTAAAAAAAAAATGGTCTGGTCAATAAAAAAATAAATGTCATTATGAACAAACAAAATCTAACATAAACTTAATAAACAACACCAAATATAAACCCTATCAATCACTTCAAAGTTAGAGTGAACAGGCTTCTCCTGGGTAAGCTCACTCCATCGTCGACTTTTTCTCTGTCACCCCCGCCCTAGACTAAGGTCCAGAGCAAACCCATCCTAAATAAAAAAAAAACACAACAAAATTAACGTAATCTAATATTGATATTTAGTACCCTATCTTCTTGTTCCGTTTGGTGCCGGACGTAAAGAATAGCACCATCCCATTTCTTCCCGTGGGTGTCGTAAAAGGCGACTAAGGGACTTACTAGAGAATGGGCAGCAGCGTTTTCTATGCATTTTTAAAACCATACTGCGGTCGCCAACCCGCCTGCCAAGCGTGGCGATAATGGCAAATCCCCTCCTTTTTGGGGGAGGCCTATGTCCAGCAGTGGACGTCTTTCTGTTGAAATGATGATGATGATGATCTTCTTCTTCTATCTATAGTTTAAATAAAAATCAATGTTTGTTTGTTTGTCGTCTATGAACTCTGAAAGCGCTGACCGATTTCGATGAAACTTTGGTGAGTTTTTCTGCATACGCCCACAAAGGTTTCTGTTTGAGAATTTGTTGATGACTAGCTTTAACCGGCCCGGCTTCGCACAGGTAGCACTAAGTATCTAATATACCCTACCTTACCCCTAAACCTTCGTGGGCGTATGCAGAAAAACTCAGCAAAGTTTCATCAAAGTCGGTCCAAATTGTTGTATATATATGGCCGGTAAAAATTGTTTTCAAGAAGCCATGTTTTGGCATTTTTTGAAATTTGAGCTCTCTTATTATTTTTATCAAATCAACCTTTCGAAGTTTTCGGATACCTAGGAATAATAATTAATTATTGCAACCAGAATCGTCATTATCAGCAGGTAATTATAAAACTGTATTTCATTCCCTTTAATCTCCCTAAGTCATCATCAGTTCCATTTTACTTGCGGCAAAACCTGGCGTCTGCAAAATAACATCGTCTATTTTCTTTAATACCTCAATCTAAAATTAAAAATACCTGAGCTTGCACAGCGTCAGAAAAGCACTGACGTCAGATAGTTAATTTTAGATAAACTACATAGTAACATTGTTGATCAGCCCTGACGTATACTTCTTTTAAAAGTATTAAACTTTTAAAATTAACTTCTGATCCAGATTGCTCGCTGCACGGAGTTTCGTTTAGAAATTTCCTAAACAATATATTTTCATTATGACAAGTTACTTTGTAGTTGGTACCACTAATAACAATTCTTTATGTTTTATAGTTAGGTAAGTTGTACTGAATTTTACCCAGTTCCTAGTGCTACGAATCTACATTTGGAAGAATAGATTTTAGACTATATACATTGATCTCGTCACCATGCCTATAGAAGTAATAGCACTTTAATAATAGAAGAAGCCAGTTACAAAATATATTAAAAAATAATAATTAGAAGACAAAAACAGAACTTCTGCAAAATCTAGAATCTAACATAAATACTGTACAAGTTTAGATGGAAGATTTAAATTCATTTTCGCAAAGGTCCTTACTATAATATAACCAAATCATAATATCTTTAATATTAACCGTATATTTGAGCAGCATACCGTCTTTATTATGACACAGTCGGTAAATTACCGCAGCAACATAATATTAACGCGTTGCGTGCTTCAGATAGCTCGAGGAATTACTCAATACGCTGAAGATACAGTATATGATGGGAATTCAGATAAATAATTATTACTTCTTTCAATTAATAACTATAATTAAAATGCGTTTATTGGCATTACAGTAAAAAATAAATACACCTTATAACTATAAAAAACAGTTAACAATTATTATAATGCCAAAAGGGCACCAGCTCAGTATAATGTCAGATGACAACACAAGGTGTACCACCTGACGCTGATTTTCAGCTGCACCCCACGAGTGTTTGAATTCAATTGATGAATTCAAGTATGAACTGAAAATGGCAAGCTTTTTGTCATATTTTGTTAAATATTATTTAAAATTTGATTTATCTTACTTCATACGATTGCATGAGCAATCATATTGTTTGCTGGTTTGTTTAGATTTAAGTACAGTCAGGTTTTTTTTTATAGCCAATTGACACATTACGACATTTTGCCATTTTATATAGCTGTCAAAGAATGACAGCTGTAATTTGAATACACGGACGGATTTCAGTTGGTAGTAAATTTTGTAAATATGATTATTTCCCTGACCTTACATTAAATCATAAATGGCTAAAACTTTACTTCCTATTTCTAAACTAAACCCTGAAATGATAATAGTCAATTTTGATACTATTGGCATTATTGACACAATAACTATCCTACAAAAACAACAATAGGAAATTCATCCTTGATTTTAACAAAATATTTCACACATTCTTTTCAAAAACACACGTTTCTAAAGCGAACAAGCTGTGTCCTGCCATATTAGTTGTAAGTCAGCACCCATTTCTAATATTAAGTCCAGGAGCTGCACAGTCACGCCATCTCGCGTGACCTCGCCGCAATTACATGTGGGTTTTATCCGAAATAATTTAAGAGTTCGTATTAGTGTGTCTTGGATTTCGGTTTGAGTTGTTTTGATTGATTTAACTTTTGTTCTATTTGCTGTTTATTGGGTGTCAAAATAGGGGGCAATTTATGTGGTAAAATTTAGGGAAGATTTTTTTTTTATTACGGGGTATGTATACAATGTCACCGTTCAATCAATCGTGAATCATCATCATCATCACTATTTCAGCCGTAAGACGTCCACTGCTGGACATAGGCCACTCCCAATCGTGAATAGTTGAACGGTGTTATAATATTTTACATGTTAAAAAAAACAAAGCAAATGTAGACGTCAACATAGTTAAGGAGGGCAATTTAGCTTAATTTATCAACTTTATTTAAATAAAAACGGGTAGAAATAAATTATAATATACGAGTATATGTAATTAAAAACCTATACACATAAAAGATAAAAAAGGAAAATATAAAAGTGAGATTAAAAATTTAAAAAACTTTCTGATGACAGGCAATTGCTCTTTTCTCATTCTAGTGCCAGTTACTCTTTTTTTTTCAAAATCCTGGCATTATCCTCTCAAATATCTTCCACCAAAACACACACCATATACTACGGAACTCTGAATAAATATTTCAACTGGAAGTGTCTCAGTGTTGACTCGGGGCTAAAATGTTAGCGATCAGCCGATTGCTGTTTTAAGATCTTATGTAAATAACTTCGTTCGGAGGCACTAGTTTGTCGTGCTACCGTCGATCCTGGTATTCGTGAAGATTTAAGAAAAGGAGAAGGTGGTATTGGGCTTCGTATAATATGAATTCCTGAAGATGTAATTTTAATTTGTTTGGCTATGTTTATTTGTGATGAGGAATTAGTTGAGGTGGAGGAGCCGCAATTTAATGGAATGAGATTTTGATTTGTTTTTGAGTAAGTTACTAAATGTGGTGAGCTTAACACTCATTCAGCAGCTGGAAAAGAAAATTAATTGATATCATTGCAATGTGTTCCACATGTCTGTGTCAGGTTTTGCTTTAAGACAGCGTTGCCAGTTTGTTTCTCTTAATTGCTATCAAAAATCAATCTGTCCGCCAAAAATATCAAAAATTCATTTTATCAGTACTTTCAAAGTTTTATCGAATTATATATTATTTAGTGAAGTTGTATAACTTCAAAAACGATAAAAATGTATACTGTAAAATCACCAATATCTAATATACCATATCCAAAACCCACATTCTCTGGGAACCTCTTGAAAAATCGATGCCACCACCGCCGGCGCCTTTTCCGTGTTTATCTTAGAATATTTTTGCAGATTTATAGAGTAATCTTCGGTCTGTATTGCTCACTCCTTGGTTTGAGATAAGTTAGATGTTAGGGCCGAGGAACGCCATAGTCTGCTCGATATTATGGTTCCGTATATAGAGTGGAGGTATTTTAAACAAGCCTTGTGAGAATGAATGGTGTTTATGGCTGATAGCGTTTTGTTTAGTTTAACTTACAAACGTGATTTCTTTCTTTGACGAAATGCTTTTTGCTTGCACTAGTTTTTATAGTACAAAAAATTGGATATCAATTTCATTTGCGTTTTTACCTGTAAGTTGACATTTTGCTGCTGCCAATTGCTTCTAGTAATCAATCAGTAACAAAGTCACAAAAATAGATCGTATAGCATAAATAGGTCAGGTGCATTCAATTCCACCCCAGCACTGAGCGCAGAACCCATCCAGTAAATTTTCACTATCTTCTAAAAACAATCGCATGGCAGATATTGCCTCATTTGAATTTAATTATCCACCAGTATTTATTTAATAGACGCAGCACTAAGATTTTATTCAGCTTCTTAACGCGTGTGGGTAGATATAAATGAACCCGTTTGTGCAGTAAAGCGAATGTAATTTGGTATGTAATGGTGCGATGTAATTTTTAGGGTTTGTTAGCCCACTTGGTCTTGGTCTTGGTCTTGGTCATCAGTAAGGATTCTATTTGATGTTAACTTGCATTATTATGGTTAGTGTTGGTGGTTATTATTTTTATGGTGTACATACTAAAGAGTATTCTGTTCTATTCTATTATTGGTCCAAACTCAAAGAATGTTGCAAGCTTTGATTATTTATAAGTCTAGATAGAGTGTCGCGCTGCAAAAGAACTAAAACAAACAGGCCAACTTTGCCAGGCTGGTGTACGTGACAGCTACGTCTTATGCCGGCGCCACACATTGGCTTTGGCTATTGGTTCAGGCTTGGCACCAAATCTAACGTTAAGCAAAAATCTGTAAAATGCTGTCCAATATCTGTCCAAGCAAGATACACTCAATGGAGCAAAGGCTCCAATGCATCTTGGGTAAAATTATATCCAATGTGTGGCCCTGGCATTACACTAGCGCCATGTCATTGTGTTATTCAAGTGTGCGTGCGTTTTGCGGCCAACAGTTGGACGCATTTTTTTGACAATTTCTCAGCTTTGACTGTATATCTAGACATAATTTTTTATATCTTTGGTTGCGAGTTCAAAGAGACATTTGAGTGAGCATGACCTACTCTTAACGCCATGCTCTTTCAAGTGTTGATATAAGTGTGGGATTGATGGATCAAAACTTGTCGGTATAGGTTTGAATTTTTAGTTTTATTTATTTGCTCTCATGCACTTCACACAATTTTACAATAGATACTCGTATTTGTCGGTTTTAACTAAGTACTTGAATCCTGTTAGGGGACTTTAAAATACAATAAGGTTTGCTGTTGAGTTTGTAACAAAAAACTCAACAGCAAATCTACCTCTTCTGAACCAGCCTATTTGGCGCGAAAATGGGTGTGCGCCACGAACGAACTGAACCAGTCGGACTGAATCAGACCGATTGGCGAATCCCGCATAATTGACATCGGCCTCATCGGCCTCATTGAGGCCGATCGGCGAAAGAGAGGCTATAGGATTGTATTTTCTTTCATTCTTCGTTCATTCATTGAATGAAAGCTTTTGCTTCGATCAAACCTCACTTATATTATCTTTATCACACACACATTTTGAAAGCCTTCTTAATAGTTTTAAATCATCAATCTGCCTATTTTCCCAACTATATTGGGGTCGGCTTCCAGTCTAACCAGATGCAGCGGAATACCAGTATTTTACATAGAGCGACTGCCTATCTGACCTCTATAACCCAGTATCTGGCCAGTACCTCTTGGTAACGCTGGTTGTCAGACTTTTGTGCTTGCTTCTGACGAACCCTGACTACTAAGAATAAGAATCATATTGTGCCAGTTTAGGGCATGCAAATTCCTGCCAGGATTGCGAGTTTGCCCGAAAGGGATATCGTGGCCCTGGCACACAGGCAACGAAAGGAACACGGCTGGGTTTTAGTCAGTAAAAGTCTGACACGCCCTCCCGCTCCGCCCAGAGCGGGAGAAGTTACTCGTATTTGATAATTTCCCGCCCAAAAAAAAAAGGCCATGCAAATTAATTTTACATTAATACTTAATAGGTAGTGCTGGGCTTATTTTACGAAGATACATACAGGAAAAATAGGATATCCAGGAAAATATCAATTCGGGTTTTTAAATTATGGTATTTTTTTAAACAACAATAAATTATACACACAGCAAAACTTAAGGCTGTCAAAGATTCACGCATGACAGCCGGCACTAAAGGCTTAACGTGTTTTCCGAGGCACGGACGATTCTCAGTGAATCAAGATGGTCACCCATCCACTGACCGACCCCGGCAAGCGTGGCTTAACCTGGTGGATCGACGCGTACGGCTGTTAGTACTTAGCTACAAGCTCCTCCCATTTTAACTCAACTTACTGGTTTTTAAATGCAAAAAAAAAAAAAAAATAATAATGTATTTACATAATATGGGATTCATGCTTCAAAACCTTTACCCCCTTATTACAAAACAAGGTTTATCTTCAGACCCAGGTTTAAAACATGGAGCCATTATTGAATTTCGTACTTTATTCCGACTATGGTAAAGTTTCTAAACACAAAACTGACAACTTAGTACCGAACTAAATTTTCAGTTTTATATAAAGAACGGTATTTCAATCACTGTTACGTTCCTATTACAAAAACTGGCTCTATGGTTTAAGCCATGTCAAAATATAAATCTTGTTTTGTAATAAGGCGATATGAATTTATTTCAAATAAACCAATTACTCCGTGTGGTGCCGGACATAAAGAATAGCATCATCCCATTTCTTCCCATGGGTATCGTAAAAGGCTACTAAGGGACTTACTAGAGAATGGGCAGCAGCGTTCTCTATGCATTTTATCATCAGATTGCGATCGCCAACCCGCCTGCCAAGCGTGGCGATTATGGCAACCCCTCACCTCTTTTGGGGGAGGCCTATGTCCAGCAGTGGACGTCTTTCGGCTGGAATGATGATGATGATAAAACCAATAACAGGCACTTTTGAATTGTCAAGGGTCTTCACCGTTTTGAGAACAGTGGTGATGAAATTATTTACACAAAGTTAAGCGCCTGCCTGGATTCCTGGACCCACGACCCCACAAACTCGTAAGTCAGGGCCGTTACCACTGGGCCACAACTGCTCTCTTGTTCTATGTATAGCATTATAGTACCTACCTATTTCATTGGTCATTTAAGACTATTCCTCTAAATATAACTGCACCAGTTGATCACCCACGAAACGTTTACTAGCATTTACCACTTTTAGTACCTAAATCATTGGTCATTTAAGACGCGACACGATATATGCCAGTGACCTTGAGTGGTTAGCCTGCGTGTTCTGTACTGAGCTCACGCAACGCGTCGTACGTTCAGCCAGTAATAGGACTCGCCCATCAAGAAGAGCTGTCCCCAATTTGACGCATTATTAATTTATTGTACACAAAACAAAAGATATTTTAATAAAACGCGTATACTAAAAGATCAATAATTAAATTATCTTTAAATAAGTGAAGGTTACAGAAAAATACGCTTGGTAGATTTTGCGCCAGTCTCAGTTTTTTATCCGCGTCAGACATAACTTTACAAATTAATTTCACTATGTAATATAAACATAATCTAAAATATTCACATATTAAGTTATTGAAAAAATGCTCTCATTTATCATATATTTTTTTCAAATTATTTACAGTACTCGTTTAGATGTTATCTTCGGTATAAAATCATTAAAATTCCGTTATCGTCCCCTTAAGACTATTCCTCTAAATATAACTGCACCAATTGATCACCCACGAAATGTTTGCTAGCATTTACCATTTTTACAGCCAGCACTAAAAAAATCCAGACATCACGGCCATTCAGCGAAACGCCTTTCAGAAGCCCCTAAATCATTCCATTGAAATCTAAAAACTCTTCCGTCCCATTGCCGATAGTGGCATTATGAAAGGCTACAGCAAATATTCTGGCAACATTAGCATATGAATGATACAGGGTAAAAAAGTGCCGCCCCACCCCCCCTCAGGTGGCATGCCCGGGCCGGAAATAGGTTCGAGCGCAGCCACCGTAAGCTTTCTCTGGAGATAGGGTGTAGTGGACTGCATTTTGTGAATGGTGTGGATTTTTTGTGAAATGTATGGATTTTTTGTGGATGGTGTGGATTTTTTCTATCAATTTAAAGTTACGTGTGGACGAAAATGGTCATGAATTGTAAATGAACTTTGAATTGTTCAATGTATATTTATGTTTATTTAAAGTACGTCTTGTAGAAAGCAAGTTGTTTATTGGTTTAAAATATTACTAATATAATAAAGTTACTGCCAAAGGGCAGCTTAGCATAATGTTAGATGGCATCATTACATACATGACGCTGGTTTTGAGCATACCCTTTTAATGGTTGCCTTTAGTTTATTTACCTAAGTACCTAATTCGAACCCGATTTTTTTTTTTTTTGCTGGAATATTATTTAATGTAGTTCAGTTCACGATTTACACATTATATTATTAGGTACCTGTGTCTAACTATTCGGTGAAACAAGCGCAATGCTAAGTAAAGTGATTTATCTAATTCTAATCATAAAAACGGTACAACAGCTTGTTTTGTTCTCCTTATCGTAAAACTTTTGAAAACAAAAAGAAAATAAAAATGTTTTTATTAAAATAAAATAAAAATGTTAACCCTTTTATCGTTCGTTACCATTTATAGAAATGTTTTCTGCACTTAATAATTTTCCAGCTAATGATTTTACGCAGCACTTTACGTTGTGTGGTGCAGCAGGTTGGTGCAATTCATATACTGATGGGTTTAAGTTATTTAACATTCTTAAGGCGCTGACAAGAGGCAAATAATCTAACCAAAAAAAATGCTAAATCTTTATAGTTTATGGTATCGGAAAAAATATATTTTATTGTTGAACATATTTCTCAGAACTTGGTTGTTAGCAAAAAACGTATAGAAAAAAAAATCTCGATATAAACTAACGGTAAACTAACCTCTCACTTAGTTCTTATCCAAAACATCTGTACTAAATATTAACGTACGGTTGGTATTAATTAATAACAAGAACGTATTATTTGTATGCAGAACTTGGTTGTTTTTTACCACCACCAACCACTCAAGGTCACTGGCATATATCTGAGTCTTAACAGCTAAAACAAGGATACCTACCAACATAAGTAATTTCAGTCATTGTCTAGTAATTGCAGATATTTTGGTTATTTTATTTCCTTTATATCACAAACCATTACAGGACGTTACTTAGTATTGGCTAAACTCTGCCATCGTGGTTTTTCCATAGTTATCACTCACCGATTCGAAACGCCGGCGGTTCGCTCGTTTAGTCTCTTGGAGGGAACAATAGAAACGGATGGGTTTCACCGCAGCAGTCGACTAAGAATACCTGCTTACCATCACATGCATTTATTCTCACATAAAAAAAATGTTTATTCAGATAAATATTTTGTAGACATATTTATTACATCTGCTAAACTGCACAGCAGTTTGTTGGCAGACCTAGCTCCTTTTTTTGTAAGTAAAGTATAATAACATGGTTTTTATAATGTCACTTTTTCACCTATAGGTTAATGCTATCTTGCATTCCAATTTAAGAACATACAAACAATTTTTAATAAACTTGAATACTACTACATTACTACTTTTTAACTTTTTTTATCAGAAATTCCCTTCATCATCATCATCATTTCAGCAGAAAGACGTCCCCTGCTGGAAATAGGCCTCCCCAAGCACCGCCACTTCAACCGGTTCTGTGCTTCCCGCATCCAGTGAAGACCGCATACCTGCGGCCTTCACAAGGTCATCAGTTCACCTTGTACGAGGCATTCCAACGCTACGTCTTCCGGTACGCGGTCGCTACTACAGAACCTTTCGGCCCCATCGGCCATCAGTTCTGCGATCAATGTGCCCTGCCCACTGCCACTTAAGTTTGGGAATTCTTCGAGGTATGTCGGATACCTTGGTTCGCCTGCGGATCTCTTTATTTCTGATTCGATCACGTAGGGAAACTCCAAGCATATCCCTCTACATTGCCGTTTGGGTGACTTTTAGCCTTCTGATAAGGCCCATTGTGAGCAACCACGTTTCAGTGCCATAGGTCATCACTGGCAACACGCACTGGTCAAAGACTTTCGTCTCGAGTCACTGCAGTATGTGAGACGAGAAGTAGTAGCTTCCCGAACGCTGCCCAGCCGAGTCGGATTCGACGATTGACCTCTTTCTTGAAGTTGGACCTACCTAACTGGACAGTTTGTCCGAGGTAAACATACTCGTCCACAACTTCGAGTGTAGCGTCTCCGATCTTCATGAGAGTGGGTGTTACATTTGATATGACCTTTGTCTTGTTCAAGTTAATTTTAAATGTGAAATTCACTTGCAATTTCAAATCGCTAATCGCTCATGACTCAAACACAACTCCACAAAGAACATGCGGGGCACGTCTAACCCTGGAACGACGCGACTGCGCTGATTTCAGTCTCTTTTTACGTTCTCAATGATAGATAGATTCGATTCTTTTATTAGAGGTGCACCGTTCTTTTAACGGTATCCTTTTGTTGCGGTCTTCGGTGCAGGTGGCTCTAGTTTTGCACTTTCTAGAGGTGTAATTGAATCTGAAGTTTATTTGAACATGTAGTGTATAGATTGTGTCTGGTTTGTGAAAAAGGTGCAAGTTAGAGGGAATGATCAACGTCGCCATTTTGTATTTGTTTCTTTAATCGCTCGGGTTTTGTCAATGAAATTATTTTTAATGTGGTTTTAAGTTCTACAAAATAATTTGCGATTCATACAAATATGCTAGGTAGGTAGGTAGTTCAATTTTTTTTAAGTGAATGTGAAAATTATTTATACGTACTGAAATCCTTTTTTATTATTCTATTTTATATCCTGGGATAGTTAAACTCATTGTTGAGCAGGAATGGCATTTATTTTGTAAATTTAAAATTTATGACGTGATTTAATGATTGACGGGAAGAAAATGTTACGTTTAGGATTTCAAAATTAGAGTCCCATAGACCAACGACAAAACCCCAAAAATTAAATCATCACAAACATTTCCTCCATCAATTTAGATACTTCATTCCCTGTAAGTTAATTCAATAAACATCGAAACTGCATTAATGCATTAAAAAGTTCAGCTAAAAAGAAGCCAATTTTATTCCGCTGTGACCACTCACTTATCCAACCCTAATTAGTATCTAAATTAGCAAAGAGTTCTGCTTTTTCCCTCTAGGTTTTTCACTGATACTTTGGATATAAGAAAGAGTTTGAACTAAATAAAATCAACTTGTTTTTTTAGTGTTTAACTAATTTACACGCTAACATACTTAACATAATATTAAAATAATATGAAAAAAAGCTCCGTGTGGTGCCGGACGTAAAGAATAGCATCATCCCATTTCTTCCCGTGGGTGTCGTAAAAGGCGACTAAGGGACTTACAATAGTGAATGGGCAGCAGCGTTCTCACCATACTGCGATCGCCAACCCACCTGCCAAGCGTGGCGATTATGGCAACCCCGCCCCCCCACTTTTGGGGGAGGCCTATGTCCAGCAGTGGACGTCTTTCGGCTGGAATGATGATGATGAATATGAAAAAGTGTTTATTCAGAGAATTATTTCAAAGACATAATAAAATTTACTTGTGCCAAACTGCACAGCAGTTACACACGCAGTTATGCATACGTATAAAAAATACGGAACCCTCCAAAAGAAATAAGTAGCTTCATAGGGCATCAAAAAGTTCGTCCGCATCGCTATCAACAGGAAAGATGCCCAAAAAGCTGGCAGCATTGCCACGTTGTATGCCGCTGCTGATTCCGATGCACGGAGAAGCCTTGATATGTAAAGATCCATCCCCATCCACGGACCAACCCCGGTAAGCGTAGCTTAACCTCATGGATTGACCCGTGTGGCTGTTAATACTTAGCCACAAGCTCCTCTCGTCGTCGTTGAAGTTTCTTATCTGTTAGCAGATATGTAATTGTTAATGTTAAAAGTTATAATTATTACAAGCCGTGCCCAATGATGTTAATCATCGGCTAAAATAAAGCGGCGAATTCTCAAAATAAATTTTATCCCCTGTTTAACCCCTTTAGGGGATTAATTTTCAAGTGCTCACTTTCGCTGTAGGATGTATTTTTTTTTTTTTTTATGGGTTTGCTCTTGACCTTAGTCAAGAAACTCTCTCGTATAAGAAACTCTTGTGCAAAGTTTCATGCTTCTATAATCACCGGTTAAAGGCTCCGCGTACAGACGCGACGCGACACCAGTAGAACAATTTCTATAAAAACTTCATGGAAAGTTTCGCGCTGCGCATTCGTGCTGCCTGTCGCACCCGCGGTATCGCGATTTCTGTCAGTAAATGAATTAAATTAATATTTTTACTACACATACATACATAATCAGCCTATAATGTTCCCACTGCTGGGACACAAGCCTCTTTTTCTGTGAGAAGGAGTGGGCTGTAATCCACCACGTGGGCCCAGTGTGGGTTGGTGGATGGCACATGTCTTCGAATTTTACTACGTAGATTATACGAACATTTTTACTACTCAAATAAAAAGTAATATTTTGGTTCTTAAAAATACAACCAATTTAGCAAAAAAAAAATCATAACACATTGACTGTTTAACAATAATTTATAGGCATGTGACTTATTTTTTAGAAAATATAATTTATTATTTTTTTTTAAGTAATTATAGAAGACATTCCTTTAGTGGAAAAAATACTCTATTTTATGCTAAAAAAAATCATTAAAAAAATAATTTTAATTTGCAGTTGCTAAATGTTATTTATAATACAAATACATAGTTATATTTTACTCTGGAATGTATATAGTTTCGTATTTCAGCAATTTATTAGCATACTTATAATACGTTTTTTTAAGTTAGAAAAAATATTCCTAAAATTAATTCCACCCAATATTATGACATAATTATTAGGTATAATCCCTATTCATATAAATATTAATGTTACCCTATTGTGGTTGATGGCACCAAAATCCGCTTTGAAACCATTATGTACCCGCAGTCACCATCCGAAGCTTTTCATAAATAATGCTCATACGAGTAGATTAGTCGACGAGATCAAAAAGACTCCCTTAAATGTTGGTAGTCAGTTATAAATGGCCACAGATTAATGTAAGGAACAGAGAGAAGATCGGAAGGTAAGTACGAGTACTAAGCGCTTCCAAATGACTTTTATAATGCGCACAGCAAAAGAGTGGAACTCTCTACCTGCGTCTGTGTTTCCGAACGCATACAACCCTAATCTCTTCAAAGTTAGAGTGAAAAGGCTTCTTCTGGGTAAGTTCACTCCATCGTCGACTTTGTCTCTGCCACCTCTGCCCTAGACTAAGGTCAAGAGCAAACCCATGCTAAATAAAAATAAATAAAATAAAAAATAAAACTTTTACAAAAATAATAGTATTACTTTGGGCAATGGTTTACTGAAAAACTTCACTAGTTTAAAAATTAAAATATTATCATCATCATCATAATTTCAGCCGAAAGACGTCCACTGCTGGACATAGGCCTCCCCCAAAAATGGGGGGGAGGGTTGCCATAATCGCCACGCTTGGTAGGCAGGTTGACGATCGCAGGATTCGCAGTGTGGTTTTAAAAATGCATAGAGAACGCTGCTGACTGATATTTAGACATATTTTACGTCCGTTGATGTGTCTATTGATGCGCGTCTCTGGTGCGCAGAGTGCGGGGCAGTGCCAATACCGTCCTGGCGATGATCGCCAACAGACAGGAGTGCCCTTATATCCGGCAATGCTGCAGCAGACATAATGCTATCTTGTGAGTGTTCGTTTATGTCTGTGCTTGTTATCCTGTCTGTATCCTTTTATGTATCTGTTTTTTTATGAGTCTTGTTACTTGAAATACACTTCATTTTTTTTAATGATGTATTTAGTTTAAATTTCAAGAATTTTGCATACAAGGGTAGCAATGGACGTTTAGAGAGCAGTGGTGGATGGACGTTTAACTACTTCCGAAAAACGTAGAAATTAAAGTATATTTTAATTGGTCCTCCAGTTCTCCATTGTTAAATTTAAACGAGCTAGTTCAGCGAGCTAATTGCGTAACCCACTATCAGTAGGAATCGGTTTCAATTTGATAGTACAACAGTAAACGTGACGTCGCGAAGAAAAAAACAGCTGTTCCATACGATTATGTTCGAATAACTCGTCAACATGTAGGGAACAGCTGATTTTTTATCGAGATTTCAGGTTTGGTCCCATAGTAAAAGTTGTTCATAATGATGAGTACAATGACCCCTAAGAAGTTGTGCGTTAATTCTGGGACATGTTGTAGATAGTAAAATAGTCTGTTCATAAAAAAAAACATAAAAATATCCTAAGCAGTTTGAAAATAATATAGTTTTTCATGCTTTGAGCAGACATTATTACTTCCTGAATTTATTTGATAAAGTATTTTACTACCTACAATACTTACATTTTCACATAAAGGCTTCTACATACCAGCGCGACTAGTCGCGCGACGCGACACGGCACAGAGGCCCCGCGTGCCGCGGGACGAGCGGTGCCTTTGTTTCGCGTCGCGTCGCGCGACAAGTCGCCCCGGTATGTAGAAGCCTTAAAGAATTGATGTGTGTGCGTTCTAGTTTAACATACATTTTTTGCATAACTTACTTGTATTATATTATATGAAGGCGTAATAACAGATATAGAAATAAATATAACCATATCAATCAAAAAAAATAAAGATAACAAAAAAAATCAAATCATGCCAATAAAATTATTTTTTTTTTCTTTCTTTCCTTCTATACAACATTAGTTTTTGTTTATACTAAACCCGAAAAGAGGTCATTGTAGGTAATTATATGGGACCAACCTTGAAATCGCGAAATAAAAATCAGCTGTTCCATACATTTTGTCGGTTTAAGTGAACACAAATGTAGGGAACAGCTGATTTTTATTTCGCGATTTCAAGGTTGGTCCCATATAAAAAATTGTTCAAAATGATGAGTACAATGACCCCTTTTCGGGTTTAGTATAACAAAAACTAATGTTGTATATCTGCGCCCTAATGGAAACATTTAGGCCCTTACGGTTGTCTGATTAATTAGTCAAGGTGCATGCTGTCGCCTGAAATTCAACTACTGATCTAGAATATCCTGATTATCTCCAGAACGTACGTACCCGCAATTCAGTATTCATGTTTCAAGAATCGGGAACTAGTCGGGCGTTCCTGAAAACGTGACCAGACTTTTATCAGCACATAGTGTTACATTCTATTCATAAATTCTGTCCGTGTCTCAGCACCTTACAACAAAACATACAGTTAATTAAAATTTCTCAAATCTATGTAAATAAATAAATTTGAAGTCTCTGCTAGTAATGTCAAAATTACGGGTTTTTACTAAATGCCAATGAAAGTATACACGGTAATAAAACAAAAAACAATTTTTATTTTTTTTGTATGTTTGTCTGTTTGATCCGGCTAATCTCCGAAACGGCTGCGACGATTTTAACGGGACTTATCCCTGGCAGATAGCCAATGACTTTTATTTTAGAAAAATCCACGCGAGCGTAGGTAATAGTTATCCATTAATTGGACCTACACCTTAGGTTTCATTAACTAATGAACATCCAAAAATACTCACAAAAAGAATATAAAGGAACACACACACAAAGGAAGCTTACTTAATCAAACCAATCCAATCAAAAACTATTTTTATTTCACATATTATTATGCCTAGGTAATGGGCACTTATGAAATGTCAGAAGCTAGGTGAACGGTTCCAATTGGTCGTTTCCTATGGAGAAGAGCCGGCAAGAAACTCCACGGTTACTCTTTTTAAAAAAAATGGCTTTTACTATGTAATTCTTCATGTACTCACTCATCTTCTTACTATTTATTATTTCCTTTACCACAAAACTCAGTTTTAATTTAAACCGCATAAAATCACGACTTAAACAAGCGACAAGCGAGAATTCCCTTGCGACTGGTCGCGTGCCCGTTGCGTTACGATTTATTTGCGCCGGAGTGAGGCGCACTCATTTATCGGCCCAATAAAATAAATCAGGCGCGTTTAGCTTGCCGACGTTTACGCGCAGTTGACACGTCGTTGTTGCTTAGGTCGGTTACGGACGTACGATTTTTGTCTTGATTGTGACTTTGATTTTAGAATATTTAGAGCTGAGATTTTTTAAGTCTTTCTATACAAAAATAAAACAAAATAAATGTGTTTAAAGCAATGATGTATTACCTTATAATACGTCATTGATTTAAAGTGATTAAACTAACCTGTAAGTGAAGTTATATCATAATTACGCCTTATAGTTCCTTCCTGATGCGGTTGATGGAGTCACTATGCGATTGCATCCTTTTCTACAAAAGAAAAGATCTTATTATTTTATAGTTTTATAACGAAAAAACAACATAATTATATATTTTGTGCACAATAAGGGCTGAGCACTAAAATGTGAATGAAGTGTTGGTGGCAAACTGGCAGCGAGAATAAGGCACCTGACTTTAAAAAAAATCTAATAGACGTTAAACTCCCTAGTGCATGGAGTCGACGTTGTATGTGGTACCACAAGTCTACAAGTGTATAATGCTAATGTCTTCGGACGAGGTCAAAGTATAACTAAAAATAAAATGGCTGTTGTTTATAAAACATATATTTTAGCATTATTTTAATATTATTTACACTTCAGAAGCATGCACGGACAATGTGCAACATAGTATCATAATTATCAAACTATATTATTGTATTATTTTCACGGAGTTTAACAATCTAATACCTCTATTGGTAAATTTGGTAAGTAGTTATTACTCTCACGCAGATCTTAACTTTATCACAAAATTATATTGTTATAATTATAGTCTGTGGCAGATTCTTAAAAAAGTGACAAAACACTTAAAAACATTGTTGTCCAAAACACTTAAACATACATACATAGGCTGATAGGCACGTTACTCTCCTTTGCGATACGCAGTCGGGTAAAAAACGCAACCGTGTAAACAGCCTAATCTTCAGAGATCTCGGCTGAAAATAGCGCCGTTTCCAACATTCTGACAGACTCAAATTATTAGGATACCCACTGAAACTATACGTTAGCTAACAATTCATTTGTTTTTTATTTACCTTCCTCCACGATATACGGTTTCCCGTTTTTGACGTGATTATTAACCGTTTATTTTGTTGTCCCGGTTTTGGTTTTTTGGATTCTTTGTGATTATATTCTTGAATGTCCACTGATTTAATAATAACATTTTAATAGACCAATTAATGAATAGCTGTTTTATTATTCCTTCTTCTGTTGTTAGGATGTATATCCGGCAGGCTCTAATAATCCTTCCATATCCCAAGGGCACGTCTTCCCTACCATTATCGCGCCCCCCGGTCTACTCTTTGATATACAATGGTCTCTGTAGTCTCATGAAACATGAGGCTTCAGAGGCTAGGGTGAATCTTGGGGTTTATTCGAGCAATTGAGTCTAGGTAAAACCACGCTGGGGTCGGTGCATTTCATTCATTCATTCATGGTTAACCCCATTGGAAACACGGCTTGCAATAGTTATAACTTCTGATATTAACAATGAAATATCGGCTTACAGATAAAAAACTTTAATGACGACGAGAGGAGTTCGTGACTAAGAATGTAAAAAACGAAACATCGCACATGGGTCGATCATAACACATCTCAGGGGCTAGGGTTAATCTTTGGGTTCATTCAAGCAATCGAGTCATACCAGACTCGATTTCCGAATGATGAATGAACCACGCTGGGGTCGGTGCATTTCATTCATTATTCACTGAAAAAAATGCGAGCTACCTAAGATACATTTTGTCGTAGTTGGCATTAAAATATTTGGAATCATTATATATTTATTTACTTTATACAAGATAGCATAGATATTTGCCAGAACAAATTCATTTTATTTATATCGACAATGTGACATGTAGTGTACAGAATAATCACCGGTCTTTGTTACATCATACATGCTATGTTTGATTTTACTTCTTCAGTTTTGTATATCAAATAATAATTTAAGTTGATGGTAACAAGTAACTTGTTAGCATTATATCATTCTTAAACTGGCCAACATTTGAGTTAAATTAAATTGAATTAACCCGTAATTAAACTAATTCATTACTTAGTAGACGGAACTATGATAATTTAACAAAGTTCTCCTAGCTTCAGAAGTCAAGATCTTGTTAGGCTCGTATGGAGTCAAGATGCGTGATCACATGAAACAAGATTTTTGTTAAAGCAAACACTTTTTCTTTTCAGTGTTATTATTCATTCTTTTGTTGTGTAACATCTTTTCTTTCACTTTTTGTGGGAGTGATTTCGTGAAAAAGGATGGAAGTGTGTAACTGGAAGTGACAGCTTGAGCATAGAATAAGTACAGTAGTACCCAATTGATATGGCTTACCGATGTAGTACCTGCGCAGAAGGTGAATTTTAAAAGTGCGGGAAATGCTATTGACCAATCGGCACGCTCCACGCACCGCGGTTCTTTTTCCTGTACCGCTATAGGTCGGCAACTGCCGCCATGTTGGCGCGCGCCGCGTGGCATGTTTGTCAGCCGCCATACTTCTGATCGAGTGCACGCTAGCAGCTGTATTATGTGTGTATTATGAACCTTATAATAGTGACCTAAGGTTGATTGTAAGTTTTAAGCATTCTTTCGTTAATCTTCGGGGCCATACTTTCTTTTCTGTGCGAACGAAGATTCACGACGCGCCTTATCAATTGGGTACCACTGTCCATACATAACATCACGCCTTGTTTCCCAGCAGCGTTGGTCAGAGGTGTACCTGTAGTACACCCACATTTCGCCACTTATGTTTAAGACCCATGTAATAGGGGGCGAGCCTATTGCCATCAACCGGGTACAAATCCAGACTCCTGGCTGCTACTGAGAAATTCCAGTAAGAAAAACTCAATATCACTAGATCAACGAAGCAGTGCGTCCACTAGATCAACGAGGCAGTGTGGAATAAGTAAGTACTTTATAATAGCATGGAATTAGTGTATTCATGGAATTAGTAAACTAAGTACTATGCTATAGATTGTAAGTAGAGGGGGTCGAATTTCGACTAGTGGACAACCACTAGTAATGAATAATTACTCGAAGAAATATTTCAGTATTTAGCTTTTTAAATTTAGAAGTTAATTTCGCTGACCAGTTGCTTATTACAAAGGTGAGATGTCAGATGTTACACATCCTAGGCGACTACTGTACTGTTCGCTCGTTTTTAGGGTTCCATACCTTTATTTACGTAACACGGGCGTGTTACGTAAATAAATTAATTTTGAATATGGAGGTCACTTCTGGGGGGCAAATTAGAAAATTAAAAAAAAAAGTTTTGCTGACTGTACCGTGTTACATATCAAATGAAAGGACTTGTTTTATGAATTTTATAAAAAAAAATTATAATTTTTAAATAAATACTTTTGAAATTATTTAAGAAAATAGACGAAAAATTTACGAAACTACTGAGCCTAATTTTTTTATAAAAATACAGAAAATAGTTCTCTACTTATAGATTACAGGAAAATGTACAAGAAGTCTGTGATCTTAAAATAGCATGGTAAATCACTCAATATTGTGCGTACAAACTTACATTTGCAGTTGGAATGTATGGGGATCATGTTTTTCAACTACAATGTTAAGTTTGTTTGGATACATTCATCCCAACTAAGGAACCCTTCATTGTGCGTGGTCCGACACGCACTTGGCCGGTTTTTTATGTCACTAAACAACAACGAACAGGCATCATGTTGTCGAACTCTTCAAGCTAACAATATAACCCTCTTTCCTCTAAATCTCAATATATTTAGGATCTACGCAGTATTACCGGCACCATTTTCCCACCCAAAACGATCATCCGTACCCAAAACAAAGACAACACTCAGCTTTTCAATCGTATCAGTTCCAACACCCTTTGTTTCTATTATTTGAAAGCATTTCAGCATTAAACTTGAACAGGATTCCATTCCGACATCCCTTTGCACTTCAACCAATATCCTAGTTTCATATGTGTAGGAACACCTCAAAACGCAATACATTCCAAAAATCCCTTGGATACCCATCAAAATTTGCATCCAACCACGCAAGACAATCACTTACCCTAAGTAATTGGCAAGCACCGTTTAGATAACCAATCAAAGGCTCGTGACCTCAAAGACGAGATCCGGCCATGCAAAAACGAACCTAAACCACTTGTTTGTAAATCTCAATGTCTTTTGTCAGAAGATCCTGAGATGTAGGTAATACGGCATGGGAAGCAAACGTAAAGGCCAGATATCGGCCTAACAGCGTAATTGAATATCGGGCTTGAACCACGATTGACCCAGATATGGAAAATTCCAACTTGATTTGTGCCTGTGAAATCGTTTTAGGGTTCCGTATTCTACAAGGAACCCTTATAATTTCGCCATGTCCGTCTGTCTGTCTGTCCCGGCTTAGCTCAGATACTCTTAGTACTAGGAAGCTGTAATTTGGCATGGACATACATATTAATCACGCCGACAAAGGGTCAAATAAAATATTGGAATATTTTTAGGGTTAAAAAACATCATCCACACTTTAAGTGTAAGGGAGGTTCCCTTACACTTAAAGTGTGGATGATGTTTTTTTCTCGTCTATCCCATGGTGTGGGGTATCGTTGGATAGGCCGTTCAAAAATATTGCTGGTCTGTGAATGCCATTTTTCGATTCATAAATCCGTTTGCGTAATATTAAGCGTTAAAGTGCTATTTTTTGTTAGAACCAAGTGCCAGCTAAATGGTTGGTTTTGGATATGTAAAAAATATCATGGTAGAAATATGTAATCAAATTAAAAGGAAAACTATTACAGCTAAATTTGCAGTTGGAGAATTGACCGTGACGTATATATCGATGTATGGGAGAACATGTTTTTTAACTACAATTTAAGTTAGTTTTTGAGATAAATTCATCCCAACTACGGAACCATTCATTGCGCGTGATCCGACACGCACTTGGCTGTTTTTTTATGGATCTGGAATGAAGTGGTCTAGAATTTATTATTATAGTCTTATTTCATCCTAAGTTGCAGGATTTCCTTCTAAGATGTAGGGGTTTCAACGTCACTTTATAAGATCAATAAAAAGTACGTGTATCAAATAAGAAAAAACGAAAAATAATTTATTTCTAATTGAAACACGTGCATAGGAAAGATAATTAGCTCGAGTAGGTAACCAAAAAAAACTGCATGTTATAATCACGAGCACAAAAAAAAAAAAATGAAATGAAATCGTTTATTCTGTAAATAGGATATTAGAACCACTTTTACACGTCATATAAAAAAATAGAAGTAGCCGACATTTTCTATCTTACTACCCCTGAGAAGAAATGGCGAAACAAACTCAGGGGTAAACGTCTTTTTCAAAGTCCAGATATAATCTTGGTCAGATCATGTGAGGACCATGTACGAGTAGATCCGTGTCTGAAATGGTATTTTGAGGAAAGAACCACACAAATTTGAGTGGACCTGTCCAATCAGTGTAAGCATTTGTTAGTAATCGTGCAGCAGAAATAGTCGGCAGGCACGGCATGACTGTGACAAGAAAGCTTCCACTCAGCACGATGCTGTGCTATGGGGACCCACAGCACAGCGCTGATTTTCAGTGGTCACCCGAAAAATACGTACGGAAGCCAAGTCAGGTTTAATGAGTTGCACATAATGTAGGCAAGTAGGTACTCTAGTTTCAAATCGTTAAATTCGTCACTGATTAAAGCATGCTTTTTTAGGGTTCCGTACCTCAAAAGGAAAAAAGGAATCCTAATAGGATCACTCGTGTGTCTGTCTGTCCGTCTGTCACAGCTGATTTGCTCCGAATCTACTGGACCGATTAAGTTGAAATTTGGTACACATATGAACTTCTGTGACCCAAACACGGGACGTGTTACGTAAATAAATTAATTTTGAATATGGACGTCACTTATGGGGGGAAAATTTACTGACTGTACCGTGTGACATATCAAATAAAAATGCTTGTTTTAAGGATTTTAAACATATTTTTTTTATAAATTTAAAATATACACTTTTGAAATTATTTAAGAAAATAGATGAAAAATGACCATTCCCCCCCCTTATCTCCGAAACTACTGAGCCTAAAATTTTGATAAAAATACAGAAAATAGTTCTTTACTCATAGATTACAGGAAACCCTATAAGAAGTCTGTGGTCTTAAAATAACATGGTAAATCACTCAATATTGTGCGTAAAAACTTACATTTGCAGTTGGAATGTATCGGGATCATGTTTTTCAACTACACTGTTAAGTTTGTTCTTCGGATAAATTCATCCCAACTACGGAACCCTTCATTGTGCGTGGTTCGACACGCACTTGGCCGGTTTTTTGTCTATGATAAGCCTTGTAGAAATGCATACCAAGACTATGAATAGATATCCGGAGTATACAATTTTTTGTAACCAACTTCTTCCTATCTTTCTAATAAATGTAGCATTTATTAGAAAGACAGGAAGAAGTTGGTTACATGAACGCGAATGAGCGTTGCGAATCTTTAAAAAAGTAACAATCGAATCAATTTTAAATAAATTGCTTCCACCAAAAGAAATAAGTAAAGTAATTAGACCTTTGTTGACCTAACCAAGAAAATCTTTGATGGATTGAAAACATGCAATACCGCAACCATTCACTTGGAAGTATAAATGGAATAAAAACACTCCAATCTTAGAGCTATTATAATAATCCAGTTTTTATTCGCTCAAATAACTGCAGACGTTCCTTCAATAGAATTTTATCTAGATTGCCTATTCCGATAAATTATTCTCCGACTGAACTGAATAATTTCTTTTGTGATACTAAACTTATTTTTTTTATTTATAAGCCGATAACAGTTTCTTAGTTATTGTTTTAATTGTCATCAACTTCATCATCATCATTTCAGCCCAAGGACGTCCACTGCTGGACATGGGCGTCCCCCAAAGGGGGCTGGTTTGCCATAATCGCCACGCTTGGCAAGCGGGTTGGCGATCGTAGCATGGTGTTAAAATGCATAGAGAACGCTTCTGCCCATTCTCTAGTCGCGTTTTACGACACCCACGGGAAGAGATAGTATAGTGCTATTCTATACGTCCGGCACCACAAAGCCACATCATCAACTCTGATAAAAAAAAAACTCAAATATTATTATAATACTTTTACTTCTTTAATGGCTGTGATTGCAATTATTACTAATTGAAAAATAGTGCAGTCAACATACTAAAGAAGTAATAAACTATTTAAAGGTTAAACATAAATAAATAATATAATACTAATTTGATATCCAATTCTAATCTACAAAGCTTTACGTCAAATACTGTTCAATTTCACTTAAAATTTTACTTCTAATCCCAAAATCTCTAAGAACATCCAATATTCAATCTTATTAATATTTAATATTCCTTTGACAGTTGAAGCAGTTGCGTTGCCAACAGTACTGGCTACTGGCTATGATCAAGTCAGCGTTTTAAGTAAAAACGCTGGTAAGCGGACGTCGGTAACCGAGTCGAGTGGCTTCCTACAAATAAAAATCTATTGTGCGCTCACCTAGATTACTTGAGGAAATAATGTAAATTGTTGGATGTGGTATTATAGTATGCGGGCAAAAAATTCTGATGTTGTGTATGTTTATTTTTTGTAGCATTTGAGTTCAAAATAAACATAGGTTTTACCATTTTCCTAGCCTTTTCTGAACTATGTTGGGGTCTGTTTTCAGTCTAACCAGAGCTACAGATAGTGCCATCCACGAAGACGTGCGCCACTTTTTTTGGTCGAAGGGGCCGAGGAAGTTTTTTTTTTTTTTTTCAAATAAACCAATTACAGGCACTTTTGAATTGTCAAGGGGTCGGTCAGTCATAAAGATGAAGCTAGTTGCCCATTCCAAAGCTTAGTAGGTACCTATGGAGAAGAACGGGCATGACACTCCACGGACACTCTTTTTTTAAATTAACTTATGGTTACAAAATATTGGTTACATCATTCGTCTTGAAATTAAACATGCAAAACGTCAAAAGCGTCCGTAACAAAAGATAAAAAAAAACAATGCTAAAATTAAATTAAAATAAGCCAAGGCCGCTGAGAGATGACCAGTCCCTACTGATGGCGCCCGTTCACGAACATGACGCATGGATTAGCCCCATTCAGCTCAATCATTTTGAAGGGAGCTAAATGATCCACCATCAGCGAGACATTACAGTGAGCATGACGTACTCTCAACCACCAGGGCACATTCAAGTCAATGAAAGACGTACCCAGTAAATAGTACTCACACATGTGATAATCCGAGCTGATTTATTTATCTCAGTGTGCGCGCGCACTCATTGGCAATTCGTACGTTTCAACAGCACTACAACACTACCGGAATGATTTGGAAAAGAGTGGGGCGCGTCATCGTGTATGGTACTATAGAATAGAATAGAATACTCTTCACTATCTCGTGTCTGTACCGTTGTTCTGAATTATTTTTGAAGTAAAACTTCTTTATGCACGCTTGATTTGGGGAGTAAGCTAGTGAATGCATGACGAGAGCGTTCATCATAATCATCATAATTTCAGCCGAAAGACGTCCACTGCTGGACATAGGCCTCCCCCAAGCACCTCCACTTCGACCGGTTCCGTGCTTCCCGCATCCAGCGGATACCAGCAGCCTTCACAAGGTTGAACACGAGACGACGACGACGACGACGGACGAGAGCGTTACGGAAGTCAAACTCAAACTCAAACTCAAAGTATTTATTTCAATTAAACCATTGACAGGCACTTTTGAATTGTCAAGAAGTCGGTCAGTTACAAATATGAAGCTAGTTGCCCATTCCAAATAGTAGGTTCCTATGGAGAAGAACGGGCAAGAAACTCCACGGACACTCTTTTAAATTAAAATATTGGTACAAAATATTGGTTACATCATTCATATTGAAGTTAAACATGTGAGAACGATGCAATACGTCAAAAGCGTCCGTGATAAAAAGATAACAATTCAAACTTAAAATAATTAAAAATAAGCCGTGGCAGCTAAGAGATGACCAGTCCCAACTGACAGCGCCCGTTCACGAACATGACGCATGGATCAGCACCATTCAGCTCAACCATTTTGAAGGGAGCTAAATGATCCAACACACACGCCACCATCAGCGAGACATCTGAGTGAGCATGACATACTCTCAGCCGCCAGGGCACATTTAAGTCAATGAAAGACATAATTACCCGGTAAATGGTAGCTCTATTGTACATAGTACTCACACCTGTGATATGCAATTATATAATACAAAGGATATTCGAGTTTATACAATGAAAAGATAGTCTTCCAATCTTCATCAGCTCCAACAGTATTTTCAAATGTTAATAAATTAGTTGTGGTTGTGGAGCTGGACCAGCATTGAGCCAAGTATTTCTATTAGCGATGTAATCCCCCAACCTATAATATGCCTGCTTGCATAGTGTGCGTTTTATACAAGATTTGAATTTCGTCTCATTCAGTTGAAGTATGACGGGAGGGATTTTATTATAACATTTTAAACAGTACCCCATGAAAGATGAGTCTACTTTTGCCAGTCTGAAACCTGGTTGAGCTAATAGATCCCTACTTCTAGTACTATAATTATGTCTTTCGCCTCTTTTACTAAAAAGATGTAAATTTTTTCTTACGTACATGATGTTTTCATAGATATATTGACAAGGCACCGTCATGATGTTAATATCCTTAAACAGTTCCCTAAGAGAATCGCGCCTGCGGAGATTATATATGGCTCTGATGGCTCTTTTCTGCAGAATAAAAATAGACTCGATGTCTGCAGCCCGTCCCCAAACTAAAATACCGTAAGACATGATACTATGAAAGTAACTAAAATAGACTAGCCTCGCAGTATCTAAATTGACGGATTTTTCTGACAGCATATGCTGCTGAACTTAGCCGTCCTGCGAGAGATGTTAAATGAGGACCCCATTGAAGCCTAGAGTCGAGCGTGATCCCCAGGAAAACAGTTTTATCGACGAATTCTAGTTTCTCTTGATTCAATACTATCTCATAATCACTACTTTTTACATTTGGTAAAGAAAATCGTATGCACTTCGTTTTTTTTCCATTTAATACTAAATTATTGGCAGTGAACCAATTTTGGACCTGCAGTAAGGCGTTATTTATGTCATCAAAATTTGTAGCACGTCTATCTACCTTAAAAATCAAGGAAGTATCGTCAGCAAATAACACCATTTGTGGTTGATTATTTAATAAATGGAGTAGATCATTAATATACACTAAAAAGAGGAAAGGACCCAATATCGAGCCTTGAGGAACACCCATTTTTACTTTTAAACCGAGTGAATTGATACCATTTATTTGAACTAGCTGTTGTCTATCGTTTAAATAAGATTTTACTAAACTAAGCGCAAGTTTTCCAAGTCCGTAATGCTCAAGTTTCAATAGCAAGGTTTCGTGATCGACGCAATCAAATGCCTTGGAAAGGTCACAAAAGATTCCTATGGCATCTTGGGCCTCTTCCCACGCGTTAAAAATGTGTCTTAATAAGGTTACACCGGCGTCGGTCGTACAACGTCCTTTGGTGAAACCATACTGTTGATCGCGAAGGATTTTATTCGAGTTGAAATGATGGAGCATTTGATTAAGCATTACCTTTTCAAACACCTTGCTGAAAACCGGCAACACGGATACGGGTCTATAATTATTTGTGTCTTTACTGTCCCCGGATTTGAAAAGTGGTATTACTTTACTGTATTTCATTAAATCCGGGAAGACTCCTTGATCCACACACAAGTTAAATATTAAGGCTAAGTAAGGCGCAATAGTCTCAATTATGGACGTACAGACTTTAATGGACATTCCCCAAAGATCTTCGGACAATTTGATCTTGATTTGCCTAAAAGCTTTTAATACTATTATTGGGTTAATATGCTTAAAGTTAAATTCAATAGAGCAGGCTGAAACGTTCGCCCTTACAGAGTCAAAAGCGAGCGAGGGCGAGGAATTTAAAGTTTCTGTAGTTTTCAGTGGGATACTGGTAAAGAATTTTACAAATTCTTGAGCAACTTCTTTGCTATCGCAAATGAGACCACATGACGTCTCCAGTGCGTAATCAGAATCATGCTTTTTGTTCCTATTCGTTTCATTATTGATAATTTTCCAAACCGTTTTAATTTTATTGTCTGCTGACTTAACCTTGTTGCTAATGTATAAGGCTTTAGCTGCCTTGCAAGTGTTTTTAAAAGTTCTGGAGTAAGTAGCAACATATTTATTAAAAGTTTCCGTGTTTATATAAAGGCTTATGGCCATACAGCTCGAAAAGTCTTTCCCTACTTTTCCTGAGTCCTTAAGTTGCCCAGTCACTAAATAAAAACCTAGGGCTGATAGTTTTAGTGTTCTTTTTAAAATAATTATTGAACTCGGTTTGGACTACCGAAAAGAATTCTTTATACAAAATGTCAACACTGTTCATTGAAAGGTCCATAACACCTAACTTACAAATTAAAGTGCTATTAAATTTATTTAAATTAACAGATGTTATTGGTCTGAATTGTATCAGCACTTTTTGTGTTGGTATGTTGGACTCAAACGTTACGGTTTGACCACTGTGATCAGAAGGGAGATAATTAATAATAGCTTTATCTGAATAGTCGCAGCAACAAAAAACATTATCAATACATGTAGCAGTAGTCGTAGTTATTCGAGTTGGTTCTACAAACACATTTGACAAATTAAATGATTTAAACAGATTTAACAATCTACTGGTATTTGAATTATTTTCTAAAATATTAATGTTAAAGTCACCACAGATAATTATTGATTTATTCCCAGTTACAAGTTTTGCCAAAACATCTTCCATAACAGATTCAAATAGAGAGTAGTTTTGATAGTTTGGGGGTCTGTAAACGCACACTATAACATGCTTATCTAGCTCAACACAAGACAGTTCAATGCTATGTTCAACCGACAGTTCAACTATGTCTTTACGAGTTTTTGATTTAATACAACTTCTAATTAAGATTAGTGAACCACCACGCAGCATTGATTTCCGGTTAAAACAACTGGCCACACTATAATTCTCATAATTATTATTAGTAGTATTATTATATATTAGTAAAGTATAATTAGTATTACTATTTGTAAGTTTTACTTCAGTCGTGTGGTGGCACACTCGTATTTATTTGACCAAATAGCATTTCTGTGCTACGGGTTAAAGGTGCTGGTACAGCTGAACAACAAAATAGCGGTACGTACAGGCATTGAAAGGCATTTCAATATTAAATCAGTACCTAAATCCCATGAAGTGGCGGTAACCTTTATTCATAGGTAAGTCATCACATGATTGCACAAATCTTTTTGGGACGATTTCATGACGACATTTTTTGTAAAGCAACATTTATTATTTATTTATTTATTTAAATCACAACACATGTTCAACGACAACATAATTATGTTCGAGTTCTCCTTCTTCTCTTGTCGATGACTTATATTTTTAATCGACTTCCAAAAAGGAGGGGGTTATACAGTATGTAACAAAAACCCTGTTGTTCCTTCTACCTACGTTTTAAGAATCGGTATACATACGTAATAAAGCAAGCCATTTATAAAAACTGTTCAACGAAAAAATTCAAATAAATATTTATTTATTAATATTTGGAATGTTTAACTGATTTCTTACCTGTTTTGTTCTTTAATTTTGACTTCTCGACTAGCCAATGCAAATTTTTTTTTAATTATAATTCCACCAATGCTGTGCTTGTAGGTTAATGTATACGTCCCTAAAAGTAACAACAGGGTTTTTGTTACATACTGTATAATTATGTTCGTCTTTTATGTACCCTATGTTAACCGATTTCTTTGTCAATTTGTGGTCCGATTATGAAAATATTTTTTTTGTTTGAAAGCGTATGTTCTCGAGGTGGTTTCATTGTCACCAAGTCAGAATCTGATGAGGGGATCCCATGGAAATCGAGAGAAGTCCTCAAATAGTATAATCACACTTGGGTATTTTTTATAGTAACTCGTGCAATTGCTCTCGGAAAGAATCATTTAGTGAAGTAGAACTGATGATGAAGTCCACAAATGGCCACCGGAACTACTCATGCATTACTTTAATATGGTTGCTAAGCAATTTATGCTCGTCACATCGTCGTCCATATGGGGAAGTGGAGCTAATTTGAGCAGTTGACATTAGGCTATTGTAACTAAGATAAATTACAAATAGACCGACTAAAAAGTGAAAAAAAAAAACCATGGCTGAAAAGTAAATTCAAAAAATCAAAAAACCTGACTGCGTAAAAAGTGAACTTTAAATTTACATCTTCTAAATTTAAATCTACATCATCTTATTTTCAACTAAAAACAAGATGTAATAACTTAGTAGATACTATAAACAATCTCATCCATACATGCCTCCTCCATTTTTTCTTTCCTCCCGTTCTCTCCAGTTCTATTTGTAGTCCAATCCATTGTAATGGCCGACGAAGGGGCCTTAATAAACAAATGTGAATATAATTGAAGCAACTAGCATTATTTGTTTACGTATAACTACGTTGTTAGTATCGTTAGGGTCGTAGGATCGTGGATATGGGTCGATGTTTGATGTAGTGTTTGTTTTGTTTGAACCCATCATAATTTAAAATTATAGACCGTATTTTCAGGGCCCTTATAGGATCATTTCGCTGTCCGTTTGTCTGTCTGTCCGTCTGTCTATCAGTCTGTCAAGTCCCTTATTATTCTCAGGCAAGCGTGGAGGTATCAAGTTGAAATTAATATCAAATTCGTAAATCTACGGTCTCTTGGAGCTTAAAAAAATCAAGTTTCTAAGTCAACCTAATAAAAAATACGGATTTAAAGGCGTATACCGGCGCGACATGTCGCGCGACGCGAAGCGGCACAAAGGCCCCGCGTGTCGCGGGACGAGCGGTGCCTTTGTGTCGCGTCACGACGCGCGACAAGTCGCGCCGATATGTAGAAGCCTTTATGCGACATTCTCTATACTCGTAAATAAATTAAAACCTATAAGGGTACCTACTCCCCGTTATCCTAGAACCATGTTTGGCAAGAAGCAAGGTCTAACAGCACAAGTAAAGGAAAAAGTCTGAAGATTGTTAATTTGTAGTTTAATTACATAAAAAAAACATTTGTTTTGCGATTAAAAACTTACATTTGCATTTGGAAAATTGACCGTAGCGTATATATCGATGTATGGAAAAACATGTTTTTCAACTATAATGTTAAGTTTTTTTTTGGGATAAATTTATCCCAACTACGGGGTCCTTCATTGTGTGTGGTCCGACACGCTCTTGACCGGGTTTTTTTATCCGGTTAGACTGGAAGCCGACCCCAAAATAGTTGGGAAAAGGCTACGCAAATTATCATCATTTGTCCGTATTTTTTAAAATTTTGAATTTACTTTTAATTTTTGGCTAATATTGGAGCTTCATTTCAGCCGAAAGACGTCCACTGCTGGACATAGGCTTGTCCCAAAAGGGGTTTGCCATAATCGCCACGCTTGGCAGGCAGGTTGGCGATCGCAGTATGGTGTTAAAATGCATACATAACGCTGCTGCCCATTCTCTAGTAAGTCCCTTAGTCGCCTTTTACGACACCCACGGGAAGAATTAGGGCGGTGCTATTCTTTACGTCCGGCATCACACAGACAATAGAGACAGATATTGGAGCTTGTGTGAGCTCGATCGATCAGGTTAAGCTACGCTTGCCGTGGTTGGTCCGTAGATGGGTGACCATATACAACATTTCCCAGAACTAACGCACAACCTCTTAAGGGGTAGTTGTACTCATCATTATGAACAACTTTTATTATGGGACCAATCCTGAAATCGCGAAAAAGAAATCAGCTGTTCCCTACATTTTGACGAGTTATGAGAACATAAATGTAGGGAACAGCTGATTTTTTTCGCTCGTTATAAAATATTGATACTAGCCCTTAACTGGTTATCCTTGAATAGGACATATTAAACACCTTCTTAAGTATACAGAGTGGTTACTTTAGAAATATGATCGATTAACTTCACTTAAAAACTAAGTGACTTGCCTAATTGGAAATTACTGAAATGCAAGACTATAAATATTCGCTGTGGCGTGAGGCCATTTCCGTAAACATGATTGTGTGCACATGAGGTGTAGTTTGGTTGAAATGAAAATCAGAAAATGAATAAATTATTATCATGTTGAGATTTTCCCTTGCCTCAACTACTGGGGGCGAGGGGTGGCTTTGTAGATCTCAGTCATAAACCGCATGGGCTGGGTACAATTCCACTTTGTATTTATTTGATTGTTTTCATACAGTTTGAATTTATTATTTCGCTTTTGCCGCTCAAACCACCAAAACCAATCACCCAGTCCATTTTATTTGTGAACAATAGTATAAAAGTTTGATCCATTTAATACATACATACATAACATCACGTCTCTATTACCCGAAGGGTTAGGCAGAGACGTAGCGTAGGTACCGTAGTACACCCACAATTTGTCAGATATGTTAAGTTCCGAGTATATGGGGCGAGTCTTTGGTCAACTGGACCCACTCGCAATGGACCCGCAGAATCACTCAACCCGAATTGGTCGACTGGACCCACTGCTCAATTTCATTATTAGTCCAGTCACGGAGTAAAGCCGAATCTTTTAGTTTTATTTTTATGACTTAAAATATACCAATATTATTCAATTTGGTAAATACCAAATCCATCCATCAGAGGTCACAGTCTCTTTTATTTTAAAGTCCAGACATAATCTTTGTCAGATCGTGTGAAGACGGATTTATCATGGTTTGGCAATTAAGAGTATTTTTTACGGCCTAACCAAATGTACTTTCTTTAGTATTATTCGTTGAATCGTTGAGTTCCTTGTGTTCTGAGTTGAGTTGCACGACTACTGACAAATACGTGCATTGAGTGGAGAAGCCCACTCAATCTGTGTGGTTCTTTCCTCAAAATAACATTTCAGATACGAATCTACATGTTCCTCACATGATCTGACGAAGATTATGTCTAGACTTTAAAAGAGACTTTGACCCCTGAGTTTGTTTCCACATTTCTTCTTAGGGATAGTCAGATAAGATACGTCGACTCCATCTGGCTTATTTTTTTATAATTTGATTTGTAAAAGTGATTCCGCTATCCTATTTACAACAAACAATTTCATTTTATTTCATTTCACAGACCAACGAGGTAATTTTAGAGTTCTCATGTGAAAATTCATACTAATGTTTTATTATATTGAAATATCACGCATAACTGTCATTAGAGGAACTGACAGATAGCCACGGCAATGAAATGGGGTAACTATGGGAACTATTTGATGGGTTATAATGTGAAGTAATTACCTTACACAATATTGGGGGGGGATTTGGTCATTATTTTTGTTTGTTTACTTTTCCTCGTTAAGTAATAAAATTGAACTTTTGTTATTAAATAGTTCACAGTATTTTATTGTGAGTTTTGTTCAATAAGGTTTTGGCGTTAGATAAAGGCGTGAATTAAACTGAATGAAGTTTTACTGATCAATTAAAACGCCTCACCCGGGTGGTGAGGCGTTTTAATTGATCAGTATAAATTAAATAGCAGACATTGGATAAAATGAATTAAGTATTTAATTTTAATCGATTTTATGACTTAAATAAGGGGCATTTTGGCCCTAAATGCGAGTCGAAGTGACCGTATATAAAGACAGCCTTTGAACGACTTTCGACTTTCTAGACGACAAGCTGTAGGTAATTCAAAGGCAAGATTCACATATTGCAATAAGTAAAGTAAGCGTTCCATCCGAATATAAACCTTAAGCTCATGTCTATAATGTTCATATTCATATAAGCTTATGTGAGCAAGCGTTTTATTCGAATATGAACTTAATACTTTAAAAATAGTGTTCATATTCGTATGCGACGCTTACGTAGCCAAGTGAAGTCAGAGGCGTTCTGTGAATCTTGCGCTAAAAGCTACATTGTTATTATACGAGTAGGACCTACAACGATCTAATCTAATCGATCAAATTCGAACAAAATAAGAAGTCATGTTTAATAAAAGGCCTTGCCATTATCCGTTCCGTTACAAACATATCTGTACCAATTAGCGACCGTACACTGTCGGCCAGATAGATTGGGCCGTGTGAATGATTATGTTTATTTTCTGTAGAGTATACTTGGGGTGCGTTGTATTGGCCACGAGCTGTGCAGTTGGTAAAATTGTTGGGGGAAAAAGTAGCACTACGAATTATTAACAAAAAAAAAACAGTCAAGAGCGAGTCGAACTCGCGCACCGAGGGTTCCGTACGTATGTATGATGTTGGTGATTTCTGAAAAACTGTGCGATTTAGAGACATCGTTTTATTTTTCCTGTAATCTTTACATAAACTTCTATCACATAGAATAATTTCAGATTTTTATCTATGCAAACTCCGGAGATAAGCCCCTTTCGGAGATAAGTTTGCATAGATAAAAAATCGGTTTTTAAAACGGTATTTTTTTACGTTTTTCAACAAAAGTCGGAAACTGCTGCCTTAAAAATAAAAATGTTTGAGAATGTGCAAACATGCCCCTTTCAGTCCCATTTGCAAAAAAGGTATATTTTTTTTAATCTCTTTTTTGTTTGCAAAATAGTCGGGCAAACGTCATCTAAAACTATTCTAAATTTCAAGTTGATAGCATTAGTAGTTCTTGAGATATCCAGGTGTGACAGACAGACAGACAGACAGACAGACTTAGTCTCACCATAAGGGTTGGTTTTTACCATTTTGGTACGGAACCCTAAAAACCGAACAAATTTGAAACTTTTTCTCTAATGGATGTAGCGTTCTACAAGAGATTCTGACATGGTGTGTAACCTAACTGTGGGATATTGTGAAATACGTCTTAAGGTTCGTGCAGACAGGCAGCGCGACATTTTCCATGAAGTTTTCATAGAAATTGTGCTATAAGTGTAGCCTCGCGGCAGACCGCAGGAGCCTTTACACGTACCACGTTCAAAAGGAGCCTACTTATTTATATATATTTATTTCTCTTAATTTAGGTAAGACTAACAAAAAGGGGACAACAACTTACGTGTGTATTATTTTATCTTAACTAATATTATTTGATTAATATATAATTTTATACGATTTTATTTGCATTTTTACGCTATACGATGTGTCATCGCGCATCTCTTTCTTTTGTAAACAATCTGACAGTGACAGTGGTTTACCTGTTGTCGGCGTCTTAAAATGCGTAGAGAACACTGCTGCCCATTCTCTAGTAAGTCCCTTAGTCGCTTTTTACAACACCCACGGGAAGAAATAGGGTGGTGCTATTCTTTACGTCTGACACCACACGGAAAGTGTATAATATTTTGTGTAGACGAAAAGTGACTTTAAGGGTGCTCGCCCACGAGCGTTTTTTCGGCGATTTTTGTGTGAATGTGTTTCTTTCTGACAAAAAATGCCGAGTAAATCGCCGAATAAATCGCTCGTGGGCTCACCCTAAGGCTTGTCCAAATTGAAGGCTCGTACAGACTGGTGCGATATCGCGGGAGCGACAGTCACCGACAAAGAAATTGTGCTAGTAGTGTCGCGTCGCACCCGCGATATTGCACAGAGAGGAGGCCTGTGTCCCAGCAGTGGGAACAATATAGGTTCAAACTACAGCCAATGCTGCACCTATTCTTACATCAATAACTTTCACTGGGCAAATATTTATTTACTAATTAAAAAGTATATTTGGTAATATCCCAGCATGTTATATGAGCCACAAATATTAGGTAAACCCAAACAAAATCATTCGAAGTTAATGACGCATTGAAAGGTGAAATCATCTTCTATGTATACCAACAAATTATACACTAAAGGCTCATACAGACTGGTGCGATATCGCGGGCGCTACAGGCACCGACAAAAAAATTGTGCTACTAGTGTCTCGTCGCGGCCGCGATATCGCACCAGTCTGTTTAACTAATTAATAAAAGTTAATCCATCATCGGATGCAGTTTGGCATTTGCAATTTTATGGTATACTTTTAATTAAAATTATAACTGATAACGAAGGGACTGCTTTTAAAAATAATTAAGAATTGTCTTTGAAGATTTTTTTGATGTGTGTGTGTGTGTTTAATTATGTTTTGAGTTCCATCACCGTATGCACAAAAGACTTGAAAATATCATACTGTTTTTGTGATACACAAAACAGTAGAGTAGTCCAAAGTTAAAGTTCCAAACGTATACATACATGATGTTGATGATTTCCGAAAAACTGTTCTATTTAGAGACATCGTTTTATTTTTCCTGTAATCTTTACATACACTTCTATCACATAGAATAATTTCAGATTTTTATCTATGCAAACTTCCGAGATAAGGGGGAGGAACGGTATTTTTTTTTACATTTTTCGTCAAAAATCGGAAACAGTGTTGCCAAAAAAAATTTTTTTTTGAGATTGTGCAAACAGCGTTCTTTCATATGATACCCCACATGACCTAGTAGCCCCACTTCAAATTTTTAAGACTCTCTTTCAGTCCCTTTTGGCAAAAAAGGTATATTTTTTTAAATTTCTTTCTTGTTTGCAGAATAGTTGGGCAAACGTTATCTAAAACTATTCTAAATTTCAAATTGATAGCATTAGTAGTTCTTGAGATATCCAGGTGTGACAGACAGACAGACTTAGTCTCACCATAAGGGTTCCTTTTTACCATATTGGTACGGAACCCTAAAAAGTACAGACAGCTACACATCAAGCTATTCGTTTCCACTATAAGCTGGCCTCTCATTGTACGAAAAATACTATACAATGCGAGATCAGCCTAAACTGGATATGTATAGCTTGATGTGTAGCCGCGTGTACCTATTCTTATCTTTATTTAAATTAGCATACCAACATTTTTTCATCAAAAACTATTTTTAGAACCAGTTTTGCATACAATAGAGACTTTAATTGCTACACATAAAGTAATTTCGCTTTTTAGGGTTCCGTATCCAAAGAGTGACAATGCTAAGGCTCCGCTGTCCATCCATACGTCTGTCACAGGGCTGTATCTTTTGCACCGTAATAAGTAGACACTTTTAATTTTTACAGACTGTGTACAACTTACTATAGCCGATATAACAAAAAATTATAAATAAAATAAGCCTTTATTGCTGGTTATAAAATGTTTCTAAAATTATTTTACTATATTATTCTTACAATTTTTTTCTTATGTATCGACGTTCGGTGCATTTTTTTTTTAAACCGCTTGTCCTTCGACAAAGGCCTCCTCTAAAGATTTCCATCTCTCTCTATTTCTCGCCCTCTGAATCCACTCTACATAACAATAAATAATTAAAATTAAATAATTTAAAAAATTAAAGGGAAAAAAGGAGTTTTTTTTGGTGTTAAATATTGTACAAAGCTATGGAACCCTTCGTGTGCGAGTCTGACTCACTCTAGGCCGCTTTTTTTTCGATGCCAATTTCGACAGTCGTGACTATAGTGATTGATCCATTATTGATAAGAAATGCTCTTATTTCGAATGTAATTGATCGACACTGAGATACGCTCAACGCGTTAACTTTGTTTTTTGTTTTTGCTTCGATATGCAATATCGGGCTAGCATTGTTTGACGGTTTTGTCTATTTTGACGGAGGTACTCTCGAATCCCACATGTTTTTTGGTCGAACCTGAATGGCCATCCATAATGGTATATGCTTTGAGCTCTTTAAACACAGACACAATGTGAGATTGGTGAGAGCTTACTTCCTAAGGGTATCCATAGAAATTGAGGAAAGTCTTGAGAACAGAAATAAAAACAATAAAAATAAAAGTTTTTATTGTTTTTCATACAATTGTTCCACAGCACGAAATTGAGACGGAGTCGCAAGACTTCTCTCAATTCTAAATAACTTGTGCATTTTTAACTACAGACTAAAACTTAGTCAAAGGGTTAAGGCTTCTACATACCGGCGCGACTTGTCGCGCGACGCGACATGGCACAAAGGCCCCGCGTGTCGCGGGACGAGCGGTGCCTTTGTGTCGCGTCGCGTCGCGCGACAAGTCGCCCCGGTATGTAGAAGCCTTTACTGTCAACGAGCATTTGCTGTATTATCTACAGCTTAAAAAATGAGGTATTCCACTCAGAGCACTGAAAAATGAGGTATTCCACTCAGAGCACTGGAAAATGAGGTATTCCACTCAGAGTACTGATATCAACATAACGCGTAAACGTATTTTCTTTCTTTTCTTTTTTTCTTCATAAAAGATAATTAAAATAGCTGATTCGTTCAAATATTTTTACTATACATTTAATAATAACTAGCTTCTGCCCACGACTTCGTCCGCGTGTTTTATGGCTCGTGCAGACTGGCGCAATATCACGGGCGCGACGCGATACTAGTAGCACAATTTCTATGTCACTAATTGTCGCGCTCCCGATATCGTGCCAGTCTGCATGAGCCTTTAACACAAAACATGTCCGATGGCACTTGGCAATAGCGTAGCTTTGTATCTGTGTTTTTTTTTTAAATCGGATGAGTAGTTTCGAAGATTACCTTCAACATACAAACTAACAAACTTTACGTCTTTATAATATTAATAGTATAGACTAGCTGCTGCCCGCAGCTTCACACGTGGCTTTTTATAAAATATACGTAAGTTAGCCTATGTAACTGCTATCTGCCCGTGAAAGTCCTGCCAAAATCGGTTCAGCCGTTTCGGAAATAAACCGGAACAAACAGAGAGACAATTTTTTTTTTAAATATTTTTTTATTGTTCTAGCTGTTATGTAAGTATAAAGCTGTCATTTTGACATTACGAATAGACGCATCAATTTTATTTAAGTATTTGTGTTTGTATAGAAGATAATATTCAAACTTATATTTTCAAAAACATCCAAACAAACCATGTTTTTTATTCACACAGCAGTCCCAAATCAAAAGGTTACCGATACCATTAACAATTTATCATAGAAACATCTATGTTTTGTGATGAGTCAACACTTCTCTGCGATCGCATCTGCCTAAAACGTTTGGCTAACACAGTGATACGGTTTAACTAAAGGTTACCTATTTGAATTTCGACACCTTTTGGTTATAGTTTTAAATCGTTTGTTTTTATGCTTCTTGTAGCTTCTTTGGAGTGTGAATGTTTTTGACATTTATTAAAATAACTAATTATATAAATAATAAATTAACAACGTTTGAGAGTAACTAAATGAAAAACCAAAAAATACAATATCAGGCAATGAAATAAACTAACAACGTTTGAGAGTAACTAAATGAAAAACAGAAAAATAAAACAACAGGTACAATTAAATAAATTAACATCAAATGATAAATGATAAATGATTTTATTTCTGTAAGTAGGTTTGTACAAACACTTTTACACGTCAATCATATTTTAAAAACTAGATGAGGTCGGCGTTTCCTATCTGACTACTCTGAGAAGAAAGGCCGAAACAAACTCAGAGGTCATAGTCTCTTTTAAAGTCCAGACATAATCTTGGTCAGATCATGTGAAGACCATGTAGATTGGTGTCTGAAATGGTCTTTTGAGGAAAGAACCACACAGGTTGAGTGGACCTGACCAGTCAGTGCACGCATTTGTCAGTAATCGTGCAGCTCTACTCAGAATTAACATCGTATGAGAGTAACTAAATTAAAAACCAAAAAATAAAATATTAGGTACAATTAAATAAACTAACAACGTTTGAGAGTAATTAAATGAAAAACAAAAAAATAAAACAACAGGTTCAATGAAATAAATTAACAACGTTAGAGAGTAACACAATGAAAAAAATAAAAATAAAATATCAGGTACAATGAAATAAACTAACAACGTTTGAGAGTAACTAAATGAAAAACAGAAAATAAAACAACAGGTATTATGAAATAAATTAACAACGTTTGCGAGTAACTCAATGCAAAACGAAAAATAAAATAACAGGTATAATGAAATAAATTAACAACGTTTGAGAGTAACTAAATGAAAAACATAAAATTTAAATAACAGGTACAATGAAATAAATTAACAACGTTTGAGAGTAACTCAATGAAAAAACGAAAAATAAAATAACTGGTATAATGAAATAAATTAACAACGTTTGAGAGTAACTAAAAGAAAAACAGAAAATTTAAATAACAGGTACAATGAAATAAATTAACAACATTCGAGAGTAAGCTAATATGTATTTTTTTAGTGTAGCAAAAGTGTCGTGACTTTCAAAATATTACACTTTTGGTTTTCGATCTAACTCTCATTCGCCAAGTAGGTGCCTATGAAGAGTATAACGTGCGATATGGAACATCGTTTGATTATCCTGAATGAATATAAAACGACATTGATCAAATCATCTCTAACCTTGACTGAAGCAGTTCTATAAACCTGAGGTCAAGAACAGGAAGGAGGAAGATGAGATATATACGTGACAATGGGAAGAGACCAGGTGGCATGACGTTGTTGCCTTGGAAGGTGGGTAGGCCTCTGGTGTGGGACGCAACCTGTGTCGACACCCTTGCCCCATCTCATGTTCCAAGCACGGCTGGCTGTGCTGGCGCAGCTGCTACGGCTGCTGAGACCCTCGAGCGGCGCAAATACCGTAACCTTATGGGTAACTACAGTTTTGAGCCGTTTGGGTCAGGGGGCCCGAGTGCGCGTCTCCTTTTTAAGGAAATTTTTCGCCGACTGATCGACACTTCACGTGACCATAGGGCTAGCTCGTTCTATGGCCAAAGATTTAGCATTGCCATTCATCGTGGTAATGTTGCCAGTCTTCTGGGCACGTTTCCGGATGACAGCGATGCGGACGAGTACTTCGACGCCAAATTATAGAACTTTACTCAGTACTCAAGCATTACTTAAGACTAGATTCAAGCCATTGGATTGGTTGAATTTAGTCTTAAGTAATGCTTGAGTACTGAGTAACGTTCTATAAATACGGGCCTAAGTATCCTTTTGTTTTTTGTGTTTATTTGTATATTTAGTCTAAATGTATTTCAGGTTTTAGAACGCTAAGATAGTACACACAACCGGCGTTGCGTACGCGTACGTGTATGAATGTATGAACGTAAATGAAGCAACAGGAGTATGTAAGGATTGCAGCAGGTGGCGTTCTTAGTTTCTACCTACCCCCATGAGATGAAGACGTGAGTTTATGTAACCACTAACGGAATTGCTGAATGTGTCTTTGCATTAATGCTATAACGCAAATAGATCCGGCTAAAGAACTACTGAGTAGCTATCATATTTTCTTTGTTTTTTTTTTTTATTTAGGATGGGTTTGCTTTTGAACTTAGTCTTGTCTAGGGCAGAAGTGACAGAGACAAAGTCAACGATGGAGTGAGCTTACCCAGAAGAAGACCTCCTATGGGTATTTCTGACAAAATCTTTGTGATAAAAAGTTCGGGAAGCAATTTAGACATCAACAACGATACAGCTTATAGTTAAGGCACAGCGTAAAGTGTTTACACTCCAAACAGCTGTTACACTCAATATTTCTCGAGTCTAGGTCTGTCGATATTTCATAACATAACTGTCACAATCCTGTGAGCGTAGCACGAACGCGCGGACTAAACGTAAACTTTTTCAGGGATCTTTTGACGACTGAATGACATTAACATGGAGGGGCGTTGTTGGTAAACATTTATGAAATTGTCACAGAAATGTTATTGACCAAACTCTTCTTATCTTTCAAATATTAAAGTATGCATCACTTACATACTTACACTCATCGCATACACTCATTCATACATTTGGTCACCTTTAAATCCTAAGTTTGATTAATTATACTGAAACCGGTGCATTCGTTAACGTGCCTTATAAAATTAATTTATTATCCGTCGAAAGAGACTAGATACTGCGACACAGGGTATCCTAGTGCGGGATCCAGTGTCATACCTAAATATTGTAACACTTGCATACGAATCAATAAAACTTTTTTATTATTATTTTATTATTTATCTAAACAAGATGGCGGCATTTGTTCCAAAGTGTAGTAAGGTAAATACGAACGATTTTAAAATTGGAAATACTCGCTCTGCACATAATATTTACATACCTAGTTTTATGACTTTATTCATATCTAAAAATTGTGCTTGTTGCAAAAAAAATATTTAAAATGCTATGGGATAGATGTAATTTCGATTAAAAAATAATTCGAATATCGGTTTCCGTTTAAAGAATTTATTCTCATAAAGAATACACAAATAAATCATACAGATACAAAGTAACATAATGACCCCTTGAGTCGATAAAAGGAAAATAGATATATTTTATATATTTATATTAGGCTTATTTTAAATTCAATACAAAAGTTGTTTATCATTTTACTTTTATTTTTCTGGCTAGCCTTTACGGTGCTTTTGAAACACACATTTTTATAATTTCTTTAAAAATATTTAATTATATTGCATTAAGAATCGTATCTTAATTTACGTTACGTTAAATTCGCGCGTTTGTGCTAGGGCCTCTGCGTTAGAAAAATATAGGGGTGCTACTGCCGCTGGCACAGTTTGTCGATTCAGAGTTATAAGAGGCTTATAAGATCCTTGTACTTGTGACATTTGAGGTATTTTGTGCACGTTTATCGATGGCCCAATTTAAAGATTGCTGTTTAAAACAACAACAGCTGATTGTTTTAAGGAATACAGCGTCAATGTATTATGGGATGAGTATAATTGTAGAACATGTAAGATGCGGTCCAATATCACTAGGGCTTGAATCAGACAGAGATTTAATTTGGGAAGGAATTACCTCCATCCCAGGATAATTAAGGCCCTAACCAGGCGTATGCTTACTGCCAACTTAATTAAGAGTCCAATTTGTACAACGCGTATCATATTCGTCTACTAACCAAAAAAATCTAACCCATACACCACATCCCTAAAGGCAACTAAAAACAAACAATGTTTTCAGCTGGAAACAAAGTAGAAATTCAATTTGCTGTGTCCCCGACAAAAAGTGTTGAACAAAACGTACGTAGTGCCCATATTTGGGGCGTACCCACAAACAAAGCAACAATAAAATATGTAGCATATACATAGAAGGAAATTTATCGGAAACCGCGGCACGGGCAATGGTCGCGTGCATGTCGAAACATGCATTCGATTGGGCCTTATCATTTGTTGCAGTCACCTTTAATGGTTTTCGTGTGAGGATTGATTACGATGTAGATTTAAGTGGTTGGTTATACTGTGTTACGTTTAGGCAGGCAAGCATGGCACAAACACCTCCTTCTGTGAAGCAGTAATGCTCGCGAAGGAGGAAGCGGAACGCGTGAGGGAGAGGCAAGGTTCGCGCCCTCGCGCCTCTAGTAGCCGCAGGTGACGCCCCGGGCGTCGGGAGTCGCAAGCCGATTTCCGGCCACCATAGGCGCGGGCTTGCGAACGGTGACCGATGGGTAGCTCGCCGTCCGATAAGGACCAGGCCTGAGTCGACGGCGCGTTGTGTTCCACGCGCGCCTCAAAGAGATTTCAGCACCAACTGACGGGGTCCGTTAGGACCAATGCCTGCCAGGGTTGCGACTTTGTCCAAAAGGGATATCGTGGCCCTGGCACACAGGCAACGGAAGGAACACGGGTGGGTTTTAGTGAGTAAAAGTCTGACACGCCCTCCCACTCCGCCCAGAGCGGGCGAAGTTATTTGATAATTTCCCACCCAAAAAAAAAAAAAAGCATGGCACAAAAAGAAGAAGGCTTTTACTCAACGGTGGGTTGAACAAAGCTGTTAATGATGATGAAAGGGAGTTTCCTATAATTGACCACTAGACTTAGATGGGAATCTAAGTTGGCCGATGATTTAGTTGAGTTTGCAGGAATCTACTAGATTCGGGCAGCGTAGGATCGACGACGTTTATGTCCAACAACTTACTCTTCCCAATTTTTATGCAAACTAACCAGCCGACCTACTTCTTGCATTGCTTTTGTCTGAAAAATCACGCAATAATGTATAGCACAAATAAAAACACTATTGTTAATTAACATCACACAAATTCTCTCTAAAATTAATACCTGTTACGGTTACGTACTGAATAAAATAATTTTAATAAAATAACCTTCCTTATTATCGCAACTGGCCGCAAATAAAGTCATTTCACCGAGACCAATGGTAACGCCTCCACTATCACGGAATCAATCAAAATTAAACCTCAGCACCTTTATTTAAAGTTCAATTTTGATTCACTGCCCAATCGTTTGAATTTCACACATCAAAAATTCTAGAAATACGGGCAAGCCCACGCAACGGTGAAAATAATTAATTTCTCCCAAATCCATTACTGTTGAGTGCTTCTCTATAAAACTGTTGGCTTAACAATAACTTGATGCTCTTTAATAATCATAGTGCTATTCGCTTTAAACTGGTTCATTTGATTTAATGCAGTTCTTTTGATGACAGTTAATTGTTTATTTATTTTATAATGTAGCCTCTGCTGTCATTAGCTCTTGTCATGATTTATTAAAAAAAAAAAAGTATGATTGTGCTAGGAGGCAATACAGTGTCGGATGGCCGAATGTCATGATTTGCAGATATTAAGGAGGATGCTCTAAGTTAGCCCGCGAAATTCAAATTTTGTTTTTTTTTGTATGTTGATCTAAATATGATTCGCGGCCATAACAAATATGGCTTTACAGAATTATAATCATTAGAATCAGCATAAGATTTGTAGGGATTTTAAATAGGTACTAAATATGAAATTGAGAGTATGTGATTTGTCTCAAATGATTTTTGTAGGTATCATAGTAGTCATGAAGTTTAAAAGTATCCCATTTGACATTTACGGTATAAGTACTGGTTTTTTAACAGAATGGAATGAAAAACATGATATTTGGGGGGTCACGTAGTTGATAAGTCAATTATCTTCGAGCTTCGGAACCACAGACTACAATATGAAGTAGGGTAAAAGGTTGTCTTCGAGAAGTCTAAAGTATATAATAATATTAAATTGAGTATCAAATTAAATAGTTCGTTAAATAGTGCTATAAACCAAGTTTGTAGGTGTGCAAGAACATAAATACTGTTATATTCGTACTGAAAAGGCGTTCTTAACTATCTTTTTTGACGCTTATATCCTGCTTAAGCGTATGAAGTTTCATTAAAATCGGTTCAGTCATTTCCAAAACAAGGGCTTGGAAGTTTGTATGAAATGCCATACGTCGTAAACGCTCTCAAACACCTTTTTACGAAAATTACGTGGACGGAGGAGTTAAAATTTTTAGGGAGGACTCTTTCTCCCTAAAAAATGAAGAAGGCTAATATTTGTGTAAAATAAGCATTAAAAAAATGTAAACTAATAAAAAATATAAAAAAACACACTACCATGCGTTTGATACACACACACACATAGTACCAGGGCCTCATGACTTATAGGTAGGAATAGGATAGATAGGATTGAGCATGGAATAAGTAAGTACTTTTTAATAGCATGGAAATTGTGAGTACTTATAATAGCATGGAATTTGTGTACTCATGGAATTTGTAAGTACTATATAGATTTTAAGTATAGGGGGTCGACCAGTGGGAGACCACTAGTATATGAAAACCGATTATTATTTCAAATGAAATCAGTATTTAAAGTCTTTAAAGCTTAGAAACAAATGAATGCGCTTAATTACAAGCTCGCTGTTCCTATATTTAAAACCAGCTATATGTAAGTATTCCTGCACTACAAAATATTTTCAAATCTAGTCTCTGATCGCTAAAGCTACAAATACAAGAAAGAGCAACAGTACAGTATCTGTTCATACCATCATATTGCGATCTCCCCACATCAATCCAAAGCCTGGCAGGTGGTAGCAATATCCTCTGCACGCCAATCAATCTAGCACTGCATGTAGACACAGAATAGATAGATTACGAAGGACTCTATGCAACAACCGAAAACGCACTCACACATAGACACGCTTCTCGTACAGCGAGTGCAAGTGCACTCGCGACTGGCATTCGTTTGAAATCGCCGCCGCTGAACATACGCGTGTCTGTGTGCGTGCGTTTTTGCTCGTTGTATGGAGCCTTCTTTAGCTACCTAGTTTGTGGTGTAGGCATGTATTTGATAGTTTCTTTTTTGGAAAAAGTTCTATTGCGAAGTTTTGATGAAACACGCTATTCATGGCGGTTTTGGGGTTCACAAGCGCACCTCGTACACTTGTGTTTGTTCTATTAGGTGGATTTGGATTTATAGTTGGCAAGATCCAGGAATATTTTCCAAAATGCTGTGATCGAATTTTCTGTTTCGTAGTCGTACAAAATGTAGAATTTATCTCCGTTTCAATGTTTATTTGGACGTAAAATATGACTCAAAAGTCATGCTATTCTGTAAAATTATTCGTGTCACGTTTAGGTGCTCCTTGTCATTGTTATTTATTTAGTTTTTAGAGGCATGAGGAACAGGGTGTAAAGTTTACTCATCCTCTATAGAAAAGGGAGGATCCTCCTACCAGACGGGTGTTGTGTCTGGTGGGCAACTGCCTGACGGTTGATGTCGGGATGTTGTATTTATGCTAGTCGCACGGTAAACTCTGCTTGCGCGATGTAGGATTTTGCGTGACGTCAGTGTGACGCGTAGTTCGCATGTGGCGATGTAGATGTCGCCACAAGTTCTTTGACCAAGGTTAGTGTTACCTTAATTAAGTTTCATGGTGATGATTGGGGTTTAATATCCATTACATACCGAGTCTCGGAAAGCACGTTAAGCCGTTGGTAAGCTGTCATTCGTAGATCATTGACAGTCGTTACGGGTGCTCAGAAACCAAAAGTCTGACAACCAGTATTACCAAGGGGTATCGTTTTACCCAGTAACTGGGTTGTGGACGTCAGATCGGCAGCTAATATTCAGCTGCTTCCGGTAAGACTTGAAGCCGACCCCAAAACAGTTGGGAAAAGGCTGGGCAGATTGAAATCGGTTATGATTGTGTAATAATGGAAATTCCAATTAAAAGCATTTTTTCAATTTTGTAAATGTGAATACCATGGAGTAGTTTATTATGATTGTGATGATGTATGTTGACTTAAAAAAGTTTGGCAGTTAAGAGTATGTCATGCTCACTTAAATGTCTCGCTGATGGTGGCGCGTGTTGGATCATTCGGTTCCCTACAAAATGGTTGAGCTGGATGGTGCTGATCCACGCGTCATGTTCGTTAACTGCCGCCGTCAGTTGTGACTGGTTATCTCCTGTCTGCCAGGGCTTATTTGTAATCTTTTATATTGTTTTTAAATAATTTATTTTTTACATTGTTCTCACATCTTATAGAAGCGACAAGGATAATGTGGTCGCTCGCAAATCATCAGGATAAACAACCACACCAGCAAAGAAGCATTCCTCTCCTATGGAGTACCACAAGGTAGTGTCTTAGGACCTACCCTTTTCTTGGTTTACATAAACGAGCTCTGTAAACTTGATCTAAGAAACTCCAAAGTAATTGCTTACGCTGATGACACTGTTATCCTGGTTCGAGGCAGTGACTGGAACGAAGCTCGGCTTCAGGCAGAGTCAGCCTTGCGAGTGACTATGAGATGGCTGACACAGAATTTGCTCACCCTCAACTTGGATAAAACCAGATTTATCACTTTTAGTCCAAGGAAAGCGTCACAGCCAGCCCCACCCTTCCGTCTGACTGCTCATGCGTGCCATACAACTAGGACTGACATCTGTGGCTGTCCTGAAGTTAAGCGCACGGACTCAATAAAATATCTTGGAGTCTGGGTCGACAGCGGGTTGACGTGGAGTGAGCAGATCAAATCACTGGTATCTAGGGTTAGAAAATTAATTTTTGTTTTTAAAAATCTAAGGACCTCCGCCAATTTCTCTACCCTGAGAACTGTGTACTTTGCTCTTGCTCATTCCATTTTAACGTACTGTATTTCGGCTTGGGGTGGTGCTGGTAAATGTCTTCTGCTGCGTTTGGAGAGGGCGCAGAGGGCTGTTCTTAAGGTTATGGCCTTCAAACCCTATCGCTTCCCTACCTGCGAATTGTACACGCTATGGAGGCTACCTACGGTAAGGCACTCCTTTGCGCTAAGTACAATGTTGCGTAAACATTCCAACTTGTCTTTTGACCCAGAGTTTAGAAAACATAAACGCCGAACGGACAGAGTTTGCCCGACACCAGCCGTTAAATTAGAAATTGTCCGCCGCCAGTTCATTTTCTTCAGTCCCGTGCTTTATAATAGAATAAACAAAGTTCTAACAATTTATCCATGTACTCTCCGGGATTGCAAAAGGAAAATTGATCAATGGCTTCATAATCTCACATACGAAGAGTTGGAGAATCTAGTTAAACCCTAAATATCTTTCTTCCTCAGACATGCACACCATATACACGTAGCGAGGAGTGTGCTCGTGGGGAGGTTCCACAAACACACTCTACACTTACACCCCGCAGACACGCACTACACTCACATACAACACTCCCGCATGCACAACTTAACTAACACTTAGGTACCTATTTAGTTTTTTATTATTTACTACTTTAATTGTTTATTACTTATAAATTTTACTATTTTATTTGTTTTCTCTGTACTGGAACGCTGTGTCTCCCTCTTGGAGGTGGGCGTTAATAGCTGCGACACAGTTTCGTAACTAATGTGGCTATTTACGTACGCAATCAATTTGTAAAATGTGTTTTTGTTCCAATAAAGATTTATAAAGATTTATAAATGTACTCAGGATTTTGTAATATCTTGATTTAAAAGAGTGTCCTTGGAGTTTCTTGTCTGTACTTCTCCATAGAAATCTACGTTTTGGAATGGGCAAATAGATTTAACTTTCTGACTAACTGACCGACTCTTGACAATTCAGAAGTGCCTGTAATTGGTTTAATTGAAGTAAATGCTTTGAGTTTGAGTTTGAGTCCAGTGGCCGATGGCGAATTCATAAATACGAGTGTAGTAAGTACATAATAATGTTTAGTTTACACCCCTTTAGAATGGAAAAGAAAACAGTATTAGAAAAAAATACAACAATAAGGATTTTCCGATTACAAACGTCAACTAAACGTTTTTTCTTTTGTTTTTACTAGAGTATTCACATTTCCCCATCGAGAAGGCGAAACAACGTTTAATTCACTGAACTATGCACTTCCAATTTTCTCAAAGGAAAATTTCCAAACACTTACTGTACATTGGTATAACTGCAGTAAGCTTATAAATTTATCCGCACAAAGGTTGTAGGAATCCTTGCGTACTTCCTCGTGGCTCGTGGCTCGGGGCTCAAAGAGCTAGATCGCGATAACGCGGGGAGACGTGGTCCCGTACGTGGCTTATGCTAGAGTGAACAATTTATGCGTTTTAATTTAAGTTTTGGATTGAGAATGGGTTGGATGTGGTTCGTGAAGTCTAGTGGCGTTTGCAGTAGTTTTTTATCCGTTTTGAAATATGGTAAAGTATTTTAATTCTGCTGTGGTATTTGGTATTAGCCATGTATTTTGATATTATTATTATTTAGATACATAAACTCACGCCTTTTTTCCATGGGGGCAGGCAGAAACTTTAAATTAAACGTACGGGTTAGAAGCTTTTGACGGCACGGTTGGCGCAGTGGCTAAGCGATTGACTGCTGCGCTGCGTGTCGCGGGTTTGATTCCCGCACGGAATAAATATTTGATATGACCTACAAGTAGTTGTTCCGGGTATGGCTGTTTGTATATGTGAGTTTGAACGATTGTAAATGCACCCACGATACAGGAGAAATTCCTAGTGTTAAAAAAAAAACTGTGGTGAAAATAGAGAAAATATTGTTGGTTTCTTCCACAACAGTTATTTTGTGTCTTACTTCCTTATCTACAAGCTTTGTTTTACCTATGAATCACAACAAATATTATCAACAAAAGAAGGGTGATGTTGTGTGCTGCTGCAGGTGTTGCCCAAAAATGATTTCGGATTTCGACTTTCAGCCTAACGTCTAACGGTAGACCGAAAGTCGAAATCCGGAATCACAATCGTGCTTAAATCATTATCCTTGTGGTGTTATTGAAGTATTTACATTAATTTGGTTTTCTCTAGTACTTGATCATAAACATGAACTATATTTCATCAATTTATTGTTCCTACCGAAAATCTGCAAGGATAGGCTAAATTCTAAAACATATTATTAAGACAATATTATCAGAATCTAAGGTATGTTCCAACATACAAATAAAATACTGCACCATTTTCTTTTTAATTACTCTTATTGTCCGCGGGGCATAATATAATGGCCCAGAACACAATGTTGTCCGCATTGAATAATATTGCCAAATAAGCTAGGAATTTGATTCATACGGCCTAATCCCAGCGACGAACTTACCCCAACATGCTCTACATCACTCACTACACATAATCACGTGTTTCTTGTTAATATCAATGGTACTTCACATATTTTCATTATATTCATAGGATTTATGACTAATTACTTTTTTACGATACGGTTGGTGGTTTTCGGCGATTGACTGCTGCGCTGCGTGTTACAGACTCGATTCCCGCACGGAACAAATATTTGTATGACCTACAAGTAGTTGTTCCGGGTCTGGCTGTTTGTGTATGTGAGTTTAAATGTTTGTAAACACACCCACAATACAGGATAAATTCCTAGTGTGGGGCAACGTTTAAAAAAAAAAGAAACTGTCGAGCATCTTTTATCTCTACACACGTCTCTATTACATCACACACCCCATACCTACATTAAACACTCACACACCACAAACACTACACACCATAAACACTATACATCAAACACTTATAAATTACTCCACTAAGGAATGTTTACATGTTTATAATTTTCTTTTTTATTTTCATTTTAATTTCCATTTTTATTATGTGCTATATTAATTTGTATGTTGTGTTTTAGATTAATTCTTATTGCATAAAAATTCGTTTTATGTAATTGGGAGAAGACACCGGCTCTTGTAACACAGGTGCTATACGTAGCGCAGGAGTCAGGGCCTCACTATTCTGTTAAAATTATTTATGCCAATAAATAAATTATTATTATTTATCTAATGCTTACCAGTACTGACCGTGATTCGACGTCATAATAAACACACACGTAATGAAACAAATAAATACAATCTCTAATTCGAATCAATAATAACACCTATACATCGCATAGTATAAATAGTCGACACTAAGACCCGTATTTATAGAACGTTACTAATGTCTAAACGTTAAAAATCTTTTTACAAAAAAATAATAACCGACTACCAAAAATAACACTACAAACTAAAAAATAACTTTAATTTCGGAAGTCGGTGGTAAAAAACTCAAATACAGATCCAAAGACACCGACTTCCGAAATTAAAGTTATTTTTTAGTTTGTAGTGTTATTTTTGGTAGTCGGTTATTATTTTTTTGTAAAAAGATTTTTATCTTTCATATAATTCTTCACACAATTTATCCATCTTTTCTTTCATCTTAGTCTCCATTTTCTCCTATTATATTTTTTTTTAATTAATTCAGTTATTCAGTAATACAGTTACATTTTTATACACACAAGTTGGCGCAAACATTTATTTATTTATTTATAGCCACATGATCTTCAAGACAATTTATAATATACTTGCAAAAAGTATAAATCCTATAGTAGTAGTGTATCATATAGTGTATAAATCCTGTAATTGTGTAATTTTATTTGTAAATTCAGATACAAGTTACTTTGTTTATGAATAAATGACTATGACTATGACATAGTTTTGAAAAAAAATCAAATAAAAGCAGACGTTAATGATAAAAAAAACAATACTGACCATCAAAATTGTATGATGACCTTCTATCTACTTAAAGTTTCTCATCAAGAAAGATTATATTGTATTGAAATTGACGTAAAAAATATTTAATTATGTGCGAGTACCTATAACATTATGAGAATTCAATTAGGTGCGAGTACCTATAACATTATGAGAATTTAATTAGGTGCGAGTAGGTACCTATAACAATATGATAATTTAATAAGGTGCGAGTACCTATAACATTAAGGCTTCTACATACCGGGGCGACTTGTCGCGCGACGCGACACGACACAAAGACACCGCTCGTCCCGCGACACGCGGGGCCATTGTGCCGTGTCGCGTCGCGCGACAAGTCGCGCTGGTATGTAGAAGCCTATATGAGTATTTAATTAGGTGCGAATAGGTACCTATAACAATATGAGAATTTCAATGAATTGCAGTACCTGTTTTAATATTATCTTAATTCATCGTCACCTGCCTAGCCTTTTCCCAACTATTCTGGGGTCAGCTTCCAGTCTAACCGTATGCAACTGCCTATCTGACCTTCACAACCAAGTAACTGGGTAACACGATACCCTTTGGTAAGACTGGTTGTCTGACTTTCGGGCTTCTGACGACCCGTAACGACTGTCAAAGATCCACGAATGACTTCCAGGACCAACGGCTTAATGTGCATTCCGACTCCGAGGCACGGAGGGGTCTTGGTATGAAAAGATGGCCACCCATCCACGGACCAACCGCGGCAAGCGTAGTTTAACCTGATCGATCGACCCTTGCGGTTGTTAATACTTAGCCAGAAGCCCCAATATTAGCCTAAGGCCCGTATTTTTAGAACGTTACTAAGGCCCGTATTTATAGAACTTTACTCAGTACTCAAGCATTACTTAAGACTAAATTCAACCAATCAAATGGCTTGAATCTAGTCTTAAGTAATGCTTGAGTATTGAGTAAACTTCTATAAATACGGGCCTCAGTACTCAAGTATTACTTAAGACTAGATTCAAGCCATTGGATTGGTTGAATTTTGCTTTAAGCACACAAAGGTACAGAGGCGGACTTATCGCCACAGGCAATTTTTAGCAGTCAACTTTTGGTGATGCAGAGACAAACAGTGGTAGGTACGATACGAGAGTTGAGGAATAAATACTTAATTAAAATTTATAAATATACATAATATACCTATTAAAAACTATAATTAAAGATAAATATATGCCTCAAGTTTATCGCATATCAACATTTTCTTAATAAATTTTCTAATTTATTAAGAAAATAATGCTATAATCAAAATTACGATAACTTTCAAAGATATTGCAAAACTGAACCTGTTTGAGCCCAGCTTACCCTGTCCTGCAAGCGTAATGAATGAATGAAATGCACCTACCCCAGCGTGGTTAAACCAGACTCGATTACTCGAATTAAAACTAAGATTCACACTATTCCCTAGAGCTTCATGTTGCATGAGACTACAGACTATTATATTTATATCAAAGAGGAATATAAAATAAACTTACAGACGTAACTTTTAATACATCTAGACTATAATAAAAGGAGGGTATCTCAAGAAGCGGCATGTTTCGTGAAACAATCATGAAATCTGTAGTCGGCGAGTGTAAAGGCTTCTACATACCAGCGCGACTTGTCGCGCGACGCGACACGGCACAAAGGCCCCGCGTGTCGCGGGACGAGCGGAGCCTTTGTGTCGTGTCGCGTCGCGTGACAAGTCGCCCCGGTATGTAGAAGCCTTAATGTTATAGGTACTCGCACCTTATTAAATTATCATATTGTTATAGGTACCTACTCGCACCTAATTAAATTCTCATAATGTTATAGGTACTCGCACCTAATTGAATTCTCATAATGTTATAGGTACTCGCACCTAATTAAATATTTTTTACGTCAATTTCAATACAATATAATCTTTCTTGATGAGAAACTTTAAGTAGATAGAAGGTCATCAAACAATTTTGATGGTCAGTATTGTTTTTTTTTATCATTAACGTCTGCTTTTATTTGATTTTTTTTCAAAACTATGTCATAGTCATAGTCATTTATTCATAAACAAAGTAACTTGTATCTGAATTTACACATAAAATTACACAATTACAGGATTTATACACTATATGATACACTACTACTATAGGATTTATACTTTTTGCAAGTATATTATAAATTGTCTTGAAGATCATGTGGCTATAAATAAATAAATAAATGTTTGCGCCAACTTGTGTGTATAAAAATGTAACTGTATTACTGAATAAATGAATTAATTTTAAAAAAATATAATAGGAGAAAATGGAGACTAAGATGAAAGAAAAGATGGATAAATTGTGTGAAGAATTATATGAAAGATAAAAATCTTTTTACAAAAAAATAATAACCGACTACCAAAAATAACACTACAAACTAAAAAATAACTTTAATTTCGGAAGTCGGTGTCTTTGGATCTGTATTTGAGTTTTTTACCACCGACTTCCGAAATTAAAGTTATTTTTTAGTTTGTAGTGTTATTTTTGGTAGTCGGTTATTATTTTTTTGTAAAAAGATTTTTATTTTTGACTTTTTAGTGGGTCAGTTTTGAATTTATCTAAGTTACAATAGCCTAATGTTAACTGCTCATCACCTTTTACAAAAATTTGCTTTTCCCGACGCTGGGACGTTGATTGTTGAGGAGTTCTCCTGGTAAGAACCAAAAGAACTGCCACTCACCATATGCATAGTGACGAGCTAAAATTGCTTAATCGCAACCCGTTAACTAGGTATTCATTATTATATTGTTCCGGTGGCCATCTGTGGTCTTCATCATCAGTTCCACTTCACCAAATGGTGCTTTCGGAGAGCAAATGCACGAGTTACTATAAACAATACCCAAATCGCTATAGGTTTGCATATAAAATTTGAGGGTTTCCCTCGATTTCCATGGGATCCCCTCATCAGATTCTGATTTGGTGGCAATGGGATTACCTCAAACAAAAAAAGAATTTTCAAAAACGGTTCATAATTGACGGAGTAATCGCGTATCAAACATACAAAAAAAAAATAATAAAAAAAAAACATACAGCCGAATTGAGAACCTCCTTTTTGGAAGTCTGTTAAAAATGGAGAGAATGATAGCTTGTCAATTAAAAGGGGAATATGGAAGAACACTTATTGCGTCAACTCCATGTAGCATGAGACAGGGCTAGAAAGATGATAATATTTTAAAATAACTACGACTTATAAATATTAATTCCCGTATTACAGAACGTCAGTCAATACTCAAGCATCACTTAAAACTATACTCCGTTTGAAATAAGATTAGACATTTAAATAAACCTTTTTTACAGTCCGTTCAACCGATTTTGACTTCTATTGCGTTGGTGCCATGACAAATGGCAGCTGTAATAAACAGTTGGTATTGTAACTACGTTTTTGCTGCCATCATTATGCCTATGGAATTGAACTCAAAATTGGTTGATCGGACTGTAAAGGTTTATTTAAATGTCTAATCTTATTTCAAACGGAGTATAGTTTCAACCAATCAAACGGCTTGAATCTAGTTTTAAGTAATGCTTAATAAAAGTATTAAGTAACGTTCTATAATACGGGCCTAAGTGTTGACTACTTGATGACCTAAATTAAAAATATTCCTTTTTATATACATTTTAAGACTCTTAGATACATAAACCGTTATATGTACTGTCATATGTACCGTTTTGGTGCCGGACGTAAAAAATAACACCATCATATTTCTCCCCGTGGGTGTCGTAAAAGGCGACTAAGGGACTTACTAGAGAATGGGCAGCAGCGCTCTCTATGCATTTAACACCATACTACGATCGCCAACCCGCCTGCCAAGCGTGGCGATTATGGCAAACCCCTTTGGCGGAGGCTATGTCCAGCAGTGGACGTCTTTCGGCTAAAATGATGATGATGATGATAAGATAAACACATTTTAAGGCTGTTATTACGTAAATAATTTCTTAGTATACAGTGTTGTTTCAAGTGACCTGAAGGATAATCCTTAAAAAACTTGGCCACATCTCACATAAACCGACCCAAACTAGCTGACCGCGCTCTCATATAGCCTAATGGCTAGCGGCTAAATCTTCACATGGTGTTTTACAGTCTCGGTCAATAGGAGCCTCTTCTCGGTTTAATCGTAAAAGTAGTGTTGCATCTGTGCAGCGAGCCATTCCCTAGAATGGCTTATGGTGATAGTTTTGGGTTCGATGTCATCGGTCCTTATTACATAAATTATGTATGTGATTGCAATAAACGTTATTATATTTACAAGGGAGATGAAGGCCAAAGAATAGATGGATTTGTGAGGAATAATATACAAGAGAAGAGAGTGAATGATAGCATGCCGGTTGACAAGAGTAATTTTACATTTTCGAAATAGCTGTTTTTGTAAAATCAAAAAATGATATTTTTAATAAATCATCTGACAATAGAACACGGCCAGTTAGAAGGCAGTATACAAGGATGCTACGTGTTATTGGTCATAACACTGCATTATTATTAAAAAGTGTTATCGTCAGTTAAGTTCTAACAGTACGAAAGTCAAAAATGGCTACTTTACAGGAGAGTGAAAAAACTGTGTGAAATGAATGTAACTTACGCTTAAGGCCATATTGTGTTTAATTATAAATACAAATGACTTCTGTGGTGATTTGAACCCATGAAAATTAAATCGAAATCACAACATCGGAACACTTGATGCACGACGAATATGTACGTGAATAGCTGACATACGCAGTGTTGGCACCCTGACATACGCAGTGTTGGCGCCAAAAACTGAGATACCTACGTAGTGTAACTATTTTTCAAATAACGCGTTCTATTGGTCAGGTTACCGTGTTTTGATTGGTCGATACGATGCGCGCCATTGTGCTTTATCCAATGACATTCAAATCTCAAGACACTCATAAAATTACTTACGCACTGTTAGAACTTCCCCGACGTTATATCATTATACTTCATTACGTAATAGACGCGACAATAACCAAGTGTGTTCCCATCCCGCCAAAACAGCACTAATGCGTAAGAATGTCTACTGCATGTCATCGGTCATTTATTTATAATAAATTACCTAAGCAATGGAAAGAATTGCCGCTATCAATATTCAAAAACAGGCTCTGAAGCTTTATAGCGCAACTATAATGTCAGCGAATTCTTTAGTGAGAAAGAAAAGTAATAGGTAGTATTTTTGTTAAGAATTTTGTTCCTAAGTTGATGCCTGGTTAGATTAAGGTATCCGTTTGAGTCTGCTTCTGGAACTTTTGGGCAAAATCGAGAAAATTGTACAGACAAGACAGCTACAGAATTAAATAAAACGAAATCAATTAACAATCAATATAAAAACACTTTAATAAATACTACAACAAAATCAATCTTTCAAAAATTTCGCCAACACAGCCATCACAATAAGAGCTAAATAAGCATTCACGCCGTGTCCACTGGAATTAGATTGGGTCAAGTAACCAAACCTCCTGCCCTGGAATATAAGTTCCAGGATCGAGTCCATAACCTCCTGGTTATTATCCAGGATCTGATCGGTAGGAAGTAGGAACCCATAGGTTCCAGTGTCACGGAGCTCGTAGCAGTAGACTAGAGGAACTTTCAGATGTTCCTTTACCCAGTCGACACTGCCGCCAGTAGCTAAGTCTGAAAATATATAAATAAATCGATTAGATTTTTGATTCGCAAGTGCCTTTTTTTATCCACTACGGGGAACCTCTTGGCCTTCATCTCATCTGATGGTAAGTGATGATAAGGGCGTAGGTGAAAGCGAGCTGCACCCGGAATCCTCAACCACAGAGGAACTGACTATCCTACCTCTCTAACTACCATAACACAACAATGCTGTTAACATTGTTGTTATGACGACAGACTTAGATAAGATGGTGGTAGCTAGCCAGGCGGACTAAGAACAAGCCCCACCACCAACCAAACGAGCATAAAATTTTGCAGCCGCTGGGAATCTATCCCCGGGACCTCTGGGTCTGAGACAGGTGGTCTGTACCACCAACCAAACGAGCAGAAAATTTTGCCCCCGCTGGGAATTGAACCCGGGACCTCTGGGTCTGAGACAGGTGGTCTGACTTGCCGTCAAGAAATATCTCTCGGGCATGCCGGTTTCCTCACTATTTTTCCTTCACCGCTTTTTTAGCAGGTGAGAATTATACAATACGTTCATGAATCCGAAAAGTCAGACGTGCATACCTTGGGTTCGAACTGGAGGCCTATGACTTGCCACTCCGACGGGCACACCACAAGGCTATCAATGGCTTTTATTTAATCTCATTATTGTTAAAGCATTTAAATGAATACTCTTCATCCCTGACCCACATAGTTTGATCTCCACTTATGATACTGAATCTTAACAGCAAGTATTGAATTACTCACAGATGGCTTCAGCTATATTCCCCGTTCTATATTGAGTTCCGTTTCTGACCGACAAAGCGCCCATAGCGCGTCTACCGATATTCATCTGAAAATTAAGTAAAAGGTGAAATTAAATTAAATTGTTTGTTCTGTAGTAAGTAAGTAAATTAATTGAAATCACTTCTACAAGAAATATTTAAAAAAAATAGGCAGTCATGGAACTGCCGACAGAGGGGTGGGCCGACAAAGGGGTGAGCGATTATTTATAAGATAAAAGACAAAATATACATTTGTAATCTTAAAGACTTGAAGTCATCATCATCACCATTTCAGCGGCAAGACGTCCACTGCAGGACATAGGCCTCCCCCAAAAGGGGGGTTGCCACAATCGCCACGCTTGGCAGGTGGTTTGGCGATCAGACTTGAAGGTTAGTAGTAATGAAATTGATCGAATGTCATTAAATTAAATTGTGACCAGTACCCCAAGTATAAGTTTGCAAGAGAGTAAACGTAACTATTTCGTTTTCGTTAAAATTTGACCGATAGATGCTGAATGCTGAGAATAAAAGTGTGAGAATTAAAATCTTAACGCAAACGCGCTAGTTACGTTTACCCACTTGCAAACTTATACTCGGGGTACAGGCCTCCAATCGACGTTTAACATGACACACCAAGCTTGAGAGAGACGTTTACACAAGTCTCAGAGACAGGTACGACCAACAAAGTTAAACATCTCCTACAACTTAATGTGACTTAGAGACTGCTGGTTATTGTACACGATATAGGTACATTTGATTCTCAAAAAACTCAAAGCATTTATTTCAAATAAACTAATTACAAGCACTTGAATTGTCAAGTGGTCGGTCAGTCACAAAGATGAAGATAGATTTTTTCGAAGAGATTAGTGCGGTTCTCATATTTGTTGGATACTTTGACGTCACCATTTGTATCGTTTAATATGACAAGGTTAGTATGTTCGAGAATAAAGTTTAAGGAAATGTTGTTGAATGGAGAGGAAGAGGAAGGGAAAGAAAAGATGGGAGGATTGTGTGTGCGAGGAATGTTATGAAAGAGAAGGGTGTGAATGAAAGCGTAACGGTTAACAGGGGAGCAGCAGAATAGCAGAAGAAGACATGTTGTACCAACCCCAAGTAACATGAGACAAGAGTAGCAAGATGATGGAGTATTTTCAATGTTGTCATAGGTTGTTTGTACAAAAACTCACAGCATCTTCATAGTTTGCCAACGGTTCCGTTGTATTTCCAAAAGGCAACAACAGCAACTGACTGAACGAATGGAAAGACAGGTACATATCGATCTTGTCTCCAATAGACTCTATGAATGTTGATAGGGTTCTGGTTTCTGGCTCCGAGAATGGTCCAGCACCAGCGTAGGTATCTAGTGCAGGATTGGTACTTGAACCTTGAGCTGTTGGTACAAAAGTTATATTTAGTTCATCGTAATCATTCAGTTGGACAATGAACATAGGCCTCCCCAAAGGATTGCTACGACGACTGGTCCTGCGGGACTTTGTCCTAATTTTTGTGGCACGAAACCAACGCTACAGTGCCTTTAATTCATGACGTTTGAATAGATACTAGTCACAACCTGCGGAGATTAGCAGAAAGAAACTTATACTCATAGTAAGAACGCGGCCGATATGTACCTAGGGTATCAAAAATCCTTTCATCGGTCAAATCAGAGAGAAGACATGATTACTGAGTGCCTTGAAGCAAATTTGAAATTGCATATTTCATAAAATAATAACACTTAAATCAAGTTTATAATTAGTATACCAACTAATTCAACATATTAAAGCCTTCTCTCACCTACTTTTGTTTACTCGACAGGGTCTACAATGATCTTGTCATTGTCCTTGTAAAACATACCACTTATGTTCATATTGTGGCAAAAAAAAAATGAGTATTGTATACAAATTGCACATATAGCTCTTCCCCAAATCTTATCATAGATATCCATAATTATAATAAAGTAAAATATATTACCGAGCCAGTTATTATTCCAGTTTCTGTTCAAGTCGATACCAAATTGATTGCCAACAGGACGCCTGTTTTTACGCCACATTCTATTCTGAAAAGCAAAGGAGACAATCAATAAAAAGTAACTTAATTATATCTAAAGGGACACTTAATGAAGTCGCCGAAAGGATTGACATTTGTTCATGTTCATTGAATGAATTCGCAAGAATAACTGCATACCATTTATGTTATAATTTATAAAATAAGTATAAGTATAATTAAGTACCACCCTATCGCTTTGAGATATCCTGTTAAGATAGACGTGTTGGGAAATAAATAAATAAAATAAATAAACTAATGTCAAATTACTCGGAACTCAGAAAAATCTTTATAAACCTGTTGGCTTATCTAGATATACTCCTTGTTCCCTCCTCCATATTAGCCTCTCCAACCCAGTGTCATAACTACGCAAGCGATATTATCCTGAAGTATGAAACTCGGATATGTTTACTTGCGCAGTAATAACCGTCACGCTTATCCTAGCCTGTAATGGCCGACTATCAAAATAAGTACAAAACTCAAATTTGCTTACTTGATCATGACTCCATATATAGCCATCCGGATTCGTGACAGGAAAAATATACCAATCAAAATCACGAGCAGCCGCTTGTGTTTCTCCATAATCACTAGTAAGTAGCTCATTGGTGATAAAGTTGACTGTAGATGGTGATATCCATTCCCTAGAATGGATCCCACCTTCCAAAAAGATCACCTTTCTTCCTTCACCATGGGATATTTTCAAACCTTTGATTTCTCGGCCTTCAAATGTGGTACCACCAACAATTTTGGTGACTATGTCAGGGTATGTTTCAGCTAGATCATCAATCCACGCATTGATGTCTTCTAGGCGATAATAAGTATTCCATGACATACTTTTAAGGTTGCTTCTAGTATATGTTTGCACCGTTTCTTTGTCTATTGCCCTGGACACAAAAACTCATTTAGGTTTATTGGCAAAGCCTTAATTAGGATTTGAACATTAAAAAATATGCAACTGGTCGGTGTACTTACTCTTGAATATTCGCCAAAGAAATATCATAGTCCACTTTATTGGAATACAAAATATTTTCCAATTCACTTTGGTGTTCGGGACTCGATAGAATGTTCACATATTGTGCAGAAGCAATAGGATCCGTCCAGAAGTCATATCTAAGATCATTATCGTGTAAATCTTGAAGCAATTTTATTTGCTCAGCATTTTTTGGAAAAACTTTGTACAAACTATAGTTGTCAAAACGAACTTTTTCACTAAACACATTGTGTAAGGTTAAAAATAAACCTAGTAACAGAAGTTTTAACATATTTAATTTTGAAATTAATTTTCGTATCAACTATTATTAAGTAAGTAACAGTCCAGTCCGGACCAATATATAAATTATCTGGTCAAGTTAAAGTGGTAATCAATTATCTATAAACGTTTATTACGTTAGCTGTAAACGTTATCTTGATAACAAAATATCTATGCAATAGCATTGGGTTTATTCACCTAATCGGCTTAGATAGCGTTCCGATTAATCTTAATATTTACATTATCACCTCAGATTATAGAAAAGAAGCAGATAGACCGCGCGGAACACCGAGAGTGCGGCCAACAAAGCAAATACAAATTCAAAAGCGAATACACTCTCGATTCAGTACAGCACGAAGCGTCGCATCGTTAGTACGTCACGGGCAGTACGTCACGGACTCTAACAGATAATTTCAGAATTATGCCGTCTTGTATTTTTAAACATTGTAAAAACTGTTCCCAAAAACAAAAGAAATAAGATGGAGTATCTTTCATAAGTAAAATATTGATTATTTGTCTATTTGGATTTATTTTACGTGTTTATTGTTAGTGACATCTTGAAACACAAAACCTTAACAAAAATCATTCGGTGTTGCTAGTTTATATTGAAACGTTTACCCCTAAGTTAGGAAATAAGTTTAGGATACAGGAGTATCGATTTACAAAAATATTTATGTCGATAATAGTGTTTTATTTATCGCCTTTTCTGGTTAGTATGTTTATAAATAAATAAGTATGTATGTGTCTTCGTAAGTGTAACTAGTTAATGGATTCTATAATACTTATTACATCAGTCGATTTGCTATATCATGGGTTATATGACGTCACCATAAAGTAAATATAGCTACCAAAAACAATAAAATGTTGGTGTCTCAAAATAAAAATATATCGCAAATGTATCGTTTATATGGGTATTGTTAATTTGACGTATACTGTTAATAAAAATAACTGATTTAAGAAAAAAAAAACTTTTTTTTTTCATGTAATGAAATATTATGGCTAATTTTTTCATTCTCCTGGCAACCGTACACACACATAGAGGCACCTGTTCTTATAGTGCTGTCACGTGGCTGTAACGCACACATGTCTACAAACGGGCCTCACTTTATTGTTCCGCGCGGTCTATCTGCTTCTTTTCTATAATCTGAGATTATCACATTCAATGAATTTGAAGGTGAATAGTATTAAAATGGTCATAAACATTATGTTCATACCTAAGAAACGGAACAAAGAAAACTTTAAGAATGTATTCATGTATATTATGTACATATATAAATTATTATAATTATATATAGTCAAGCTTATTCTCACTGAAGCGTTCAGGCTCAGAATATCCCTTTCCCAAAATGTCCCTCGGTTTCAAATAGTCCCTTTCCCAAAATGTCCCCTCCCCATAATGTCCATTTCCCAGAAGGTCCCTTTCCCGAAACGTCCATTTCCCAAAATGTCCCCTTCCCCAAATATCCCTTTCTCAAAATGTCCCTTTCAAAATGTACCTCTAAGTGTATTTATTCACTTTGTGCAAGTACACTTTGTGTGTTATTTTGTGTAAATAATTTCATCACCAATCTCTCAAAACGGTGAAGCAAAACATTGTGAGGAAACCGGCATGTCCTAGAACCAAAACTTCGAAGTCATATATTGAAGTTTTTATGATTTATATATATTGTTAATAAAATTTAATATTGTTACATCTACCAACCCGCGCTCTGCCTGCGTGTTAGTTTACAGTCCACATTATCTCGAAGAGAGGTCTGTGTCCCAGCCGTGGGAACATAATAGGCTGACTATGATTGTGCAATTTATTTCATCACCATCAAATCGGTGAAGGAAAACATCGTAAGAAAACCGGCACGTCCGAAAATTAAAAAAAAAAAGAAGACAGGCATGCATGTGTCAGCCACCAACCCGCACTAAGCCCGCGTGGTGAATGACAGTCCACTCACAGAGAGTAGGCCTGTGGCCCACGAGTTGAAACATTACACTACTTAGCTCATTTTAATTTCAAAAATATACCTAAGTGCTTACATTATATCCAAGCGAAAAGTCTTGAAATACTAATAATATGTACATGTATATAAAAAAAGAGGGGAAGGTATCACAGGGCATCAAAAATTTCGTCCACATCGATGTTTTAGACATTAACAATAATTAAGCTTATAATTACAATACATCAGACTATCGCCAGACTGATGAATATCTTGCCTTGAATCAGCTATACGCAGGCACTGTTAATCACGGTCATGATAATTAACAAAAACAGACTTTAATACTAGATTGTTTTATAGCGCCGAAGTCAAGGGCCGTAAATCCTAGGCAATAAATTTATTTATAGTCATATGTAATATTCATCGAAGTAAACTATAAAATTAATGGGTTAGTTCGCGTTTTGAGTTATTTATTAGCTTCGTGAACTATCAGTTAGCACGAGCGGTGTAAAATAGTCCAGAGGTCGAGAAAATAAAATTGAAACTATAAATGTGGAATAACCCTTGTCTAAAGAGGTGCCTTATCGTTTGCAGTGCTAATTAGAGGTCATATTTGATGTATAGCATGGGAAAGCCGTTTTAATCACATCACTCTTACAGAACTGGTGAAATATGGGTGTACCTACTTTATTTCATATTACACCTCTGCCTAACACTTTGGGGAAACGGATGTGACGGTATGTTACTCTTGATTAATTTAAAAAAGGAATTTTATGAGTAGCTGCTATTTTGGAACGTTTATTCATTATATACCTAATAATTTAGCACCGTGTCTCAGATGTGTCACGGCAAATCTTGTCGTATTACGGTTACATACCTAATAATTTCGAAGTAGCACCGTGTCTCAGATGTATCACGTCGATTTAAGATATTGTGTAAGTACAGCATGCGAGTAGCATACGTCGAAATCGACTCAAGTCGGACTAGCTTTGTTGTCGAAGAAGTACTGTGTATGTCATCGAAGCCGCATCGTTTCCTAGTTAAGTCATGTTGAAGTTTTGTCGGAGTACAGTAGTGCTGAACTAAAGAATGGTCGAAATGAAGTTTTGGTTTGTCGAAATTAAGTTTGGTAGTCTAATAACGACTACCGAACTCAATTTCGACAAACCGTAAAACGACAAGATTTAATTTCGACCATATGGAACTCCGATACGTCTTAAATTGCACATTGCAAAAGGCTTTATAAAAGTACGAATAGGAAATGGCAAAAAAATACAAAAAAAAACAAACTATTCAAAATAAAATTTTATACAAAAATCAAAACTTCAATAAGTACGGTAGGCCAAACGTCAGTCGTAACAAAACCAATAAAAGCTGGCCTCTTATTCTATTGAATCTCTTTACTAGGGTAGGCCAGCTCAAGGTCAAGGTATTACCCACGTGCGGCCACGAACCACCATTAAATTTTCGTCATTTACAAAAACAACTTCACAACTACAGCAAGATACAATACAACTGATAGATTCAATGCACCTGCGCTGTTTAGTCTAGCACTATGCGGGACCATGTACCCAAATCTCTTGGCTTGATGCACCATCTCCATGACTGAATCCATGGTCTCTTCGCCAGTTGGTTTGATCTGTTCCGGGGGCAGCAGATGTCCATAGGTTCCTCTGTCTCGAAGCTCGAAGCAGTACGCTAGAGGAATGTTGAGGCGTTCCTTTACCCAGTCTACGCTAGTTCCGGTTGCAAAATCTGAAATGGTGAACAGTGGATATAATATATAGATGACAGTGAACTTTAAAAAAGTGCACAAAGAAAATATGGAAATATCGTCGATGATAGTGTATAGATAAAAATGGAAGAGAAAAAATAGGTAGGTATAGCTTTGACCCCAAAATAACATGGGACCAGGGCAGGAAGAAGATAAAGAGTAAACAGTGAAAAAGGCAATGAAACATTCTATTGGAGCTTAAAGGTTGATGTCAAAAATATTATAAGGAGCAGCCAGCAAGGTGATATAACGTTGTCTCAGACGACAATAGTTTAATTACTTTGGAAGGATATTTAAGCTTGTTGACTGTTATTTATTTATTTATTTATCTATTTTTACCAATTATACACATTATCTAAAAAAAATACTTACAAATTGCCTCAGCAATATTTCCTATGGTGTACTGTGTGCCATGATGGAAAGCTAATGCACCCAGGGCACGCCTTCCAATCATCATCTGAAATATGAAACATTTGTTTTATAAACTGTTTCGTTTAACATCTCTATCCGTTTATTAACTAAGGTTATTGTTCTCAAATGTCATGATTTCATGAAAAAGTCATTCAATATACCAATTCTAACTTAGAGAGATGTATTAATGATTATATTGATTATAAATTTTGTAAATACATATTTTTTATGGTCTTGAATCATATTTTGATTAAGATACAACCGGACACTGACCTGCAAATTGCAAAAAACGTAAGAAAATATGAATTTCGCGAGCTACCTTTGCGCATCAAAGTCAAAGTCAAATTATTTATATCACTTTAGAACGTCAAAATTTACAAAAAAATAGAATTGATTCTACTTGCCCCTTCCAAAAGTTAGTTTCGTATGGGCAAGAAACTCCACCGTAACTCTTTTAAAAATGTTTTACGAAATTTTGTTTATGTACATTAATTATTATGATTATAATATATGTGGGTTCCGTTTATCTTATCTTAAAGGGACTTACTAGAGAATGGGCAGCAGCGTTCTCTATGCATTTTTAAAACCATTCTGCGATCACCAACCCACCTGCCAAGCGTGGCGATTATGGAAAATCCCCCCCTTTTTGGGGGAGGCCTATGTCCAGCAGTGGACGTCTTTCGGCTGAAATGATGATGATAAATATAATTATGTGAAGACGACATCCTTAAAAACTACTTACAGCATCATAATAATTAGCCAAGGGTTCTGTAGTATTTCCGAAAGGCAGAAGAAGAATTTGTCCAGAAGAGTGGAAAGACAGATATAGGTCTATCTTATCAGCCATGTCCCTGATGTAGGCAGATAAGGTCCTAGTTTCAATCTCCGAGAAGGGTCCAGGTCCTGCGAAGACGTCGGAAGCCGGATTCAAGCTGACACTCTCCTCTGTAGATGAGAAATAAAATAGCAATTTAAGACAATGTGGTAGATTATAAAGAAGAATCCAGAATTGCTCGTTTGGAATTAGCATATCATATTAGGACTGCCCAGTTGCAAATTTGGTATAGTTTAGTGGTTTTGATGATTTGAAAATGCCGAGAGCTGTTGACTTCCATGAGAGAAATTTAGTGTCAAGTTAGTTAACGACTTGTAGTTTCAGGAAAACATTTTTAGATATGGAAAAAAATTAATTTATTTACCATAATATACAAATTGTAATACCTATTATTATGTCCAGCAATATCGAATTTATAAATTCTGATAAAATATTTTGAAGTTTTAATCACGAAAAGTATTAAAAAAGTGAATTTCTTAACCACGTCTAATTCCTCTTATTTTATTTTTAATAGAACCACACCATTTTTTAGACTAAATTTTATTTTATGGCAGCAGATAGAATATTGTATTTTAGTGTACTTAGCACTAAAATACAATATTCTATTTGCACCTCGCAAAACAATGCGCAAAAGTTTAACCCTGTGCTCTCTAGATGGCGTTGGCGTCGAATTAGAAGTCGCTATGGTTTCGTTACCGCGGGTAGTACAAGTACGCTGGGAACATTTTTTCTGTCAGCCTAAACTGCCTATGGACATAGGCCTCTCCTATTGCTATTTTTGAGTAAGTTATTCACACGAAAGTGTTGATAGCTGTTTAATACCATGAAAACGCGGACACAGATTCTTTAATGACCTTGTAATTATAACTTGTGGGTGGAGAGAAAGAATACATTTAATTACGTTTATTGTCATTCAAGGAAAATTTGTCGCGTAAACACAAAATAAATTATTGTCAATAACTTTATTTTATTAGGTATCGTACTTTTTTTGGAGAGTTGTGATGGTCACATCGTTTGGAATCCGGTGTAATAATTATTTTGAACACGTACCTAAGTATTATCGCAGAGCTACTAGATAATTATTATATTGTTCTAGGAATTTGAATTTTACTTGAAGCTACTTCTGAACCATCATCTGAGTGAAATACTGTAAAACATTGCGTTATCTAGCGTAAATCGTCACAAATAAAGAGGTGCAAAAATATATCTGCGGGTGGCGAAATATGGAACTAAAAATGTACTGAAGGTCTGAAGAACAACTAGACGTATTGTTGAAAATATCCCTTACAACTAGCGCCAGCATGAACTGCAAACAAATACTGGCGCTCTTTGAATGAAAATTATGTAGGATCACATTTTTAAGGTGATAATTATTATTATCTGTGCTCGTGGCTAAATGATAACAGGTGTACGGGGCGATCGAAGGTTAAATTATGCCTGCTGCAGTCGGTTTGTGGATGGGTGGCCATCCAATACATATCGAGACCCCTCCGTGCCTCGGGAAGCACGTTAAACGGTTAGTCCTGGCTGCCTCCTTGTCACGAGCCATAAGATTATTAAATATTATTTCTATGGAGGTAGATATATTTCATTGCAGCCTGAACAGATTCATTGAAGTGCATTGAAAACTTTTAGAGGCCATTTTATTGTTATTTTTGTTAATTTAGTATAAGTATGATGTAAGTTTTATTGTAGTAGCATCGCATTGGCACTTATAGCTGTTATAGTGTTATTTACGTAATTTTTAAATAAATAAATAAATCTGTGCTCGTGGCAGAATGATAATAGGCTGATCGAAGGTTAAATTATGCCTGCTGCAGTCGGTTTGTGGATGGGTGGCCATCCAATACATATCGAGACCCATCCGAGCCTCGGAAAGACCGGCTGCTAGCCCGACAGCCGGTCTGACACCAGTCTTACCAAGGGGTATCGAGTTATCTGGGCACCTCGATCCCCAGGTAACTAGGTGACCTTGTGGAGGTACGCAGTACCTAGGCAGTAGCTCCATGTAAAATACTGGTATGCATCTGCATCCGGTTAGGCTGTAAGACTTTTGTTTTTAGTAACTGCTTGGAAATCTACATGGATGTTCTCAGCCCTGGGGCGGACGGAGGGGTCTGTCAGACTTCAACTGACTAAAACCACCCCGTGTTATCACACACTTGCACTGGGGGCTACGGGGGCACTTAAGCACTCCTCAACGCAGCCCCCGACTGGTGGCCCGCCTCTGCGGGCTCCGTCTGGTCAAACGGCCCCCCGCTTGACCAGACGGGCCAGTGAGGTGTTTGACTCCCCCCAGCGATGACTAACGGCCGAACCCAATAACTTATTTTCAGTTAAAGACAGATCGCTATTGATGATAGACAGTATAATTATATCTATGCTCGAATGGCGTCTCACAATCATTGATAAAGGCTATCTATCTAACGAAAACAATAAGTAGGTTTCTCTACTTCACCCTCCCGTGCGTTCCATTACAAACAACATGTCGTGTAATTAGGGTTATATTAAAACTTCTTTGTTTCTTACTACTAAATAAGTTACTGGATTAATATAATTCTGTAGAGCCATATTTGTTATGGCCGCGTATCAAAATACAACCTGTTACTGACCTGCAAATTGCAAAAAACGTAATAAAATTTGAATTTCGCGGGTTACCTTAGCGCATTAATGTTATTTTTTTTTTTAACTTAAATTCATGTTGGAATGGTGCTTGCACGGGGGGTGTTAGTAAGGGGGGGGGTTAAATTTCTGTTATTGTTTGCCTAGGACGCACCATATTCGAGATATTGGAATTTCAATTTTTTTATTACTTTAAATAAAAAAAAACATCTATGATCATTATTGCAAGTACTAAAGAGTTAATTTTAGCTTGGCTACTATACGTTTATCCCTGCAATTCGGGTAATAGCCAAATCTTCCATATGTAGTACTGTCCTGTCAAAGAAAACGTATATTGGGACGCATACTTTGGCATTTTCATACAAATAGATATCTGTTGTAGGCGATACACCCTCCCATCAGTAGATAGCGTGGGCCGGTAAGATTCCATAATGTCTCATAGATTATTGGGACGTTAAAACCATCGATAGATATATTTTTATATCTCCAGTAGGCCGAAACTGGTGATATATAGGTTATTGGGTTCGGCCGTAAGAGGGGCACGCGTGGAACATTATACGGCACCACCTCTAGTCTGGTCTTATATGATGGTCCTCTCCGAGTCCGCCGTCCCTGGCTCTAGCTAGAATGGAAGCCAACCCAACTTAGGAAAAGGCTAGGCAGATTAATTGATTATTTTCTGTGCAATTTAACTAAACATGTTCTCTAAATTGGCTCTGCATTATTGACATAATTATTTGAAATATTTATCAAATGATGGAGTATTTTTGGGTAAGGAAAAACGTGTGAACTTACGTAGCCAATTGTCGTTCCAGTTCCTGTTTAGATCTACGCCAAATTGATTGCCGAATGGACTTCTGTTCTTACGCCACAGCCTGAACTAAAAATAAAATATACAAATAATTTAATTAATAGAAACTTCATACACTTAAGCAAGATACAAAGGTTTAAAAAGTTAGTTATAAACATTTTCGAAAAATAGTGTGACAGCCAAATTAGACCGATTTTAAATTTTACATAGAAACAGAAATTTCCAGTTATCTGTTTTTAATTAAGACATTTCGAAAATGTTCGACCTTTGTATCCTACTTATGTGTATGAAGTTTCATTAAAATCTGTTCAGTCATTTCGAAAAACCCCTTGTTTTTCGAAATGACTGAACAGGTTTGAAGGGACATAGTCGATAGGGTCTTTTAATTTAGATTTTTCGAATCCATCGAAAAATACACAACACAATAAAAAAAATGTTTTAATACTTAGCTCAAAAAAAAATGAAAATGTACGAAACCAAGAAATTATTTAGTGCTCATTTTTTTTTGTTTAGTTTTGATTTTGTGCTTCAAAGACGTTGGAGTTAAGCGTAATCTAAGCAAAGCTGCCGCCAGCGGAGCCCTGATTTATTAGCGAAAATAAAGGTATGAAACTAATGTCATATTAATGCTCTGGCTTTCTGTCAACTGTATTCATAGGGGGAGAAATGTACTAGCAAATCTTGAGGGGTTGGAGGAATCATCTATATATAACGGTGGACACGTCTTTACTGAACATAAGGTCAACTAACCAGCTTTCGCTAACATTCTCTTAATATGGGAGGTATGTACATGGAATAACGCGAGAAGAAGAAAAGGAATAAACAGTTAGCAATGGCAGTGATAATGCTTCTTTTGTATAAGACACAAAAAGAGGTTTTACAAAATACAGGCTGGTAAGACTGAAACTTAAAACATTTAAAAATTGTTATATATTTTTTTATATTACCGTCTATAATAAAAACTTACGCCAACATGACTCCAAATGTAACCATCAGGGTTGGTCACAGGAAAGATATACCAATCAAAATCGTGCGTAACAGCTTTCGTTTCTTCATCATCACTGTACAATAACTCATGAATAATATAATTCGTTGTTGCTGGGGCTATCCATTCTCTTGCATGAATACCACTTTCAATAAAGACTGCTCTTCTGCCAGCGCCATGAGATATCTTAATACCCTTGATAACACGACCTTCGTACGTTGTTCCACCTTCTATGATGGATACTTCATCGAATGTTGCAGCTAGGTCATCAAGCCAGGCATATATGTCTTCTAAGGTATAGTAATCTTCCCATCCCATGCTTCTGACGCTGTTTCTAGTATATTTCTTCTTCTTTTCATTGTCTATTAACCTGTAAAATTAATTTGTGTCAGTACCATTTTATTGAGTCCATAATATCAGCGTCGTAGATTACACAGATTAACTGTTTGGCCTTCTCTTCTGTAATTAGGTCTACGAACTATTACTAAATAATTTACTATCACGATATCAATTAAATATACTGTTGCGTAAAAGATAGTTCTATCAAATCCAATCCCGAATAAACGTATATTGTGCAAATAACGGCCAAGTGCGTGTTGGACCACGCATAATGAAGGGTCCCGTAGTTGGGATGAATTTATCCCTAAAACAAACTTAACATTGTAATTGAAAAACATGTTCTCCCATACAGTACGCCATGATCAATAATTCTGCCGTCCGTTTACTAAAAGGCCGTTAAGTGACATTTTGTCAAATTTGAATTATATAATACAGGGTGTAAGGGGCAGCCCTCCGCAAATTAACAGGGTGCATTCAGCTCCTTATTTTGAATCATATTCCACTAAAAAGATTCTCAGGAAAATTTTCATTTTTTATCGTATTTTCAGTTACTATTCCTTTATTTCAATGTAAAATTACATTCTCTGTACGCAAACACAAAAAACGCAGCGGTGCGTGTAAATAACACATCTAAAATAAAAAACGCAACAGTGGATATTGGAGTTCTTTAACGAACGACGCCTGAAATCAGCGAGCGCGGCCATCCACCCCGCCGCGACAAATCAGGTTCATTGGATTCCCATAACTTTCCTGAAATAATTTCATGTACCGGTCATCTTAGTACGATGTACTGAATTCGCCACATCAGTCTGCGGAGGGCCGACCCTTACACCCTGTATATACTACGTAAAAGAGGATTTTTTTTCCTATCAATCAGTCTGGGTCATATTTTCTATCTTTATTTACGCCAAAGATTTGGAGACTACACACACGGCTAACTACATCATTTAAGAGATAGTTCAACACTTAAATACGGTTATGTCACTTTATAACACTATAATACGGCTACACGCTCGTAACCTTCTATTCAACATTTATATTAATATATTTTGCAACCTCAGAAAACGGTTACATGAACCACTCAACAGTATTAAACCGTTAAATTACTTTATAAGCATTTTAATGATTTATAATAATACAAGGCATATTGGCATTTACGACATCTAAAATACAGTTTTCTTCAATTACTACTCTACAAAACTATTACTCACACTTAGCGGGCTAGTCGTTGGTAAGCCAACGTGACTTTCGAACATATACAATTCTAAAAGACAATAACCGTCATTTAATTGTGATAAATATAATTCCATTACAACTGTATATGACGGTTGTACGTCAGCCAGCCGTTTTCTAGTATTGTAAGAGGTCCCATCATGGAGTAGATAAACACGACAAAAACACAAAACCTTAATTTTAAACAATATTATTTCCCTTAGCACTCATTAAAACCCATAGCAAGAAAGCTTAACAGATTTCAAGTATTTTGGTCTATCAAACATAGCGGTATGTCTCATCAATTTCTAGGGATATTATTTCCCACCTTTTAGACCATAACTCAAAATCAGGTTTATTCACTTAACGGCCTTTTAGTAACCGGACGGATGAATTGTGTTCAATTACTGCAATTGTAAGCTTGTAATCGTAATAAAAAAAAGTTATGTGATAAAACTACAAATTAACGACTTTCATGATTCTAGGTCAACGGGAAGTATCTATAGGTTTGATTTATTTTGCGAGTGTCAAAATATGACGTATAAGTCGCCGTATTTATTCTATGCGTTGACTTAGAACTTTTTTCTCTCTCTCTTCTCTTTTTTTAGAGCTCCAAGAAACCGTAGACCTACGTACTTGATATTAATTTCAACTTGATACCTCCACGCGTTCCTGCGAAAAGGGGGCTTGACAGACTGACAGACAGATCGGAAATCAGACGGACAACGAAGTGATCTTATAATGGTTCCATTTTTTCCTTTTGAGGTAAGGAAACCTAAAAATACTGTTCCCTTTTTTAAATTATCTGGTCGATATTTTTTCCGAAGACTGCCATTCAGCCCTTTTGAACCATACAGGTAGTTCTGTATTAGACCCATGATTATACTCTTGGCTGCCTCCAAAATAAAAGAAAAAATAACTCACTCTTGAATATTCGGCACGGTAACAACAAAATCAATTCCATACGATCCCATAAAATGTTCCAGATCATTCTTCAGTTCAGGTTTGGACAATACATTAATATAATCAGCAGTCGGCACAGGGTCGTTCCAGAAATCATACTCCGAACCAGAATTATGCAAATCTTCAAGTATTTTAATTTCCTCTAAACTTTTCGGCAGCACTTTGTACAACGTATAGTTGTCGAACCTAAAAGGTTCGCTTGACACAGAAACAATTAAAATTGATAAAATAGAAAATATTTTTAACGACATTTTTGGCTGTCCTCCAATATCACACTACCATGCCGAAATAAATGAGATATTGAACTACTTCGAACAATAAAAGTGTGATATTTTAAAGTCATATAAAGCCACAAAATTTTTATGAGTACTCCGTATTAATATATAAATCGATCGAACGTGCTTATGTATTATAGTGTAATTTGTTTGTGTATTAATTTTTATTATGTTTGTGAGGGATTTCAATTTAATCCCGATCAGCGTCCAGCTGTTGCATTCGTTCTGAAAAGGGGTAGGAGCAGTTAGAATTGTTAGGACAAACAGTTTTTGAGCTATTTCACTTACATTATGTGTGGGAAGCTACTCGGCAATGGTGTTGCAAGTGCTTGATAGTTTTCTACGTATAATATTTTAATATTACATTTTCTATGCCCATCTACATAATTTTATTATTTATTTATGAAATATTGTATGTACAATGAATATAAACAATGAATATAGGTATAAATCACATGCCCACACACACACCCCACACACACACACACGCCCACACACACACAACCCCACACATTGTCACACACACACACACACACCATCAATCACTCGCAATTGTAGCACGTTGACAACCTTTACTATGTGATATAATGACGGTCCTGGAGTTCTAAAATACAGGCCTAGGCTTAGTTTAGACTCCAGATCTCCCACAAATCACAAAACATTCTCAAAATACCTGTCAACTATATTATTATGTATAACTATTATAAGATGTAATTTGTGGAAATAAATAAACATAATTTTATTTATTTATTATAAAAGCATCTAATACGAATTGAACGAGAACAAAATTAACAACGAGTTGAAGAATATTCCGATATATTAACTTTTATTCCAAAAAAGTCATGTAGGCGAAGCCATAAAGTCATGTGGGCGAAGCCATAGGCATAACTAGTGTAAGTATAATACTATGTGGAATTGTGGAATTCCAGGCCAATGATGATTAGATTGAAAATGTAATCGATTTTTAATTGTTTCACATGTTGATTATATTTACCTATAAGTTTTCTACGTTATTAAATCTTATGAGGGAAAGTTTATGTAAGCAACTAATTACATCAAACAGTGCTTTAATGATTGGTTTATTTATCTCAAAGAGCCAATAAACTTAAAATTAAACTGAGTAAAATCCACATTGTCTTTATGTCCTCCAAACATTGACACATTTTTTCTGGATTACTTTTAATTTTTGTGTATTTATTTATAAATAAGTACCTACTAGCTTAAAAACTATAATCAATAGTCTAAAACTATAATCTGTAATAATAATCTTAAAAGTATGCAACCATAAAAAACTTATAATATCCATAATATCTTTGGCAAGATAATTTGAGCTGCGTTTTATTGCGGTCATTTATTACATTGGTAATCATAATTTTGAACAATATTTATATTTTGATAATAAACTGTTTTGTCATGCTGTATTTGAAAATGTCAATAATATTGGCTCACGGAATGTATCGATTGCGCATTAGTCCCACTAGCTTATCTTTTCGTTTGATTAAAATATCGTGCACTACAAAGCTTCATATATATCACGTGACGTTTAATTCTAGTTTAATTTTTTTGTACTGCGATGGGCGGGATATAGTCCTTTCATAGTTATTTTGCCTCTGACAGTAACCGAAGCAGTAACCAACTACCAGACATATTGCAAAAAAGAAAAATAGCGGACTAGTGCGAGTTGAACACGCGTGACGAGGGTTCCGTACAATGTATATATTATGTTATTTGCCATGCTTGTATGAAAACCATGTTTTCCCATACATTCCAACCGCAATATAATGCAGTTGGAATGTATGAAATACCAGAGATTTAACACATAATTATGTGAAGAACTATTTACTGTATTTGTTTCTAAGTTTTACGCTCAGTAGTTTTGCAGATGAGGGACATTTTCATCTATTTTCTTAAATATCTTTAAAAATATTTATTTTAAAATGATAAAAAAAAAATAAAGTCACAAGCCTCATAAGCCCTTTCATATACAGGGTCAAATTAAATTAGCTAGTGAAACTCCGCAGACTTGATGGGTATCGATATCTAAAAAGGACAAAATAAAATAACAAAAGATTTGATGATTTTTTTAGGATCAACGTACCGCTGTTATTGTTGTTACTTGAAGTATGAGTTGAGAACATCTGTTTTCTTTTGTTTTCATCATGTTGAGATATCGGTACCCATCACGTCATTGAAGTGCTAAACTAAATAATTCTCAAAATGAAGTATCGGTTTGTCGAAATTAAGTTTGGTGGTCTAATAACGACTACCGAACTCAATTTCGACAAACCGTAAAACGACAAGATTTAATTTCGACAATAACGAACTCCGATACGTCTTCAATTGCACATTCCAAAAGGCTTTATAAAAGTACGGAATAACAAAAAAATAAAAACTATTCAAAATCAAATTTTATACAAAACTCAAAACTTTGATAAGTACGGTAGGCCAAACATCAGTGGTAACAAAACCAATAAAAGCTGGCCTCTTATTCTACTAAATCTCCGTACTACGGTAGGCCAGCTCAAGGCCAAGGTATTACGACTCACGTGCGGCCACGAACCACCATCAATTTTCATCATTTACAAAAACAATTTCACAACTATAGCAAGATACAATACAACTGATAAATTCAATGCACCTGCGCTGTTTAGTCTAGCACTATACGGGACCATGTACCCAAATCTCTTGGCTTGATGCACTATCTCCATGACTGAATCCATGGTCTCTTCGCCAGTTGGTTTGATCTGATCTGGGGGCAGCAGATGTCCATAGGTGCCTCTGTCTCGAAGCTCGAATAAGTACGTTAGAGGAATGTTGAGGCGTTCCTTTACCCAGTCTACGCTAGTTCCTGTTGCAAAATCTGAAATGGTGAACAGTGAGAAATAATATATAACAGTGAGTTTTCCCCTAAAAAAAGATATCATCCCCACTTTCCATGCAATGGAGGTACCCAATATTTTTTTTTTCATGATTTTATTTTGCCACTTTGTTGGCATGATTGAGAAGCTCGAATATATTTTTACATTACCATTCTCATTGTTTATTCTTCGTCTTTTTCCTGCTTTGGTTATTTGGGGTCAACGCTATACCTATCAATGTTTTTCATTTTTATTTCGCCATGTCCGTCTGCTTGTCTGTCTGTGCTTGGCTTAGCTCAGAGACAAGGTACTAGAAAGCTGTAATCGGCATGGGTATACATACTAAGGCTTCTACAGACTGGTGCGATATCACAGGTGCGACAAGGGTCGCGCTGCCTGTCGCGACTACGATATCGCACCAGTCACCAGGTATAGCGTTGACCCCAAATAACCAAGGCAGGAAAAACACGAAGAGTAAACAATGAGAAAGGTAATGAAAAAATATATTCGAGCTTCTTTGTTGATATCAAAAATATTATAAGGAGCAGCCAGCAGGTGATATATCGTTGTCTCAGACGACAATAGTCTAATTACTTTGGAAGGATATTTAAGCTTGTTGACTGAGTTACTTATTTATTTTTACCAAAGTTTGATATTTATTAAAGTGGTGAAAACTTCTTTAGGCGCGTTGGGCACCTTTTGGGTGAACAAAAATCATGAAACTCGCGTCATCGTTACCGAACGCATCCATACAATTCACAAGTTACTTAGTTTTCACTTCTGACGTGTAGTCGTAAGACTGACAGTTTTTTTTAAACATACATATCTACAGAAATTACTTACAAATAGCCTCAGCAATATTTCCGATGGTGTACTGTGTGCCATGATGGAAAGCTAATGCACCCAGGGCACGCCTTCCAATCATCATCTGAAATATGAAACATTTTTTTTTTCAAACTGTTTCGTCTAACATCTCTATCCGTTTATTAACTAAGGTTATTGTTCTCAAATGTCATGATTTCATGAAAAAGTCATTAAATAGACCAATTCTAACTTAGAGAGATGTATTAATGATTATCTTATACAGGGCGTCCCACGGATATGCCACATGGAGGGAAAGTACCTTGAATATTGTAGATGGTTCCATCTACAATATTCAAGGTATCAAATGCTCAAAATGAGTCCCTTCCTGTTGAATACAAAGTCGCACTGTTTTGATTAATTTTGTAATAAAAGTTTTCAAATTCATGGTCTTCCTTTTATTTGTGAATTATATATATAAATTGTATAATTATTTAAATATCTATGAATGCAGTTTAAATTGTTTTTTAAATTCAAATATTGTCTCCTTTCAGTAAAATGTTCCATCTACAATTTTCATGGTACTTTCCCTCCATGTGGCATATCCGTGGAACGCCCTGTATATAAAATTCTCGTGTCACAATGTTAGTTACCCTATTCCTCCGAAACGGCTTGACCGATTATTATGAAATTTTATATATATATTCAGTAGGTCTGAGAATCGGCTACTATCTATTTTTATACCCATATGTGTTAAGGGTGGCTTTCCCACGGGTTCGAGACTTACGCGGATGAACCCGCGGGGCGCAGCTAGTATTGATTATAAATTTTGTAAATACATATTTTTTATGGTCTCGAATCATATTTTGATTAAGATACAACCTGACACTGACCTGCAAATTGCAAAAAACGTAAGAAAATATGAATTTCGCGAGCTACCTTTGCGCATCAAAGTCGAAAGTCAAATTTGTATATCACTTTTGAACGTCAAAATTTACAAACAAATAGAATTGATTCTAGTTGCCCCTTCCAAAAGGTAGTTTCGTATGGAGAAGAATGGGCAAGAAACTCCACCGTTACTCTTTTAAAAATGTTTTTCAAAATTTTGTTTATGTACATTAATTATATGATTATAATATTTGTGAAGACGACATCCTTAAAAACTACTTACAGCATCATAATAATTAGCCAAGGGTTCTGTAGTATTTCCGAAAGGCACAAGAAGAATTTGTCCAGAAGAGTGGAAAGATATATATAGGTCTATTTTATCAGCCATGTCCCTGATGTAGGCAGATAAGGTCCTGGTTTCAATCTCCGAGAAGGGTCCAGGTCCTGCGAAGTTGTCGGAAGCCGGATCCAAGCTGACACTCTCCTCTATAGATTAGAAATAAAATAGCAATTTAAGACAATGTGGAAGATTCCAGCCAGATCCAGATTCCAGAGAGAGATCCAGAAATTCTGGTTTGTATATAGCATATAATATTAGGACTGCCCCGTTGCAGCTTTGGTATAGTTTAGCGGTTTTGATGATTTTAAAATGCCGAGAGCTGTTGACTTCCATGAGAGCTACACTCAAAATATTTAGTGTCAAGTTAGTTAACGACTTGTAGTTTCAGGAAAACATTTTTTGTTATGGAAAAAACAGAATTTATTCACCATAATATACAAATTGTAAAACCTATTATTATGTCCAGCAATATCGAATTTATAAATTCAGATAAAATATTTTGAAGTTTTAATCACGAAAAGTATTAAAAAAGTGAATTTCTTAACCAAGCACGTCTGTCTAGTCCTTCGTCCTTCTATTTTTTTTTTATAGAACCACACCATTTTGTAGACTAAATTTTATTTTATTGCAGTATATTATTGTATTTTAGTGTACCTAACACTAAAATACAATATTCTATTTGCACCTCGCAAAACAATACGCAAAAGTTTAACCCTGTGCTCTCTAGATGACGTTGGCGTCGAATTAGAAGTCGCTATGGTTTAAAGTCAAAGTCAAATTGTTTATTTCAAATAGGCACATAAAAGGCACTTTTGAACGTCAATATTTCAAAAAATAGAATTGATTCTAGTCGCCCCTTCCAAAATGTAGTTTCGTATGGAGAAGAATGGGCAAGAAACTCCACCGGTACTCTTTTAAAATCTTGTACAATATTTTTATAGGTACATTAATTATGTAATTAAATGTGAAGACGATGCACCTAGAATAAAATTACTATACCACAATTTATAGGTAGTAAAAAGAGTTAAGAATGAAGCAATGACAGATAAATTAATTATGTGATAGAACATGGTGCTCACATATTTACAAAAATTTAAAAAAATATATATGATTTCCTAAAAAAAAAAACAATAACATCAGTGTGAGTTAAGGTAATCACAGAATTTAAAATAAATGTCATAAAAATAATAAATTATACAATTAAAATAGCAACCTGTTTGATTTTGTCTAGACTAGATTGTCCTATGGAGCAGGACCAGCATGTTTCCAAGCATTCTTATCTTGTACATTATCCTCTAATTTGTAATATGCTTGTTTACAAAGTGTTCTTTTAATATGAGTTTTAAATTTTCGATAAAAAAAATTTTTAGTTACCACGGGCAGTACAAGAACGCAGGGAACATTTTCTCAGTCAGCCTAAACTGCCTATGGAAATAGGTCTCTCCTATTGCTATTTTTGAAAAGTTATTCACACTAAAGTGTTGATAGCTGTTTGAATGTCATAAAAACACGCAGATTCTTTAATGACCTTGGAATTATTACTTGGAAGAATAATTTATTGTCATTCAGGAAAATTTATCGCGAAAATACAAAATAAATATTATTGTCAGTAACCTTATTGATAGCTATTTTTTTAGGAGAATTATGACCGTTTGGAAGCCAGTATAATAATTATTTGGAAACGGAGAGCTACTAGATAATTTTGTTCTGGGAATTGGAATTTTACTTGAATTTACTTCTGAACCACCATCTGAGTAAAATATTGTAAATTATTGCGATAACAATTTTTCTTTCTTTTTCTTTTTTTTTTATAACTAGTGTAAATCGTCAACAAATAAAGAGGTACCAAAAATATCTCTGCGGGTGGCGAAATATGGAATTAAAATGTACTGAAGGTCTGAAGAACAAGTAGACGAAGTAGAAGTATTGTTGAAAATATCCCTTGCAACTAGCGCCACCATGAACAGCAAAAAAATACTGGTGTTCTTTGAATGAAAAGTAGGTAGGATCAAATTTTTAAGGTGATAATTTATCATCTGTGCTCGTGGCTAAATGATAACAAGTGTACGGGTCGATCAAAGGTTAGGTAGGGGACCCCCTTCGTGCCTCGGGAAGCACGTTAAATGGTTAGTCCCGGCTGCCAGGCAAGTCTGACAACCAGTCTTACCAAGGGGTATCGAGTTATTTGGGCACCTCGATCCACAGGAAACCAGGTGACCTTGTGGATCAGATCGGCAGTCGCGCCATGTAAAATACTGGTATGCAGCTGCATCTGGTTAGACTGTAAGCCTTTTTTGGTAACTGGTTGGAAATCTTCATGGATGTTCTCAGCCCTGGGGTGGACGGAGGGGTCTGTCAGACTTCAACTGATTAAAACCACCCCGTGTTCCCTCGCACACTTGCACCGGGGGCTACTGGGGCACTAAGGCAGTCTTCAACGCAGCCCACTACTGGTTGCCTGCATCTGCGGCCTCCGTCACACCTCACTGGCCCGTCTGGTCAAGCGGGGGGCCGCTTGACCAGATGGGCCAGTGAGGTGTTTGACTCCCCCCGCGACGACAAAGAGGGGCACGTGTGGAAAATTACGCGGCACCACCTTTACTCTGGTCTTATATGATGGGGGCGGCGGACGTCTCCGAGTCCGCCGTCCCTGCCTCCAGAGCTAGACTGGAAGACTACCCCAACTTAGTCAGGAAAATGCTAGGCAGATTAATTGATTATTATCTGTGCAATTTAACTAAACATGTTCTCTAAATCAGCTCTGCATTATTGACATAATTATTTGAAATATTTATCAAATTATGTAGTATTTTTGGGTAAAAAAAACTTGTGACAAATAGGTACTTACGTAGCCAATTGTCGTTCCAGTTTCTGTTTAGATCTACACCAAACTGATTGCCGAATTGACTTCTGTTCTTACGCCACAGCCTGAACTAAAAATAAAATATACAAATTAATTGAAACTTTATTCACATGCAGGATACAAAGGTCTAAAGAGTTAGTCATGAACATTTTCGAAAAATAGTGTTAGAGCCAAATTAGACCGATTTTAAATTTTCCATAGAAATAAAGATTTCCAGTTATCTGTTTTTAAATAAGCCATTTAGAAAATGTTTTTAACTATCTTTTTAGACCTTTGTATCCTGCTTAAGCGTATGAAGTTCCATTAAAATCGGTGCAGGCATTTCGAAAAACAAGGGCTTGAAAATTTGTATGAAATGCCGTACGTCGTAAACGCTCTTAATTTTTCATTATTGGCATCGCATGTACATACAACTTGGATGAGGCAGACACAGGAGAGTGGGATTAGCACAATAAAGAGAGGCCTGCCGATCTATTCTGCAAAGATCTCATCGTGGACACTTAGGCGAAATGAGCAGATATGGTGATATGTAAAAAAATAAATCATAGCGAACTAGGCGCGCTTAAGAAAGTGACATAGTCGATAGGGTATTTGACCGTTTTTTTTTTTATTTAGATTTTTTTAAACCTTAAAAAATATATCCACAACACAGTACAAAAAATGTTTTAATAAATACCTAATTCAAAAAAAAAAATTAAATGTACGAAACCAAGAAATTATTTAGTGCTCATTTTTTGTGCCTTTTAAATACTTAGATATAGATTTTTGTTTAGTTTAGATTTGTGCTTCAAAGATGTAGGAGTTATGCGTAATCTAAGCAAAGCCGCCGCCAGCGGAGCCCTTCTTTGTTACCGAAAATAAAGGTATGAAACTAATCTCATATATATGTGCTCTGGCTTTCTGTCAACTGTGTTCTCAAGGTGAGAAATATACTAGCAAATCTTGAGGTGTTGGAGGAATCATCTATATATAACGGTGGACACGTCTTTACTGAACATAAGGTCAACTAACCACAGCTTTTGCTAATATTCCCATATTAAGGTAGGTAGGTAGGTACATGGAATAACGCGAGAAGAAGTAAAGGAATAAGCAGTTAGCAATCGCAGTGATAAATGCTTCTTTTGTATACGACACAAAAAGAGGTTTTACAAAATACAGGCTGGTAAGACTGAAACTTGAAACATTTAAAAAATGTTATATATCTTTTTAATTTTACCGTCTTTACAAAATAATAAAAACTTACGCCAACATGACTCCAAATGTAACCATCAGGGTTGGTCACAGGAAAGATATACCAATCAAAATCGTGAGTAACAGCTTTCGTTTCTTCATCATCACTGTACAATAACTCATGAATAATATAATTCGTTGTTGCTGGGGCTATCCATTCTCTTGCATGAATACCACTTTCAATAAAAACTGCTCTTCTGCCAGCGCCATGAGATATCTTAATACCCTTGATAACACGACCTTCGTACGTTGTTCCACCTTCTATGATGGATACTTCATCGAATGTTGCAGCTAGGTCATCAAGCCAGGCATATATGTCTTCTAAGGTATAGTAATCTTCCCATCCCATGCTTCTGACGCTGTTTCTAGTATATTTCTTCTTCTTTTCATTGTCTATTAACCTGTAAAAATAATTTCGGTCAGTATAATTTTATTGAGTCCATAATATCAGTGTTGTAGATTACACAGATTAACTGTTTGGCCTTCGCTTCTGTAATGAGGTCTACGTACTGTTACTAAATAATTTACTATCATGATATCAATTAAATTAATAAGCAAATCATTCGCATAACAAAGTATACTGTTGCGCAAAATATAGTTCTATCAAATCCGATCCCGGTTAAACTTATATTGTGCAAAAAAAACGGCCAAGTGGGTGTCGGACCACGCACAAAACAAAATAGGGACAAATATATCCAAAAAAAAAAATTCAAAAAATTCAAAATTGTTTATTCCTTTAACCAAATTACACAATTAGTTTGTGATTGGAGCCTTCTTTTAAGCAAACAATGCCTGTACTAGAAGACTCCGCTCTTCCATAACAAAAAAGAGAAAAATATTTATAACAAATTTATCATGTATAAGAAGACAAAATTAGCATAAGAATAGTTTATGTGTGTGAGTGTGTGTGCTTGGGTGTGTGTGTGTGTGCATGTGTATGTGTTTGTGCGTCTGTTTTTGTGTATGCGTGTGTATGTGTGGGTTTATGTCCCGGTGTGAGAGGTTATGCTGTGGGTTTCAAGAGCTCTTCCGTTTCCTCATAGGTAAGTGGTTTGATCCATTCCAGGGTTGAAAACAAACTTAACATTGTTATTGAAAAACATGTTCTCCCATACATCGATGTACGCCATGATCAATTTTCCAACTGCAAATGTAAGCATGTAATCGCAAAAAAAAAAATGTGACAAAACTACAAATTAACGACTTTCATGATTCTAGGTCAACGGGAAGTACCCTATACTCCGTTTGAAATGAGATTAGACATTTAAATAAACCTTTTTTACAGTCCGTTCAACCGATTTTGAATTTTATTGCGTTGGTAGCATGACAAATGGCAGTTGTAATAAAAAGTTGGTATTGTAACCACATTTTTGCTTTTAATGCTATCCTTATTCGTACGCAATAGAAGTCAAAATCGTTTGATTGGACTGTATAAAAGTTTATTTAAATTTCTAATCTTATTTCAAATGGAGTATATACGAGTATAGGTGTTGATTTATTCGCGAGTACCAAAATATGTCGTATAAATCACCGTATTTTTTTATTCCGTTGACTTAAAAACTTGATTTTTTAGAGCTCCAAGAAACGGTAGACCTATGTACTTGATATTAATTTCAACTTGATACCTCCACGCGTTCCTGAGAAAAAGGGTCTTGACAGACTGACAGACAGACAGACAGACGGACAGACAGACGGACAACAAAGTGATCCTTTAATGATTCCATTTTTTCCTTTTGAGGTACGGAACCCTAAATACTGTTCCGTTTTTTAAATTATCTGGCTCGCTATCTGGTCGATATTGCCTATCCGAAGACTGCCATTTAACCCTTTTGAACTATACAGGTACCTCTGTATTACACCCATGATTATACTCTTGGCTGCCTCCAAAATAAAAGAAAAAATAACTCACTCTTGAATATTCGGCACGGTAACAACAAAATCAATTCCATACGATCCCATAAAATGTTCCAGATCATTCTTCAGTTCAGGTTTGGACAATATATTAATATAATCAGCAGTCAGCACAGGGTCGTTCCAGAAATCATACTCCGAACCAGAACTATGCAAATCTTCAAGTATTTTAATTTCCTCTAAACTTTTCGGCAGCACTTTGTACAACGTATAGTTGTCGAACCTAAAAGGTTCGCTTGACACAGAAACAATTAAAATTGATAAAATAGAAAATATTTTTAACGACATTTTTGGCTGTCCTCCAATATCACACTGCCATGCCCAAATAAATGAGAAATTAACTACTTAGAACAATAAAAGTGTGATAGTTATATAACGGCACTAAATTTTTATGAGTACTTCGATTTATCTAATAATATTAGATACATACGATTTATCTAATAATATTAGATAAATCTGATATATCTAATTATATTAGATAATCGATCGAACGTGCTTATGTATGATAGTGTAATTTTTTTGTGTATTAATTTTATTATGTTTCTGAGGGATTTCAATTTAATCCCGATCAGCGTCCAGCTAATGCATTCGTTCTGAAATGGGCTAGGTCAGTTAGAATTGTTAGGACAAACCGTTTTTGAGCTATTTCAGTTACATTTTATAAGAATCTAATAATACGAATTGAACGAGAACAAAATTAACAACGAGTTAAAGAATATTCCGTTATATTAACTTTTATTCCAAAAAAGTCATGTAGGCGAAGCCATAGGCATCACTAATGTAAGTATAATACTATGTGGAATTCCAAGCCAACGATATGATTAGATTGAAAATGTAATCTATTTTTAATCGTTTTACAAGTTGATTATTTACCTAAAAGTTTTCTACGATAATAAATCTTCTTACCGAAAGTTTATGTGAGCAACTATTTACATCAAACAGTGAAATTATTGGTTTATTGATCTCAAAGAGCCATTATACTTAACATTAAACTGAGTAAAATTCACATTGTTAATATCTCCTCCAAACATTTTTTCTGGATTTCTTTTAATTTTTGTGTACTTATCTTAGTTATAAATAAGTACTAGCTTAAAAAAAAACTATAATCCATAGTATAAAACTATAATCTGTAATAATAATATTAAAAGTATGAAACCATAAAAAACTTATCATTTCCGTAATAATATATCTTTATGGCAATATTATTTGTTTTGCGTTTTATTGCGGTCATTTACTACATTGTTAATTATAATTTTATCATAATTTTGAACAATATTTATATTTTGATAATAAACTGGTTTGTCATGCTGTATTTGAAAATGTCAATAATATTGGCTCACGGGACTCGTGGTATCGATTGCGGCATTAGTCCTAGTCCGCCTTATTACAAAACAAGATTTATATTTTGACATGGCTTAAACCATGGAGCCAGTTTTTGCAATAAGAACGTAACAGTGATTGAAATACCGTTCTTTATACAAAACTGAAAACTTAGTTCGGTACTAAGTTGTCAGTTTTGTGTTTAGGAACTTTACCATAGTCGGAATAAAGTTCGAAATTCAATAATGGCTCCATGTTTTAAACCTGGGTCTGAAGATAAACCTTGTTTTGTAATAAGACGGATAGGGTTTTTCTACAAGAACTTTGGTTTTTAAAACAAAATAAAACAAAGAATTTAGATGAAAATGATTCAAATTTGTATTATATTAAAAATATTAAGGTTTGGAATTATGAATGAAAAATAATATCGGAAAAGGACAATATCCACCTTATTACAAAACAAGATTTATATTTTGACATGGCTTAAACCATGGAGCCAGTTTTTGTAATAAGAACGTAACAGTGATTGAAATACCGTTCTTTATACAAAACTGAAAACTTAGTTCGGTACTAAGTTGTCAGTTTTGTAATAAAGTATAGTCATAGTCGGAATAAAGTTCGAAATTCAATAATGGCGCCATGTTTTAACCCTGGGTCTGAAGACAAACATTGTTTTGTAATATGGGGGTTTATGTCCACCACGTAGGTCCACCACGACCACAGATGACAGATGTCGATTCTTTCATCAAAGACTTCAATCACTTTTTGGCAATATGGCGGGTCTATTTCGTTAACCGCATCACAGGTTTTGAGTTTTAAGGTTGCAATCGATTCTAGTGGCTCCGTATAGACTCTATCTTTAACATAGCCCCACATACAATAATCCAGTGGAGTAAAGTCACACGATCGGGCCAGCCATTTAACAGCTGAATTTCATGAAATTATGTGATCGAGAAATTCATGATGAAAGAATCGACATCTGTGGGCGTGGTCGTGGTGGACATGTCCGATATAATTTTTCATTCATAATGGCCAAACCATACTCTTTTTAATACAATAAAATTTTGAATCATTTTCATCTAAATACTTTGTTTTATTTTGTTTTAAAAAACAAAGTTCTTGTTGAAAACCCCGTTACTAGCTTATTTTTCATTTGATTAAAATATCGTGCACTACAAAGCTTCATACCCATTATATCACGCGACGTTTCATTGTAGGGTTTTTTTTTTTGTACTGCAATGGGCGGGCTATAGTCTTTTCATAGTTATTTTGCCTCTGACAGTAACCCAAGCAGTAACCAACTACCAGACACATTGCAAACATGAAAAATAACGGACCAGTGCGAGTTGAAAACGCGTGACGGGGGTTCCGTACAATGTATATGTTATTTACCATGTTTTTATGTCAAGAACAAACTTAGCATTGTAGTTGAAAGTCATGTTCTCCCATACATTCCAACTGCTTGAGCAAAATTTTACGCACAATAATGACAGATTTACCATGTTATTTTAACACCATAGACTTTTTAGAGGTTTTCCTGTGATCTATATGTGAAGAAATATTTTCTGTATTTGTTTCCAAATTTTAGGCTCAGTAGTTTCGCAGGTGAATGGTTTTTCATCTACATATTTTCTTAAATAACTTTAAAATTGTAAAAACAAAATATTTGAAACTATCACAAGTCTCTTTTTTTATTTTTATTTATGAATGGCATCTCGTAGCAGACCTAGAGAGGTCGTTGCTACTTAACCGGATATTCCTGTGGCTGCCCTAAGGTTTTTAATCTTAAAGCCTCCAGCCAGGGCGCAAATTATATATATTAAAAACTAAACGACAGCGCACTAAGGGCACCCCCTGTGGGGTACGGACCTCGGCTTAGGGCGTCGTTGGGGGATCACAAAATTAGTAACAATTTGGGGACGGGCTGGATCAACATTTTGATCATGATTATTATCAGGGGATATTATATTTATTGCTACGGCGCTCTCAGCCTCTAACCGGGCGGCTGGCGCATCGACATTCAAGGGACGGGGGGGAGGACTTTTATTACCATTTACTCGGGAAGTTCGCGTGGTACCTCGGCGGCGAGGACGGAAGGTCGGTTTGTGTATTTTGTGCACTGTACTCGTGGCCCTATTGCTTTCCTGAAGGAGAGTGACGGGGTCATCCGGATCTAAGAGAGTGTGCCTCGGTCGGCGAGTCTGACTAATGGCAGAAGGCCTGTAACTAGCGGCCTGCACAACCAAGGGGTTGCGATGACGTTCCGCGGATTCGAAAAAGCGCTTTGCAAGGCGCTTCATAAACTGTTTGATGGTAGGCATCTTAAGGTCTACGTGAAGTTGTTCGTTCCGAACGAACCAAGGAGCCTTCGTAATTCTGCGGAGAAATCGGTTTTGAAGCGTCTGCATCTTATGGATGTGATACGACTTTGCGTGAGCGAAGACTACGCAGGCGTAAGTCATGATCGGTCGAATGCACGTGGTGTAAATACGCAATTTGCACTTAAGGGACAACTTGCTGCGCGGGTTGAGTACGGAGTGTAGTCGGCCGAGAGCAAAACTGGCGCGCGAGCGCACCTGTTTTATGTGCTCGCCGAACGTCATGTGATGGTCTAAGACCACACCGAGATATTTGGCTCGCTTCTCCCAAGGGATAGGCTTGCCGAACATGGTGATCGGTTGGGGCAGGGCGGGTGATCGCCGGGGCCTACAGAATAGGACCCCCTGGCTCTTATCAGGGTTGACTTCGATCCTCCACTTCCTGAACCAGGCCGCGAGTCTGTTGACTTCGGCCTGAAGGATGCGGGCGATATTGTCTTGCCTGAGGCCGGAGTAGTAGATGGCCGTGTCGTCTGCGAACAGAGCTAACTGCGCCTTTCTACATTTGGGGATATCACTAGTGAATATAGTGAATATCAGCGGTGCCAGCACAGCGCCCTGAGGGACGCCTGCGCGGAGCGGATGGGGGGAGGATAGCGCACCCTCGATGCGATAGCGGAAGGTGCGGTCCGACAAAAAGTCTCGTAAGATGAGCACGAGACGATCGGGCACACCGAGTTTGTAGAGCTTATATAATAAGCCGTTGTGCCAGACTTTGTCGAACGCTTTCGCAATATCGAAGAAATCACAAGTCTCATAAGCCCTTTCATATTTATATTACTTAGACGGTACAGTTTGCAAATCTTTTTATTTTTTTTTCTAATTTGCCCGCCAAAAGTGACCATTGTATTCAAAATTCATTTATTTACGTTACCCACACATCCGTATTTGGGTCACAGAAATCCATGTGTGTACCAAATTTCCACTTAATCGGTTCAGTAGATTCGGAGCAAATCAAGTCATCCTATAAGGGTTCCGTTTTTTTCTTTTTGCAGTACGCAACCCTAAAAACGTGTGTGGTCGGGAGACCAACGTCAGGAACGAAGTTCCATACACACTCGTATTTAAAGAGACAGAGTGAGAGAATCGCATGAAGGGAGCATAACGCTTTTTCCTTACGTGACCATTTTTACCAGTCAACTACGTTCCAAAATCCTTTGATTTTGACAGTGATTCGAAAAGCAGAAAACCCACCGGTAACCCTAATGCAACGCAAACAAAGATCATTTGAGGCATATATAAAGGCTTTTACATACTGGCGCGACTTTTCGCGCGACGCGACACTGAACCGGTAGAACAATTTCTATGAAAAATTCAAGGAATTTGTTCTACCGGTGTTGCGTCGTGCGACTCGCCGCGCTAGTATGTAGAAGCCTTAAGTAGTATCGAAGCCGGCAATCTCCATTTGTCACAAATTTGAGTTACCAACGAATAATGTTTTTGATACAATAATACATTTAAAAATATTTTTTAATTATTATTATTTCCTTTTTTAACGATATATATTATTATTATTTATTGTGAGTTCTAGTTTAGTAACAGTATAAAATAACATGTATCAATAAAATGTATTTTGTTTTTTTTTTTTTTTAAACTTTGCCCCACACTAGGAATTTATCCTGTGCGTTTACAAACATTTAAATTCACATACACAAATAGCCAGGAGTTCTTTAACATTTTACAAATAAATTGATATAAAACTGAAGTGGAGATTGCCGGATTTAAAGTGTATTGTGTGGAGACCGCCCACTTTGATACGGACAGTGGTGAATATTGCCATAATTGATTTAAACGTTTGGGAAAATGCCATTCTAAATGCTGGGCTCTGGTCGCGGAGCAGAGACGGCCATAATAATATTTGAAAGAAACCATTAATTGGAGAATGACGATTTTGTTACCAACACTTAGGCCCATATTAATAGAGCGTTACTCAGTACTCAAGCACTACTTAGGACTAGTTTCAACCAATCAAATGGCTTGAATCTAGTCTTAAGTAATGCTTGAGTACTGAGTAACGCTCTATTAATACGGGCCTTAAATTTCGATCGCGTTTTATACTTATCAGAGAATACCGCTTTTGAAGTGAATTTTGTTTTACAATATGGAGAATTGACCATAGAGAAAACATTTACATCAATAACTTTTTTTACCAATCCTCTAGAGGTTGCCGGGTTTGATACTATAATATGTATGACTCATTTTGATTGTGACAGAGATACACAACTGCTCCTCTCTGTCTTCTCCGCGAGAGAAAATTTACTCGTAGTATTTTATAATAACATTATTCATGCAAGCCTAGTACTTTTTGTTAGGTCTACTGCTCGAAATTGTGCACGTGTCGTGTCGTGAACAGAATACCGTCTTGTTTGCAACGTACTACGGATAAAAAGTATCCAGGTTATAAACTATTAATAAAAAAAATACTATCTTGAATTCATGCATGCATGTTATGGCGTGACCAAGGGAAATAGGGATTCATTTATACAACATTAGTTTTTGATTTGTGAAATTACGAAAAAAAAAATCAGTTGTTCCCTACATTTGTATTCACTTAAATCGACAAAATGTATGGAACAGCTGAATTTCAACGTTGGTCCCATAGAAAACATTTTTCAAAATGATTTCTATGGGACCAACGTTGAAATTTACAATGACCCCTTTTCAGGTTTAGTTTATACAAAAACTAATTTTGTATAATAGATTATTGTTTCAAAATTTTTAAATAATTAAATTATTGTTGTTGACTGTACCTTTAAAGTACTTGAAATATGGCACAAAATACAACTTCAATAGGGACAATAATAAGGGACAAACTAAGATTTTTTTGGAATGTGGGACAAACCTTCAGGACGAACGAAGAATAACTCCCTTCTACAACAAATAAAAAATTACATACATCTTCAAAATAATTTTAATCTAAAGTGAAATAATTTACAAAACATTAATGAACTTTGCTTCCCTAACTATTGCTAGGAGAGAATCGAAGGTTTCTTCAGCTGTGGGGGTTATCTGGTTTACAGGTAATGTGTAGCCCATAGTACCGTCATCCCTGAGTAGATACGTGGCGGCAACTGGAGGGTTGTAGCGGTATTTGGCCCAGTCTACTACGGAGCCGGTGGCACCATCTGAAAAAAAAAGTTAATGTCATCTCAAAGATATAATAAATATGGGTTTAATCCATTGATTTAGGTAGTTAAATAAAGGTTAACAAATCATAAAAAAGGTTTTTATAGATGACACTTTCTTGTTAAAAAAAATACGTTGTAATTTTTAACCATAAATTAAATTTATTTTTCTTTTTACAATAGTTTTCTCTTTTGTTACTGAATGTTAAACTTTATCATTTATTCTTAACTACTCTCAGAAATGTAAGCACAATTTTTTTGTTAGATTTATATCTACTCTGTCTATTGTAAAGAGCCCAAAAAGACCGGTTCTTTAAACGACAGAATTATAACGTTGCTAAATTGAAGAGTACAACTGTGACGTAACATGACGACTGAAGTGACAAGTATTACGTTTAGTCGGTTACTTGACAGCTCTCTCGTGACGTGTTTTTTTTTGTTTATACTACCTAGTGAAATTAATTTGTAAAGTTATGTCTAACGCTGATAAAAAACTGAGAATGGCGCATAATCTACCAAACGTATTTTTCTGAAACCTTCACCAATCTAAAGGTAATTTAATTATTGATCTTTTAGTTTATGCGTTTTATTAAAATATCTGTTGTTTTGTGTATAATAAATTAATAATGCGTCAAATTGGGGACAGCGCTCCTTGATGGCGAGTCCTATTACTGGCTGAACGTACGACACGTTGCGTGAGCTCAGTACAGAACACGCAAGCTAACCACTCAAGGTCACTGGCATATATCTCCGTCTTAACCTGATGGATCGACCCGTGCCGCTGTTATTACTTTGCCAGGAGCTCGACATAATTAAAGGCTCGTACAGACTGGTGCGATATCGCGGGCGTGACGCGACACTAGTAACACAATTTCTATGTCACTGCCTGTCGCGCCCGCGATTCCGTGTTAGTCTGTAAGAGCCTTAAGGCAAAATAATTCCCTCGTTATTTTTTATTTTGTCGGTACCTACATTTTTTGTTATACTCTTTGGGCCTAGTAGGTCACCCAGTAGTCCCTCGTTAAATTGATTAGTAGCTCGTAAAAATACTTGAAAGTGCTTGTTTAATTTGCGTGATAGTTTCCAAGGTAGCAGAATGAGCGAAGAAAATAACGCTTGAGTGAAACTCTTAGATCTTATTTAATTTCTTTCAATGTTCAAATAAATTTCTCGGTCTGTAAATATGTATATAATTAGAATAGAAAGTTCTCAGGGACATCTTTGTAGGAAATTAAATATCTTGTTAAATTTTAATGTATTGGTTGGGGAAAAAGTTTCTTCCCATTTTTTAAGAAAATGCAAATATTTTTAATATAGTTTATTTACATTTAACTAAAGTATGTAGGTACCATTTTGTTCGATAACTTTTTGCCATCTTGTAGGTAGGGACATGATCCCATTGCTATAGAAATTTTGGGACTTCTGATCAAAATACCGCGACAAGTGGTTTTGGCAGTCCTCTCGTTGATGTTAACCTGACAGTGCCTTAAGAATTCTGAAGAGACCGAAACAGGTGGAAATCTGAAGGTGCAAGGTCAGGACTATACGGCGGATGTATTAACACCTCCCAGCCAAACTCTCTTAATTTTTTCTGAGTGGCTAAAGAGGTGTGAGGTCTAGCGTTATCATGATGAAAAACCACACCCCTTCTGTTGATTACATTCCGTTGATCTATGGAGAAGAACAGGCAAGAAACTCCAATGACACTCGTTTAAATCAAGATATTACAAAATCCTGGGTACATTATTCTTGTCGTTTCTACATGAGAAAACAAAGTAAAAAAATTAAAAACAATTCAAAATATAAGATTAAGATTAAAAGATTACAATAATTAAGTCCTGGCACTTAAGAGATGACCAGTCTCAACTGACGACGCCCGTTCATGAACATGACGCGCGGATCAGCACCATCCAGCTCAACCATTTTGTAGGGAACCGAATGATCCAACACACGCGCTACCATCAGCAAGACATTTAAGTGAGCATGACCGATACCGCTGTACCGCGCCTTAGGTAGGTGCTTGGTGAGACGTGGAGGCCGCTCATTCGTCAACGCCTCCCCCCGCCGTGCATTCCTAAGACGCGGTACAGCGCTACCGGTAAACTATAAGTTAACAATTGGAGGAAGATCGAGAGGTGTGAATAACTGCTGTTACATACTCTAGTTCGGATCGCACAAGAGAAAGAAGAAGAAAAGTTTAATGCAAGTGATGATCTTACCGTGCACATTTCGTGAGGTACCAACTCTGTAGTATGTTTCGTAGCGGACAGATAAAGAACCCATGGCTCTTCTTCCGATGGTAACCTGGAAAACCAAATTAATGTTTATAATCACATTATAATACAACACATAAAAACTAGGTACAATCTGCGAGGCCTAAGCTGAGTTTTGCATTTGTGTGAGTGCACATAGATAGTGTAGGTGTGACATATGAGAACAGCGTAACAACGTTACGTGGTATAGTATGCGTCGCAACTCAGCCGCGCACCTTCCACACTTCACCTCTTGCACCGTAATCACTCACACAAATGCAAAGCTCATCTTAGGCCTCGCGGACTGTAAAAGACTATCCAAGTCGTGCGTAAAAAAAAAAATAGGATAGATCAATGGAGTAATGAGGAGGATGGCTATTTATACAACATTAGTTTTTGTTTATACTAAACCCGAAAAGGGGTCATTGTACTCATCATTTTGAACAATTTTTTCTATGGGACCAACCTTGAAATCCCAATAAAAAAGTCAGCTGTTCCCTACATTTGATTTCACTTACGTCGACAAAATGTATGGAACAGCTGATTTTATTTCGCGATTTCTAGCTTGGACCCATAGAAAAAATTGTTCAAAATTGTCAAAGATGTACAAATGACTGTCATTTGTACATCTTGTATCAATTTTTTGTATATTTTTTTTTCTTTCTTTTGTTTGTTGTCTTAACGTGCATTCCGAGGCTCGGTATGTAATAGATGATCACCCATCCACGGACCGACCTCGGCAAGCGTTGCTTAACCTTGAAGATTGACCCGTGCGGCTGTTATCATTTAACCACGAGCTCCTCTACTGTCCTACATTATGCGGTCCATAAATCAGCAAACATTCTTACCATCTCATTGTAATTGAATAAAGGAACTGTGGAAAACGCAAAAGGTAGGAGTAACCGCTGTCCAAAAGACCGGAACGACAAGAATCCAGCTAGTGTATGATTGGTGGTAATTGCATCGATATAGTTTGATAAGAATCTGGTTTCTGGTTCTGAGAATGGACCAAGACCTATGTAGTTATTTGCAGAGGGAGTATGACTACCGCCGCTCACTGAAAAAACAAAAGGATAATATTTCAGGATGATGCAGAAGAAAATAATGGTATAATCGATATCGGCATTCTTTACCACTTTTGACAACAATTCCCAGTAAATTGATATAATGGTAGCCACTTAAGTTACGATATACCTGTGCGAGTTTAGACTTGCACATGCACAAGTCTGTGTGACACCGAATGATTCGGATAGTTACTAATTCATCCCACACACGTTAATGTATACATGTGTAAGTCCAATTTTGCACTAATATACATTAAGTATATATAGATATCGTAACGTGTGGTGTGGCCTGCATTAGGTTAAAACCATTGATGTATTAAATAGGAAGATATGGTACGCGCTCTCGATGTGGACCTCATAAATTAGGGGAAAGAACACAAACGACCTACAATACTCTCGGTTTGCGGGTCATACCCGAATCGTAGTTTGTTTCCGAGTTGTTATGGGTACGTAACAGTGACAATTATTGCTATCTCGTTCCCGCTTTATCCCGCGTAATATGTCTCTCTTTTTCGGTTGTCGTGCACATGACGCACGACATCGTGTCCATTTAATATTTACGTGATGTTAGAGAGTGGCCTATCTTCCTATTTAATACGTCAATGGTTAAAACTATACAGGTTGACTTTGAAAACATACGACAAAATTTAAGGGAGTGTTCTACCTATCAATATGAACAACTTTTACTTTAGAACCAAATTAGAATTCGCAACAAAAAAAGGACCAAAATTTAAGGGAGTGTTCTACCTATCAATATGAACCACTTTTACTATAGGACCAAATTACAACAAAAAAAGGACCAAAATTTAAGGGAGTGTTCAACCTATCAATATGAACAACTTTTACTATAGGACCAAATTAGGATTCGCAACAAAAAAGAGTCGACCTTCCTATAAATGTACATAACCGATTGGACCATTTTGTATAAGAAGGTCAACTTTTTTTTGCGAATTCTAATTTGGTCCCTTAGTAAAAGTTGTTCATATTGATGGGTAGAACACTTCCTTAAATTTTGTCGCATGTTTTCAAAGTGAGCCTGTATAACTTTCACTTAGGTACGAGTAGACCAATAAACCTTGTCGTTTTATAACATCTGGCATTCAACCTTAGCGTGTTAAAGCAATTACGAGGTTGACTATACAATCTTAGCTCATGCAGCAGAAGCAAAATGAGAGGATATTGAAACTTAAAATAGCAAAACTTTGCCAACATTATTTTTTAATTACGAGACACACAGCACTGGAACGGCGTACAATCCACATCACGAATAGAATGTTAAGCAGAGCAATTCCATTTTCTTAAAGTGTTTCCTGACGCTAGTCTATGCATTGACAAGTTTGTCACTACTGTCAAGAAGACAGGAAATATTACCTCCCCATTGCGAGTTCCAGTTCTTACTCAGATCAACACCGATAGTGGTAGTCGAGGTAGGTCTCCTGTTCTTCACCCAAAGTCTGACCTGAAAGAATTAGAAGAACAGAATTATAACATTAGTATAAATAAATTAAGCAGCAAAGAAAGAAGACTCCTTGTTTATGCAAGACTGCTTGTTTATGCATATTTCTAAGCAGAAGGTAACAGGAACCGGCGCCGGCGGCGTACTTGGTTAAGGGGCCGGCGTAGCATGCGTAGTTCATATAATCGTAATACTAAAATAATTTGTAAATCAAACATATTCTTAAGGTATTTTAGATTGGATTACAGATTATCTATGTTCCCAAATATATATTTTGCAAGGACAATGATATAAAGACGAGATATAAGCAATTTAAAATTTCCTTAGAAAACTTATTTTTCTCATAACTCTTGTTTACCTTGGAACCTAGATATTCTGTATTCCACTCGGAATAAAGACACACTACCCTAAGAATATGTTTCATATACAAATTATTTTGGTATTACGTTTGTATGAACTACGCATCCATCGCCGGCCTCTTAACACACTAACAATGGCATCTACTTTCATTTTGACAGTTCTACGATGTTCATTGCGATATTTACGGTGTTGATCATACGAATTTTTTAAACATATCTACGAATCAATGGATTAGCAATTTCCTACAAAATCTTTCAGAGTGTGATTGAAAGTGTCTTCGGTAAGTAAGTTTATTGATTTGTATAAACATGGTGGACATACATTGATGCAAGATCAGAAATGTTCTATCATGTTCAGCCGCGTATCGTGGCGTACAAATTGGTAAGAACAGATGGTGCACAAACCGAGACTATATTTACGAAAATTACATTATAAAATTACTTATTAAATCATAATTACTTATTATACGTTATTATTACAATTCAATGTCCATACTTATTATTAATTAAGTCATTGCAAATTTTAATTCCATCAACAATAAAAACATTCCAATATAGAATGTGGTGCGATCTTATTACACAGTGGGAAAGCAACATTAAATAAAAGACAACTTCATCATTTCAAACTCGAGGAAAATTGTCCTCTTTCATAAACTCCGAAATACTATTATAATATGTTCTTTCAATTTATAAAGTCCTAAATTTGCATTTAAGAGCAGATAAACGCAACTTGGCAGACGACTATTTATGTATATATCCTGCCAGGAACTGCGATAGATTGAGTTGATTGACATAATATTGAAGTAAAAGTAACAAGTAAAAACAATATGTTATTTCCGAAAATTCAACGATTGTTTTTATATTTATTTATTTTAATCAAACGTCTCCCCATACTTTTCCAATTTTCTTAGTGTTTTGCCTTCTCTGGCCAAAAATAAACAGTATTAAGATGATTGCAGGTGGAGTAAGGCTGTAACAGCAAACGCAACGTAAGACGAGGTGTCGGTCGTCCGGCAACGAGATGGGCGGATGACATTGTTGCCATCGCAACATTGGCCTAACAATGAGTCTGGCACAGGACACAGGAGCATTGGCACAAGAAAAAAGAGGCCTCAGCAGTAGGTGAAGTCGGGGCTGTGGATGATAATGATAAAGACGATTACTTACAGAGTCCTGACTGTACTGAAAACCATCCGGGTTTGTCAGCGGGAAGATGTACCAAACAAAGTCTTGAGCAGCAGCTGTGATTTCAGCATCGTTGCTAAATATCAGCTGATTTGCGATGTAAGTCAGGATGGTCGGAGAGAGCCAATCAGCGCCCACCTCACCCGCTTGCAAGACGAATGCCCGTGTACCAGAACCACGACTTATTCTGATTCCTTTGATTGCTCTTCCTGAAACAAAGCGATGTTACATATATAAACACACGCCTTCTTTCCACGGGGATCCTTACATACTCTTTTTGCTTCGTTTAAGTTCTCCTAAATTTGGCCATACACGCACCTGACCTTTCTAACACCAATAAGGTCACTGTTATGTACTTTTAGACGTCTTCTCCCGGCGTTTTCATTCACATCTACCTTGTAATATCTTTTTTTAGTTAGTTTTTGCATTCCTTTTGTGTATTGTTTTAATGAAATACCGGGACCTCGGAACTAATGTCATATCACTTCATTACAGTCAGAGAATTTAATTGTTGTAAGTAAATTGCGACCCTAAGTTATAACCATTTCATCCTTGTTCTTAGCATCCAACACTGTCAATGAATGACAGTTGTGACTTGAATATACAGATAATTTAAATTGGTCGTCAATAAGCTTAACAATGAATTTCCCTGACCGTACATTGAAAATGACTAATGACTATAAATGGGTGGAAAACCAAAACCACAACAAAATGTTTACGAAACTACAGAAAGTATTCAACGAAAAATAATTTGAACTAAATGAATAGTTGCACATAGTTGCATGGTGGGCACTAAAAGCAGAAGCAGAACTGGTGCCCTGAAGCAGTAAGACGTGGTCACGGCCACGTACAGGAGAAGGCGGGACGTACTGGATAGGTTCCGTCAAAACTGAAAGGCGGACATGCGGGGTCGTGAAAAATGGAAGGAGTGGAATCAGACCTATGCCCAGAACTGGGCCAAGGCAGGCTATAAAAAAAATACCTTCAGGAGTGTCTCCCACGTCGACCACAGTGACAATGCTACTATGGTTACTGCCCAAATAGTCAAACCATCCGTAGATATTATCAATAGTTTGATAGTTGGTCCAAATCAGTTCATAGCTGGTATCACGTCTTTTTCTGCTTTGGAGTTGGGCATCAAATGCTCTAAAACATAAAACAGTTGGATTACAAAACGATCTGGCAAGTTAGGAGGAGATGGTTTTCTATCTTCAATGAAATCTATCGTAATTTAATTTTAGAAGATCATCTATGTAAAAATAAAATACATACTGCTAATACGAGTACCACTTATAGAAGAGGTAGAAGAATCTTACGAGAGGAAACCTTTTACTATTAAATTGAATTAACAAACATGTTTGCTCTAAGAGAGATTGCATACGAATTTTAGACATTCGGAACTTCTTCAATCAACATGGATGTAAAACTTTCACATAAGGTTTGACACATAAAGTGAATGAATAAAAGTTAGAAAATGAAAGCAAATCTGAGTAGCACCATCCGAAATAGTGATCTCTTTGCAAAATTATTATTGTTTAAAATCAAAACGAGTTTACTTAAATACAATAAAAGCTACAGTCTAGTTTCCATAAAAATAAATGAGATTATAACTCAAGGTTGGATAATACTCACTCTTGAATATTCTTCAGCATGAGCTCTGAATGAATGCTGCGTTTCTTCAAAGAATGTTCAAATTCTTTTCTCAATTCTGGTGGAGACACCACACTTACACTTTCCCCGATGTGACTAGGAGGCTTCCAGAAGTCGAGATTTTCATTGTTTTCCATCAACTCATTAAGAAACTTCAAATCGCCTTCACTCTCCGGATGCACATTGTATAAAGCAAAATTATCATATCTTACTTTTTCTGCAGTAACTATTACTACTAAAACACTAAATACAATCAGTTTAAAAATCATGTTTAATTATTTCCTATTAACATTACGCGTGAACTGAAAGAATTTCATTTAGAAATCATTCTTATCATCATTCCTTTTAATCTCTTTATGTTAAATTGTATTTTTATTGTATTAGAATAAGGTTCAATTTTGTTTGATCTTCATGATTAACTAGTGTAATCGATAAGTAGGTAGGTATGCCTAAATATCGTATCGTTGTTTTAATCGCTTTAGAAACGAAATCGAGAGTTTAATCTGATTAGCATTGATATACACAATTGAGTAGCACAAGTCTTAAGATTATTACATATTTTATTTAGTTCAAGGAAATGAATAACAGATGTCATGGTAATCAGCACACTAGTTGACGTAGGGTCTAAATTATATGTATTATACCTACCTTTAGCAAATAAAAAAAAACCTACATCATGGACACTACTGAAACATCAGAAGCTAGATGCCCAGTTCTGCAGATTCTGCAGATCAATGATCTTCACCAGGTCATTGATCCAGCTTTTGGGAGTCCTTCCAACGTTACGTCTTCCAGTACGCGGTCGCTATGTATGATATTACTTATGTATGCCACATAATGTTTGCCAATTCTGCGGGCTACGGTGGTTACCTTGATTCTCCTGCGGTCAAAGTCAAATCTTATTCGATCACATAGGGAAACTCCCAAGCATAGCCCTCGACATTGCCCTTTGGGTGAGTTTCAGCCTTCAAATGAGGCCTATTGTAAGCAACCACGTTTCAGTTCCATTAATCACATTTTTTTAAATAAGAAAAAGCTATCTCCTAACTTAGTCTCATCATCAGTCAGTCACAGTCCACTGCTAGACATAGGCCTATCCAATTGCACACCGTTATCCTCGGCTACTCCCATCGAACTTACAGCTTTGTGTACATACATACACAAACTCACGTTTGCTTCCCATGGGGGTAGGCAGAAACTATAGAACGCCACCTGCTACGCTCCTTACATACTCCTTTTACTTTGTTTTCATTCATACATCTGGTCATACACGCACGCCGTCACCAATTAGGTCAATATATATGTCGTCCTAGGACTTCTCCTTCCCTCATTTCCGCTCACCTCTGCTTTGTAAATACCTTTTGTTAGTCGCCTTTCATTCATCCTCTCAACGTGACCAAACCATCTAAGCATACTCTTTTAAATTTTTGTCACTGCATCTTCTTTTAAACCGTACTGTTGCCTTATCACATAATTTTTCAGCCTATCATTCATAGTCTCGCCAGACATGCTTCCTCTTGGTAAACATTGTTTGTGAAACTGACACAGGATTGCAGATAAACCCAAAACATTATGTACTGTTATTACTACAGTTATATAATGAGGTAGTTTCATAAATAAATTATGTTATTTCCATTTAAAACCAGCCATAATGAAAATCGCCGAAATTTCAATCAAATAATTATAGTGTTTGCAAAATCCAATATAATCCCTTTAAATGTTTACTTATGCAAGCGTTAACGATAAATTGCATGTTTGGATTTGTTCATTAAACTATATAATTTTGGTCGTAGTTGTAGTTAGTAAAACTCACATCTATTAATGTTTTGAGGGTTTTTGAATTGGTGAGAGGTTAGTCATTCAGAATCATCAACTATTGTAAGACCAGATTCCATACTTAATATTATCTATACAAATATTATCATCATCATCATCATCATTTCAGCCAAAAGACGTCCACTGCTGGACATAGGCTTCCCCAAAGGGGGGTTTGCCATAATCGCCACGCTTGGCAGGCGGGTTGGCGATCGCAGTATGGCAACCCGCGTTGCCGCGTTGTGCTGTAACAAATATTATAAAGAGCTTAAATTTGTGAGTTTGTGTATAGAGGGGGTAATCTTTGGAACTACTGATCCGATAACAAAAATATTTTACGGATGGGAATCTACAGTATTGCCAAGTATCATAGAAAATGGTTTATTTAGAACAAAAAAAAACGCGGACCAAGTCGCGGGCAGAAGCTACTAAATACTGAAGTAACTCTAGTCTCACTGTCACCTTATCACGCCTTAACCACGTTATGAACATTGACAGATAAGTAGTCTGGAACCTCAAGAAGGACATAGGTTACTTTTTGTCCTGGACATGGACGTGCTCAAGGATTAAAAGAAACGATATCTCAACGTGTTAAGTTCACACTCACAACTTCATGGTCAGTCCAACGCACAACGAGACACATCCTGCTTTACCTGTCTCCTGTCATCCTGCTTAATCTAGCTTTATAACTCCTTCTAATAATCATCAACATAATATTGCAGTCTCAATGACCTCTAAATAACCAGACAAACTACAAGACGCATATTTATTTACTCCAAAATTAACACTTCATAAAATAATGCGACACAAAGTTGCACACGAGCAACTGCGACATGGCGTGGTCATCGCTAATTGTGATTAATGGTCGCTCCGCTGTCGACGTCATTTGTCTTCGAGCGTCGCACCGGGCAGTATACTTTCTACTGTGCAAGTTTGTGACGGTGCAGATGGACGACTAAGTGTTGGTTTGTAAATGTGATTTTAAATTGTTTGGATTTTTGTTGGTAAAACTTGAAAGTTATGGTTTGTGGACGTAATTACTTGTTTTGATACATAACTGGTCGCAGTAGTAAACAAATTAGATTCAAATTATTTTTACTTTTAGTAGAGGGTAATTGCAGTGATATTATGCCATCTTGAGGATGGTTGGTGATGTTTATTGCTTGTTATTACTATCATGAATTATAGGGAAAGACACTGTCTGCTGCAGGAACAGTTTTACGTTGCCTTTGACTGCAAAACCTCATAACAGTTGCCTAAGCCTGTAACCTACGCCAATAAAGAAAATAATAAAAAAATATAAAGCTCATCATGCCCTTTCACTCGCACAGTATAATTTGCGAGTGAGAGGGAACGATTAGCGCCACCATTTTTTATTGACACTGGGTATATGCCTTTCTAGCAGATGCTAGATATGAAAAACATAGATCGATATTAAAAACCAATTTCAATCACATCAAATTCAAGCAAAACCTAGACAAGACTTCAAAATATCAAACTATTCGTCTCAACCCAAGACAAGGTGTTGAAACCCGATCGCTCGTCTACCCACCCAACCGCAATGAAGTTAAATCCACCGCTTAAACCGCGTAATTATTGCACGCTCGATCCGTCGGTTGAAACTAAAGTAATGTGCTTTGTACACGAAGCAAATGAACTAAAACCCGTTTTAGAACCGAATTAAACATCACTTTGTTATGCTGTTACTGTTGTAATAATTTCGAGCTACAACGCCTACGGTGGAGGATTGTGGGTAGATTGTATTAAGTCGTTCTGAAATGGAGTGAAATGCTGAGATTTTAAGTGAGTTGAGCTTGTGTTTTTGTAGGAGTGTACTTGGTTATAACTCTGCTTCTCCATTTTCTAATTACCTAAAATAAATATTGAAAAACCGATATTGAAAAAATAAAATACTTTTTCAATATCGGTTTTTGAAATAAAATCTAGAACCTATAAAAATTTTGCGAATCGATTGGAAGTTACTATCTGTATTCCGACTTCCAAAAAGAGGTTATAATAATTATGTTCGTCAGTGTATTTGTTTTAGGGTTCCGTACCAAAATGGTAAAAAGGAACCCTTATGGTGAGACTTAGTCTGTCTGTCTGTCACACCTGAATATCACAAGAACTACTAATGCTATCAACTTGAAATTTAGAATAGTTTTATATGCAGTTTGCCCAACTATTTTGCACAGGAAAGAAATAAAAAAAATATATCTTTTTTGCAAAAGGGACTGAAAGGGGGTTTTAAAAATTTGAAGTACGGCTACTAGGGCATATGGGGTATTATAATATGAAAGAACGCTGTTTGCACATTCTCAAAAAAAATTTTTTTTTGCCAGCATTATTGCCGACTTTTGACGAAAAATGTAAAAAAAAACACCGTTCCCCCCCCCTTATCTCCGAAGTTTGCATAGATAAAAATCTAAAATTATTCTATGTAATAGAAGTGTATGTAAAGATTACAGGAAAAATAAAACGATGTCTCTAAATAGCACAGTTTTCGGAAATCATCAACATCATAATATACGTACGGAACCCTCGGTGTGTGAGTCCGACTCGCTCTTGACCGGTTTTTTTTTAATCTATATTTACCGATTTCTCCGTCAATTGTGGACCGATTTTGAATTTTTTTTGTTTGATATTCGCCTATACTATCTGCGTTTTGGAGGTCAGATCGGCAGTCGCTCCATGTAAAATACTGGTATTCAGATACATCCGGATAGACTGGAAGCTGACCGCAACATAATTGGGAAAAAGGCCCTATAAGGAACAACATTTTCTAGCAAGGACAGTCAGCTTCAAAAATATATATATCCTCTCTTTCGCCAAGCGGCCTTAATGAGGCCGATGAGGCCGATGTCAATTATGCGGGATTCGCCAATCGGTCTGATTCAGTCCGACTGATTCAGTTCATTCGTGGCGCACACCCATTTTCGCGCCAAATAGGCTGGTTCAGAAAAGGTTACCCTCTCATCTGTCAATTGACCTACATTAGGCCGATGTCAATTATGCCGGATTCGTCATCCGATCTGGTTCAGACCGACTGATTCAGTTCGTATAGTGGCAAATCCCCATTTCGCTCCAAAAAGCCGACACGAGAGAGGATAAAGGCAAACCAACCCTCCTCCAACTCCAGTCTCTCTCACAGAGAGGAGGCTTCTGTCCCAGCAGTGGGAACTATATAGGCCAGTGATTATGCTCATGCTATGTGTTTTAGTCGCAGCTAGCCCGACTATTAAGGCTGCGTTTCCACCAAAGCTGTGCGATGAAAATGTGTAGCGGAGCTGTGAAAATTGCGCATTAGTGTGTGGTGCGAGGATGCGTTGGATGTGCAACACATCCTTCTCAACACACATTCCTCGCAACACATCCCTCGCACACATCCCTCGTACACATCCCTCGCACACATTCCTCGCTTGTTTTGTATGCGCAAAAATCCACCAGAGCTGTGCTGACCGAGGCGAGGTAAATGAAGCGCTACGCATCCTCGCACATCTCTGGTGGAAACGCAGCCTTAGGCGACGATAACCGACTTTTATTGATTTTATACTGAAGATTACGTCTAAAAAGAGTTCATTTAGTAGCCTAACATGTATTATTACAAACATTGACATAATATTATGGAAAAAAAATTGTAGGTAGTTAAATATATTATTGTTTTTATACAACATGTCGCGGCATTAACGCGATAATCTCTTAAGGAGTCATTGTACTCATCATTATGAACAACTTTTACTATGGGGCCAAACCTGAAATCGCGAAAATTTTAAACAATTATTGTTCCATACATTTTGACGAGTTAAGAGAATATAAATGTAGGGAATAGCTGATTTTGTTTTCATATTATAAGAAATTGTTCTTAATGATGAGTACAATGACCCCTTAAAAGGGTGTGCGTTAATTCTGGGACATGTTGTATACGTTTTTTAAAAGCAGACTGTACCAGGATGCTACTACTATTAGCACTCATTAGGTGACAGAGTATATATTATAGGAGCCGGCACCTATTTAAGTTACATTTATCAATTTAGCTCTAAAGAGAATACTGTAATATTCTTTATTTCGTTTGAACTTTTTCAGTAAATAAGATTCCTTTATCATCATTTATTTATAGACATTACTTTCATGAACAAACAAAACTTTCTTTACAAGATTTATAACAGAGGGCCTAAGGCTCGAAAGGTTTTATAGTTCTCAATATTTATGAGAACTTCTGAACCATTTTACGTGAATAATTAATTTAATGGAAGTTCTTGTTGACCTCAATGTCGTAACTTCAATAATTTGGTTTTTAAAACAGTCTGCGATAAAAATTCATTATTCATTCAACGAAAGATTTACATTAAAAATGTTTAAGATGTAACTGATGATATCAGAATCTGTACTTAAATTGTGATGAATTTGTTTTGAGATATTAATTTGCTGTATAACATGCTCGTTTTCTCTTCATTTGTCTTCATTATTTCGTGTTGAATTATCTGTACTAACTTTGCAGTCGACAAATTTCAAGGCACGTTTTTAGGGTTCCGTAGCCAAATGGCAAAAAACAGAACCCTTATGGATTCGTCATGTCTGTCTTTCTGTCCGTCCGGATGTCACAGCCACTTTTTTCCGAAACTCTATGAACTATACTGTTGAAACTTGGTAAGTAGATGTATTCTGTAAACTGCATTAAGATTTTCACACAAAAATAGAAAAAAAACAATATATTTTAGGGGTTCCCAATACTTACAACTGAAACTCAACATTTTTTTTTTCATCAAACCTATACGTGTGGGGTATCTATGCATAAGTCATTTTTTTCTAAACTGAATAGTTTGCGCGAGAGACACTTCCAAAGTGGTAAAATGTGTGAGAATGATAAAACTAAAAAAAACATAATTATGATGTACATTACCATGTAAACTTCCACCGAAAATTAGTTTGAACGAGATCTAGTACGTAGTATTTTTTAATACGTCATAAATCGTAAACCGGACTTGCTGCTACGGGAACCTTCACACTTGGCCGCTTGTTTTAACAAAGTTTTTGAATATGAATGTGAATAAGAGTAGGAGAAGACTGTGAAAGATGTAGATGTAGCATCCCCCTTATAGCCTTTAGCCATGAGGGGTGACTACGGAATTATCGACTAATAGAGAAGTATGAAAGTATGGAAGAAAAAGACATGGGGCGACTCCAAATAAATTGGGATAAGCCGCAAGAGAATTAAGATGATAGATGATGTTTTTTAAGCACTCACCTTTTATAGTTTTGCTAGATTCTACAAAGTGTAATAGATTTATAATCTACGTCGCCGCGAATCTCTTAGGGAACTATTTAAAAGGATTAATATTATGATTATTATTTATTTTTTTGTATAATGGTGTGTGCTAGCTAACATAAGGCAAATAATTTAATTTAACGTTTTGTGTTGCGTAATGCAAATTATTTTATATTGTATTGTATAGCTTCAAGTTTTCTTTGCGAACAGACAGCTGTGCTGCTGGGGAGTTTGTTGCGCCACTTCTTCTTCCCAGCTAAAGCACTAGGAAGTGGTGAAGGGTGGGCGTTTTTGGGGGACTGTCTCATGTAATTTTTTTTGGACGTTCGAAAAGTGCTGATTCTCAGCCTAGTTTGAGTAAATGACTTTTGATTTTGATTTTGACGGTACCTTGCCAATTCATTTATGAAAATATTATGTATGTAAGGAAAAATCTACATCATTATTAATAATAAGATAAGTGATAGACATAATTTTGATACTACAAATAAAGGTAAAATAGATGAACCATTTTTCAGATTATCTAAAGTACATACATCTTTTATGGGGTACTGTGTTAAATGTTACAACAAAATACCTTGTGATATATTGCAATTAAATGAAAGAAAATTTAAAACACAATACATATTAAAAGTACACTTTGTAAACAAGCGTTTTACAAGTTAGAGTATTATATCCAGGATAGGAATGCTTGGAAACATGCTGGTCCAGCTCCATAGGACAATCTAGAGTCTAGACAAAATCAAACTGGTTGCTATTTTAATTGTATAATTTGTTATTTTTCTGTCATTGATTTTACATTCTGTGATTACCTGGACTCATACACTGACTTGTTATTTTAATTTTTTTAGGAAAACATATACTTTTACGATGTTTTTAAATATGTGAGCACCATGTATCTATCTCATAATTAAGTTATTTTTCATTGCTTCATTTTTAATTATTTTTACCTATAATATTGTGGTCCTTATAGTAATTTTATTTTATTCTAGGTGCGTCGTCTTCACCTATAATCTTATAATTAATGTACTTAAACAAAATATTGTAAAACATTTTTAAAAGAGTAACGGTGGAGTTTCTTGTCCATTCTTCTCCATACAAGTCTACTAGATCGCAACTAGAATCATCATCATCATCATCATTACCTACAGCCGAAAGACCTCCACTGCTGGACATAGGCCTCCCCCAAAAACGGGAGATTTGCAACTAGAATCAATTCATTTTTTTTGTAAATTTTGACGTTCAAAAGTGCCTTTTACGTGCCTATTTGAAATAAATAATTTGACTTTGACTTTGAGAAATAACTGAAAATCTTTTAAAGAGTCATTGTACTTATCATTATGAAAAACTTTCACTATCAGACCAGCCCAGAAATGACGAAGAAAAAAATTTGCTGCTCCATACATCTATGTTCCACAGAGCCTTAAGATGAAGGTCTTGAATCAGTTCGTCCTGCCTGTTATGACTTACGGAGCCGAAACGTGGACACTCCCGGTACGGCTGGTCCATAAATTCATGGTCGCTCAGCGAGCTATGGAACAGGATAGGCTTGAAGTCTCTCTGAGGGATCGAATCCGGAACGAGGTGATCCGGCAGAGAACCAAAGTTGGCGACATAGCTCACAGAATAAGCAAGCTGAAGTGGCAATGAGCCGCCCATAGTAGCCGTAGAACCGATGACCGTTGGGGTAGACATGTTTTTGACTGGAGAACGCGAATCGGCAAACGTAAGGTAGGACCCCTCAGGCTAGGTGGAGCGCCGATCTTCGCAGCATGGCTGGTGGCAGCTGGATGAGAGTTGCCGAGAATCGAGCTGAATGGCGTGCAATTGGAGAGGCCTATGTCCAGCAGTGGACTTCTGTGGGCTGATGATGATGATGATACATTTATTTTTGCATAACTCGACAACATGTAAGAAACCGCTTTTTATTTGTCCAATAGTAAAGTGCAGGCCACACTGGCAAGGAACTTAAGTTCGTTTAGCTTCGCTCAGCTACTTACTGCCTCTTTTCATACTCCAGTTCATAGTTCGTGGTACAAACCGAAGTATACACACACGCGGTAGCTACATGAGTGAAGCTAAATGAACTTAGCTTCGTTCCCAGTGTGGCCTGCTCTTAAAAGTTGCTACTGAATGATGAGTACAATGATCCCTTTAGAGGTTTTCAGTTATTTTAATTAGAACTTGTTTATTATACCTACAGCTGTACACGAAAACTTCGCACTAAGTACTTAATATTATTCAGACTACCTCTAATTGCAAATTCTAGTAACTTGCAACTAACTGCTTAAATAGTCTGCCTCATATAAATTATTTAGTCGCACATTTATTTTCATCACACGCCACGTTCAGACCAGAGTATGTAAAACAATGACACAGACTTGATGTGTAAATTACATAGAACATTTATCAGCTACGTCTCTGCCTGCCACAATAATACGGTTGACTTCATCTTCAAATAATTCTCTTTGTCTTGTTCGGTCGGCGTGTGCCGTTTTTTCTTGTGGTTTAAGTTGTAAACTTTTATACCATTGATCATCATCAGCAATATTGATGGACTTGATTCTTATTTTATTTCGGAAAGGTTCTTTGTAAATGTGACACTTTTGACAACAATTTCTAGTAAATTGAAACTTCACTACGGTTGAAACTATCTACAGTGCGTTCACTACAATTTGACACGTGACGCGATTGATAGCACTGAATTTTGCAGTCTCAGTTTCAATAGTAATAGAGTTCAAAATGGCGACTGATAGAACAGAACTACCAATCACATGTCTGCTAAACTCAGTGCTACCAACCGGGTCACGCGTCAAAATATATTGAACGCACTGTAACTGTCACATAGACAAAAACACCTTGTCATTTTATGACATTCAGCTTTACGGTGATAAAGCAATTACGAGCTCGACTATTATTTATTAATTGTTGAGATGGTAAAGAATAACTTATATTTTATTTAAACTTATAAGTTGATTAAATAAGTGTCTACCTAGCCTAATTTCGCACTTTCAAAACCTTTGTTCCTCAAAATATAATCATTATCATGATCATAATTATTGTCTTACAAAAACTCATCGTCGATTTGACATAGCCCTCCTCCAATGTATGTAGATTATACCAAACCTTATATTCTCGTTAGCAGCCCTCGTTTGACTGTCTTCGTAAGTCACTGCGTGATTTGCAGTACAAGGATCTTTTGGCGCGTGGTCAATATCAAAACTAACGCTACCATCTTGTTCAAAATCAAAAATTATTATCAACAGCGCTGCAGCGTCTCCCTTTTTTCCCCTTGGGAAAATCCTCATGAAGACCTCGTCTGGGAAGAACGGTGGGATATGTCGGACTCCTACCGACTAAAACCCCACTGTTCCTTTTAGTACCATGAAAGAAAGAAAGAAAGAAAAATTGTTTATGAGTCGCTCGAGCCCTCGGGGGAGATGATGGGGGGGGGGGATGCGTAGCGGGCCCCATCACCGTTCGAGCGCCAAAAAACCACTGTGACACTTTAGCTCTAACCTACTGACCTACCCGCTTCCACTTCTTCCTTCCACCACCCTCCATCACCGTACATCACGACATGTCGTTAGGGGCAGGAGGTGGCCCAATAAATCAGGGGACGTCGTCTGTGCCATCCGCTTGCACTCACTAATGCGAGTCCGTGTAATGAATGAGATCAGATCTCTGATCGTCGGTTTTTAGATTTTATAGCCTTTGTTATATTTGCGGACATGATGCCTGCTATGGTTGGATTGTCAGCTATTTAAATGCTTTTGGAAGAGGCGTCATAGACGTTTTTTAAAGGGTTGGTTTGATGTAAAATTGATGCTAGTAGTATTTAATATAGTAATTGGTTATCGCTACCGTTTATCATCAATGATGTAGTTGATCGAGAGCAACAAGGTATAAAACGGCACAGCAATTCTATTTTATTATTTTTTTTATTTAGGATGGGTTTGCTCTTGACCTTAGTCTAGGGCAGAGGTGACAGAGACAAAGTCAACGATAGAGTGAGCTTACCCAGAAGAAGCTTGTTGACTCTAACTTTGAAGAGATTAGGGTTGTATGCGTTCGGAAACACAGACGCTGGTAGAGTGATCCTCTTTTTTGCTGTGCGCATTATAAAAGACATTTGGAAACGCTTAGTGCGAATTGGTGGAATAGCAACATGGAAGGGATGGTAACCTGCAGTGCGTCTAGATGTCCGATGATAGAAGGGGGCCGGTGGAATGAAGTCATGGAGTTCTTGTTTGAATTCACTTAAGTTCTAAGATTTTCTTAATTACAATTTAGTGTACTGTTCGTTATTTTAACCCTCTATTTTGACTTCTTATTCCAATAATGGTTTTCCTTTTCAGCGATAAGCTGAGCAACGAACATCAGATTACCAACTAACCAAAATTATTTGCATCCAGCGAAAGATTTAAAAGTTGTTTGTTACCGGCTCTCATCACAAGCACCACAATAACCCAATTCTCCAGCTGGCTCCAGCAATTAGAGCAGGTCAACAAACAGCACGTTTCATTTTTCAGCACAACACGAAAACGCAAAACTGCCAATTTGCAAGCGAAAAAGTCGCCAATAAATTTCTTTAATCCCAAACTTGACACACAGGGTATGAACGCGTAAAACTAATAAATCTATTAAACTGAACAAATACAAAGTATTGGGATCCCAATTAGAGCAACTGGCAGTATGCCAGATGATGGCCGGAACAGAGCACAATGCATAGCAATTGGTCGAATTAAGCGGGAGTTAGATGAATGTCCTGCGGTGGCTACGTAAAACCTTAATGCATTTGATACAATGAAAAGTGTGATGCCGCTGTCCATTATGCAATGACTCTGGAAAATTATGCTTTCAATTATTTGTAAATAGTGTGCATAGTGATGGATAATTTCATTTGGCCAGAGCCAGGAATATAGAATTGTTGCTAAAATGGCCTAATTATTTTCGGAATTGCAGTTCCAAAGACTGACTGATTGTTTTTAATTTAAGAAATTAATACTTATTCTGAAACAACTAAAATGCTTCATTACTAGACTTCAAGTAACACCATTGTTAATAGCAATAACTTTTAAACTAAAACATAATCGCCTTCATAATTAAAAATCACATACTTTAAATTATGCAATAATTGTAAATAGCCTGTATAGTGATGGATAATTTCATTTAGCCAGAGCCAGGATTATAAAATTGTTGTTAAAATGGCCTAATTATTTAATGCATTGCAGTCCGTAAGACTAACTGATTATTTTCCGAAATGAATACTTCTGAAACAACTGAAATGCTTCATTACTAGACTTCAAGTTAACACCGTTTGATTACTTAGCAATAACTTTTGAAGTAAAACATATTAGCCTTTATAATTAAAAATGACATAGATAACACACAGCGCTTAATCTCTATTCATACTGTGAAAATAAAACAAGTGAAATGCTTTTAGTGCTAACAATATTTTGGACTAGGTTCACGAAGTAGTGAGAACAGAAGTTGAGCTCCATACACCAAGCGGAAATAGTCACACGCACACATACCAGATTAGTTTTTGTTTATACTAAACCTGAAAAGGGGTCATTGTACTCATCATTTTGAACAATTATTTCTATACCAACCTTGAAATCGCGAAATAAAAATCAGCTGTTCCATACATTTTGTCGATTTAAGTGAACACAAATGTAGGGCACAGCAGATTTTTTTTTCAAAATGATGAGTACAAAGAAACAAATACAAATACAAACAAAAACTTATGTTGTATACAGCGTGTTACGGAAAGGGTATATCCATACAAACGGGGTGAAGAGTACATCTGGTTCAGAATCTCTGTACAAAATTTCAGCTCAAAAAGAAAAAGTTTGAAAATATTTTTAATTTTTTTATTTCTTTAGTTTATTAAATTTAAATCATAACAAACGTGTCACCGCACTACGAAGGTCATTATCCAGTATCTGTGTCTGTGCGCCTAGTATATACACACGCCTGCCACAGCTCTGCGACACGGCGCCGCACCGACACGCGGCGGCGCCGTCGGCACAATTGGCGGCGGGATCAAATTAATGGATTAAAACGTGTACCGATCAGCTGACTTGGTCTAGTGATGTGTAGAATTGAATTGAAAACCTTTGATTTTTATTATTTAAATGTCTCTCAACTTTATAATTAAGTAGGTATTATTAAAAAAATTGTTGCCTTGTAGTTTGTTATCACCAAAAGAATCCGTGCCTTTGATATGTATATACCCTTTCCGTAACACGCTGTATAATACGCATAAGTATAATCATCAGCCTATATCATTCCCACTCCTGGGACACAGATCTCCTTGTGGGAAAGGAGTGGGCCATAATTCACCACGCGGGCCCAGTGCGGGTTGGTGGATGTCACATGTATTTAAATTTTTGGTTTTAGTACGAGACGATTTCTACACAATATTTTCCGCGGCACCATTTTGAGAGCAGTGGTGATGAAATAAATGATGTAGATAAATATCAAAAGCCGGTAAGTCACTGGTACCTAACTGTTTTATAGATATTTTTGTATTTTCCAAATCAAGGTAAGTCACTAAAAACACTACTAAAATAACGGTTAAAAACGATGGTTTCTTTCATATCCCGGTATGTCCATTGCCATGTGTTTATGAAAGCCAAGCACGTCCACGACGACCAATCAGCGTAAAGAATGAGGTCTAAGATGGCTGCCGTTTCCATGAGTTATCGGGAGTGAAGTTCATAGTAATTGCTTTCAAACTCCAGTAGGTTTTGCTAGTTTATAACAATAATAACAAACAACAGTAGGTATTATATACAATCTGATTGTTTAGCTTAATCCGTTATTTATCGTGATAAATAACGGATTAAGCTAAACAATCAGATTGTGTTTAGTAAAAAACTCATAATTTAATAATCTATAGCCAAAAACATATTTCTATAATTATTAATCTATAGCCAAAATCATATAAAACCCGGTAATGTCCCAGTGGACATACAAACATATTTCTATTATTTCCCACTTTTCACTTACACTGTGAGTGAAAAGTGGGAAATTATAGAAATATGTTTGTATGTCCACTGGGACATTACCGGGTTTTGATATTTAACTACACAATTACACAAAGTAATGTCCTGCCTGGGTGGTGGACCGCTGGTGCTACGGCCCAATTCAAACTTTATAGCGGCTTGGAACATGAGGCGAGTCGCTGCGAAGTAACGAATTCATGTGTCACCGGGGGTGAGGGCTGGGGTACTGCGCAGCCAGTAGCACACTTCAATGGGCCTAGACAAATGGCATTCCCTTCGGAGCGATTCTATTTCTACAATCGCTATCGTTATTTCACTTTTTGACAAGCGTTATCGCTAGTTTTTGATTTGAATTTCTTTATACGAATCGTAAATTAGCGATAACGCTTGTCAAAAAGTGCGACTTGGCTACGTATCTCTTAAAAGTTATCGTTCAACGCTGTCGATTCGTTTCAAATAATCGAATGATGATTACTTTGTCTAGCTAATTTCTATTCGTTGATATGCAATGGTCTCTGTAGTCCTCTAGTCTTTGGGTTCATTCGAGCAATCGAGTCTGGTCAAACCACGCTGGGGTCGGTGCATTTCATTCATTAATTCATTCAATGACCTATGATCACGTGACATTTCAATAGTTTATGTCAACCCCATGCATTTTGTGGCTTATCTACTAGCTTTATCGCTAATCGAACGTTACTTTGTCTGGGCCCTCGGAACCGCCATTTAGTTTGACGCTCACTATATAAGAATCTTTAGGCACCTGAATGACAAAACATCACCGAAAAAACGTAACGGCTAGACATAAACAAGTTGTTTTGCTATTTACAACCGAGCGACTGGGCTCGGAAGGAGACTGGTTGCTAGAATTGAACAAGTGAACTTGGTTAACGTTAGTTACTTGTTTGGTATTAACAAAGCTGTATAGGACGTTTTAAACAAGTCTTGGTTATTTGTAACCGTATAAATTTTAGACATGCCAAATCGGTACTTTGCCAAAGCTTGATTTTTTCCGTGAAGATGCCACCATCATCATCTTATGGTGTTAGTTCTGATTTAAGCCACGCGACAGAAGAACCTAGAGTTGGAGACTTAGAGTAAGAAAACTATAGAGGTTCGGTTAGCGTACATATCCATAAATGTATATAGAACCCAATGATACCATTAACCTAACCCTTTACCCTGTGTTTTAAAACAAACAGCAAATTGATGATTCCATGATGTAGAAAAGTGCCAATAAAAAAATTAAAAGTCGAAGCTACATATGTCGCTGACCTTGAAAATACTGACACGCACTGAGAGACGGAAATAGTATAGCTTTATCCTTTTCCTTTACGTATAATAACGTAATACTTTATCCCTTTCTTGTGAGAATGAAATGGAGCTATCCGCCGTCTATACATTTCTATATCTAAGATTAGAGGTATGTATAAAGGCTTCTACATACCGGGGCGACTTGTCGCGCGACGCGACGCGACACAAAGGCACCGCTCGTCCCGCGACACGCGGGGCCTTTGTGCCGTGTCGCGCTGGTATGTAGAAGCCTTAAGGCTTTCTCAAACAAATGACAGTCGCGAGTGTGCTTCCACTCGCTGCCGTAAAGTATGTCTATGTGTGCGTGCGTTTTTGCTCCTTTCATGGAACCAACCTTCTGTATCTATTTTGTGTGCTAGCTGTCTGACCCAGATTCGAAAAAGAAAAATAATACGTGACTGCGTTTCGTTTGTGTACATCCGTGTTGCGAGAACAATATCGGCAATGTACTGATGAAAAGTTCAGTGTCGGAAATTGCAAATTTTGCTGCAGTTAAATTCATTTTCTATTTTCACCAGTTCCTTTTGTCTGTGATTTTAGAAACTGGTGAATAGGGAAATTATATTTTTAATGGCAGTTTGTTGAAGTGGTTGTTTGTTTAAAATTTATACCATTTTATAACCTTTTAAATATTTGGAACATTTTATTTTTGATTAAAACACCACTTGACGCTACGATGCAGCCTCTTGGTTCACGCTTGCTTATATGTTACCTATTCACGACTTGAACATTCTAGTTTATACATACTAGGTGGTAGCCCGCTGGTCGAAATTCGACCCCCTCAACTTACAATCTATATAATCTTACTAATATCATGAGTACACTAATTCCTTGTTATCATAAAGTAATTACTAATTCCATTCTATTAAAAAGTACTTATTCCATACTCAAGTTGTCACTTCTATCACCTCTATCTTCTTCTTTCATTCTTCAACAATCTTCAATTTATGAGGCCCTGGTACTTTATGTGTGTGTTAAACGCATAGTATATAGTGTGTGTAATGTTTTTTTATTAATTTAATTTATTTCTAATTCATATACATATAAAAATATTAGCTTTTTGCTCTCCTCCTCCATATAAACTTTAACTGTTTCAAATTTCATACTCCTCCTACCGGGTAATTTTCTTAAAAAGGGGTAAAAAGTTTTCGCTTCACCTATTAATATAATAACTATCGGAAAACAGATTTTGGTTTTGTGTAAAACAATAAAGTATAATATAATAATATAATATTCTAAGTATAATTATTATTATAATATAATTTGATTAGCATGATTATGCTATTCAAATTGCATTACATTACGAGTATACAGCGTGCCGCTACAGTGGCGACATTCATTTGACACACAGGTAGGGCTAGTGGCCAGTAATATTTTTTTTTTTTATATTTTATGTAAAAATATTTTTTTGTTTCATATGTTATATTAAGATAAATAATTAAAAATTGAAAAATAAATAAACCAACGAAATAATAAAGCTCTCTTTTTCCTTCAATTCGCATACTCCTTGCACGTTATTTGTTTTAATTTCATTGATTCGATTTTATGATCCATGACCCCGGCTAATTGCCTCTGTGCTACGCTGTTTAAGTACAGTTTTCTCCAAGATGCTATTTTAGAAAATTGTAAATAAATCAATAAATATTAATGTTTAGTGAAATTAAAATATTTTCACAAAACGTAAAGGTGAATCTGTATACGTGTGATAAAGTAATGTCACCACTGTAGTGGCACGCAGTATATTTGAATGTGATTATTTTTTTATAATGTAGTCTCCAAGCTTGTTTGCAACTTCCCTGCCCCCAAAAAAATGCACATGCGAAGGTGCGATAATATCCCCAAACCTATACCAGACATGTGTTTCAACTCCAAACGGGGCATCCTCAAATTTTAACTCGTAGAATATTTTCAAAACAGCTGACAGACTTGTTGTCAGATCAACAACAAAATCTCAAACCAAATTTTTTATTTTCCAAAATGAGATCCAGTAATATCGTCACAGATGGTGCAAAATTCATGACCTCAAAGTGGTCTCTGTTTGCTCAAACTGCGGTCTACGGCTCTTGGCAGCATTCCAAGCCAGGATTAATTAATTGGGACACAGAGACACTTCCGTGCCGTCTTAGTGCCATTTAAGGAGTTTAATTTTTAAGTGCATTAAGACTATCCGTTCTTGGTCTTGCAGTTGTTTTCGAAAGAAGATCGTAATTGATACTGTTGATTTAAACTCAAACTCACAGCATTTATTCCAATTAATCTAATCACAGGTATGGATTGGCAAGGGGTCGGTCATTCAGGAAGGTGAAACTAGTGGATAGTTGAAGCGTTGATTTTATTTGTGATAAGTACTCTGATTTTGAATGAACGATTTGATAATGATGGCTTCCCTTGGTAGGTACTCAGAGAAGTACATAAAAAAGACATGAATAAAAAAAACCAGCTTACAAAAAAAAAACACTACCTAGTGAAACATAACTTTATTTTCGGAAGTCGGTGGTAAAAAACGAAAACACAAAACTAAAGACGACTTCCGAAATTAAAGTTATTTTTCACTTTTCAGTGATTTTTTTAAATATTTTTTTTATAAGTCACGTCTCTAAATACAAACTTTTTTTGGAGTTGGTTAAAATGAATTAAACGTTAACTTAAACTGACCTGTTTAATGATATCATTTATAATGTATTGTTTATATACAGGAAAAGTTTTGATCCACTGCGCAAATTTTGACAAGTTAAACTTAAACGAGTTTTATTAAACATATATTTTTTATTTTGATACGTCTTAGTACAAAAAACAAAAAATATCGTTAACGAAAGATGTTTACTTTAAAAGTGGTTGTATGGCTACCCGGCGGCGCGCGGCGAAGCGGAACGCGCGAAAGTACCTACCTATCAGCTGTGCGCTAGCTCGATTCGCCGGCGTAGGTATTTACGTGGGTTACAATGTACTGATCGCTAATTTTATTAGGTTCGAACTAGACTTTTTTATGTTTAGGCCGTGACTTGTACTTATTTGAAGAGTAATTCCAATTTTTCTTTCATAGTTTAATGGGCTTAGGATGGCTTCTTCGATTTCGATCGCCAGTCGGGGTCTGCCAGACCTTCGTGCATGATTCGGGGTTCTGAACTGTCCGTGATCAAGCAGCCTTTGAGTGGCCGCTAAAATGGTCCTTTCATTAGGGACCGCGGGGTTAAGGATTCCATGGGCTCGCATTCGAGGTATGCTCTCCGTCGCATACATTCTGCGAGCTGCCCGCAAACTTTTATCACTCAGTACATACACTCGCACCATCTCGTAAAACTCGCGGTTACTGAAGTCCAACATCGTGACCGGTAGCACGGCACACGTGCGGCGCGGCGCTTGCGCGGGAATCGATTAGACGCGACGTCACACGACAGCGCGTGCGATGAGCGAACTGTCGGCCACAGCGCCCGGCGGCGCGCCCTGCCGCCCGGGAGGGGGTTTCACCCCCGTGCAACACCGCCGCTTGCGCCGGCCACCGCGCGCGCCCATTGATAATAATACGAATAGATTGTGTCCATATTTTGCTGATTTAAAGTAGGATAAAAAAAAAAAGTATTGAATAAATAATGGAAATGTGTTCTGTTACTGATATTGAACCACCAAAAAAAATTTGCGCACTGGTTAAAACTTTTCCTGTAATAACACTGTCAGTAAAAATATGACAGGTTGAGATTTATTTCAATTTCGCTAAGATAGTGCTGGTAAACCTGTGCTGGTACCGTGTGGTGCCGGACGTAAAGAATAGCACCGCCCTATTTCAATTTCGCTAAGATAGTGCTGGTCAACCTGTGCTGGTACCGTGTGGTGTCGGACGTAAAGAATAGCACCACCCTATTTCAATTTCACTAAGATAGTGCTGGTCAACCTGTGCTGGTACCGTGTGGTGCTGGACGTAAAGAATAGCACCTATTTCTTCCCGTGGGTGTCGTAAAAGGCGACTAAGGGACTTACTAGAGAATGGGCAGCAGCGTTCTCTATGCATTTTTAAAACAATACTGCGATCGCCAAGCCGCCTGCCAAACATGTCCAGCAGTGGACGTCTTTTGGCTGAAATAATGATGACTCACGCCTTCTTCCTATGAGGGAAAGCAGAAACTACAAAACACCAACTGCAACGATCCTTACATACACCATTTGCCTCGTTTACGTTCATACATCTAGTCATACAAGCACGCCAGTTGCGAGAACTACGCACCTGACCTTTCTGAAGAACAATCAAAGGACCTCTTCTTTTGATGGCAACCATAAAGACTATACAGATTTTTCTTTAAGAACAAGATATAGGGTTAATCTGCAGCACGAGCCCAAAATTATGTTCTTCGAAAGGCATGAGCACGTTTCTCCATCACAGAAAAATTCAGATAATAAATTCCAACTTGGAATACTAACTTCACCAATTAATATTTCCTGTAACTGTTGGAAAACAATTTTAATTGAGACGCCGAAGTTAAAAATAATTTCCATTGCTTCTTCTCATTAGCGAACGGTGCAACTTTCCAATTTTTTTCATTAAAACAACTTAGTTTGTTAGCTTGTTTACATTACAAGCATGATTGTTAACTAAAATTAAAATTGAAGAGGAAAATACCGAAGTAATTAACGAGCGTCCATTGTTTTTATGATCTTTGAACGAAAAGCAAAATAAACAAATGAAAACTGGTAGACTAAGATCTTCTGGATGTATTAACTCCTTTAATTTGGCCTCTGCTGTTTAATATAGGAGAGAGACAGTAGAATTAACTACAAGATCTCTAGCAAAACCACAATACTTTCACTTCTTAAAAACCTCGTTACTTTTAAAATGTCTTAACTTTGACGTCTTCTGACGTAGCTGCAGAAACCTTTGTGATAATTTCACAAAAGTCTAATCAATGAGGGTTTTCTGAAATGACGTTCAGTAGATACTCAATACTCAAATGTTATTGCATTCCACAATGTATACGCTTAGATGGTAAACATTAGGTTAGAGAACAATCGTGGACCCTGTCGGGCACAGCAAAAGAAAGATAGTAGGTGGAGACGAGGGCTTACAGTTTATCTTATAATCTAACTTATTCTAAAAAATATTTAGGTTTTAGAATAGAATAGAATAGAATACCCAGCTGTCCAGTTAGGTAGGTCCAACTTCGAGAAAGAGGTCAATCGTCGAATCCGACTCGGCTGGGCAGCGTTCGGGAAGCTTCGAAATATCTTCTCGTCCCACATACCGCAGTGTCTCAAGACGAAAGTCTTTGACCGGTGCGTGTTGCCAGTGTTGTTGATGACCTATGGCACTGAAACGTGGTCGCTTACAATGGGCCTTATCAGAAGGCTAAAAGTCACCCAAAGGGCAATGGAGAGGGCTATGCTTGGAGTTTCCCTACGTGATCGAATCAGGAATGAAGAAATCCGCAGGCGAACCAAGGTAACCGACATAGCCCGAAGAATTCCCAAGCTTAAGTGGCAGTGGGCAGGGCACATTGCTCGCAGAACTGATGGCCGATGGGGCCGAAAGGTCCTGGAGTGGCGACCGCGTACCGGAAGACGTAGCGTTGGAAGGCCTCCTACAAGGTGGACCGATGACCTTGTGAAGGCCGCAGGTATCCGCTGGATGCGGGAAGCACAGAACCGGTCGAAGTGGCGGTGCTTGGGGGAGGCCTATGTCCAGCAGTGGACGTCTTTCGGCTGAAATGATGATGATGAGAATAGAATACTCTTTATTATGTACACCATAAAAGTTACAGATATAAATGTTTAAATTTTACATAGGGTGACACAATGGGCGGTCTTATCGCTAAAAGCGATCTTTTACAGACAACCTTGGTTTTGTGTATTTTACATGTGTTTTAGGGATAAATCATTTAAATATTCGGTTACACTGTAATAACATTTACTTAATAATAGTTTTTTTTTAGTTTGTTCACGAATAAATAGAGTTTTTTTTTTCATTTATTATTGTTTGGGGTAACTTATTATATAATTTTATTGACATTACCCTGTGGAATGTATTTTTAAGCGTGATGTTGGTAAGTTTAGTCGTGTTTTGTGTCGTAGTGTGTATCTTGTTTGTATGTCTTCACGTTTAGTGTATAGGTCTTGGTGTTTGTGAGATGGCAGCATTGAGACTACAGATCCGGGCACCTGTCAAAAGTGACAAAGCGCCTACATTTTCTTTAGTCGTGACTGGGTTATGAACGAATGAATGAAACGAATGATAAAAGCCACCATATATTTATTTTTATATTCATTATCGAAATGGAAACCGTGAGGAAACCGGCATGCCCTAGAACCAAAAAATCGAAGTCATGTGATATCTACCAACCCGCACTGGGTCCGCTTGGTAGATTAAAGCCCTCTCGAAGACAGCAGGCCTGTGTCCCAGCAGTGGGAATATTGGAGGCTGATTTTTTGTTACGTATAATGTTCTAGTACGCCAATTGATAGTGCCGTGATTTCCTATGAGTTAGATACATGTGAGATCTGTATTATGACTTTAGGTTAATGCTGTGTATCTATTTAGATGGTAAGCCTCTGTGGGCGTCCAAGCAAAAAACTATCCAGTTCTCAGCATTTAGTTTCCGAGCTCTACGCAATTTTGTAAAGTTGGGTGAAAAAATTGCATTTCACGATTTTAATTGATTATTAATGAATGCTCAAATAGTAAATGACTTTATATGATGTTTCTAAGTAGGTGCCAGAAATTTTAAAAATAAAATTTAGTAAAAATGTAGCAGTGGTGCCGGGGTCATAATAGAAAATGCTTTTTTTCAAATCAAGCTTTTCAGTTTCAACTACAAATATCTGATAAAAAAATGTGCCAGTTTTTGATATTTCTTTAATCCTTATTATCAATTGACTATCCTAGATACCGAATCTAGTCTTAACTCAATACCCCGCTACTGGAACCTTTTTGCTTGGACGCCCACTTATAAATAAATACCGTAAAGTTCTTTGTTCAAAACTGACAATATTTCCGGTATTAAGTTGTCAGTTTTGTGTAAAGAACTTACTGTATTTCAATTACAGTTAGGTACCTAGATTCTTATTACAAGAATTGTTTCGATGGTTTCCAAAAAAATTAACCATGTTCTAAAAAAATCCTTGATAAAAGGTAAGACCGACAGAGTTTCTTTTGCCATTGAAAACCACGATTTTCTCGGCTATGGATATGGCGCTTAGATAAGCAATTGACTAAAACAATTCGCTTCAACTAAATTCCAACTCTTATTCCAAATACAACATTGAAGTAAGTAGGTTAAATAAAACGATAAACTTAATACACTACTGTACCCGGTTCCAACACTGTACAAAGACGTTTGGAGTACCAGGAGGACCACTCGGGCCTTGGCAAGGATCCCGTAGTGTCTTTAAATTTTCTGCTTAATCCACAGCATTTTCGAGTGATTATTAAAGTTAACGAGATTCTGTGCAGTTCTGTTCTGGCTTTGTTTCACACTGGTGTAGATTTTGTGGTTATTTTGTGGCGCTGGAATATCTATACTAATATTATAATGGGATAAAATTTGTGTTTGTATACAGAGGGTAATCTTCGAAACTACTGATCCGATTCCGTAGATTCTTTCACTAATGGGAAGCTTATGATAGCGAGATATTATGTAGTTAATGCCAAATTTATGGGGACGTGAATTTTAGTTTGAACAGAACACTCGTGCGTATTCCGGGTATTACCGGAGTGGAAGTAGTGCTCATCAAGAATTTTTTCTTATGCATAGTTCATCATATGCTCATTTGATCGTGTGAAATTACCGTAGAACTATATTTTATGGAAATAATTTTAAAAAATAATTTAATTTTGTGACCACCAAGGACGAGAACTGCTGGCGCACGCCTGGGACGGGCGGTGGAAGTAAAAGAGGTTAGTGGTGGCATCCTTAGTTTACCAAATTTCTTATGAGCAAGGTTCTTGTGTAATCCCGTTCCATAAAATATAGCCACAAGTTTAAAACCAAAGGTCCTTCAAACTATTAATACCAGTACCTAGATTACAAACCCACATTTTCTGGCAAGCAGCTTGGCTTTATGCATTCTTCCTTACAGGCTTCAAACCGATCTGGCACTCAATACACTTGATCCAGTAAATTCAAACTTTAAAAATAAATATTGTAAATAGCCAACATGTTGTAGTTTTATAAAACCAAACAATCGTCACTCAAATAAATGTATGTTACTAACTAGCTTTTTCCTGCTGCTTCGCCCGCATGCAAGTCTAAAATTATCCCATGGGAACGTACTAAAAGGTAATAAAAAGTGTTCCATGTCGTGACTTAGGTCATGGTCTACTGATTAGCCAAATTTCATCGAAATCCACTCAGCCGTTAACGCGTGAAAAGGTAGCAGACAGACAGACAATTTTAAATTCGGTAGTAAGGTAATTTTGAAGTATGGATAGCCAACATTATGTCATTTCCCCTATCCGTCAAGATTGTAATGTAAGTCAGTTTCACCATTAAGTTTGACCACGAGGAAGGAAATTATTTTTGTTAATGACTGTACCAAGTATATTTACGAACTATAAAGGGTGGATATTTTTCGTTAAACTAAGTAGTTTGACTATCCGGAACATAATTCCTCGTGGTCAAATCAGTTTGACCATTAAGTTTGACCACGAGGAAGGAACGGTTATATCAAGGGATTTGTGATTATAAATTGATTATAGTATTTTTTTTACAAATATTTTGTTAAAACCAAGCCCAACTTAACCGCGTCTTTACAGCTACATTTAAAGCCGGCAAGTGAAATGAGGCGTGCATAAAATTAACAAAGCAAAACGTTCTGGAACTTTGTAAGTTATTGTTATTGCTCGCTCATTTGTTATTTTATTTTTTGGACAATGCTGATGGATATGTAGGTGGATATAGCTCGATTGATGACTTCATTGGAGATAATGATGATAGATTTTTAATTTTAATTTTGCTTACATTTTTTTACCACCGTGTCAAACTCAAACTCAATGCATTTATTTCAAATAAACCAATTACAGGCACTTTTGAATTGTCAAAGGATCGGTCAGTCAGAGAGATGAAGCTAGATGCCCATTCCAAAGCGTAGTAGGTTCCTATGGAGAAGAACGGGTATGAAACTCCACGGACACTCTTTTAAATCAAAATATTGTTACATAGTACTTATTGGTTACATCATTCATATCGAAAAACTGCCCATTCCAAAGCGTAGTAGGTTCCTAAAGAGAAGAACGGGTATGCAACTCCACGGAAACTCCTTTAAATCAAAATATTGTTACATAGTATTGGTTACATAATTCATGTCGAAACTATACTTGTTTCATATTTGTAACTGACCGACTTCTTGAAAATTCAAAAGTGCCTGTAAATGGTTTAATTGAAATAAATGCTTTGAGTTTGAGTTCAATAAGAATAAGTTTCATTAAACATCTGTCAGTCTGTCTGTCACACCTGGATATCTCAAGACCTACTAATGCTATCAACTTGAAATTTAGAATAGTTTTAGATGACGTTTGCCCAACTATTTTGCAAACAAGAAAGAAATTAAAAAAAATATATCTTTTTACAAAAGGGACTGAAAGGGGGGTCTTATAAATTTTAAGTGGGGCTACTAAGGCATGTGGGGTATCATACTCGTATGAAAGAATGCAGTTTGCACATTCTCAAACATTTTTTTTTTAGGCAGCATAGTGTCCGACTTTTGAAAAAAAATGTAAAAAAAATATCGTCCTACTTACCTAAATACCTTATCTCCGAAGTTTTCACAGATAAAAATCTGAAATTATTCTATGTGATAGAAGTTTATGTACAGATTACAGGAAAAATAAAACGATGTCTCTAAATAGCACAGTTTTTCAGAAATCATCAACATCATATATACGTACGGAACCCTCGGTGCGCGAGTCCAACTCGCTCTTGACCGGTTTTTTTTCTTTGCGTTATATTTACCGCAAATGAACGTATTTTCTTACTTATTTTTTTTTTCTCCTGTTCTATCAAAACCAATTTAACTGCTGGCATCTTATTCTATTGAATTACTACTACGCAAGGCCTGCTAAAGTTCAAAGTATTACCACCGACATGCAGTCGATTGTACATATAGGTAAGTCAAAATTAAATGGAAAACAAAATAACTTATATTATTTGACTACATACTATTGAATAAACTGAAACTGCTAATTATGATTAAACACGTGCCCTAATTATGTCAAACCAATTCAATGGAGACAAGGCTACAAATATATTTGCTCAATCCAACCTCCTAAAGCAAACCAAAGCCAGTATAATTAGTCAATTCATTAATAATAATAGAAATCGTATCCGAATTGAGATATAAGCAACAGTCCAATAAATAACAGTTAGCAATTAATTCCGACACAAAAGGAAATGCAACGCCCTTCAATTAACACGTCACAACGAGAATTAAACCGTAACTTAATGCAGCAGAGTTGGAAATTGTTAATCAATAATATTATTCCACCCACGCTAAATTAAGTTCTATAGATTGCCGTTCAATGTAAGTTGAGCTATCATTTTTGGACATGTTGTTGGAGCTGCAGAAGTAAAGAGAGGTCAGGATAAAATGGTGAATTGTACCAAAATAAATGACACTAGATCACGTGATCTGACGATTTGTCGTGACGGCTAAACGATTACACGGATCATTACTCATATTACCACCTTTTGATAACATCATTTTGGGGTTAACATCACAGGATTCGCTACTGAATTTATTTTTTATTCCTTTTATGGTAAAAGGATCGCGTGTTGCGTGCGCCTTCTTCTGATTATAATCGCTGATTGGGTCATTTTTTACGTGATCTGTTTTGTAGAAGATATTAAACAGAAAACTTTTTGTTTTCATAATTTTGATAAAGTCGTTTGTCACAACGATTTTTTTAACTAATTTACGCACTGTATAAAATTTGTAAATGTTGGGTGTGGCAAACTAAGCATGAAACTAGAATAAATGCTGTGAAAATGCGTTCCTTGCGAAGCATGTCTTTTTTTTTTGGGTGGGAAATTATCAAATAACTTCTCTCGCTCCGGGCGGAGCGGGAGGGCGTGTCAGACTTTTACTGACTAAAACCCACCCGTATTCCTTCATTTGCCTGTGTGCCAGGGCCACGATATCCCTTTCGAACAAACTCGCAACCCTGGCAGGCATTGGCCCTAATGGACCCCGTCAGTTGGTGCTCTTTGAGGCGCGCGTGGAATACAACGCGCCGTCGACCCGGGCCTGGTCCTTATCGGACGGTGAGCTACCCATCGCTCACCGGCCGCAGGCCCGCGCCTACGGTGGCCGGAAATCGGCTTGCGACTTCCGAGCCCGGTGCGAAGCAGGCGTGACTATGCATAATAGGCTCAAAAATTATGTAATAAGGCAACGGTGCAGTTTAAAAGATGTAGTGAAAAAAAATAGAAAAGAGTATGCTAGTTTGGTCATGTTGAAAGGATGAATGAAAGGCGACTAACAAAAGGTATTTGTTCCATGCCTACTAATCAGAGTAAAACATGTCTGACAAAGCCATCTTATGGCGACGACAACCGACCTTTAATTATTTTATACTGAAGATCACGTCTAAACGAGTAGTATAAATGATTTAAAAAATCATATGTTAAGCTAGAGCATTTTCTCAATAACTTAATATGTGAATATTTTAGATTTTGTTTATTATACATAGTGAAATTAATTTGTAAAGTTATGTCTAAAGCGGATAAAAAACTGAGAATTGCGGAAAATCTAGGTACCAAGCGTATTTTTCTGAAACCTTCACCAATTTAAAGATAATTTAATTATTGATCTTTTAGTATACGCGTTTTAATAAAATACCTTTTCTTTTTACACGACTGCCCAAAAAAAAAGTGGAAATCTGAAAATCAATCTTTTCATTGCAGTCAGGGGACGGATCCTTGGAATAGTTCTTTTCAAGTCCCCCGACTGCAATGAAAAGATTGATTTTCAGTTTTCCACTTTTTTGCACAATGGCGTTTTAATTGCACAGTAAATATTATAATCTATTTAATACCTACCTTTTGGCCATTCAGCACTAAAATCATGTACTTGTTTTTAATTTTTTAGTTCACGTTTTGATATGGCAGGCGTGTATTTGAATTTTTTTAATTATTTGTTTTTTTGTGTATAATAAATTAATAATGCGTCAAATTGGGGACAGCGCTTCTTGATGGGCGAGTCCTATTACTGGCTGAACATACGACGCGTTGCGTGAGCTCAGTACAGAACACGCAAGCTAACCACTCAAGGTCACTGGCATCTGAGTCTTAACTAAAGATGACGCCTAGCACCGATTAGGAAATATAGAATTGCCCATGCAAAATACATTTCGAGAACGTTTTGAATATGATATCCATAAAATTAAACACAATTCAATCAAACCGCACTATAATAAATAGAATTACATTAAAAACCATCACAATTTTGTCCAAAATGAAGTGCGGCCCAGCAGATCCGTCGTTTCTCTCGCGAAGCTTTCGATACGAAGACGTTTTGGGGGTTAACAAGGACATTATCCCGTCCATTGTCTCCCGGCAAGTCGGCAGGATCTTATGTACGGGCAAAGCAAAGCCATAGAATCCACCGTCTCTTAGTTCGAACGTAACTACGTAACTAGAAATAAACAAACTTTTATGTGAATAGTTGCGAAATAGCAACCTGGGGGTCTACTCCGAAGATAATTACGAAGTATCGGCCGAATGTTCGGTCGTTTCCGGACTACGGCTGACTATGGCTGACTACGGCGAAACAAAAAAAAAACCATCGAAGTGCGTTCGGTACTATTAGGTACATACGTCTGTAGATCTGTCCATCTGTCACCAGGCTGTATCTCATGAACCGTCAAAGTTAAACAGTTAAATAGACGGCACGGTTGGCGCAGTGGTTAATCGTTTGAATGCTGCGCTACGTGTCGCGGGTTCGATTCCCACACGGAACAAATATTTGTATGACCTACAAGTAGTTGTTCCAGGTCTGGCTTTTTGTGTATGTGAGTTTAAATGTTTGTGAACGCACCCACAATACAGGAGAAATTCCTAGTGTGGGGCAACTTAAAAAAAAAAAAAAAAAAATCACAGATGATGTATTTCTGTTGCCGCTATAACAATAAATACTAAAAACAGAATAAAATAAATATTCAAGGGGGCTCCCATACAAAAAACGTCACTTTTTTGCCGTTTTTATAGATAATGACACGGAACCCTTCGTGCGCGAGTCCGACTCGCACTTGCCGGTTTTTTAATACTTATTATCAATTGACTATTCTAGATACCGAATACCCTACTGTTAGAGAGTATGGCTACCTGGCACTTGGAGAAGATTAAAAGGCCTTGAGATAATAGATTAAATTATATTTTATACAGAAACAAACATACGGGTAGACACTTTTAGACAGAAGTAAGTATGTCACAGGGTGTGTCACAAACTAAACAACATTTAAACTTAGAAGTAACAAAGCTGCCAGGTAGAGTGTTATCATTGAAGTTCCAACACCTACTACTGGACCCTTTTTGCTTGGACGCCCACAATGGCTAGCCTTACAATCTCATAAAAAAAAAAAATGCTATATTTGTATTTCTTGTGCGTGTCCCGAATAAAATATTTTTCTTTCTTTCTTTTCATAAACATACAACAGCTTGATAGATTTTAATGAAACTCGCAGTTGCCATTAAGTAATACAAAAATTCTGCTGCTCATCCAACTGACGAAATTTCGTAGTCACCTTAAGGCTGAAAAGAATTTGTGTGGGCTCCACCGCAACGCAAAATAATCCTACATCACTTTGGTAAATTTTGTATGGGGAATTGTAAAACGAACGAATAAAAAAACCGGCCAATTGCGAGTCGGACTCGCGCACGAAGGGTTCCGTACCATTATCTATAAAAATGGCAAAAAAATCACGTTTGATGTATGTGAGCCCCCTTAAATATGTGTTTTATTTTAATTTTGTTTATTTTTTAAGTGCGACGAGTGAAACGAGCAAAAAAATCGCGTTTGTTGTATGGGAGCCCCTTTAAATATTTATTTTATTCTGTTTTTTAGTATTTGTTGTTATAGCGGCAATATAAATACATCATCTGTGAACATTTCAACTGTCTAACTATCACGGTTCATGAGATACAGCCTGATGACAGACGGACAGACAGACAGACAGACGGTGGAGCCTTAGTATTAGGGTTCCCGTTTTACCGTTTGGGTACGGAACCCTAAAAAAACTTAGCGACGGATGATGAGATACTGTTTTAATAACTTAACTTTAACTAAAAGTGGGTTGTGATTAATCCATTTCAGATATTAAAATTCTAGCCGTGCGACGAAATGACTAAGTGGGCGACTTGAAGTACAGATAGGGTGCTGTTATTGAATCATTTGGGTTCGGTTAGGTTAGAACAGGCGATCACGGAAGGAATAACAGATCCCAAGATCCCCGGTGCAAGTGTGGGAAGGAAACACTGGGGTGAGTTATGGTCAGTAAGAGTCTGACAGACCCCTCCGCCCGCCCCAGGGCGGAGGACATCCATGAGGATTTTCCACCCCGTAAACAAAAAAAAAAAGGTTAGAACAGTGACCATTAACGCGCCAGATTCGATCTATTCTTGGTGAATCATTTGAGTTAGATGAGGTTGTTAATATGAAAAATAGGTCAACTGAACGTTATAAATATAAATAAAAGCTTCTCGTTTTGTATTTTAAGTAACTCAAATTAATGTTCGTAAGTTGCTGCTCTGTTGATTTCTCGTCACTCCCAGTCAGTCGCTCACTTAGTACCTAATACTAATTATTTTTGTCACATATAACATTTACCGTCTTATAAAAAACAAGATTTATATTTTGACATGGCTTAAACCATGGAACAAGTTTTTGTATTGAGAACGTAACTCTGATTGAAATACAGTTCTTTATACAGAATACTTAGTTCGGTACTAACTTGTCAGATTTGTATTCGGAACTTTACCGTAGACGGAATAAAGTTCGAAATTTAATAATGGTTCCATGGTTTAAACTTGGGTCTGAAGATAAACCTTGTTTTGTAATAAGACCCTTACAATCGCTCGTTTAAATACTACCCATTTTGTATTAACCATCATAATATGATCCGCTGCGACTTGGTGCGGCTGTAATGTGCGCTTGCCTACTACATCGGTAGTGCAGTAATTGCTTGTTATCCCATTGCTGTACGTATAGCTTGTATGTAATGGTCGGTACTTACGGAACTCGAAATGTCTTTTTGACCCAACAACTGCTGACTCCTGATGTCACGTAACCTGTTGAAAGCAGGGACCATTTTAATTACCCATTGAAAGGGTTTTCGATAGGATAGATTTTTCTAAGCGGTTAAACAAAAAGCCATACGATAAGGGTAACCCTTATAAACGGCTTAAATTAGACTTTGGTAACCAATTGAAAGGGTTTTTTATAAAAATCCATAAGGTGTGGGTAACCCTTTTGAACGGCTTACTTTAAGCCATACAAAATTACTCACACCGTATGGGTTTTTGATTAACTGCTTTGAAAAACCCTATCGAAAACCTTTTCGATTGAAAGGGTTTTTGATAAGGTTTTTGTAAAATAGTAACCAAAATGGTCCCTGGGTAGAATAGAGATAGAATTGGTAATTCTACGCCTGCTAGGCGGAAATAACATAATATTATGATTTTTTCATGTACTGGGTTTCAAGTAGGTATAGAACCCATTGAATGGGTTATAATGTAACCCTTTCAATGGGTTTCTAGTATAATACCCTTTCAATAGGTTACATCACGATAAAGGTAACCCATTGAATGGGTTACCTCTTCGAAAGGCTTAACTCTTAACCGGGGTTGTACGGTCCCTGGTTGAAAGTAATAATTGACTTGGTTTTATTATTATTTAATAGTACATTACGAGTGACTATATGCTTTCTAAATTACATGCAACTCTTACCAACTGTATCATAGGCTGTGCCAGTAGTGTATGTGGTTTTATATTTAGTCGCGATTTTTGCACCAGCTTGCGTGCAAAATTTCTTCTGGAAACACAAGTTCCAGTTAATACTCAATAACGATATTCAGGTAACTACAGCTGTTATGTCAACAAACGCTTGTGTAATAACCAAATAATGATTAATTTACAAAACGGAAATATTTAACTGATCTTTTAAAAACTTATTGATCTTCTAATGATATAGGTACATTTTTAAATCAATAACCTCTAAAAATGCTTTTTGTACTTCGAATAACGCGCATTGAACAGATATGTTATACACTCACAAAACAACCGAAAAAAGTGTTCCGCGCAGCAGCGGCAGCACACATACCCACTTTTCATGCATTTTACATTTCACTACAAGTAAAAATGATGGCTTGATAAAAACAACAAGAAAAAAAGAGACAGCTAGTGTTGTCAATTGCGCGTGAATGTAAACAAACATTATTCTGGCCACCAATCACCGAATGTTGGCATCACAGACTAACAAATTCGGCAATTAGGACGTTTTCGAGTCTTCACGATTGCGCGCTCATAACATATTCGTTTAATATAATATCATTGTCATTGAGCCTCTTTTTAACTTTCTGGTTTTTTATCACAGTTGGTCGCAGTAACTAAGCTAGCCCGACTAATACCGCGCTAGACAAGCGAGCGTAGATAGCGATGACGCGGCAACGGCCAGCGAGTGTATCATCCAGCTGCAAATTATTTTTAGGACCTCAGAATAGGAATTATTTGAGGTTCAGAAAAAGAAGTGCAATCATTATATTACAGTGCTCAATAATATTTTTCATCATCATCATCATTTCAGCCGAAGACGTCCACTGCTGGACATAATCATCATAATAGTTTGATAATGTGTTATAATCAGCATGTTAGTACTAAGATAATATTTGTACGCCAATGACGGCTAGACATAGCGTTCTTTAAAAATTACAACATCTGTACCTAAAAATAAAAATATTTGTATTTGGACATAGGCCTCCCCCAAAGCGGGGGTTGCCATAATGGCCACGCTTGGCAGGCGGGTTGGCGATCGCAGTATGGTGTTACAATGCATAGAGAACGCTGCCCATTCTCTAGTAATTTTTCTCTTAGTCGCCTTTTACGACACCCACGGGAAAAAATGGGTTAGTGCTATTTTTTACGTTCGGCACCACACGGACGGTACAATAATATTTTTAGGAAAGCCAAATTAGAATTATTTATGGTTCATTAAGGTGGAATCCGCAGCTGCAGCCCGCATTTTTTTTACGTTTTTTGCTATTTGCAGGTCAGTGTCAGGTTGTATTAAAAGCAATAGCAAAAAACGTAAGAACATTTGAATTTCATGGGCTACAGCTGCGGATTCATCTTAAACACATGCCTCTAGAAAACCCTTTTTAATATATCGATACTCAATTCGTATGAATTTTCTCTTCATTAATCTGATTCTAATCTAATCTAATTATAATCTATAGATACAATTTGTCGCTAACTAAAACAATAAATGCACAAATCACACCGTCCACACCAACATTCACACCCTTACACTACACACACCGCCACCTCACACATACTCACCCCCCCACACACACACACATAACACTGTGCGCATTCCTTATTTAATTACTTTTTTTTTTCTTTTATGTATTGTTAAAAACTTTTGGCATGCTTGCAAAATTATCTATTGTTTATTCTCTCACACATTTATTGTATAGTCAACGTAAACTGGAAGAGCGGAACCACCTAATACAAGCAAATCTTTGCTTAAAAGGTGACTCCAAACATAACAATGTAATTTACATAATTATGTTGATGAAATAAACATTTTTATTTTATTTATTTATTATTTTCTTCGCCTGTATTTAATTAATAATTTGACCCTGTATATTATTTTCTAAGATTTTCTTTTCCACAAATGACCTGGCAACTACAGTCAGGGTTATGAAACTAACTCAATTGTCAAAGGAAAAACATCTTTAAGGCTAAATCACCTAGACGTTTTATCTTTGACAATTATTGAAGTTAGAATTTCGGATCAAAGAAATCAAATGAACAAATCAAAGCACTCCAATTATAAGTGGCACTACAAATTGCCATCTACAGGTACGTTTTCTGATCCATTTGTTCACATTTTTGACAGATATTTTTGGAACCGACCATACACAAGAACACTGAGCTCGGGCCCACAGTTCGAAAGGCCCCTGACCTGAACCTGTAAATAACTAACAATAATAATTATAATTAATCATATTATTATGGTGGATCAGCAGTGGTAGCCCGCAAAATTCAAATATTATAAACTACCACCTGCGCCCCGCGGTTTCACCCGCGTAAGTCTCGATCCCGTGGGAAAGCCACCCTTAATACTTAGGGGTATATAGAAATAGATAGTAGCCGATTCTCAGACCTACTGAATATGCACATAAAATTTCATAAAAATCGGTCAAGCCGTTTCGGAGGAGTATGGTAACTAACATTGTGACACGAGAATTTTATAAATAAGATGATATACCTACTACTATATATATACTACTATTCAACACAATAAAATATTCAACTCTATAATAGACTAAACTCGAAAGCAAACATTTACTCCCTGAACTACACAAATTGTAAGAGAATTCTCAAGGAGGCTCTCCAAAGTATGTCTTACGAAGATACAAAGAATCTATTAACTGTGTTAAAGTAAATATATATTATATACTCACCTACGATAAGTATTTATCAAATTTAGAAACTAAGAGTTATACTACTCAACATAATTATAATTTATTTGTCTATTGTCAACTTTTACAGTAGGTATTTATTAATTATTTTAGCACTTTTTGCCTGAAACACAAGATAATCTAGTTCAGGCACGTTAGTCTTAGGAATATAATTTACATTTAAGCGAAACTGTACTAATTTTTATGCTTTGTATTTATTTGAATAAATATTATTATTATTCAATATTATTTTTATTAAGAGCATGGAATTAGTAGGTTCTTTTTATTAGCACGAAATTAGTGTACTCATGGAATTAATAAGTATTATAAAGCCCTCATTTCTGTCGCTGCTTAGTTGCTATTACCAAGGTGCGATGTCAGATGTTACACATCATAATAAGCGACTACTGTGAGGCTCACTCGTATATTTTTTTACAGAGTAAGACTGAGATTCGAATGTGTACGTTCCTAAGAATACTTATTCTTATCAAAATTGCCACTCACCACTTCATCAAAGTTTTGTAAATGTCGCTTGGAATCGGCATACGGTATGATCATGTACTGTCCGTAAGAGTGGAAAGCCAGGTAATATTCTAAGTCACTGCTCTTAGAGGCCACAAAGTTTTTCATAGCCTTGGATTCGCTTTCAGAAAATGCCGACGGGCCACAATAAGTATCGGAGGTTTTGATTTTACTGACGCCGACGGCTGAATAAATAAATTAAGATACTTAAGGGTCTATACTACCTCAGCGCCACCTCACTCTTTATCTCGCTCGCACAAGTAGCTGGCGGTCACGCGAGCAAGCGAGACAGGGTGCCAGGGAGAAGACTCCAAGACACCGATATTTTAGTTTATTTCTTGACCTGACCTGCTTTATAGTTAGTTCAGTTAATATGCAAAGTTTAATTATCTAATTTTCAGTATTTTTTGACCACCACGGTTTATTGTTCTGTTTGGAGGTCGTTTTCGAATTTGTTTCTATGAATAAAATTTTATGGAATCGTGTTTTCGTCAAACATAGTACTTAACATTAATCCTTAACTTTACCATATATTTATTTCAAAATGAATGTTGCAGTATTTTCGACATAACAGAGGATCATGCTAAGCCAAATAAGGTAGTATAGGCTCTTTAATGATTTATTTTCTAACTGTGCCATTATAAGGCAAATATATCTTATTCATTACATACATACAGGGACAGGGTATAAAAAAAACCGTGATCTACGCATTCATTCACTACGATTTGGCTATTTTTTGTTTAAAATTGTTTGTAATCGTCCCAATTAGGTTCTTACGGCAAAAAAATTGAAAAAGTTTCCCATAAAATTTTCAACAACTGAATGCCCTTTTTTATGGGATTTTGTACGAATTATTGAACATTTTACAGGACAACGTCTCAGCTACGAATGAATAAATCGCGATTAAAGTTGAAAAACCCTTACGTAGCGGGAGTGGGTCGCCCTTATTAATGCAGAGAAAGAACATGCAAAGACCATCACGCTTGCTAACTGTCAGTAAGACCGACGATAATCTAAACTATTGATTCTAGCTAAAAGTATTTATTTTAAAAACTTACTTCCGAACGCATTGTTGAAATTTCGATTTAAATCTACTCCATGTCCGTTACGATTTTTTCTCCAAAGCCGATCCTGGAACATATAAGTATTATTGTTAAAGGAAAAATAAACTAGAAAGTGTCCATCCAGATAAAAAATATCTTAGAGATAAAACGACTAAGACAAACGAAATTATATACATAATTATGTGACTGCTACTACAATATAGGGCTTCCAGTATCTATAAAGGTAGTTGAAAATATCAACAGTTATAGTTATTCCCAGTTATCAGCCTGTTACTGTTATGAATAATGTACGGATACCAATTAATTGCCTGACGTATTCTCTAAATACATAAATGGCACTCAAATAGCGGAACATTCGGAATGAAAATCCCTATGACAATCAGTCAATATCAACCATCCACGCGATGCTGTGGCTTGGAAAACTTTAAACGGACTCCACACTCAGGTTAGGAGCTGAATGGCGTGCAATTGGAGAGGCCTATGTCCAGCAGTGGACTGCTATGGGCTGATGATGATGATGACACTCAGGATGGCCGCCGCAAAGACAATTTCCACAGGTGGGGTTTCTCGAATGGTTCCGATCTGCAATGTATACGCGGCGGCTAAATACCTTTTATATTTACACGACCGAAATGTCGAATCTTGCACCGCATTGTCACCTACAGTCCTACACGTGCGGACCTAATGTGTGCATTAGCGAATGGTGTTAGCGGTGCTGAGTACTAGGCAAAACACAAAATTTTACTTCTTTTCGATCCGAGTGATCGGCACGCTAAGAAGTTAAAGAAAAATATCTATTGCAAACATACAACACATATACAACACACACACATATGCATACACACACACACACACACACACACACACAACACACACAAGCGCACTCGCGTTACGCGCGCGGTACGCGTTTGTTTGACATATTTGTCGAACAAACTTTTTTAAAATCCAAAATAATATAGTTGTCACAAAATGAAGACGTAACCAGTGAAGTAACCATAGTCGTATGGTTACTTCACTGGTTACGTCACGATTGACTATCGCGACGTAACTACAACTAGTCGATACGACTCGGTACTCGATACTCACGATAAATCGATTCAAGTTAAACGTCAAAACGGGCCTATTATTTTGTGACAACTATATAATAGTTAAGGCTGTATTGTCAAAACAACAGGGATTTTCATTCCGTGAGTTACGTAATTCGGGTGCATGCCTCAACCCTTAACGACGGGGATCCTCGCCACCTGTACTTACAGTCATATGGCTGTACTCATATCCATCAGGATTCAGAACAGGCACGAAGTACCATTCATAGGTCAATGCTATATCCCTGAGTTGCTCGTTGCCTGAAGTCCGCGAATGTATGATTTCGTGGATGAGATATGTCACGAAGGCAGGACCGATCCACTCTCTAGCGTGGATACCACCTTCTATGATCACCTTGGACCTGGAGGATAAGCAGGCAGAATCAAGCTATAATGTTACCACAGCTGGGATACAGGCCAAGGTGGTTACTTCACTAGAAAGAAATAAAGAAAAATACACCTACACCTACAGAAATACCTAGAATATACCTACTCGATACTCATGATAAATCGATTCAAGTTAAATGTCAAAACGGGCCTATTATTTGTTGACAACTTTAGTACGAGTACCAGTATGATCCTGATAGGATGACAGTTCACTTTACTTTGTCACGGTGTTTTTTTTTACAGGATAGCACTATATAATAGGTCTATGTTTCACTGTGAAAAGAAGTGAATCCTCCAGCTAAAAACTTGTGATTAAATATCAAAGAGCGATGAAGTCTACAATACCTCATTTTACATCCTCTCAAAAGAATTTTAACAGCCATGATTTCTCTTTTCTCGTCAGTCTTCCCGATGCTCTGAACTGTCATTTCTGTGGGATTAGCTAAGGCTAAGTCAGAAAGCCACTTATAAATGTCATCTAATCGGAAGAAGTTGCTCCAATCGAAGGACTTCATATTCCTTCTGATGTAGGTCTTGACGGTCTGCTTGTCAAAGGCTCTGGAAAAATGTTTGAGATACATTGCAAACACTTTGACAGAAATTTTAGGGTGTTGCAGTTTTTAATAACGTTGATGACAAGGAAGTTTGGCAATAATTCCTTCTGCACATGGCTTCCCTGGTAACTCATTAACGACATAACTATGTAAATGTCTATTAACTGCTTCCAATTACGATGTTTATTTTGATTTTTTTATTTTATTAGTTCCTTGACATAATCTTTTTATTATTTGACACTAAATACCTACAATTTTAATTTAAAATATTTATTAGTGGCTTTTGTGGACAGGATATTAATTGAGATTCGTTACAGTTGTAACGGCAATCATGTCATTTGGATTTAATAGGTTTTTATTTTCATTATTTTAGTAATATTTTATTTACAACATGTTCCATAATTAACGCACAACCTCTTAAGGGGTCATTGTACTCATCATTATGAACAAATTTTACTATGGGACAGAATCTGAAATCGCGAAAAAAAAAATCAGCTGTTCCCTACATTTATGTTCGAATAATTCGTCAAAATGTAGGGAACAACTGATTATTTTTTCGCGATTTTAGGTTTGGTCCCATAATAAAAGTTGTTCATAATGATGAGTATTATGACCTCTAGGTTGTGTGTTAATTCTGGGACATGTTGGAGATTATTTTTTAATTTGTGAATGTGAGCACATTGTAGGCTTAATAGACAGCTTTTTTGAAAACCATTTTCTATTTTGTTAAGTACCTGCTTACTTGTTGACGGGCCTACACTGTCCTCGCATACCTATTAACACTGTAATTTGAAAACATTGTAAAAGCCCATTACTTTTAAAACTGTAACCACGGAGTTTCTTGCCGGCTCTTGTCCGACAAATTGGAACGACAAACGGGAACCGTGCACCTAGCTTCTGACGTTTCATAAGTGCTCATGAAAGTTTATTTATGTGAAATAAAATATTTTGATTATGGATTTATCGGTAAAGTAACTCATGTTTTAAAAGTAGCTTGTTTGAATACAACCCTCATATTTTTTTAAGTTAAGGAGGGTTTTCTCGTCAATTTTAATTTCGGAAGTTTGTGTCTATGGATCTGTATTTTAGTTTTTGTCACTGACTCACGAAATTAAAGTTATTTTCACTTTTTAGTGTTTTTTTTGGACGTCGGTATTTTATATGGGTCAGTTTTTAATTTGTCAACTGCTCGTCACCTTTTACAAAATGTTGCTTTTCCTGATGATTACGTTAATTGTTGACGAGTCACCATCAGCTCCATTTCACCTTATGCATTGTGACGAGCATAAATTGCTTAGCAACCGTATCTAATCAAATCACAACCCGTGAAATATTTATTATTAAGTAGTTCCAGTAGCCATCTGTGGTCGTCATCATCAGTTCCACTTCACCAAATGGTGCATTTTAAGAGCAAATGCATGAGTTACTATAAAAAATGGCAAAATCACTATTGGTTATGTCTATTTGCGGATTTTCTTCGATTTCTATGAGACCCTCGTCAGATTCTGAGTTAGTGACGATGGGACCACCTCGAGAGCATACCCTTTCAACAATTTTTTTTTTTCAAATTGGGTCCATAATTGACAGAAAAATCGGTGAACATACATAAAAAAATACGTACAGACGAAATAACCTCCTCCTTTTTGGGAGTCGATTAAAAATTATCTTGAAATTAATACTTACGAACATTATCTGAGAATCGCTTTACGTTATCTCGTATTTTAATCATAAAATATAATTATTTTAATCCAGTCATGAAATTATAATAATCGCGTGCCAGACAGAATCCTTGATTAGATTAAAAACAATTAGTTATTAATATTATTATTACACTTTCACTGATGACTTTGAACTACCTACCTAGCCAAGATTATAATGATTGAATGAACCAAGAGAAATACGGATTTCGCAGTTTCAAAACAGTAAGAACTTGAACAGAAATAAGTACTAATAAGTTGAAACTGTTAAGTGTTATAAAACCATTGTGAGAGAAAATAAATAAACTTATTAATTAATAAAAACTAAATCAAATACAATACATATCATTCAATGAGTCTTATTTCATGTGACCACTGAAAACCACCACCTCCACCACCGGGTGACCATTGAAAATCAGCGCTGCGCTGTAGATCCCCCATAGCACAGCATCACGCTGAGTGGAAGCCTTCTTGTCACAGTCGGGACGTGCAACTGCCGACTATTTTTGTTTTGTGCTCGTGATGATAGATCTATTTTGTATTATATTTTTCTTACTAACTTTCTTTTTAACTTTTACAGGAGCAGTGGTGACCCAGTGCTAACGACGATTTACGAATCGTAGACACACAGACAGGTACTTTGCTTTGTGCAAATTATTTCATCACAACTGTTCTCAAAGCGGTGAAGGAAAACATCGTGAGGAAACCGGCATGTCCTAGAACCAAAATTTCGAAGACATTTGACATCGACCTACCCGCACTGGGTTTGCATGGTGAATTGTGGCCCACTCCCTCTCACCGAGAGAATGCCTATGTCCCAGCAACATTGTAGGCTATTTTTGTTTTTTTTTGGGTGGGAAATTATCAAATAACTTCTCCCGCCCAGATTCCTTCATTTGTCTGTGTGCCAGGGCCACGATATCCCTTTCGGACGCGCAATCCTGGCAGGCATTGGCCCTATCGGACCCCGTCAGTTGATGCTGACAACTCTTTGAGGCGCGCGTGGAATACGATGCGCCGTCGACCCGGGCCTGGTCCTTATCGGACGGTGAGCTACCCATCGCTCACCGTCCGCAGGCCCGACGCCCGGGGCGTCTCCTGCGGTGACAAGGGGCGCGAGGGCGCGAACCATGCCTCTCCCTCACGCGTTCCGCCTCCTCCTTCGCAAGCATTACTAATTCGCAGAAGAAGGTGACGGTCTCCCATGCACTTTCGCTCCGAACCATGGCCTGAACCAGGGCCGGACGCGAGAGATCGCCGAACATTATAGGCTGGGAACACTATAAGATGATTATGCTATGCACATGTATTTGTGACAAATAGACCGTATTTACAATTAATTCTTTCTTTCTTGGTACTGTTAGCCTGCATCATCCCACTGCTGGGCAAAGGCCTCTCCCATGACCAAACTAGGAGCTTTGTAAAAAACAAAGAAAAACCCCTACCCTCCAACCCAAATTTCTACATTCATATCTGTAATTTTTATGGTGTACATAATAAAGAGTATTATTCTATTCTATTCTTTCAAGTCTCTAGTGAATGGGTAACTTCGTAGAAGGCGTGTACCATCGCCGATTTTACTATCGCCTAACTTAGCATCAGGTAAGATAGAAGTCAAACCGCTTATCCAAAAACGCATCTTACTAAAAAACGTGCAAACAAATTCTAGCAACTTCTTATTTATGACATAGCTCCTTGGTAAAACTTGGCTAAAATATATACAACATTATTTTTAGTATAAGCGAAACCTGAATATTGTTCATAATAAGGAAATGAATCGATTTCAATAATTTTTACACCATGTTATATTTTGTCCCAAAAATATTTAAGTGTGATGGAAAATATTATCACCATTTAATTACTTACAATACAATAGCCGTACGGTTAGGTACTACCTACTGCCAAATTATTATTAATGAGTGCAAGACGACCCTGGAGGCGCGGGGGCGCCGTTAGCATGTTTTTGTACGGACAACCCGGTAACATAATAATCTTGTAACCTTGTGATTTTTCATCATACAGTTTTGAAATTTTGTACATAGATTCTTTACAAAAAAATACTAGACACGTGTTTCAGGTTTCGCGTATACTAAAACTAATATTGTATAAATGTCGTAGGATGATTAGATAATTCGAACTTTCGCAAAACCCCTTAGGATATTGCGAAAACACAGATAATTAGACAATGGTGAAAACGTTTCTCAATCTTACTGGAAAAAGATAGAGTTTTTACAAAAACTCGAGGCGCTCTAGTAATATTGCGAAATGAAACGTTAGCTATTAAGAAATAAGAAAGCTGATTGGTCGTTCGGAGCGTCCAAAACGAAACCTTATCTGAGTGGTTTTTTTTAATTACATACCATCAGAACCAGATTAATTTTCTAAACGTAATACAGTGTACAAATAAAACCTATACGGCCTCGTTAGTAGCGCAAACGCGACAGTTTGAGGTCCCGGGGGGAGGAGGGGGGTTGGGGGTCAGGGTCCAGGAATGTCTCAGTTGCAGCACGGAGTCTGGATTTGTGTCCCGGTTGATGGCAATAGACCCACCCCCTATTATTAGGTAATTAAACATAACCGGCGAAATGTGAGTATACTATAAATACTGCCGCTTTGGATGTGGAAGGCGGAGGACAGGGTGTTGTGGCACAGCCTGGGAGAAACTTATGTCCAGCAGTGGACTGCTATAAGCTGAGTTGATTGACTGATACCTCTGGCCAACCCTGCGGCGTGATGGTACAAATAAAAAGACGAGGCTTACTCCTGTACATCTTCAAGGATCGTTGTCAAGTATAATCCGCGTTTTTCAGCTTCGGACAAGAAACTTGTCTTAGTTTCAGGACCAACCACAAATTCCACAGGCTTGTACAAAAGACCTGGTTCTCTCCAAAAATTAAAATTACTAGTTTGGCTCAAATTCATAAAATATTGCAAATGACCTTCCTCCACTGGTATCCCTCTAAACAACGTATAGTTGTCATACTTTTTACAAACACAAAAATTTATACAAAACGTAAATATGAAAAAATATGTTATATTTGTATGCATATTCGTTGATTTTGTTCACAAATTTCTCAATCTGTACATTTTCGAAATTAATGTCCGTGACCGTTGAGATTTCACATTTTGACATAATATGTAACTTGACAAGGTACGCTAGGTACGCTATAGAAAATGACATTACTGACAGAAATGCAGTTAAAAAGTATTGACAAAAGAGAATGACGTTGTACCCATATAGTCCGTTTGGTGTCGGACGTAAAGAATAGCACCATTCCATTTCTTCCCGTGGGTGTCGTAAAAGGCGACTAAGGGACTTACTAGAGAATGGGCAGCAGTGTTCTCTATGCATTTTAACACCATACTGCGATCGCCAACCCGCCTGCCAAGCGTGGCGATTATGGCAAACGCCCCCTTTGGGGGAGGCCTATGTCCAGCAGTGGACGTCTTTCGGCTGAAATGATGTAAGCCAAAATCTGCAGTGGTGTGAAACCAAAAGGAGAACCGCTTTTTATCAATGGTCAATGCAAAAAAAAAATATGACTATGTATCACGTAATCGAATACTCTGTTGTGGAAGCTAGCAAAATAAATTTCCTTTCCTTGTCGTGTGGTTAGTGACTAACCTGGAGTTTTTATGCCACCCATGGGCCTCAGACTTGGCTTCACATGCCAACGAGAAATATTGCTCAGGCTCGTTATTGACAACATTGTCAAACTTTTAACTTTTAAGGTTTTGAATACTAGGCTTTTAGCAATTATTATTTATTATTTTTCTTATTTTTATTTCTGGTTATTATTTAAAGTTCATAGTCTTAAAATATGATTGCAATTTGGCTACTTGTATTAAGAGTGTGTTTATTTTTCGTCAATTTGTATTTTATTTTTGTAATGTGTGTTTTATTTGTGCAGAATAAACAATTTTTCTTTCTTTTCTTTCTTCTTCTTTATTTTTTAAGCAATTGTTAATATACCAATACGCACATGAATCCCAAAAAGTCAGAGGCCTTGGCTTCGAAATCGAGACCTATAACTTGGTAGTTAGACGGTCACACCACTAAGCTATCGCTGTTATAGCAAAACTTATGAAGTGTATGGATTTTGTAAGTTCGTTTCATGCTGTGTGGAATATAATAGCCAGTTGGAAGACATGGTGGCGTAGTTGAGGACGCAGTCTGCGCTAGATTTACTTTAACAGTAGTTTTAGCTTTAAATAGCAGAAAAAAAATTATGGATAAAAATTAAAATTAAACAATATATGTAAAAACCGGCCAAGTGCGTGTTGGACCACGCACAATGAAGGGTTCCGTAGTGGGGATTCATTATCCTAAGAACAGATTTAACATTATAGTTGAAAAACATGTTCCCTCATACATTCCAACTGCAATTTAAGTTGGTACGCAAAATATTGAGAGATTTACTATGTTATTTAAGAGCATAGACTTCTCATAGGTTGTCCTGTCTCGTACTGTATACGTACTGTATCTATAAGTAAAGAACTATTTTCTGTATTTTTTTCTAAAGTTCAGGCTCAGTAGTTTCGGAGATAAGGGGGGGTCAATTTTCATCTATTTTCATAAATAATTTAAAAGTGTTTGTTTTAAAATTATAAAAAAAATATATCTGAAATCTTTACCACAAGTCCTTTCATTTGATATGTCGCACGGTACAAAACTTTTTTTTTTTAATTTTCTAATTTGCCCCCCAAAAGTGACCCCCATATTCAAAATTCATTTATTTACGTTACACGTCCGTGTTTGGGTCACAGAAGTCCACATGTGTACCAAATTTCAACTTAATCGGTCCAGTAGATTCGGAGCAAATCGGCTGTGACAGAGGGCCAGACAGATAGACAGCCAATCAGCCAGACAGACAGACAGACAAACAGACACACGAGTGATCCTATAAGGGTTCCTTTTTTTGCTTTTGAGGTAAGGAACCCTAAAAACATTTAATTTAAAAGTAAAATTATAAAAACAGTACAACATAAGATAAAAGTAACCGCTTTGATCCGCTCTTGGACTCTATTAGCGAAGAGGTGTAGTTTGACATATTGTGTGTATAATTGGTGACAATCAGTTGGGTGAGACCAGTTAAAGTTTTGTCACACGTCAGTATGATATGGGTAGGCTGAGCGTGTGACCGTAGGACCCGTTGTCACGAAGCAGGAACCTGAAGACGTGTCTGGGAACAGAGAAGGTTATACTGCGGGGTAATTGCGTAAAGAAGTTGTAGTGACAAAAATTTAAAAGAGTATGCTTAGATGGTTTGGTCATGTTGAGAAAATGAGTGACAGGCGACTAACAAAAGGTATTTATAAAGCAAAGGTGAGTGGGAATGCCGGGAGGGGACGCCCTAGGAGGACATATAGTGACCTAATTGGTGATGTTCTTCAGAAAGGTCAGGTACGTAGTACTCGCAACCGGCGTGCGTGTATGACCAGATGTATAAATGTAAGGAGCGTAGCACGTGGCGTTCTATAGTTTCTGCCTACCCCCATGGGAAGAAGGCGTGAGTTTATGTATGTAATTTCGTATGACACTAACAAATACAATGCCTTTCATTTTTACAATTCATCATCACTCATAGAGTATTATTAATGCTGTTGAACAGACGAATTTTTTAAGCATCGTTTTTTAATTGGAAGTAAAGGAATATGAATCCTCTTTAAAATGAAGGTTCTGCTTGTGAGTGAGCGACGCATTCAAACTCAACATCAAAGCGTTTATTTCAATTTACAATTATCAAGGAGCCAAGAAAGGCTGCGTTCAGACGATACGCGCTCACTACGCGCACGCCACGCGCGTCAGCAGCCGCGTCTATATCAATAGATCTCAAATCACAGTTATCGCAGTTGACCCGCACCTGCCCTATGCCCGCCCCGCGTTTACTCCACACACGCAGACGCACAGCACACGCCTTGTGCCCGCGTTTCGGCTAGTGCCGTATTGACTGTGATCAAGGGCATTTTTGATTAAATAATAAGTAGTATAAGCGGGTGCAAGGCGAGCGCGGAATTTGCGCGTGGTGAACGCGGCTGCAAGGCGGGCACAATGCGACTGCGGGGCCTGTGCGTGGTCGGCGCGGGTTATCTGAACACGGCCTAATCAGAAAGACGAAGCTATATAATAGTTGCTCATTCTAAAGCGTAGTAGATTCCTATGATTTGTGGCATTGATATGTGGCATTTTACTAGTGTGGAGTATTGAGAAAAGACATTTTGCGAATATATAATTTTGCGTCAATACTTATGTAATTTTGTGAATGTGGCATTGTGAACCGAATCTATTCAACCCTGCCCCTGAAATATCCTACATAAAGTCTGCATACAAAAATTCAAACAAATATATTCAACAGTATAGTCAGAGATTGACAATACCCAATAGTCGGCCAGTCACTATTAAAGTTTGTCTGAAAAATCTCTTTTTATTAATTTCGATGTAAGGATTTATTTGATAGTTTATATTAATATTGCCATTTATTTTCGTTCGAGCTCATACCCGCGGTGTCGCCCGCGTGGAGTTCGGAAATTATCCCACGGAAATAAACTACCGGAATAAAAAGTATTCTATGTCCTAACCCAGGTCATGGTCTACCTGTGTGCAAAGTTTAATCGAAATCTGTTCAACCGTTAAGACGTGAAAAAAACAAACAAACAAACTCACTTTCGTGTATACAGGGTTATTTTTAAAACGTCAATAACCTCTTAAGAGGTCATTTTACTCATCATTATGAACTATGATTATATGATTTTTTTTTCGAGATTTCAGGTGTGGTCCCATAGTAAAAGTTGTTCATAATGATGAGTACAATGACCCCTTAAGAGGTTATTGACGTTTTAAAAATAACCCTGTATAATATTAGTTAGTATTGTCGCTGAATTTTAAGGAAGGTCGCGTAATTTAATCTCGTTTTTTGCAATGGGGAAGGAAATTGTCAAAATGACGCTGTCGTAGTTAGTTCCCAAAACAAGATAATTATACAAAGCGAGAGGTGGTTTTATTTTATTTTTGTAAATTAAATTATTCATTGTTGTGTTCCTAAATGCTCCGAAATTAGAGTCGGCCATGTTCCGAAAAACTCTCAAATTCGAAGATTGTGGCTTAGAGCTATTGTTAGAGAAAAAATTGTAATTAAACAGACTTTTAGGGTATGTCGTAAACATTTTGATGAAAGTGATTATGAGGAAAGAGGCAATACAATACTATACAAAATACAACGCTCTCAAAACGGTGAAGGAAAACATCGTGAGGAAACCATGCTGGCATGTTCTAGAACTAAAAATTCGAAGACATAATATGCGACATCTATCAACCCGCACTGGGCCCGCGTGGTGGATTACAGCCCACTCCCTCTTACGGAAAGAGGAGGCCTGTGTCCCAGTAGTGCGAACATTATAGGCTGATTGTGTATGATTATATAGGTTTTAAATTCTGTCAATTTCCATGTTGAATATGTATTAATTTAAACTATTAAAATCACTAAAAATAACGAAATAGTGAAGTAAAACTAAACTCATGAATGAACCATTGAATTAACACCTTTAGATGCGTTACCCGCGCTCAATAATGGCAAGGTAAATAAATGCAGGGCAACTGCCCAGAGAGGAATTAGTCGCGCGCCATCCAGTGACGCGGCTACAAGTCACAATCACTCGCAATTCTCAGCAATTATTTGTGAAGAAAATGTCTTCCCGTGTCTATACACGATGTACATACAGCTACTGTGGGAGTATAGAAAAACGTCTCATTTTATGCATAAGTACCTACTTATTGTATATTTTTATTATATGAAATCGTTGTTTTGTTTTGTACTTGTACAGCGAGTCAGCCATTTTTCCTGACTGCTGCGACCGATGCGTACGCGCCAATGAACATGCAGCAGCTAGTGACGTAACTAAAATAATGTATGTTTATCTCTTTCTAACAACAGTTATCGGTATAGGAAGGGTATAGGTCTTTCTTTTTCTTCGCGCACTGCATGATCGTACGCAAATATGAAGCTACATTCATGGCTTACGCTGCTATTGAATGCACTAATGTTCGTGTATGACGTGTCTATTTATAATACGTCATTGAATGAGAGTCATTGAATGGACGAAATGTCTTTAGTATTCCGGAGGGACCTAGCTATGGTCACGCCATCTACAAATAGCTTTGACTGGCCTTCCCCATTTTCAGGTTAGTATCAGTACCCCGAATGTAAGTTTTCAAACGTAACTAGCGCGCTTGCGTTAAGATTTTTCTCCTCACCCTTATATTCTTAGCATTATGATCTATCGTTCAAATTTTAACGCAAACAAAATAGTTACGGTACTCTCTTGCAAACTTACACTTGGGGTACAGGTTGTATGTTGATCCAAATACGTAATACGTAAGAAAATTTTAATTTCGCAGGATACCCTGGCGCTTTAGACTGAAACATACCTACTTATTAGGAATCAAAATCCCAAAAGTCGTCACCAAATAAACATTCGCAATCCACTTGAAGCGGGATTACTCCATAACTTCTAAAATGTTCCCTTTTATAGTAAAACTTGGAAATCCTTTTAAGTATCTGTCACTTGGCTTTGGGACAGCTGATTAAGAAGTTAAATAAAAATGTAACCCGCAGACGTGTAATAGGAAAAGTTTGTCATGACGTTTCAACTTGGCAGGTTTAACTGATCATTTTCTTTTAGTTGTTGATTAGTTAAGCTTCGATTGTTTTTTTTTGTAAGTTGATATTTCCAAGTTGAATCAATAAATTAAATGAAATCGTTTGAAATTGATTATTTCCAGATTATATAAAGGCTTACGATGATAATTAAGTAAAAATCTTCGTTCCACTAACAATCGCCTTCTACGATGTCCTTCGCACCGTTCTGGCTTCATTCATTCTTCTTCTTTGTCCAGGCGGTCTTTCTTTGGAATGCGCCCCCTCTGAACATCAGGACGGCACCCAGCCGGTTATCATTTAAAGTGAAGGCACGTGAACATATTCGTCAGAAGTTGGCCGAAACATCTCAACGGTGATTTGCTGGAGTGGTTTTCTTCGCTACCGGTCGTTATTTCTCCTGACAAAGTTTATTTTGGTATATTATGTATGTATGTATTTTATAGTTATTTCTGAGCTCCCCGGTATCCCAAACGTTGCACCTGCCATGTTTTGTCTCTGCATCACCCTAAGGTTGACTGGTAGAAAATGCCTCAGGCATTAAGTCCGCCTTTGTACAGTGTATTTTTTACTTATGCATAAAGTTTTAATAAATAAATAGTATAAAGGCTTGAATAATTTCCTTGAATTTTTCATAGAAATTGTTCTACCGGTGTCGCGTCACGCGACAAGTCGCGCCAGTATGTAGAAGCCTTAAAGATTCCTCGGAAAGCAAGTTGGTCCAGCGCCTGATCTCTCTCCGCTGGTATTACCCGTGCCATCGGACTATGAGATGAGTGAACAGAGAGTGCATCTGTGTATGCGCACACACTTGTACACTTTAATCGCTCCCGCTTCGATGGCTGGTCTCCGCTGAAATTGACAGCAAAAGGAGACTGATACGCTTTCATACAATCTTGGGCCTGGATGTAAAATGATGAAATTGGTGTCAATTGATAGCTACTATATTATCAAACCATCACTGGAAATTTTGCGGATTTTGACAAACTGAGAGCTGAGACTGTGTCCGATAGTTACTTAGTTCAATGTACAACAATCTTTGTGTGCCTTTTAAATGTTTATCTATACTTATTTACTTTACTTCACCTTATTTTGTAACTGTATAATGGTGAAGGAAAATATCAAGAAGCCAGCGCGGTGGAAACGGGAGATGAGTAAGTACTTACAGATTGTGGTGCACGCCATTGACGAATCACTGCTAGTATCATTTCGTCATCTAAAGCTCGACGACCTAGTGTATTACAGCGACTACACAACGATCCATGGTATCAATATTCATTCGGTAGACCGGTCGTAGAATCCAAAATAACTAATGTCAAAATGAGATATAAATAAGTCCAAATGAGAAAAACACTCAAAACGTACACGCACTAAACGATACGAAACGACTTAGTGATCCACACTTCACAGTTTTGAAGTGATCATCAAAAAATCTAATAATCTTCGTGATCATTTTAATCATGCTAAATTAATATTTTTAGTCATGATTTTAATGTTAGTATTGGTAATTTGGAATTGAGAGCTGTCAGGTCACTGTCAGTGTCATGCACAGAGCACTATAAAATCATGTCATGCCAGCACAGACTAAAAATACATTAATCGATTAGTAAATGTGAATGATTGATTTTAAGATGTATCTTTCTAATGTGGAGAAATATATTGTATTTACTGTTTATTACGTTAATTCTAATAGATTTAAATATTGTAATTGAATTAATCATCTGGTAAAAGCATTTTTTTTTAATATGTGGTATGAACTCTGTTACGTTAATCGATTATAATTTAATCAATATTCCATTTTATTTGTAACTTAACTTAATTTTAGTATATCTCATTTTCCAGATTGTAGATTGGGCTGTTTTTTTACAACGTGAATAAGAAAAAAATAACCCTTTTTTTGAACCCTATCTCAACTTATTACAATTATGGGCCCAGAAATCCCCGCCTCCTTTAGTCTGGAAGACTTTTATTATTATATTAGTGTGATCGGGGAGGTTCGCAATTATTATGTGACCTAAGACTTCGTCGACTAAACTCATTTTTTAACCGACTTCCAAAAAGGAGCAGGTTATATGTTCGGCTGTGTTTTTTTTTTTTTATGTGTTTGTTCACCGATTACGCCGTCTATCGTAGACCGATTTTGAAAATAATTTTTTTGATTGAAAGGGTATACTCCCGAAGTGGTCCTATTGCCAACAAATCAGAATCTGATGAAGGCATCCCATAGAAATCGAGGGAAATCCTCAAATTTTATAGGCACACATATAGCGATTTGGGTATTTTTTATAGTAACTCGTGCAATTGCTCTTGGAAAGCACCATTTGGTGAAGTGGAACGATGATGGAGACCATAGAGCGCCACCGGAACAATATAATAACTAGTACCTATTTAACGGGTTGCGATTAAGCAATTTATGCTCGTCACTATGCATATGGTGAGTTGCAGATCTCCTGGTTCTTACCAGGAGAACTCCTTGACAATCAACGTCCTAGCATCGGGAAAAGCAATATTTTGTAAAAGGTGATGAGCAGTTAACATTAGGCTATTGTAACTTGAATAAATTAAAAACTTACCCACTAAAAATTTAAAAATAAAAAACTTTTAACAAAAAAAAATAAGCGACTTCCATAAAAGCACTACAAAGGGAAAAACAACTTTAATTTCGGAAGTCGGTGGCACAAAACTAAAATACAGTTCAAAGACACCTACTTCCGAATTAAAGTTATTTTTCACTTTGTAGTGTTTTTATGGAAGTCGCTTATTTTTTTTTGTTAAAAGTTTTTTTCTTAAACAGAGTTTATTTTATACTCATAAAATCATCTAAATCATCATTGTCGTTGGTAATTTTCAGTTTGCCCTTTATGTTACAATAAACAAAGACCGTTGTCTAGGATTGCTTGCGATATTTTCCTTCACCATTAGTTAGTAGCTTTGCATTGTTAAATAAAGCCAGGCTGGATCTGCAACCTGTTATTAAACACTATTGAGATCCATCCAAGGGGGTATGGGTTTAATTTAGACAGGTCACCCAAGTCCATTGCGTTATTAAAGTTGTTGGTCAGACGAGTTTTACAAACCTATGACGCAATGTATTAGCAATATCCTTCAAAACTCTCGAATTGTGATTCAAAGTTTGTTACTCAAGCCAAAACCAACTTATTCAATGGATTCAAATATAATTTTCTCCTATTTATAAACCAACACAAAATACTTAGGCATTAAAATATTTTTAGTTTAGTTTCATAAAACATGTTTTAACGCAAAATAGTATAGTCATTTTCAACTGAAATTCATAAGCCTATCCCTTAGGGTTGTCACATCAAGTCATTACGTTACGTTACTAACTAAAATTATATGACAATGACAAGGAATTTCTAAATAGGTTTTTTACCGTTTCAATACTTTTCATTGGGGTTTATTTTTCTAACACTTTAGAAAATAGTACCTAATGAAGTTTCTTGTTTCAAATTAGTGTGCTTTTGGTTTTCAGAACTAAGTTGCTGTATTTTCCAAAGGGTTGGAAGTGGTGTAGTGTCGTTCAGTGTGTATTACGAAGCTTTTTAAACGCTTATAGGTATTCGAAATACGTACATTCATAGAATATAAGCGTTTAAAAGCTTGCTTGCTTTAACGGTTGATTGAATGCAGTAAGTAATTTTTTTATTAAGTTATTTTCTTAGAATATACGTACTTGGTTTAATAAATACCTCTATTGTTATTTTTAACAATATAATTTTGAAGATTTAATCTAATGATGGTACCCACTGGTTTTTTTTAATTACAATTCGGGCAGTAGTGTACCAAACCAAACAATGACTTAACAGGAACATACCACCACACTGTCACTCATAGTTTCTGTTTAGGGGAGTGCCAGACATGACGCATTACGCGTATAGATCACATCTCATACAACGCCAGTGAAATATGTCCATTGTTTTAGTTGATTACCCGTGTGTACACGCCCTTACTAGTTTACTAATGTATTGTGATTAGCATGAAATATTGTTTATTTTGAGTTTATTAATTGTTCTTTGGGGTTCTTTTGGCGTATGATGGATTTTATCAAAGGATATTACAATTTGTTCATTTATGATTAGATTTTGATAAAGTTGTTTTTATACCAGTCATCTTACGTCTAAGTACCTACCTAACTATAAATATTGTTTTTTTTTTTGGGATACACTTTTATACTGGGGATTGGTTAAGTTTTTGCCTATACTGTTGTATGTTCACAGCTGAAACACCAATATCTGACTGAATAATTCATATAAACCATTTCTAAATATTACTCAAGCTTATTTTATTAAAGTGATGCAACTGAGCAACTTTTAGTATCCTAAATAAACTCTTACGTTAGCAACCACTCATAAAAGACTAATTTGCACATCTTACTCACACTCAAACTCACACACACTCACAAACACTCTCACCCTCGTTTCCACTCTACATCATTACATACAAACATTTTAGTGCATTTTTCTTTTGTAATTCTTAATTTACTATCAGTCTTCCATGTATACTGTATGGGACGTTGATAGCTGCGCCACAGTATTTTACTTTTGCAGCTATCTTCGCTTCTTTTGTTAAGTTATACATAAAGTTATGTTCTTAATAAAATAAATTTAAAGTTGAATCACAATAATGACACTAGTAACGCTGTTGCCTATATAGATGCGCCTCTCTAGTGCGCCGGGTGCGGGCCAGCCCCAAACATTATACTGCAGTGTGTTGCGAGCAGACTGGACTCTGGATCGCTGCTGCAAGAGGAGCACGAGGAACGCGGAGGCGATCGGCGGCGGTAATCTCTCGAGTCCGGCCCTGGTTCGGAGCGAGAGTGCATGGGAGGCCGTCACCTCCTTCTGCGAAGCAGTAACGCGTTCTTCGCCTACTTGCGTAGGAGGAGGCGAAACGCGTGAGGGAGAGGCAAAATTCACGCCCTCACGCCCCTAGTCGCCCTAGAAGACGCCCTGGGCGTCGGGAGTCGCAGGCCGATTCCCGGCAACCGTAGGCGCGGGCTTGCGGACGGTGAGCGATGAGTAGCTCGCCGTCCGATAAGGACCAGGCCCGGGTCGACAGCGCGTTGTGTTCCACGCGCGCCTCAAAGGGATGTCAGCACGAACTGACGGGGTCCGTTAGGGCCAATGCCTGCCAGGGTTTGTCCGAAAGGGATATCGTGGCCCTGACACACAGGAAAATGAAGGAACATGGGTGGGTTTTAGTCAGTAAAAGTCTGACACGCCCTGAGCGGGAGAAGTTGTTTGATAATTTCTATCCAAAAAAAAAAAGTTTTCTCCATCGGTGTTGGGCTTGTAGCAGGGATGCTCATATAGGGCAGTGTTAGGTTAAGTGTGTTAGTTAATTTTACTAACAAAATTGTTAAGACATATTGTTACTAACACATTAATTATATACTCAAACTGCCAGACCCTCATTAAAACTAACTGAAAAAAAAAATCCGGTCAAGTGCGTGTCGGACCACGCACAATGAAGGGTTCAGTATTGGGGATCAATTTATGAACAAACTCATTGGAGTTGAAAAAACCTCCAAGTGCGAGTCGGATTCGCACACGACGGGTTCCGTACCATTATCTATAAAAATGACAAAAAATCACGTTTGTTGTATGGGAGACCCCCTTAAATATTTGTTTTATATTAATTAATTTATTTATTTTTAAAGTAAATATGTAACTAAATGTTCTGTGAATATTTCAAGCGTCTACCTGTTGCCATTATCAATATAGAGCAAAAACGAGAAAAAAAATCACGTTTGTTGTATGGGGCTCCCATACAACAAGCGTGATTTTTTTGCTCGTTTTTGCCCCTTAAATATTTATTTGATTCTGTTTTTTAGTATTTGTTGTTATAGCGGCAACAGAAATACATCATCTGTGAAAATTTCAACTGTCTAACTGTCACGGTTCATACAGCCTGGGGACAGACAGACAGACGGCGGAGCCTTAATTATAGGGTTCCCGTTTTACCATTTGGGTATGGAACCCTAAAAACACGTTCCCTCATACATTCGTACTGCAGATGTAAGTTTCTACGCATAATATTGAGACAACATTATTATTATTTTAAGACCATAGACGTCATAAAGGTGTTCCCGTGATCTATAAGTAAAGAACTATTTCCTGTATTTTTATAAAAAAATTAGGCTCAGTATTTTCCCCCCTAAAAGTGACAAATTTACTTAAATTAAACGTCCGTGTTTGGGTCACAAAAGATTTTTTTTTTATATAAAAACGTTGTCCCACACTAGGAATTTCTCCTATATTATGGGTGCGTTTACAAACATTTAAACTCACATACACAAACAGCCAAACCCGGAACAACTACTTATATAATAGGTCATACAAATATTTGTTCCGTGCGGGAATCGAACCCCCGACAGACGGCATGGTTGGCGCTGTGGTTAAGCGATTGACTGCTGCGCTGCGAATCGCTTAACCACTGCGCCAAGCATGCCGTCTGTATCCGTGATACTGGTATTCAGCTGCGTGCGGTTAGACTGGAAGCCGACCCCAACAAAAGTTGGGAAAAGGCTGGGCAGATGACGACTTATGTATCGACGCCAGATCAAGCTACCGAAAACAGTAAAAATTTCCCAATCAACCTTAAACCTTATGCTTTAACGATAAAGTTGAAAATATTTTAAAGAAATTTGACAGATTATAGTAGCTTGATGTGCTGGCGTCTGTACTTGGTAAGAAATGGTAGATAGCATTTCCAAGAAGAAAAAAATAAAACACAACAAATAGTAGAACCTCGCAAAATTATTCCGCTTTATTAGATATTTTCCATGATATTTAATGGAGCAGAAAAGGGCAAGCAGATTTATGGGCTGACAATAAATCCGTAGCAATTGGGACACACTCCCCGCCACTTAAGGGGGATTGGGCTTTTTGTATATTTTAATAATAATTAGACTGCCACTTTGGTCTTGTGGTCGCATGCGTTACTGCTGAGCATGAGGTTCTGAGTTCGATTCCCGGGTCGGGCAAAGTGTTATGGCATTTGTCATTTGGAATTTCTCATTAGCAGCCGGGAGTCTGGATTTATGCCCAGTCGATGGCAATAGGCTCGCCCTCTATTACATGCAACTTAAGACTCAGATATATGTCAGTGACCTTGAGTGGTTAGCTTGCGTGTTCTGTACTGAGCTCACGCAACGCGTCGTACGTTCAGCCAGATATAGGACTCGCCCATCAAAGAGCGCTGTCCCCAATTTGACGCATTATTAATTTATTAGAAACAAAACAAAAGGTGTTTTAATAAAACGCGTATACTAAAACATCAATAATTAATTGTCTTTGGTGAAGGTTTCAGAAAAATACGCTTGGTAGATTTTGCGCCATTCTCAGTTTTTTATCCGCATTAGACATAACTTTACAAATTAATTTCACTAAGTAATATAAACATAATCTAAAATATTCACATATTAAGTTATTGAAAAAATGCTCTAATTTAACATATATTTTTTTTCAAATCGTTAACACTACTCGTTTAGACGTGATCTTCAGTATAAAAATCATTAAAAGTCAGTTATCGTCGCCTTAAACAGAACTGGTGAAATGTGGGTGTACTAAAAGGTACACGTGTGCTTTAACAAAAATGTATTTAATGTGATCACGCATCTTGACTCCATACGAGCCTAACAATATCCTGACTTCTGAAGCTAGGAGAATTTTGGTCTACTAAGTAATGAATTATTATTATTTTTATTTTTTTTTTTCAAAAAGTGTGGTACAGTCTGTTACACAAATATGATTAAACAATTTAGGGAAAAATATTAAAGAGCGTAAGTAACAACTTAAATTGAATCTGGCGTCCTAGCTAGGTTACATGGTAACCTGTATTAAGGTTCGCCAGCCCAGGTTCCCAAAGGAGTACAAAAAATTCAATAGAGACTGGTTTGGACTATCTGGTGCAAACATATTTTAACTTATAGTAAGTGTGTGAAGTGTTAATAAGTGTGTGTTTTGTGATGAGGTGTGGTGTGGTGTGGTGTGAAATAATTAGTTTAATTACGGATAGTTATTTAATTTAGCTCAAATGTTGGGCAGTTTAAGAATGATATAATGCTAACAAGTTGCTTGTTACCATCAACTTAAATTATTATTTGGTAAACAAAAGTGAAGAAGTAAAATCAAACAAAGCATGTATGATGTAACATAGACCGCTGATTATTCTATACTACATGTCACATTGTCGATAAAAATAAAATGAACTTGTTCTGGCAAATATGCTATCTTGTTATAGTACTCGTAAATATATAAATAAATAATCATTCCAAACATTTTAATAATTGTTTCATAAATTTTATATTTTTTTATTTTTTGCCAACTAAGAGAAAATATATCTTAGTTAACCTGCATTATTTCCAGTGTAGGACCTCTGCCGAACCCTTCTTGGACCACAGGCGTGATTTTATGTTATGTTGTATAAGTTCAAAATAATTATTTGAAGTAGTTTGCGATAAGTACGTGTGTTGTGAATTTATAAAAAAAAACTTTATACAACGAAAAAAATAACCGACTTCCAAAAATAACACTACAAAGTGAAATATTACTTTAATTTCGGAATTCGGTGTCTTTGGATCTGTATTTTAGTTTATTGTCACCGACTTCCGAAAAAGTTATTTTTCACTTTGTAGTGTTATTTTTGGAAGGCGGTTATTTTTTTTTTTTTGTAAAAAGGTTTTTTTTAATTTTCACTTTTTAGTGGGTCAGTTTTTAATTTATCCTTAGATAGGTACTAGGTACTTTAATGTGGTAGCTAAGCAATTTATGCTCGTCACTATGCATATGGTGAGTGGCAGTTCTCCTGGTTCTTACCAGGAGAACTCCTCAACAATCAACGTCCCAGCATCGGGAAAAGCTAAATTTTGTAAAAGGTGATGAGCAGTTAACATTAGGCTATTGTAATAAGTTACAATAGCCTAATGTTAACTGCTCATCACCTTAACTGCCACTCACCATATGCATAGTGACGAGCATAAATTGCTTAGCTACCACATTAAAGTACCTAATTGAATCGCAGCCCGTTAAATACTTATTATTATATTGTTCCGGTGGCCATCTGTGGTGTCCATCATCAGTTCCACTTCACCAAATGGTGCTTTCCGAGAGCAAATGCAAGAGTTACTATAAAAAATACCAAAATTGCTATAGGTTTGCCTATAAAATTTGATGGTTTCCCTCGATTTCCATGGGATCCCCTCATCAGATTCTAATTTGGTGGCGTTGGGACCACCTTGGGAGTATACCCTTTCAAACAAAAAAAATATTTTCAAAATCGGCCTATAATTGACGGAGAAATCGGTGAACAAACATAAAAAAAACATACAGCCGAACATAATTATAACCTACTCTTTTTTGGAATTCGGTTAAAAATCATCTTATCCCAATATATTTGTGGTCGGCGCAACATGTTCCTTTCTTCCATCTTTCTCTATTAGTCATCTCAGTAGTCACTACCTTTCCAGCCATATCACACATTCCATCCTTCGTTTCTCAGGGTAAGGCCCACTGCCTTACCCTAAGAAAGTTCCTTATTTACGTGATGAAGTCAGGCTAAGTCACATAAATAAGCGACAGTGACGTTAGAAACAAAAGCAACTCGGCATATTATTCTGAAAGTTACCGCCGACAGTTGGTGTCCTTATTTTCCTGAAATGCCAGCGCAAACTGTGCGTCTTTTTGCTGCAAAGAGACGCAGGGTTGTCGTTTGCATCGGCGACAAGTCGTTACGACAAACGCCGTTCAGGAAGCGATCAATTTCTTTGAGTATTCGAAAGAGATGATCGTATTGTTCATCTTGTTAGTGAATATGGATCCTCTAGTTGCATTTGCCTTCGTGCTTATTATGCGAATGCGAAGCGCATCTGATTGGCGTCGGTTGTGCGCGAGCACCGTGCGTCTCGTCGCTGCGACGAGTAGCTAGAGCGTGCGACTTCCCTACATAGCATACACATACACGAACTCTTTCCACACACCGTGACGCACCCCCCTTTTTTTCCTTTTTTTTTTGGGTGGGAAATTATCAAATAACTTCTCCCACTCTGGGCTGAGCGGGAGGGCGTGTCAGACTTTTACTGACTAAAACCCACCCGTGTTTCTTCCGTTACCTGTGTGCCGGGGCCACGATATCCCTTTCGGACAAACTTGCAACCCCGGCAGGTATTGGCCCTAACGGACCCCGTCAGTTGGTGCTGACATCTCTTGGAGGCGCGCGTGAAACACAACGCGCCGTCGACCCGGGCCTGGTCCTTATCGGACGGCGAGCTACCCATCGCTCACCGTCCGCAGGCCCGCCCCTACGGTGGCCGGAAATCAGCTTGTGACTCCCGACGCCCGGGGCGTCTCTTGCGGCGGCTAAGGGCGTGAGGGCGCCAACCCTGACTTACCCTCACGCGTTCCGCCTCTTCCTTCGCGAGCATTACTGCTTCGCAGAAGGAGGTGACGGCCTCCCATGCACTCTCGCTCCGAACCATGGCCTGATGCACCCCCCTCACACACACTCTCACTCACGCACACACTCACACATGCCCACTTATACTGCTACAACTATTACTAATAAATGTCTAGTTCTAGTTTTATTATTATTAAATGTTTATGTCTAGTTTCTACCTATAAGTTCAACCAAAATTGTTGTTATGGAACTCAGTTGTCTTTCGCTCTTGGGGTGTCACTAATAACCACGACAAAGTTACTATACGAACGCAATATTAACGTACTCGAAAATTGTTATATGTTTTTGTTGCAATAAAATATTTGTATCTGTATTGTATTTGTACCCCGGCGTTGCGACTCGACGCCAAGTGTCGAAATATATTTACCAGAAAATTTTCGGGCGAAGCCTGTCCTTGCGTTTAGTCGCCGAGCTGTCGCAGTCGCATATTGTGCGCCATCTTTAAGACACAACTTTTAATGAGTGCCACTGCTTGCAACTGCATCTGGTCTTGATACACTCTTAGTTAATTAAATAATGATACTTTACTCATGAAGAGAGATTATATTAACTGGATAATGCTAATGGATGGTGGCTGGGACGGACTGGATGTGGAAAGCAGAGGACAGGATGCGGTGAAGCAGCATGGGACATGCTTATGTCCAGCAGTGGACTACGATAGGCCGAGTTGATGAGTGCTAATGGATTGGAAGAGAGGAAGGGCTTACGTGAAAGACGGTTGATCTTGCATAGATATTGAATGGATATCTTGACTATACCCGATAGACTATATTGACGTTCAAAAGTGCCTTATATGTGCCTATTTGAAATAAACAGTTTGACTTTGACTTTATAAACAACATTATTTTTAGTTTATGCGAAACCTGAATATAGTTTGTTCAGAATAAGGAACTGAATCAATCATTTTTAGGGTTCCGTAGTAAACAAGGAACCCTTATAGTTTCGCCATGTCCGTCTGTCTGTCTGTCTGTCCGTCCGTCCGTCCGTCTGTCGCCAGCTTAGCTCAGAGACGCTTAGTCCTAGAAAGCTGTAATTTGGCATGGGTATACATATTAATCATGTCAAAAAAATGGTAAAATAAAATTATGAAAAACATTTTTTTTTAGGGTACCTCCCTTACACGTGAAATGGGGATGATATTTTTTTTTCTCGTCTATTCCATGATGTGGGGTATCGTTGGATAGGCCGTTCAAAAATATTGTGGGTTTGGCAAAACCATTTTTCAATTAAGGGATCCGTTTGCGTAATATTAAGCTTTAAAGTGCTAGTTTTTGTTAGAGTCAAGTGTCCCCCCCCCTGCCAGCTAAATGGTTGGTTTTGGATATGTGAAAAAATTCTTGGCAATAGTATATATAACAAAATTAAAAGGAAAACTATCACAGCTAAGTAGGCTTCACAAGTTAACGAGTAATAGTCGACCAACTTAAATTTGCAGTTGGAGAATTGACCGTAACGTATATCGATGTATGGGAGAGCATGTTTTTCAACTACAATGTTAAGTTTGTTTTTGGGATAAATTCATCCCAACTACGGAACCCTTCATTGTGCGTGGTCCGACATGCACTTGGCCAGTTTTTATACCATGTTATATTTTGTCCCAAAAATATTTAGGTGTGATGGAAAATGTCACTGCAAACCCACAGTACCTCTGGTGGTACGGTGGGTATTTTAAAGTTAAACGATACCACCAGGTAATGGTGTTGTATCACTAGTTAAAACTACTTCTGACAACAAAAATTTAATTTACTGTTATCACCATTTAACTACTTACACATTACAATGCAATCGTCGTACGGTTACGTACCTACCTACTGCCAAATTACTATCAATGAGCGCAAGACGACCCTGGAGGCGCGGGGGCGACGTTAGCATGTTTTTGTACGGAAAACCCGGTTACATAACAACCTTATAACTTTGTGATTTTTCATGATACAGTTTTGAGATTTTGTACATAGATTCTTTACATAAAAATACTAGACACGTGTTTCGGGTTTCGCATATACTAAAACGAATATTGTACATGTATATAATTTAGCATCACGCCTGTATTTCCAAAAAACGGGTAAACAGAAGTGCACCGACTGAATAAAAAGACAGATTTTTGCCTGCTTTTGAGGTTTTCCTAGTGAGCAACCCAATAAAAGTTTGGCCGACCCGGGAATCGAACCCCAAGATGATAATGTTAACTTTTTCTACTCTCATTACTTGGAAGGTACCTATCTACTATTCAAACATATTTGTATTCATAGGCTTCAATTTTCGTATTTATTATTTCAATAATTTTCCAGTGTTCAATATCCTTTTATACAGAAAATCGTGATAAATTCCCAATAACCAAATGACGCGTGAGTTTTACAGAAAAACCTCTGCAACTGACGTGATAATAAATCTTCTGTAATATCCAATGATAAACAAATATTTTAACAACAGACCCGTTTATTCATAAACGTTACTTTAAGTTAAGTAATGATTAGTGACTATTTCTGATGAGTACTATGTACAATAGAGCTACCATTTACCGGGTAATATGTCTTTCATTGACTTGAATGTGCCCTGGCAGCTGAGAGTATGTCATGCTCACTCAGATGTCTCGCTGATGGTGGCGTGTGTGTTGGATCATTTAGCTCCCTTCAAAATGGTTGAGCTGAATGGTGCTGATCCATGCGTCATATTCGTGAACGGGCGCTGTCAGTTGGGACTGGTCATCTGTTAGCTGCCACGGGTTATTTTTAATTATTATAGTTTTGAATTGTTTTTTTTTGTTTTTTATCTTTTATAACTTCAATATGAATGATGTCACCAATATTTTGTATCAATATTTTAATTTAAAAGAGAGTCCGTGGAGTTTCTTGCCCATTCTTCTCTATAGGAACCTACTATTTGGAATGGGCAACTAGCTTCATATTTGTAACTGACCGACTTCTTGACAATTCAAAAGTGCCTGTCAATTGTTTAATTGAAATAAATGCTTTGAGTTGAGTTGAGTTTCACCATACATTTTTGTCGTTTAAACTTATAAAATTGTTGTTGTTAGGGTTCCGTACCCGAAGGGTCTAAACGGAGCCCTATTGTTGTCACTCACGTGTCCGTTTGTCCGTCGTCTATCACACAAGTTTTACGGCGAAACGGTCTTCAGATTTTCACAGTATAAGCATCTTATTGACTCAAAGCCAAACAAATTGTCAAAAAATATTTTTAAATATTTTTAAGGGAGGGGCTCCCATACAGATTGATGATTTTGACCAACGAGCTCTAAACAACGATAAAACCCCACTTGATGGGGTACAATCAAGTGGGGTATCGTTGTTTAGAAATTGTTGAGCAGATAAATATTGTATTTTTTGTTTAAAAATATATTGTAAAACAGAGGAATGAGAAACCACCAAAGTCAGCTATTTTTACAAAATTATGTCAATGAATTTTTGAAATTCCGTTGACCTATAGACTTGTGATGATCTTGTTTATTTATACACAGTTTTATGTATAGTTTACTATCAAACATATATATTTTTTTTATTATTATTTTTATTATTGAAATTCCCTCATTTTTCTTATACAAAATACTTACAATACAAAAAGTTTTATTGGCAAAAAAAGGAAAACAACATTTTTACAACCAACTTAATTTTTTTGGTCAAATGCATAGCACATAAGGGATGCGAGCGGCGGGATGCAACTGCTACAGGCCAGGTCACTCACCTACTGCTTATGAATAATTCTGTGTATTCTAAAATCCTAAATGTGAAAAGTCCGATACGTACATAGCTGGTTTTTTATTTTTTATTTTACAAATAATACACGTACAGACGCAACGTATCCAATGCACAAGCAATACTTTCGCAGAAAACACTGATCATTTAGAGAGGAGCCTTTGTCTAAAAGTAGACTACAATAGTTCGGTTTCTCTGATTTAGAATAGTTCTTAAGTAGTCCTTGTTATTTTACTTACGAAGTTTTCAAGTTTCCATTTGTACTCAGGAACTCAAGAAGGCGGCAGCTATAGAAAATATTCGTACTGTCTTTATGAAAATAGTACACATTTTGATACACGTGGACATTTTGTTATTTGCAGTTCTCGGCTCAAAAACCACAAGTCCAAAAGTGTATCCAACGACGTTTTTCAATACACTTTTGAAGAAATAAAATAAAATAACGAATAATATTTTTATTCATGAATTATTAGGAAACTATGATTATTTATTAATTTTTATCGTGCTTTGCTTTCGCCAGGTTGAAGGAGATGCAAGGGTAGAAACCCGATAAACAGCCTAATAAGAAACATAGAAAAATGAAATATTTTTGAGTTTAGAACACAAATAAATGTTAATTTGTTCATAAACGTTTTGTTTTTTGTAATAATCATGGTATTCTATTTATAAACATTATTTAAATATTCCAAAAATATTAACGCCGTAAAGACGCATCTTTGCCGAGATGGCCAAGATTAAAATAAAAATCACCTCCAAATAGAGAGGACCGTCTCTGGCGCGAGACGGTGTGAATCTTTGAGTATTTAATAGAGGCATTGAGCCAATTTGGACTAAGTATAGGTATAAGTTATCTGTGGCAACTTTTATTCAAGCACACGTGTTGGATAATAAAAAATCGCACGCGTGTGAAATACATTTCATTGTGAACCTAATCGTAGTGCGAGATGAATCAGTTTTTGAGGAAGTGTATTGAAAAGATACTTTTAGGTTCTTGAATCACAAAGAACGCTTATTTCGAAGAGAATAATTCTTTACCCAACAGATTAAAATAATGTGAGATTATGCAAAAGCTATTGTTGAGTCACCAATAAATCTGGTTTAACGTCCGATAAGCTGGTTCGCTCAATTAAATAAACAGATTTTTTGAACGACCCAATTTTAATGGGTGAAAGAAAAATGTTCGGTTCAATGGCTTTTGAATTCAGCAGGAAATTGTTTATTTATTGACGAAAATATTGAGAGCTTTCCCTGCTTCGCACGGGTTTAATGACTTTTAGTATACATCTAGATTTTATTATAAATGTAAATTAAATATTATAGAAAAAAGAAAAAAGACTTTTGGTTTAGATTTTTTTATTATAAAGTTGGTCGCAGTTACTTGGCTATTTAATATTGGTGCAAGGTGTATTCGTTGCATATAAGTTTGATACCAGTTCACAATTTGTCGGTTTACCATGGACAGATTATAAAATATACCAGCTTGGTGCTTGCAGAGATTTTGTTTAAGATATTGGTCTTCTCACGGTGGCATCACAATAATTCATCTTCACCAACGTCTTATTTATTAGGCAAAATAAACTCTTGCACTAGAAACAGTGATATTAACAATATTGACACCAGAAGTGAGAACAAATTACGTGCTCTTTCACCGGATTCATAAGGTTCATAACTCATTTGTTGGGCTTGGTACAACTATTTATAACAAGCTACCCTCTTCGTTGCTAGATTTGCCTTATGCGTGTAAAGCTAAAGTAAAATCCAAACTTTGTTCAAGGGCATACTATTTATTCTATCAACGACTAATTATACTATAAGAATCGTTGGTCACTCAACACAATGATAATGTTCTTTCTCCAGAATTAACTTACCTACTGACAGGTTGTATGAGTTCATAGAATTGTTTTTTATTTTTTGACTGGCATTATATCAATTTATTTTAATTTACTTTTCCTTTATACGTGACATAATCTACTCATTACAATGTTTTTGTTAATGAGTTGTATTGCAATAAGTGGTTATTATTATTATTCTTTTAGCGTTTTTTTTTTGTTTGGTTAGCTAGCTCGACTATTGTGTTTAGTATTCTTGCCTGAGCAACCGGAACCAAGTTCGCCATGCTCCATTAGATGCTCACTGCTTGCGGTAGCGTCGGGGGTTGGGTTGCCTCCTTCCCTCGAAGTTATGGCGAGGGGGGGTGATGGCTGATCTTTGCGTTATGTTCATGAACGGGTGCTGCTTCTGTTGACTGGTCGTCTTGTGTGTGTGGGTTTTGTTATTAATAATCAACTGTTTATTTATTTTACTTCGATGGTGCTCATCATTTGAGACTTCGAGTTACAGCTATAAAGCTATAATAGCTTTATTTAAATGGACACGCCCTTTTATGCCTGAAAGCTTTTACTTACGTATTAAGTTCTTTTTACGTTTTTATTTTTGCACGAGTATAGTTTATGATGTTGTTTTTTCTGGTTTAGTTGTGTGTGCTAACTGTGGCAAATAATTTAATTTAATGTTTTGTGTCGCGCTATGTAAATTATTTTGCATACTATTGTATGTAACCATGTTTTTCTGTGTTGCTGGGCAGTTTGTTGCGCCAGTTCTTCTTCCCAAAAATGTCAACGGTCAGTCACCACGAATGTTGGGAAACGGCTTAAAGTGAGGAGTGCCTACATGAGAAGCTTGGTGTAGTGTTGAGCCAATGTAGCGATATTATCAGCCTCAATACTGGATCAGCAGGATTCTACATATACATCCTTTTACTCGTATGAGTAAAAGGATGTATATGTAGAATCCCACACCATAGGTATTTTAGTAACATGAGTGTAGACTCATGTTACTAAAATACCTACTTAAAAGTATCCGAAAATAATATTTACAAAAATTATTTCAACATCAAAACTATATTCTTACCGCACAGTGGTTATCTAATTCCTAAAGCAGTTTATAAACTAAACCGGAATCGAGGCAACTTTCAGCCGCACTAACAATGTGGACGGACGAACTTCAATCTGACTAAAATTCTGGCATCCTTGCGGTGTTCCCGAATAGTTTCACTTGAAACAATTCCTTATTAATCCTTAACTATGCAGCAAGGTCGCTTGTTAGTCTCTTAGTGTGACGGAGGTTGTAATTAGGGAAATATTTTGGTACTTTTTGCTATTATATATAAAAATATTTAAGTATGGTGTGGGTGTAAATTTAAGGGTGCAGCAAGGTAACTTGCTAGCCTCTTTGTGTGACAGCGGTTGTAATTATGGAAAGATTTTGGTACTTTTTGCCTGTAAATATAAAAATATTTAAGTATGGTGTGGTCAAATTTAAGGATGTGGTACGCACCATCTAACTGAACAACATCGTAATCGCGACAAAATAATCAGCCATCCCATGCATTCAGATGCACATAACACACATTACACACCACGACACACATACACAACATACATAAATAAATACATTACTGACCACCAAAATACACTAACATACACTTACTGTACTTACAAAATGTATCTTCTTTTTCTTCTCCCTAGTACATAATTATCCTTATCTTTGACAATTCTCTAATTCTAAATTTACTTGTATGCTCACAAAAACTTCTCGACTTAATGTAATACGAAGACACTGCCTCCCAAGAAACAGGATTTTCCTAGTTTGAGAGGCAGGGTATCCATTCTTATTGGACTTTCGACGTCACTACCTACCTTTTGTATCCAATCTTTGTGTAATTTTACTCAAGTCTGTTTATTTTTCTGTAATAATGTCAAAGTTTATGTTTTTGTGAATATTTTTTAAATTTATTATTTAAATTTGGGTCACGTGCTCTGTTTCTATTCCTGAAAAGTGGGACTGAGCCTGTCTTGAGCGGAACGTTTAATTTTGGGCCCTTAAATAAGGACGTCCCACCGTAATCGGGACGTCTGGCAACGCTAGTTCGTTTCATGTTGTGTGGAAAATAATAGCCAGTTGGAAGGCCTGGTGACGTGGGTGACGACCCAATCTGCGCTAGATTTCCTAAAGCAGTAGTTATAAATAGCAAAAAAAGTTAAACAAAACGTACTTACTTAAAACAACATGATACACAACATTTATTTTAAAAGTAAAATAATAAAAACAGTACAAAATACGATAAAAACAACCGCTCTCAACTCTTTGGCCCTATTAACGAAGAGGTTCAGTTTGATCCGTTTATATTTGGTGATCATTAATTCGGTGAGACCAGATACTGTCTCGTCACATGTGGGTATGATTTGGGAAGGCGGGAGTGCGTGACCGTAGGACCCGTTGTCACGAAGCAGGAACGTGAAGACGTATCTGGGAACAGAAATGGTTTAACTACGGGGAAATTGCGTATCCGTGTGGTGCCGAACGTAAAGAATAGCACCACCCCATTTCTTCCCGTGGGTGTCGTAAAAGGCGACTAAGGGACTTACTAGAGAATGGGCAGCAGCCTTCTCTATGCATTTTAACACCATTCTGCGATCGGCAACCCGCCTGCCAAGCGTAGCAACCCCCGCCTCCTTTCCAGGGAGCCCTATGTCCAGCAGTGGACGTCTTTCGGCTGAAATAATGATGATGATAGTGTTGCTACCTGTGGCTAAACGTAAAAAAAAAAGTCTCTTACTTAAAGAGTGGTATATGAAAAGGCTGAAATACACTTAACGTATAACATCTTTTAAAAGAATAAGAGACAACAATATTTTTGATTTACTAACCAAACAAGCCACATGTGATGGAAGTCCTGTTAACTTTTCTCCTTACTTTACTAACTTTATATCTAATATCAAACAGGATTGTTATTCGCTTTAGAAGGAGTAGTTCAATAAAAGATCACTAGAAAAACGAATCTGGTACAAAATGACCCAACCGCACCCCTAGAATTCACCGTGTATAGATAATCAACTGTTGAACAGATGTGATACTGTTATCGCACTGAGACTTCGTTCCGGACACATCCCTTGTAATAAATTCCTATACCTAATGGCAAAATCAAAATCGAATAAGTGTGATTTTTGTATTCATTCCGTTGATGATGTTCATCACATATTAAGGCTTCTACATACCGGGACAACTTGTCGCGCGACTCGACGCGACACAAAGGCACCGCTCGTCTCGCGACGCGCGGGGCCTTTGTGCCGTTTCGCGTCGCGCGACAAGTCGCGCTGGTATGTAGAAGCCTTTAACCGTGTGTGTCCGCAACGAGAAATTTAGGAATAGCATAGATTGTAGGATTAGAGAGATAGGCTATTGTAATAGTGCTCTAGCTGTGCCACTTTCTGATGCAGCTAGAGTACTCTACAAATTAGCTATGCTAAGGTTATAATAATAGTATGATTTTGTTAAACCAACCAGGGCGGCATAATCGCATGTCCAACATTTTTGAAAAAGAAAAAAAAATTAAAAGGCTTGGTGATACCTGAAGAAAAGGACTTTAAACATTTTGTAAGATTGGGTTTGCCAAAGTTTTCAAAGACTTGGTAACATCATCATCATCATCATTCTCCTGCCCTTATCCCAATTTATGTCCCTTCCTTCCACACTTCTCTGTTAGACGTCATCTCGATAGTCACTCCCTTTGTAGCCATTATCATCTTTCACACAGTCCATCCATCGTTTCTTTGGTCTTCCCCTACTCTTATAGCCATCGATATTCATATTTAAAACTTTCCTCATGACATTTTCCTCATTCCTCCGCATCACATACCCAGGGGGTCTAATCCGAACATAAATCCAAGAATCGGACGAACGTTCAGCCCATGCTTGACTACGGCTAACTATGGCTGACTACGGCGAAATAAAAAAAAAACGTCAGTCGAAGAGATTAGACAAAGTCAAAAATGTGACTTAAGTCGTGTAAGGATTCAAAGTCAAAAATGAAACTATGGAAGTTTTAAAACGGCCGAATATTCGGCCGATATTTCGGATTAACGCTTTCGAGTAGACCCCCAGACTTGGTAACACCAATGATTGAGGAAAAAAAAAGAGGGAAGCAATTCCGTCTTTTCAACGGCTATCGTTAACATTACGGTATCTAGCGACTGAAAATACCCTCGAAGATTTAATATTTCACAGAGCTATTTCCCCACAACGACTTTCTAGGGGAACCCAGAGCGCTATAATATAATATTCCAAGAAATCTGACACAAAAAAATTATCTGGTCATAAAAAAGTGAATTACCTCACGCCAAAAGTTTTCTTTACCCAACTTGCACTGTTGCCGGAAATACGTAGGCCTGGAACAAAAAAAAAAGGAATTCAATAATTTACAAAAACATTTAAAAATTCCAATACCATCTTTGTGACAATAACAATAGAGGTCATTTTTACACTCACCCAAAGTGTCGAAGGTAGTGCCAACACTGTATTTTATGCCGTACATTTTATACATTTTCATTGCTGCCTGTTTACCGAAATTTTCCTGAAAAAAAATGTTTCATACTAATAATAAGAAAAAACAAAATAAACTCCTATGAATTTCAAATGTCCTATGAATATGTATTTGGCGTGTTTATTCATCATCATTTCAGCCGAATGACGTCTACTGCTGGACATAGGCCTCCCTCGCCATAATCGCCACACTTGGCAGGTGGGTTGTCGATGGCAGTATGGTGTTAAAATGTATAGAGAACGCTGCTGCCCATTCTTTAGTAAGTACCTTAGTGTCGCCTTTTATGACACCCACGGGAAGAAATAGGATGGTGCTATTCAATAATGCGTTAAATTGTAAATGGTTTTTTGCTGTTCACAATTTTTAGATGGTTTGTAATCTCGCTAGATAGATTATAAACTAACGATGTTCACAATCATACGTTGACATAGTATTATTTACATATTATGTAAGATAAAAATATACGTTCCGTTGATTCTTGCGTCAGTGTAGAAAAATCAATACCCCAAGTGTAAGTTTGCAAGAGAGTAAACGTAACTATTTCGTTTGCGTTAAAATTTGACCGATGGATCATAATGCTAAGAGTATAAGTGTGAGAATAAAAATCTAAACGCACACGCGCTAGTTACGTTTACTCACTTGCAAACTTACACTCGGGGTACTGAAGTTATCTGAGGGTTGAGATACATGAGAGAAACATCATTCAACACTTCACTTACCGTCTCACCGTAATTATCAATATGCTTTATCCTGTCAGCAAAAGGTATGATGAGTTTCTGGCCGTAAGCGTGAAAGGAAAAGTAAAAGCGAAGATTTTGGCTCTTTTCCGTGATAAAATCTGCCAGTGCTCTCGATTCTGGCTCAGAAAAAGGATGACTTCCACAGTAATATTCGTTTTTAGCGTCATTACTTGTGTCATATTCTGAAAAGTAATAAAAATTAGATCTTTTTATAAATAATAATATAATCTTTTTATTTGGTCATAATTTTAGTTTGGGTTTTTGTCTGTTTGGAATTTGAGATAGTTTGTAATAAATGGTTTGTGATTTGGATGTGTTAGTGTACGAGTAGGGCTATGGTCTATTTCTATTAATTTATCTTTGGAAATGGGTGTTATTTACCTGAAATAAATGTATTTATTTATAAGAGCGCGAGTTGGCAATGTCGCATTAATTTCTAGATTGTTTTCGTGATTATTTTATTAAATTTAAGTCAAAGTACTATTTTTTTAAGCCAAATACTAGATCGTTGTATTTTCTAATTATTTTTAACATTTAGTCTATTAATAAACAAATGTTTAATTGTAATACTGCAAATAGAAACTAATTGACAATATGTTAATTTTAATGAGTAAATACCAAAGTACTAGGGGTTTCCATAAAAAAAATCTCAGTAGCAGCCCGGAGTATGTATTTGTGCCCGTTTAATAGCAATAGGCTCGCCCCTATTACATGGGACTTAAACATAACTAGCAAAACGTGGGTGTACTATTAAGTATAACTCTGTCTAACCCTTCGGGGATTACAGGCGTGATGTTTACGTTATGTTAATACCAAAGTAATAGTCTAATTATAAATATAATCTAGTACTTGGTTGAACAAAATAGTACTTTGATTTAAATTTAATAAAATTATCAAGTACAACCTCTAGAAATGCGACGTAGCCAGCTGGCGCGGGATGAACGCTCTTAAATACATCGAGTATTAAAAATAATAAAGGTACTTTGAGTTTCACAGCACAGGGCACCTAAACGCCTTAGCTAGAGGCGGCATTGTCAACGCTTTTCATCAACGAGAACGACAATAAAGTAAACTAAATTATAACTTTTTCCACTTATTCGTTTGTTATTATCAATTGGAACCTCATTGATATACACTGTCTCTTAAGACACAGCATACCCTAGTTTAAGACACAGAGTTGAATTTATTGTGTAGAGATTTCTGCGGAATCCAAATGTTATATATCAATGTTCTCTACCATAAATTTGAAAAAATAAAGTACAATTATTATCTGTATTATCTGTATTTTTGGGAAATAAAGATATTTATTATTATTATTTGTCTTCCATGATCCAACACATTGTAATAATTTAAGAAAAAACATAAAACAATAAAAAAAACAAAATAAGATCAATCTATTTTTTTACTGAAATAAAAATGGTAGGCAATTAGTCAATGAGAGTTCATTCAAGTTTTTTTTGTAAATAATAATAATAAATATATCATTTATTTTGGACCAAACACTAATTGTTACACATTTTATAAACCTGCCAAACTGCGTGACAGTTTGTCAGCAGGATTAGCGCTTGTCTTAAAATATTTGGTTTAAACAATAAAATAGTATACTTCTTCATCTAAGAAGGTAGATACGGGTAGTTTTTAACTGGTTCAGTGATCGATTAATTACTGCCACATGTTGCGACCATTTCATTCAGCAGTTCAGCCTTTAATTTATTCCCTGCCCGCAGCCTGTATTTTCTCTTCTACTCTTACACACGTTGTCTACATCTCTTTTTATCTACTTTCCTATCATAGGTATGCTTAATGGGCCGGCGTAGCATGCGTAGTTCATACAAACGTAATACCAAAATAATATGTAAATCAAACATATTGGATTACAGAATATCTATCTTCCCAAATATATATTTTGAAAGGACAATGATATAAAGACGAGTTATGGGGAATTTAATATTTCTATAGAAAACTTAATTTTCTCATAACTCTTGTTTAAATAAGTGTCCATTCAAAATATATATTTAGGAACCTAGGTATTCTGTATTCCAATCGGAATAAAGACACACTACCTTAAGAATATGTTTGATTTACAAATTATTTTGGTATTACGTTTGTATGAACTACGCATCCATCGCCGCGGCCTCTTAAATGACGTATAGAAACTGACTTTGTTTTCTGAACTTTATTTTGCATACGGCTAGAAGAACTCGGTGTTTTCTATACAACTACGTCGAAAATAAGAAGATTATGGGGGGCCTAGTCCGAAGCGATAGTCCGAAGAGATAGTCCGAAGTATCGGCCGTTTCTTGACTTCCAAAGTTTTCTTATTTGACTTTGAATCCTTACACGACTTCAAGTCGTGTCTTTGACCGTCGTTTTTTTGTTTTTTTCGCGATTTTCAGCCATTGTCAGCCGTAGTCAGGAAACGGCCGAACATTCAGCAGATACTTCGGATTTATCTTCAGAGTAGACCCCCAGGTACTAAGAGAAAACGTCAACAAACTGCCCAGTAGTTTTTTTTTTTTTAAGCAGTGAGTTCTGGGGTGCTACAAAAATTTCATCCGCCAGCTAGGTGGACCGACGACCTCAAAAAGGTGGCTGAGACAGACTGCGGAAGGCGAAAACAAGGCGTTTTGGTGCAACTTACGAGAGGCCGAATTAATTGATTTACAAACAATTGCACTACCACCATTAGGGCCCATTCACTAGTTCCAAAACCACGCCACATCGTAGCGACTAAATGTGGGCAAGCAGTTGTAACGTGTGAAAAGTGTCGCTGCAACTGCTTGTAGTTGCGTTGAGGTTGCGTTGTCGTTAGTTGTCGCGATTTGGTTACGTTGTGGCTAGTGTTTGCAGACAGACAGATCTTTGTGTTTGGGAGGTAGTTGCGTTGTGGCTGCGACGTGGCTTTGCTGTGGTCAATATCACACGGTTGATATTGACGGCCAAATGTGGTCTTTTGAATAAACTATTATTTTTCATACAAATCGCCCGACCACGTGTGGTCGTTGTGTTGTTGTGGCGCGGTTTTGGTACGTGTGATCGGTCCCTTAGTCTATAATATCTTCTAAAATTCTTACTCCCAAAAGTGTAGTCAAAATTCCTATTTAAATCGACGCCTGTTCCAGCCGTTGTTACCCGCCGATTTTTTCTCCATAGACGATCCTAGAATAGAAAATTGCTGTTACAATAGCATTAGACATCAAAAATATGAATTATATGTTTAGATTTGCAATCGAAAATTTATCATGATTCATTAATCATTATCTATACAACATTATTTTTAGTATATGCGAAACCTGAATATAGTTTGTTCAGAATAAGGACCTCAATCGATTTCAATAATTGTTACACCATGTTATTATTTCGTCTCAAAAATATTTAAGTGTGATGAAAAATGTTATCACCATTTAATTACTTACAATACAATGGCTGCACGGTTAGGTTCCTACTGCTAAATTATTATCAATGAGCGCAAGAGTTATCATGTTTTTGTACGGACAACCCGGTAACATAACAACCCTATAACTTTATGATTTTTCATGATACAGTTTTGAAATGTTGTATACAACCTGTTTTTTTTTAAATCCCATAACTCTAGGGTTATATTCTGTAGGTAAAAATAATACTAAAACTCCTAGAATAGGTGATCCAAAAATGCATCGTTTCGGAGATATCATCAATCATAATTAAATTAGGTCAAAAATTGTCACCAGTATGACGAATCTTTACTTTTGCGAGGTTTGCGAATTAGGCCAAACTTCGCAGTAGTGTAGTAAAATAAATAGTAAAATAAAATATGTAGGTATGTTGGTATCGGGGCTTCCCGGCGGCAGCTAGTGAAGGGAAAGCTACCTTGTCGACGTTGTCATATTTCACGTAAGGGTGTTTTACATTAATAATCGTGACTTTGCCGAATTATTTTGTATGACAAATGAAAAAAAAAATAACGAAGGATTGGAACATAACTCATATGCCAGTTGATTCTTTGATATGGCCTCAATCATATCCTAGAGTTATGGGATATCAAAAAAAACACGTTGTATAGTAGCTCTGCCTAAAAAAATTTTTTTGTTTGAGAAAGAAAACCTTTGACGGATTACTGTAAGAGAGGGTTATTGTGTTACCCAATAATAGGTTTGTGGAGGTTAGATAGGCAGTCACTCCATGTAAAATACTGGTATTCAGCTACATCCGGATAGACTGGAAGCCAACCCTAACATAGTTGGGAAGAGGCTGGGCAGATTGGATTGCTGTAAGAGAGGGGGCCCTTTTTTTTGGGTGGGAATTTATAAAATAACTTCGCCTGCTCTGGGTGGAGTGGGAGGGCGTGTCAGACTTTTACTGACTAAAACCCACCCGTGTTCCTTCATTTTTCTGTGCGCCAGGGCCACGATATCCCTTTCGGACAAACTCGCAACCTTGGCAGGCATTGGTCCTGACGGACCCCGTCAGTTGGTGCTGACATCTCTTTGAGGCGGGCGTATAACACAACGCGCCGTCGACCCGGGCCTGGTCCTTATCGGACGGCGAGCTACCCATCGCTCTCCGTCCGCAAGCCCGCGCCTATGGTGGCCGGAAATCGGCTTGCAACTCCCGACGCCCGGGGCGTCTCCTGCAGCGACTAGAGGCGCGAAGGCCTCTAGTCGCCGCAGAGGCTAGAGGCCCACAATGATAATATTATTAAGACGCTGACAACAGGTAAACCGCTTTCACTGTCAGACTGCATACAAATGAAAGAGAAGCGCGATGACACAACGCTTGTAATTTATTGCAAAATATGAATCAATTATTTATTTACTCAAAAATGAGTTGAGTAATCGAAAATAAAAACAATCAAGTTATGCATTATAAATAAGACGTTTTTGTTATTAATTAAATACCAATCGTACGTTGATATTTAATACAGATATTTTGGATTTAAACTCGAAAGTAAAGGGTTCGTTTACCGTTAATGTATCGATTTTTTTTCTAAACGTGTTTTGGTAACAATCAAGTTCTGAGAAACAACATAATATTTTTTCCGCTACCACAAACTATATAGATTTGGATTTTTTTGTTTAAGACAGACTTACTTTTATCATTTGCCTCTTGTCAGCGCCTTAACCGTTATGGCTACACACATCTTCGGGTCAGCATGATTCGGCACAGCCGCACGGCAAAATCTAATATTACTTAATTAAAATGGCGCTAGGCTTATCTTGAAGTGTGCCGAGCCAACCTGAATGTGATTATGATAGGGTAGATCCCGAACGAAATTTTTCGATCGACACGAGCCGAATGAAAGCCGAACCGAATGTGTAGTAATTGCTTCGGGTTGGCATGGTTGTTCAACAAATACTCTACTCGATCAAATGTGCTGAATCAAACATGCGTGCAGCCCGCCCTAAAAAAAAAACATTAATTTTCCTCACCTTTAACTGACTATAAACATAACCATCAGGATTAATAACAGGTATCAGATACCAGTCATATTTTCTGGCCAATCCATGCAATTGCCGATATTTTGTATCATTTTTAGCTATTAATTGATTCACAAGATAGGTCACGAATTCTACCGCAATCCACTCGTTTCCGTGGATCCCACCTTCTACTATCACTTTGAGCTTGTTGCCAGGGTGTATGAGAGAGATAACGTATATGTCTCTCCCTTCAGTAGATTTGCCGATTGATGACAACTTGACATTAGGATAGCGAGTAGACATATCTGATAGCCACTGATATATGTCCGCTAAGGTGTGATAGTATTTCCATGAAAAACTGTCTGTGTTTTTTCGCATATATTTGCCGACTAATTGTTGATCAAATGCTCTAAAAATAAGACATTAAGGTGTGAATTTGATTAACGCTGGTAATTAATTGTACTGGTTCGCGTCATGTTCCGCTACTCGAATCGGATGCGAGTAGCGGAACATGACGTGAACCAGTACAATTGAACTACTGCGGTTTCGCTGCTATGGTTTCGCGACGGAGATGTTCTATCAGCGTAAAAAAAACTTTGCTGCAGAACCGCATAAATACCAGTTTTCACTGGTTACACTAGAAGACACCTAAATGAATGCCTAAATAAAAGTACGGTACAACATCTTAGTGAAAACGGGCATAAATTTAAATAGTTATGTAGTAGAGGCCCAACTGTCTACCTTGAATGACCTAATGACAAAAAAGACGTTCATCCTGCAATACTACTATGTGAGTTAGTCTGTCATAAAGGTACATTTTCATATCGTTACATTTTACTTTTAGTTCTAAAAACTACATTAGTTGGCTCATACGGTATATAATAATACAGACTGGATAAAAAGCAATCGATGCCCGGACACACGCACTCAAACTTAAGTGAAAATGGGCAGGCCATATTGCAAGAATCCATGACAATAGATGAGCCAAAAACATGACTTCTTGGATGGGACTGGTTGGCGAACGTAAACGAGGAAGACGCACACGCTGGGAAGACGAGATCGTGCGAATAGCTAGATCACGCTGGATGCGCATAGCGAAAGACAGAGAAATCTAGCATTCTCTTGAAGAGACCTTCATCTCAGAGGTTATCAAATAAAAACGATTATAAGATTGATTAGCACTGTAAAAAAACTTAGGGAAATATAATGGCTTTTTTATTTTTAGTAGTGACGAGAATAACGACTAGATCTTACGTGATTCAACGGGTTAAATATTATGAAAGTGCCAAACAAAAAAAAGTTTTATTTTGTTAGAAAATCCTCTCTCATTCTCTAAATTTTTTACTATGGGATCTTTGCAGGTAAATAGGTTTATAAATGTAATGTGTTTCCTAAATTATGTCCTTTAAACGAAATAATCTATAACTTTGCTTGTCTCACATAGGCCTACCATCCACGGAGGCGTTCACGCTGATAGCACACGTCTGCCGGGATTCGACTCGCATTCGATGCGAGTAGCGGAACATGACGCGAACCAGTACAATTAAACTACTGCGGTTTCACTGCTATGGTTTCGCGGCGGAGGTGTGCTTCCAGCGTCATAGGTGGTTCAAATACGTCGGGCGGTTTGTGGTTGTGCAGCATGTCTTACTAAACTTTGTCTGCAAAGCGTATTGCAAGCGTACGTAACCTAACCTAAATTCACACGGTTTTTGAAATTAAAATCAATAGACTAGAAAAAGACAAGAAAATAAATTATACCACTCACTTTCCAACATCATGCAACATCACATCTGTCTTCAACTTGAAGTGATTGGTTCTTTCATTAAATAGTGCTTTATCGGCAGGACTAACTATAAACTGGACATCTTCAAACAATTTATAAGGCTTCTTCCAAAATATCATGTCGATGTATTTTTGTGTTTCCAAGTTTTGCAGGAACTTCAGATGTTCTGCTTCCGTCGGTATTGTGGAATATAGAGTAAAATTTTCATAACGCCTACTGTGACAGATTCTTACGTTGTAAAAAAGGATCATTATCATGGCTACGATTTTTGCGGTCATTATTAATGTATACTTTTACGATAATTTTCATTTGCATAGCGTTTAATTGGATAGGTACGCGAGATTCTAACATTTCTTATTCCTCTGAGTGTGACATTTGTCTAGGCTTGTCAGCCATGTCTAGCAAATAGGTAAGGTTTTTTCATTGTTCTTCTGAGTATGACATTTATTTAGGTTTGTCAGCCATGTCTAACAAGAACGCAAGGCTTTTCGTTGTTCTTTTTAAGACTCCGTATCTCAAAAAGAAAAAACGGAACCTGCGCAGACACAGGTTCCGTTTTGCCTGTGCCTGACGGACATTCAGATCTGTCTGACTGTCCGTCTGTCACAGCCGAAACGGAACTTGTGTCTGCACAGGTTCGGATTTTCCCCGCATCTACTGGACTGGGTTTTGTCACCTTTTTTGAAGAACAGAACACCGCACCTCTGCTCCACGCCCCTGGCATAGTATGACGAAGTTAAAGAAACTCGCTACACGCGCGCGGGATGGAGTGCGGGCGGGGCCTCAGCCCCGTCCAATTGGAACTTTTCGGATCCTAGAGTAGCTTGGAGTTGCGTAGGTCGGAGGGCAGGCTTCATCATGCCCATTCCTTCTGCTCGAAAAAATATTTTTAGAGTGCCTTAGCCAAGCCTGTGATCGCTTCCGGTATTAAACCTACTTATCACGGATACACCTCTAAATATGTGCTTCTTATCCGTCATGCTGAAGCCTATCACGTTTGGAACGTTACCGGGGCTCTGCCAGGACCACTTCTTTTGGGGTTTCTTTTCGAAAAACGAATTCATCAAGAAGAGCCTATGTGACTCTAAAACGTTGACCAGCATTTTCCCTCAGTGATTCTTGAACCCCAAAACATATGGTCCGACTTTTGATTCACCACGTTCTTGTACTCTTATGTTGGCACTAAGCTCCCCCATAATAACTTTTTAGTGGGCCTTTGTCGGTACTGTGCATTACCTTATCAATATCCTCGTACATGGCCTCGGCTGTCTCGTCATATACCTGTATCAGTTTCGTAGTATCTGTCAATGAGTTTCAGCACAAGGTACGCTACCCGTGTCAACACACTACTGATTTCCACAACAACGCAGCTAGTGAGCTCCTTGTTGACTAGAAAGCCTAGAACGAGACACCGCCTTAGGAGAGCTGATCACCTTCATGGCAGTAGAATAAGTGGCCTGAATCCAGGGTTATCGTGTCCTCCCCTTAACTTCGGACTTCAGATAACTCCAGTATGTGCCACTTAATGCGACCTTTTTTTTTTTGTTTCTGTGGTGGAAAATCCTTATGAATGTCCTCCTGGGGCGGGCGGACGGGTCTGTCAGACTCTTACTGACTAAAAACCACCCCGGCGTTCCCTTCCTACACTTGCACTGGAGATTATGGGATCAAGCGTGACTTCCGCTATCCCCGGCTGGTGCCGGCCCGCCTCTGAGGAGGGGTGAGGTGTTTGACACCTGCGATGTCTAAAAGGGACGCGTGTGGAACACTACGCGACACCACCACTGGTCCTGTATGAATAGGGGGCGGTAGACGTCCCCGAGTCCGCCATCCCTTGACTGGAAGAGGGCATTACCTGCCCTCTGCCGACGCCTGGTACACCTGCTGCGGACCGGGTGAGCGGAAGATATCTCCCGCTACCTTTCCGCAGCCTCTTTCTGCGGCACGACTGTTTCGCAGAAGGGTACCACAGCGTCTAAGCCCTTCGCTGCCGACCATCGATTCGACTTATGGCCGGCAGCGACAGGTCGCTGCCTAGTCCTGAGATGAGGGCATGGTGCGGCTCCTCCCAAACGGCACACTCTGCAAGCGTATGCCGCACTGAAAAAAATGCGAGCTATCTAAGATACATTTTCTCTTAGTTGGCATTAAAATGTTTGGAATCACTATTTATTTACTTTAAACAAGATAGCATATTTGCCAGAACAAATTCATTTTATTTATATCGACAATGTGACATGTACAGAATAATCACCGGTCTTTGTTACATCATACATGCTTTGTTTGATTTTACTTCTTCACTTTTTTAAATCAAATAATAATCTTAGTTAATGGTAACAAGCAACTTGTTAGCATTACATCATTCTTAAACTGACCAACATTTGAGTTAAATCAAATAACTACCCGTAATTAAACTAACTAATTTCTTAGTTGACGGAACTATGATAATTTAACAAAGTTCTCCTAGCTTCAGAAGTCAAGATCTTGTTAGGCTCGTATGGAGTCAAGATGCGTGATCACATTAAACAAGATCTTTGTTAAAGCAAACACTTTTTTTCCAGTGCGCACTTCCCGGTAGTCGTTGGTAGCCTGCCGTAGCCCAAAGATGTCTGGATATAAAAACTACGTAAAAGTCCAGTAACAGTCAGACGAAGAATTAGTTGTCAAGAAATACTGAGAACTGAGTTTTAATTCAAGCATTTTGCAATCTCAAAATATTTCATGTTTCTTCGGTTTTGCAGTGCATCGGGCATGTTTGTGGAAGCGCGAATAGATGACTTTCATGCCATCATGCCCAAACAGTGGGCATCGATGTTGCGGCGATTCAGGGGTAGCCCTAACAGTATTTTACTGGTAGACAAGGTTGATGGACCGTTTATTCGGCTCTGGGCTGGCAGACATGTGCATGCACATGTTCATGTAGCCAATTAATGTATAATTATTGTAAATTTTTTGAATTTATTAATATAACAGTCTTTCAAGTACTTGTAATTGGATGTATACATGTGGAAGCTTGTAATTAGCAAATTAATTACCTACGAATGATTTTTAATCGTGTTATTAGTCTGTAAGCTTTCTGTAAAATATAAAAAATAAAATAAAATAAATAAAATAAGATCAGCATGTGAATTGGTTAGGTAAAGTAAGAGAAATTCATCGTTAAGTATATTGACACCCTACGTTAATTTGCCGTGCTATAGCCATTCCATAGAACTACTGTCTAAGACTGTCAAAGAATGATAGTTGTGATTTTAATATACGGAAAATTTATGTTGGTACCTTGTCAATTTGCTTAACAATAATTTTTCCTGACTTTATCTACCTATTCGAAAAGTTTTTATCTTCTAATTCCATTAAAGTTTGTGCAACAAAAGTTGTTTATTAATATCATAGGAAAGCTCGAAGTACTTTTATTCAAGAATAAAAGTTTTCTAAGCAATTTTAAAAGCATGGCGTGGTTTAAATAGGTACCTTAGCATCTAGTCCAAAATTTCTACTTGCTTCATTGTATTTTTTTATTTTACTTACCGCACATGTCTGCCAGCCAGTTACCGTTATTATTTTTATGAGAGTAGGCTTTCATAAAAATAATAAATGAATCTCACCTGCAGGCCATTTTTCCCCAACTTCAACAAACTGTTCTATAAATCACAAAACTCAACTAATTAACCAAGACTGTTAACATTAGCACCCACAACATTAAAATTCAACAAAAAATTTAGAGGAAGTAACAAAGTTTCACATAATTACCGCGGCACGCAATTTTAGTGGCCCCAAGACGATGCAAGAATTTTGGAGAAAAAGAACATTTCTTTAAATTAGGGGTGTGAACCGCATGTGTTGTGATTTGTGGCTAGGAAATGCATCTCGGGGTAGGATTTTTGAAATTCCTGTGCTATCTTATGTCTAAATTGAGAAAGATGTATGAAAAAAAAAACTGGCCAAGTGCGTGTCGGACCACGCACAATGAAGGATTCCGTAGTTGGGATGATTATCTCAAAAACAAACTTAAACAGTGTAGTTGAAAAACATGTTCTCCCATACATCGATATAAACGTTACGGTCAATTTTCCAACTGCAAATGTAAGTTCGTCGACTATTACTCGTTAACATATAAAGCCTAATTAGCTGTGATAGTTTTTCTTTTATTTTTGCTACTAGCTTATTTGTTTTCAAATATCCAAAAATAACCATTTAGCTGACTGGGGGGCTTGACTCTAACAAAAACTACGGATCCCTGAATCGAAAAATGCTCTTCACAGACCCTCGATATTTTTGAACGGCACATCCAACAATACTTCACATTATGGATTAGACGAGAAAAAAATATCATCCCCACTTTAAGTGTAAGGGCGGCGTTATTAATATGTATACCCATGCCAAATTGCAGCTTTCTAGTACTAAGAGTCTCTGAGCTAAGCTGGGGACAGACAGACGGACATGGCTAAACTAAGGTTCCCTGTTGAATTCGTAACTCTAAAAAGAGGTTGGAGTCAATTTAGAAGGATAGTCGAGTTTTATTTGTCTGGACTATACAGGGTTAAATCAATTAGGGTTAAAAAACAAGGTCAAATCAATCAGGTATTAATTTAAAAAAAAATTGCCAATTTTTGGCTAGCTAAACTTCGCGGACGCGATGGGCATTGATATAAAATAATATATAAATGTGTTTCAACATCATAACAGTATCAATAAAACAAAATAGTAAATAACCAGTCTCCCAAAGTACTCCAAAAAGAGTTCCCAAACTACTTCATGAAAAATATAATATTTTTAATTATGTTTCATTCTACTCCATGATAATATTAAAATGTTCTCAAAGTACTCCACTCCATTTTAATCAAAAAAGCTAATTTAAGATGTTCTAACAAAATGCTAAACTTTAATCTTTCTTTTAAGAATTTTTGTGACTGACTGTAATGTATTTTATAGGTAGGTATTTGTGTAGATGGAGCAGTTTGAGAATTGATAACGAATAATCGGTGGAGTACTTTGAGAATAATTCCAAATACTTTCGGAGCAGAATGGGAACAAAATAATAAGTATTTTTAAATAATAATAATTCCTTGGAGTAAATTGGGAATTCATGTATGAGATTATTATATTTTTAGAACAAAAGAATGGAGTACTTTTGATTTGATTTGATTATTTGCGGCGAAAAGTAGCTAGATTTTGCGACTGTTCGAAATCTGATATATTGAGAATCTGTTAAATTGAGAATCAGGTATTTTGAGAATCTGCTATTTTAAGATCAAGCCGTCGACCGGTAGTCACTGGTAACGTATTCATCTTAAGCTGGTACAGGATAGTATGTTGTTTCAATAGAATAAGAGGTCAGCTTATACTGGTTTTTTACTACATACGTGGGGCCTAGTGTACTATAATTAATTGCTGACTGGTCTACTGCCTTCCTTCATTCATTGTATTTCGCATAGAAAAAGCTTCATTTTTACCACGTGAATTCAAAAACGCAATCATTGCCAGCATTATAAGGACTTTCCTTCCTTCCCTTAAAATCAAAGTGACACAATGCTATAGATTTGCACAGAATAGTCGCCCCTATAGCTTAAAGCGTAAAGGTGGTAATGCCTCAAAATCGAATCGTCATTTTTTATGTTTCTGTACCAAGGTGGAATAATGACAGTAATAAATCATATGGATCGTTAGGCACGTCCCCCTAGTGTTGGGTTCGATTCCCGGCCGAAATGGTATCATCTGTCAATGGGCTTGGGTGACTTGACGCGACTAGCTAATGGAGTAGCCGTGTTTAGTAACAATGGGAACAATTATGTGTAGATATGCTTTATTTTATTTCGGCTGAATATCGACATAAAGGCGTGAGGAGCCGGAAAGTCTGACAACCAGTCTTAACCAGGGACCATTTTGGTTACCCATTGAAAGGATTTTCGATAGGGTTTTTCTAAGCGGTTAAACAAAAACCCATACGATAAGGGTAACCCTTATGAACGGTTTAAATTAAATGTTGGTAACCCATAGAAAATGTTTTGGATAAAAAACCATAGGTGTAGGTAACCCTTTTGAACGGTTTAATTTAAGCCATTCACAATTACCCACACCGTATGGGTTATTGATTAACTACTTAGAAAAACCCCATCGAAAACCCTTTCCATTGAAAGTGTTTTCGATAGGGTTTTTCTAAAATGGTAACCAAAATGGTCCCTGGGTAGAATAGAGATAGAATTGGTCATGCTACGCGTGCTGGGCGGCTATCGAAATAACATAATATTATGATTTTTTCATGTTACTGGGTTTCAAGTATAAAACCCATTCAATGGGTTATCATGTAACCCTTTCAATGGGTTTCTAGTATAAAACCCTTTGCATGGGTTACACCATGATAAAGGTAACCCATTGAATGGGTTACCCCTTCGAAAGGCTTAACCCTTAACCGGGGTTGTACGGTCCCTGGTCTTAACAACGGGTATCGTATTACCCAGAAAGTGGGTTGTGGAGGTCGGATAGGCAGTCACTCCATGTAAAGTACTGGTATTCAGCTGCACCGGGTTAAAATGAAAGCCGTTCCCGATATTTGGGAAAAGGAGAAGGCAAATGGTAATCGATGTAGCGGCGTGTGCTAATAATTATGGTCTCCAAATTGGTCAGTGTCAATTTCAACTACACTGTTAGCCCACGTGAGCATGGGCGCTTAAGAATCCGGCAATGGATGCGTAGTTCATACAAACGTAATTCCAAAATAATTTGTAAATCATTCATACACATTTTTCTCATAACAAGAGTTATGAGAAAAATAGTTTCCTATATAAATTTTAAATTCCTCATATCTCGTCTTTATATCATTGTCCTTTCAAAATATATATTTTAGGAACATAGATATTCTGTAATCCAATCGAAATGAATACACACTACCTTAAGAATATGTTTGATTAAGAAATTATTTTGGTATTACGTTTGTATGAACTACGCATGCTACGCCGGCCCCTTAATTCTGGCGACGTTTTTTAACCATACTCTGGATTTTCAAACTCAAACCATTTATTTCAATTAAACCAATTACAGGCACTTTTGAACTGTCAAAGAGTCGGTCAGTTGGTCAGAAAGTTGAAGCCATTCCAAAACGTAGATCTCTATGGAGAAGAACAGGCAAGAAACTCCAAGGACACTCTGTTAAATCAAGATATTACAAAATACTGGGTGCGTTATTCTTGTCGCTTCTATAATTATGTGCACTGAAAAAAATGCAGACTAACTAAGATACATTTTCTCTTAGTTGGCATTAACATGTTCGGAATCATTATTTATCTATTTACTATAAACAAGATTAGCATATTTGCCAGAACAAATTCATTTTATTTATATCGACAATGTTACATGTACAAAATAATCACCGGTCTTTGTTACATCATAAATCATAATACATACTTTGTTTGATTTTACTTCTTCACTTTTGTATATCAAATAATAATTTAAGTTCGTGGTAACAACCAACTTGTTAGCTTTGTATCATTCTCAAACTGACCAACATTTCAGCTAAATTAGTTATCTATCCGTATTTAAATGAATTCATTACTCAGTAGACGGAACTATGATAATTTAACAAAGTTCTCCTAGCTTCAGAAGTCAAGATCTTGGGTGCGTCTCATAACGTATAAACTCATTTGGTCTAATTTCATTTTAATATCGTTCACAAGATATAATAAACGAAAGTTGTACCAACTGTTGATATAATTTCTTTGGATATAACATTTATTTATTCTAAAACTTATTCCGTATAATGTTGTTTGATATAAAGTTTATGTAATCGAAAATCATTAGGCCTATCGTTTTAAATATATAATATTGCGATTAATTTGATTGAGCGTGCTGCGGGAGCGGCGTGACAGAAACGAATCGCTGCAAAACCGACTCCACGTAGTCTTGTCTGCCCTACCCCTAGAGTGTTATTAAAATCGCGTAGGCGTGTAGGGGCGAGGCGGCCCGCGAGCTGAGGAGCAGGTGGGTTCAACGCTTGCCGCCGCGGCTGAGGCTGGCTGGCTGAGCCGGCCAGCAAGCCGAAGCCTCGGTGGTGAGCGTGAAACACATCTGTGACGATAAGCTCGCATGGGACCGCTGTAGCCCTGCAGTGCCGGAGCCGTGACAGAAAACATGCCTGCTGCATGTTGCATGCTTGCTGCATGCTTGCTTGCTGCATGCTTGCTTGCTACATGCTTGCTTGCATGCTGCATGCTTGCTTGCACGTTTTATCATATTAGACTAAATAGGTTTTATGTCTTTTGAGTGGTATATCAAACGATTTTATATTCAATGTATGTTATGCTTATAAAAAATAGTTGCTTTAAAATTATATCAATCGTTTATTATATTAACTGATCATTATATCAAATATAATTATAGATTCAGTTGTTATATCTTGTAAATATTAGAGATTTTGTTATTATATCAAATATTACTTACCCCAAGATCTTGTTAGGCTCGTATGGAGTCAAGATGCGTGATCACATTAAACAAGATTTTTGTATTTTTTTCAGTGCGAGAACAATAAAAAAAAATCGGTATTTAAAAACAATAAAAATTATAAGATTAAAAGATTACAAATAAAGAGAAATAAAAAGATGGCAGAAGAGAAGACGTCAACAAGAGGTCAACAGACGGCGCCCGTTCACGAACATGAGGCGTGGATCGGCACCATCCAGCTCAACCATTTTGTAGGGAATCGAATGATCCAACACATGCGGCACCATCAGTGAGACATTTAAGTGAGCATGACATATGTACTCTTAACTGCCAATCTTTTTTAAATGAACATACATCATAACATAATAAACGACTTCATGGTACCGACTCACATTTACAAAATTGAAAAAATGCTTTTAAATTACAAAGCTATAATTTTTCCTGGGTTCCTTTATCGATACTGAACCCACCCCTAAGCTCGCAATTTCTTTAACACCCTGTATTATTATTATCACGTTAGAAATTATAAAAGCGCACAATCTCAGGCTCAATTTGAAAAAAACCTCTAATTTTGATACATTTCTGGCAAACTTTAGACATTGATTGCCACTGAGATGAGACAGAATAGAATAGAATACCCTTTATTATGTATACCATAAAAAATACAGATATTGATGGAGAAATTTTACATAGGGCGGTCTTATCGCTAAAAGCGATATTTTAAAGACAACCTTTGGATGAATTAACGGGAAGCAAACACAATGCTGCAGGTAGTCTGTGGTGTACCATTTACGTATATTATACATAATAAATAAATACATACATATCACATATTAAACTTATCTTTATAAATGTATTAATTATCATTCATGAAACAAGTGCAAATAACGAAACAATTTTCTTTAAGGAATGAGAAGGTGTGTTTATACCATAATTTAAAAATTAGGCAGCGATATACACACGGCACATAAATTTCCAGTTTATGCTGATCTCGCATTATATAGGATTTCCGTACAATATGGGGTCAGCTTATACTAAAAATGTATAGCTTGATGTGTAGCCGTATGTACTAGATTTTGAATTTCAGATGTGTAGACTAAAATAAAATGCCTCTTGAATGATTAAAAATATAATAATAATAAGTTTATTGATTCCAAAATATGCATAGACACGGGTTGTATAATAGTTAAATGGTAAGACTTAATCATTAATCAACCAACAATGGACCCAAGTGAATAAAAATATATGATATAAATTGTCTATTATAACAAAAATTCAATCTTGTCTCCTATACTAGGGATGGCCTTTATCTTGGAGAAAAGAATAGGGGATTGCTGAAAGAATGAAGTTATCCAGTTAGCGTCGAGAGAACACCCCTGAGTGTAGGTACTATAGGTAGGTACACCTCTGCCTAACCCGTCAGGGATTACAGGCGTAATGCAGGCATTATATTCTAGTACTGTTTATTTTATTTTGTTACCTATTGACTTATGTACAACTCATCAAACCTGACTTGGTTTCCGTACGTATTTTTCGGGTGACCACTGAAAATCAGCGCTGTGCTGTGGGTCCCCTATAGCACAGCATCATGCTGAGTGCAAGCCTTCTTGTCACAGTCATGACGTGCAGTTGCCGACTATTTGTTTTTTCGTGCTTGATTATATTATCTGTTTTGTGTAATGTTTACCTTCGAGTTTATTACATATTATGTTTTCGTATGCACGTTTTTTGTGACAAATTAATTAATTTTATTTCTTTTCTTTTTTTTCTTCTTTCTAATGTTATGTTATGTTGAGAGAATTCCGCTACGAGAAAATTTACTTTATCATCGTCTCTCACGAATCAAACAAGAAACCGTAAATTTTCCTAACACTTCTTTAAAAACTCGGCAATCTGTCTCACTAACACATCCATTCGACCACTACAAAAATATAAAAAAGACAGATGCACGACATTTAACTCGCACATAACACCTATTCTGAAACAGGAAGCTGATCGACTTCCCCCCGAGTTGCGGAGAAAGAAACAAGACTAACAAACATACATAATTGATGGGGGAACGACGTCCCATTTCATCAGCTGTCCTCAAACGATGACATTTGAGATGAGTTTAAAATTGTAGTTTCGTTTGTATGACACGATCAGTCGTGAGTCGTAATGCGATTAGTCGTGTCGTGTTGTTACGGCAGGAACTGCTTACAGAAGTTCCAGGTGTTAGTAAAGCTACATAACTAACTCGTATGATTCCGCGTTTTACAAACGGCGTCGTCCGTTTAAAAACGCTGTTTTAAAATATGCCGAAGGCAAAATGTAAATTGCCTTGTTACTATATAATATGACACAACATTTGATAGACAAATCAATCGCCGTTCATAACATGCCGTTGTTTTGTTATCCGGCACATAAAAAACGCTAAAGTGTCCATGGAATCTGGTGCTCGGAGGAGTCCTGCGAAATATTATTGATATAAAAACTTTCGAAAAATTGTGAACTGTAATACTAAATAGCCTGCCTAGTTGTGAGCGAATTGGCTAATCGAAATGTCGCGTGACCATGGGTCAACGAATAGAAATTAGCTAGACAATGTTATCATCATTCGATTCCATGAAACATGAAACGAAACGACAGCGTCGATCGATAGCTTCAAGTGGCATTTTTTGACAAGCGCTATCGCTAGTTTACTATTCGTATGAAAGAATTCGAAGCGATAACACTTGTCAAAAAGTGAAATAACTATAGCGATTGTAGTAATAGAATCGCTCCGAAGCGAATGCCATTTGTCTAGGCCCTCAGTAACGGTATCAGACGTCGCACGATATAAGAGTCTTCCACAACAAAACGTATACAGCTCACCCTTGAGACAGTTTTGAAAGCTTTTCAGTTCAGTTTGTTATTATAGCAATAGTTTTACTAATGTCCGTTTATTTGTCATACAAAACAGTTACACCTCGTCAAGTTTCAGTTATTTTTATATATTTATTTAATGCTTTAAGCACACAAAGGTACAGAGGCGGACTTATTGCCACAGGCAATTTTTAGCAGTCAACTTTTGGTGATGCAGAGACAAACAGTGGTAGGTACAATACGAGAGTTGAGGAATAAATACTTAATTAAAATTTATAGATATACATAATATACCTATTAAAAACTATAATTAAAGATAAATATATGCCTCAAGTTTATCGCATATCAACATTTTCTTAATAAATTAGAATGCTATAATCAAAATTACGATAACTTTCAAAGATATTGCAAAACTGAACCTGTTTGAGCCCAGCTTACCCTGTCCTGCAAGCGTAATGAATGAATGAAATGCACCTACCCCAGCGTGGTTAAACCAGACTCGATTACTCGAATTAAAACTAAGATTCACACTATTCCCTAGAGCTTCATGTTGCATGAGACTACAGACTATTATATTTATATCAAAGAGGAATATAAAATAAACTTACAGGCGTAACTTTTAATACATCTAGACTATAATAAAAGGAGGGTATCTCAAGAAGCGGCATGTTTCGTGAAACAATCATGAAATCTGTAGTCGGCGAGTGTTAAGAACTGTGCGATGCCTATCGCTAAATGTGGATGATGTTATGAGGCAAATGGCAAGAACGAAAGAAGTTTAATATTTAGAATATAATTTATGAATATACAGTGTAAGAGACATCGACGCGAAAACTGTAGCAACCATGAAGTCAGTTCACGTGATTCTAGATACAAGCGTAGAAACAAAAAAAAAACTGGCCAATGGCTTGTCGGACCACGCACAATGAAGGGTTCCGTTGTTAGGATGAATTTATCCCAATAACAAACTTAACATTGCAGTTGAGAAACAAGTTCCCCATACATTCCAACTGCAAATGTAAGTTTGTACGCACAATGTTGAGTTATTTACCATATTATTTTAAGAGGTTTTCCCATAATTTATAAGTACAGAAAGAATTATTCTCTGTATTTTTTTCAAAATTTTGGTTCTAGTAGTTTCGGATATAATGGCCAATTTTCATCTGCTTTCATAAAAAAAAAAACAAATTATATCCTCATAACAATAAGTCCTTTCGTTTGATTTATCATACGGTACAGTTTGCAAGACATTTTTTTTTAATTTTTATCCTAAAAAGCGAACCGCATATTCAAAATGTTACGTTACAAGTTCGTGTTTGGATCACAGAAATTGATATGTGTACCAAATTTCGACTTAATCGGTCCAGTAGATTTGGAGCAAATCGGCTGTGACTGACAGACAGACAGCCCACTAGTGATCCTATAAAAAACAGCTGTTTCATCTTTACCTACACGGTAAAAAATTATGGAACAGCAGATTTTTGTATCTACTTCAATTCATAAGTACTTTATAAATGTAATCACTGACTTCGGTAAAGGAAAAGATCGTGTGGAAACCATGCGGGCTACTCCGAAGCGATAATGCGATGTATCAGCCGCATGTTCGGACATTTCTTGACTTCCAAAGTTTCTTTTTTTACTTTGAGTCCTTACCTAACGTCAAGTCACATTTTTGACTACGGTTTTTTTCTTGCACCGTTGTCTTCCATGATAATAGTTAGCCGTAATCAGGAAACAGCCGAACATTTGGGCCGATACTTTGGAATTATCTTCGGAGTAAACCTTCTGGGCTTATAGTTATTAGTCATCAACTCTTCTTGAGGTGTTGATTAATGCTCATTCCTTCTCTGTATGAGAAGACGACTGCCCTGCTATATAATAGGCTGATAATATTATTGAGAGGCTTGTGGCTAAGTAAATAGCAGCCGCACGGGTCGATGGAACAGTTTAAGCTACGCTTGCCGCGATTGGTCCGTGGATGGGTGACCATCTTTACATACATGCATGTTAAGCCGTTGGTCCCGACTGTCGTTTGTAGATCTTTGACAGTTGCCACGGGTCGTCAGAAGCCCAAAAGTCTGACAACCAGTCTTACCAAGGGATATGGTGTTACCCAGTTACTGGGTTGTGGAGGTCAGATAGGCAGTCGCTCCATATAAAATACCGGTATTTAGCTGCATCTGGTTAGACTGGAAGCTGACCCCAACATTGTTAGGAAAAGGCTGGGCAGATAATATTATTAAAAGTCCTTGGTCAAAACACTAAATAATCTAGTCACATTGGTTCCTTACAACATAAACCCACAAAATATAAAAGCAGAGTATTAATAAATCCAAGAGAAATTAATTATAAAATGAAAATAATGTCTTATGTCTTATCTAAGATGTTTTGTTCGCAAATTGTAAGAAAACTTGGTACGTTGACAAATAATTTACGTTTCAAAGTTTTTGGTGTAATTTGTAATGAAACTTTTGTGTATTGTTCTGTATTTTGAGTTACGGGGTAAATACACTGAATAGGTTTTTCAGGAATTATTGCAAGGATAGGAATACAATTGGTTTACCATCCTTCTTTTGAGTGGGAAATTATCAGTTAACTTCTCCCACTCTGGGCGGAGCGGGAGGGCGTGTCAGACTTTTACTGACTACCCCAGCCGTATTCCTTCAGTTACCTGTGTGCCAGGGCCACGATATCCCTTTCGGACAAAGTCGCAACCCTGGCAGGCATTGGCCCTAACGAACCCCGTCAATTCTGCTGACATCTATTTAGGCGCGTATGTAACACAACGCACCATCGACCCGGGCCTGGCCCTTATCCGACGGCGAGCTACCCATCGCTCACCATCCGCAAGCCCGCGGCTACGGTGGCCGGGAATCGGCCTGCAAGTCCCGACGCCCGGAATCGGTTTACCATCCTAAGGTCACTTCACGTCATAAAACGATAACGTTACTTTTTTATCTGTGTCAAATATTTAACTAATCCTCTAAAAAACATAATATATTATATGATGGACACTTTTTTTAATTAATGAATCTTTTATAACTTTTTACGCTTCTAATGATGCATCCTTTTTATAATTGAGAGTCTTTTTAACATTCTGGCCTTAAAGTTGGTCGCAGTAACTAAGCTAGGGTACTCCGACCAAATGGGTGAGTTAATGTTAGTCGCGCGGGAGCCGAGCAAGCAAAGCGAGCGGTGCCACCGCAGCGGCCTGCAAGCCCTATTTAGCAAATCTATTCTATTAGCAAATCGCATTGCTCGAGACCGTAAAAGGAGCCTGATGAAGATCTTGGAGCTCCTCCGTATGTGCAAAGGATAATTACACTATTAGTAATTAGTGAATTTTAACCAAAATAATTTTATTTTCAATAAATATTGTGTTATATGGTATAAATCCAAATAATTTATACAAACACTGAATCAGATGGTACACGTAACATCAAATTAAGCGTATCGGTTATCATGATTCAATATGGCAGCAGCAATAGGAATAGCCACTTAGGCATTCATAGTGGAGCGTCTAGACTCAATTATAGCTACCGTATCGGAACTAGACTGAAATGTATGCCTGGCACGAAATTCTTGGAAATGCTGCTCGAGATTAAGATTTCTAGTAAGTATATTATAGCTACACACTTCAAAAGTGTCTAGGGTTGATTACTCACTAGACATTTTTGCGGTGTGTACGTTTTAGGGTATCGCCGCAATTGAGAATTATTATTAACTTTTTTTGGATCGTAATTGTGAATTTCGTTATTTGAATAAAGAATTTTCTTTAAAGGAGAGCGTGTCACAACCAAATTTAGTTCATAAAATTACTACTATTTTTAAATCAGATTTACGTTTTTGTTATGAAAGAGATTCCCGGATTTCGGAGATCAAAAATAAAAGTATATTGTTTACTTTGTACGTATTTTCCACGTATATGTCACTGCCATTGCACTTCATTTCCAAATGTTGCTACTACCACAGTAATAGTACTACGTAGGTATTTCACCATATTTATGTACCGGCCAGCAAACATTTAAATGAAGAAGATAATTATGTTCGTACCGATTTGCTTTTTAGAATACGTGGTATTAGGTATTGTATGATATGTGTGATAAAAATAAAATCTTTATTTAGGTCACGCGTTGCGTCATAATAGTTTAAATTATTATTTTGGAATGCATGTATTTAACGAAAAGAGGCCCGATTCAAAAAAGGAAATGTGTTTATTGTGTGTGACGTATTGCATTTGTTTTTTTTTTGCTTATTTAAATTATTATCTGTAGTTTTTTGGCGCCCCGTCACGAATGATGTTACTTTCAATCTTCCAATGTTGGTTTCATATATTATATTGATCGAAGGTTTCATATGAAGTATTCGATTATAATTAAAATAACGAGAACGGGCGTTCAAGTGCTTTTTCTTAACGTAGTGTTTGTGTGATAATCCTTAGCGATGTCCCCATCTAGGGTAAGACATCGGCCAGCAAGTCGTCGTCGCCGATGTGTAAACTGTTCACTGGTATTGTAAGAACAATTTAGAGTACATGACACAGAAAATATATCCGTGGCTATGATTCGTGTTTTAAGATCGATGCCTTTTAGTATTACCGCTTTAACTAACTAACGCATTAACTCCACCATTTCGAATCAGTAATTTTTACGAAACTAAGAGTGTCATAAGCCACCTCTGGACACGCTATCGTATCACCGATAGCGTGGCCGAGCGACATGGAGGACGATCTCGGACCGGGACCAAGACCGATACATCCAAAATACCGTTCGACGGAATCGTACCATTACCGCCATGATGTTGGCTACGAGGCTCCATTCGAAACTTAACAAATACAGAAAATAATACGTTACTGATAGATTATATTATGTCTGCCTCATTGGTCTAGTGGTCGCAAGCGGTACTGCTGAGCATGAGGTCCTCCACAACGGAATTGCATAAATGTTTACCAACAGTGCCCCTCGCCAACGTCATTGGAGGGCCGAAAGATTCTTGTAGCTGTGTATGTATCAAATTAACGTGCCATTCATGTTACCATAGCAAGTACCTACTCAAACTAAAGTCCGGTCGCGAAGCAGAAAGAATTTCGTACAATAACTAAAAATATAAATATATAAAATATAAAAAGTATTTATTCCACAAAAACATAGCACTTTGCACTGTATAGTGTATAGGTACATTGTATGAAAAAAAATATTACAATTTTATGCAATAGTAGACTCTATCTTTTAAACTAGGACTAGCCTGTATCTTAAAAGATAGGGTTCAGCCAAATGGATTCTGTTAATATTCACAAAAAACTAGTGAAGACAGTGTCAATGATTTGAACTAACAGCTGTACAAAATAGAAAAAAAAATAAAATATGAATAAAAATAAAATAATAACAAAAACTAATCCTAAGCAACACAAGCAGTGTGAAAGACTGCAGACATACAAGTGTCTGTGAGTATGTGTATGGGTGTGTGTGTGTGTGTGCGTGTGTGTGGGGAGAGTGTGGGTGTGTGGGGGGGAAGTGATTCCGTGAAAGTAATAACATTTATTATAATAATTTAATGTAAAGCGTGAGATGTGATCTTTGAGTATGTATGTGAATATATTAAATACATAATATATTTATATTAAGAGATGTAAGTTAACAGATTCTCTATTGCCACATAGTCCTGTTGTAATAGCCATTGACTTATTTCTTTCTTTAACTATACCTTAAATCCAGTATGTTTAGCTTTTTATGCAGATTTTTAGGGTTCCGTAGTAAACAAGGAACCCTTATAGTTTCGCCATGTCCGTCTGTCTGTCTGTCTGTCTGTCTGTCTGTCTGTCCGTCCGTCTGTCGCCAGCTTAGCTCAGAGACGCTTAGTCCTAGAAAGCTGTAATTTGGCATGGGTATACATATTAATCATGCCAAAAAAATGGTAAAATAAAATTATGAAAAACATTTTTTTTAGGGTACCTCCCTTACACGTGAAATGAGGATGATATTTTTTTTTCTCGTCTATTCCATGCTGTGGGGTATCGTTGGATAGGCCGTTCAAAAATATTGTGGGTTTGGGAAAACTATTTTTCAATTAAGGGATCCGTTTGGGTAATATTAAGCTTTAAAGTGCTAGTTTTTGTTAGAGTCAAGTGTCCCCCCCCCCTGCCAGCTAAATGGTTGGTTTTGGATATGTGAAAAAATTCATGGCAATAGTATATATAACGAAATTAAAAGGAAAACTATCACAGCTAAGTAGGCTTCACAAGTTAACGAGTAATAGTCGACCAACTTAAATTTGCAGTTGGAGAATTGACCGTAACGTATATCGATGTATGGGAGAGCATGTTTTTCAACTACAATGTTAAGTTTGTTTTTGGGATAAATTCATCCCAACCACGGAACCCTTCATTGTGCGTGGTCCGACATGCACTTGGCCGGTTTTTTATATAAATATTTACTTAAAACATAAAATTGATGTTGGGCAAAAGAAGTTTTATGTTTAACGCCTGATGGGATATTTGTGCGCTTTTTAGGGTTTGATTTGGGCATGAATCTATGAGTCCTGAGAGCTGACTGCAGAATGAACAGTTGTCTAACAGTCAAGACCTCACAGTCCTCGTAGAGTTGTTTGGTTGGTTTTTTACACATAACCTTTAGTACAGCTCTTTGAGCTCTCTCAGCTCTCAGCAAGTTGGTTTTAGATGCACCACCCCACGCAGTAATGCAATATCCAATTATTGACTGACACAGTGCAAAGTAGACCATCCTCAGTGTACCCATATCCGCAGGTTCTCTTAGCGATTTGAAGACGTAAACCAGCCGCAAAATTCTGGAAGTTATCATATCGAGCTGTTTGTCCCATCTAAGGTATTCATCAATTTGCAAACCTAGGTATTTGACACTATCGCATCTGTCCAGTGTAGGGCAAGTACATGTATTTGATAAACTCTGGCATGAGTGAGCAATTATTGTGAAGTCTTTAGGTGGCATAGTATTTCGTCGGATTGCGAACGACGTGTAACAGGTTTTATCCAAGTTAAGAGTTAGTAGGCTATCGTGGAACCAGCTCATGATCTGACTTAGAGCGTTTTCTGCCATTGTTTTAACCATATCCCAAGTTGGTCCACAGATGACGATTGCAGTGTCATCGGCATACGCGTATATCTTGCAATTAGGGAGAATCATTCTGCAGAGGTCATTCATGTAAATTAGGAAAATGGTGGGCCCCAATATGCTTCCCTGGGGTACGCCATATGTTACAGATTTCTCATCGCTGAGGTGATCACCTATCTTTACTAGCTGAGAGCGATTATTAAGATAGTCTCTAAATATTTCCAGTGCTGCGCCTCGCACACCCAGACGCTCCATCCCTGCTATGAGTTTGGGAACAGAAACTGTGTCGAAGGCCTTCGAGAGGTCTAGAAATATGCCTAAGCATTTAGATCCACTATCAAGTTCCTTTGCCACAAATTGCGTGAGGTCCAAAACAGCATCCTCTGTCGATACCCCAGCTTTGTAGCCATACTGGTTTTCCGCGATAATGCGATGTTTGTTCAGAAAGCCTTTGAGTTGCTTATTGAGGATCTTCTCAATTATTTTTGAAATCGATGGCATGATCGAGATTGGTCGGTAGTTATTGACACAGTCTCTGTTCCCGGACTTGTATATTGGGAGGATGATAGCCTTTTTTAGTGCATCAGGAAAAGTTCCTGTCTGAATACAGCGATTGCAGATAAGGGTTAAGGGAGGCACCAGTTCCTGGCGACATTTTCTTAACAGAGATGATGATATTCCGTCCCAACCCACTGCACAGTCATTACGTAATAGTGAAATGATGGAATCAACTTCAGCTTCATTGACTTCCAGCAAGACAAGAGAGTCAATTGGGGTTAAACTTTGGCATGGATTACTGTTCGGAGGTGTCGTAGCTTGCCTATTTTTTTAAATTATATTATCTGCTAGATTTTTACCAATATTACTAAAAAAAGTACATACCTGATTTACCGAGGATTGGGGACTATCGTTTATCTTTAACAACTTGTCAGGGCTGGTGCGCTCCTTACGCGTGTTTGTAATTTCTTGTATGGTTTTCCACAGTTCTTTTGGATTGGATTGTACTTTTTGAAGTTCACATTTATCATAGGTTAATCTGAGCTTTCAAAGCAAGTCATTACAGAAATTTCTATAACGTGTGTAAGTTATCTTTAGGGTTGCATTGTCCGGTGATTTATTTAATCTCATATGCATTTGATCTCTATTTTGAATACACTTCAACAAGCCAGGGGTAATCCACGGTTTCAGGATTCTTTGTCTCCTTGGAATTATAATATTAGATGTGTTATTTAATATTACGGTATTTACTAGTGATATAAAAGTGTTTAGCAATTCATTTGTGTCTTGGATGTTATAAATATTAGCGAAATTAATATTTCCTAGTTCTGTCTTAATCGCATCTAAGTTAGGACGAGATTTAAATAATTTTGTGTTTTGGGTTCTTTTAGCATTTTTCAGAATCAATATAATAGGTTTATGGTCTGTAATGTAAGATTCGAGAACTAAAGTTGTAGATGGTAATTTTGATTTTAGCAAAACGTGATCTAGACAATTTTCTAGTCTGGTGGGCAATAAATAAGTAGGTATTAGGCCATGAGAAGCATTTAAAATGAGATATTCCAAGCTATGTGGGTTACTATTCCCACGTTTTATATCAATATTTAGATCACCAATTAGTGCAATGTTTGGATATGAACTCCTTATTACTTATCTCTATCGCTCACGCACAATTGTATTGCCGTCGCGCTCGCGCATTTTAAGGTCCTTCTAATTTGCAAGTGCGACGGCAATACCATTGCGCTATTGCGCGCCAGATATAGAGATAAGCAATGAGGGGTCATTGTACGAAATTATTTCTGCTTTGCGACTGGACTTTAGTAGTAGTTAGCAAGAAGAGAGGTGGGTGTGTTTTTAAACATGCCTCAACATACGGGTGCATCTGTCACCACAATGTTGAACTAAGTTAGGGGACAAAGTCATCCATCATGGTGGGTACGAAATGTCAACAGTTTTTCAAGTATTTTTTCTGTTATATAACCATTATGACATAACATCACGCTTGTTATCCCCGAAGGGTTTGGCAGCCACATTTCGCCAGTTGTGTTTAAGGGGACGATTACCGACTTTTAATTATTTTATACTGAAGATCACGTCTAAACAAGTAGTGTTAATGATTTGAAAAATATATATGATAAATTAGAGCGTTTTTTTAATAATTTAATATGTAAAAATTTTAGATTATGTTTATACTACATAGTGAAATTAATTTGTAAATTTATGTCTAACGCGGATTAAAAACTGAGAATGGTGCATAGTCTACCAAGCGTTTTTTTATGAAACCTTCACCAATGTAAAGATAATTTAATTATTGATCTTTTGGTATACCGAGTTGTACGAAATGTCAACAGTTTTTCAAGTATAAAAATGTCATGTCATAATGGTCATGTGACAATGTTATGTCATAATGGTTATTTAACAGAAAAATCTGTTAAATAACCATTATGACATAACATCACGCTTGTTATCCCCGAAGGGGTTGGCAGAGGTATAACCATAGTATACCCACATTTAGCCAGTTGTGTTTAAGGGGACGATAACCGACTTTTAATTATTTTATACTGAAGATCACGTCTAAACGAGTAGTGTGAATGATTTGAAAAATATATATGATAAATTAGAGCATTTTTTCAATAATGTAATATGTACAATTTTTAGATTATGTTTATATTACATAGTGAAATTAATTTGTAAAGTTATGTCTAACGCGGATTAAAAACTGAGAATGGTGCATAGTCTACCAAGCGTTTTTTTCTGAAACCTTCACCAATATAAAGATAATTTAATTATTGATCTTTTGGTATACCGAGTTGTATTAAAATACCTTTTGTTTTGTGTATAATAAATTAATAATGCGTCAAATTGAGGACAGCAATCCTTGATGGGCGAGTCCTATTACTGGCTGAACGTACGACGCATTGCGTGAGCTTAGTACAGAACACGCAAGCTAACTCAAGGTCACTGGCATATATCTGCGTCTTAAGTCCCATGTATTAGGGGGCGAGCCTATTGCCATCAACCGGGCACAGCTCCAGCATCAATATTGTGTCAAGTATTTTAGCATTTCTCAGAAACTATGAAATCCACTCATTTATTTCTATCCTCCCACGTATGATGAAATAACCATCGATATTTAAATACCAAATAAACTTCCGCCATAGAATTAATAACCATAACATATTTTTCATATTAAATGTTCCAGATGTCATTAACAACTAAAAACTCATTATTTCACCATTCAATTTATTTATACGTAGTGTCGCCGCTATAACGGGATACGGACATTCCCACTTTAGACAATCGTATATCATAATTTGAATATCAAAATAAAAGTATGGGAAGAAAATCCGGTTACAATAAACCCTTTGATGGTCACTATACTAATTAAAACAAATAACCTATCTTTTATATTAGAATATAAACAGATTATTTCGGCGTCTATAAAATTACGTCGGGTTCCGTACAATTTGTTTATGTTCTGATAGATTTACTTGTAATAAGCAAAGACTTGTTTCAAGATTGAATGAAAAATCTTCGGGGAAATATGCCCCAGTATTTCCATATAAATACAAGCTGACTTTGAAAACATGCGACCTATATAGGAAGGTCGACTTTTTTTTGCGAATTCTAATTTGGTCCCTTAATAAAAGTTGTTCATATTGATGGGTAGAACACACCCTTAAATTTTGTCTCATGTTTTCAAAGTCAGCCTGTATAATCAGCCATAAAATGTTCCCACTGCTGGGACACAGGCCTCCTCTCTGTGAAAGAGAGTGGGCCATCATCCACCATTCGAGCCCAGTGCGGGTTGGTGGATGTCTTCGAACTTTTGGTTCTAGAACATGCTGTTTCTCACAATGTTTTCCTTCACCGATTTGAGAGCAGTGGTGCTGAAATTAATTAAATACACAAAGTAAATTTCTTACCTAGGTTCGAACTCACGACCGAAGTTGGGGCTGACACCACTGGGCCGCTACTACTTCACTGGGTCACTACTTCCATACTTCGTACTAATAAGTTTGTAAGGATGTTTGTTACTCTTTCACGTAAAAACGGCTGGACCAATAATGATAAAATTTTGTATCGAGGTAGCTGACACCCTGGATAAACATATAGGCTACTTTTTATCCCTATATTCCCATGGGATCGAGACTTACGCGGGTGAAACCGCGGGGCGCAGCATAATTTATAAACGAAATTTAGAAACGTTTTTTTATAAACGATATAGAGGAAGACCGTTCACTAGATGGGAAGATGATATTAAAAAAATTGCTGGTCCACAATGACAAAAAATAGCCCAAGACCGAGAGAAATGGAAAGCTTTGGAGGAGGCCTTTACCTGAGAGGGGTTCCATTGGAATAATAATTATACTAGAGCCTACCTACTTACATATGTTTTTTTTTTAGATTAATAATAATTAGTTAAAGAATGTTAAGAAAAATTTAGGTTACATAGATAGTAATTTCTTTAATTCTTTATTAACTATTTTATTATTAACTTAAAATCTAAAAGCACTGTTCGAGAAATACCTCAAAAAAAATATGAACTTCATAAGAGTTTCGAGTCATTCAACCATTTTTACGTAATGGAGTAACAAACATCAATCTTTGACATTTAAAATTATTTATTTTAGGTAGGATTTAGATTTAGACAAAACCAGGGTAGTGGTTTTGTCACTAAAAAAGTAAGATATTAACCCTGCCCAGTTGTCTGCAGAAAAAAACATGCTTTAATAACTTTGTAATGGATTGTATTTTTTTTTTTTTGTAATTTTACTATGGGTTTAAAAATATCGTTTAATTCAGGTAGAATTATACGATATATATTTTTTTTTTAATTCTTCAAGTCTACTGTTTGTAATATTACGTCATGTAGCTATTTGTTGTTTATATTTAATAAAATAAAATAATTAAAATAAGCCACAAGAATATTGTCAAAGAATTCTTTTATTTCGTCACTGAACCCTAAACACCACGAAATCTATTCCAGCATGAAATTTTAAAGCCACAATAAACGAATGTGATAGTTATTTATTAGTATTATAATACGTTTAGACATTAACTGTGTCATTAAGCAATTTTTAACTAACACGAAATCCATTTATAACTGACCTCCCGACTTTCCTAGTAACCGTAGAACCAACGATCTTTATACACTGGTCGTCCAGTTCAAACAAGGTCTAGAAGACTCCAGCTAATGTTTGCAGTCAGAGGGCAAAGTATATTGGTTCTTCAGCAAATTGGTTCCAAGTAATGGTTAGCTTCGACTCATTAACGACTTTGAAATGATTGATGAATGTGAAGAAGGGTTGTCTGGGGTTCTGATTCTTATTTTAGAATTTAGTTTTGGTTCAGTTTAGTTGGCTTGCAATTTTGTATGTAAGGCGGGCCATAAACGATCAATATTATATTGCACAATATCATGTTTTGCACCATGTTATTGCAAATGCTTAAGAATACGGTACTTAACACAAAAATAAACAATTTTTTAATTATTTATCTGTTTGTTTGTTCCGGCTAATCTACGAAACGGCTGGACCGATTTTGACGGAACTTTCACTGTCATATAGCTGATGTTATCAGTAGTACTTTTATTTACACTTATCTTATTTATGACAAAACACGCATGCTTCTTTCTACTTTACAAAAGTTTATTTATAAGATTTTTATTAGCTGCTAAAGTACATTTTTTACTTTTGTCAATTTTTATTCTTATTTATGTAAATTCAACATTTGGCATATCTTTTTCTTTTTGTAAAATTATTTTGAATTGTTTTATTCAAAATTGTTGGTACACCACGTAATTTTAAGCTCCAGAAGAGCGAAGTGTCTTAACCGCAAGTTTTGTCTAAAAGTGACTTCTACCACTAGATGTAGTACATAGCTTGTGAAATAAAATAAATTATTTGTATATTTTGTATTATTTGTAATACGAGGTCGACTATACTGTACTCAAACATAATAACAACGATAAAAAAAAATGTTTCAGTATGGGTGTACTCCACTCGGAGCGAGAGTGCATGGGAGGCCGTCACCTTCTTCTGCGAAGCAGTAATGCTTGCGAAGGAGGAGGCGGAACGCGTGAGGGAGAGGCAAGTTTCACGCCCTCGCGCCCCTAGTCGCCGCAGGAGACACCCCGTCGGGAGTCGCAAGCCGATTTCCGGCCACCGTAGGCGCGAGCCTGCGGACGGTGACCGATGGGTAGCTCACCGTCCGGGTCGACGGCACGTTGTGTTCCACGCGCGCCTCAAAGAGTTGTTAGCACCAACTGACGGGGTCCGATAGGGGCAATGCCTGCCAGGGTTGCGAGTTTGTCCGAAAGGGATATCGTGGCCTTGGCACACAGGCAAATGAAGAAATACGGGTGGGTTTTAGTCAGTAAAAGTCTGACACGCCCTCCCCGCTCCGCCCAGAGCGGGAGAAGTTATTTGATAATTTCCCAACCAAAAAAAAAAAAATGCGTGTACTCCACCAACCCGCACTAGGCCCGCGTGGTGAATTATGGCCCACTTCCTCTAACAGAGAAGAGGCCTGTGTCCCATCAGTGGGAACGGCTTATAGGCTGATTATGCTATGGGTCTGCTCTTGAGCACGATCACGCCTAATGGAAAGTGATGGGAGAGGTCTTTGATGGAACGACCGTGCCCAGAAGATGCCTGTTCACTCTTGCTTCAAAGGCAGACGGGTTATACATAATATTATATGTGGAATCCACACAGACATCATTGATATTATGAATCTACTTATAAACAAAAATGTTATTGTTTTCATAAATTCTTTGATAGCTCTTCGTATGGAAACAAAAACGTATTTTGATATTGCTAACCTTTCAGCCTAAATAAATGCGTGTGACGTAATATCTCCTTAACAGTTTAATTTTACGCAACGTTTGAGAGGAAAACAATAAAAAGGGGATCATTGCCAAATATTATCATATAAATTGAATATGTTCCGTTCACAGAGAAAAGTATGGAGATGCCTTCTTAAAATATTTTTTATCAAATCATTCGTTAATCTTTATTTGCTAGAAATACCTACATCTTTTTGTTAAAGGAGATGCTTTTGTTACCGATACTAAATGTGTGTAATATCAAGGTAATTGTGTGATAATATTTCTTCACTTCAAAAGTTTTAGGGAGAATTGTTTCTATAGAAAATATTGTGGCTTTTGTAGTTACTAATCTAAGTTTTTCTCACTGCTGGGCGCAGCTTTTCTCAGAAGTCTTTTTCAAATAGTTTTTTTTTTTTGGCTGGGAAATTATCAAATAACTTCTCCCGCTCTGGGCGGAGCGGGAGGGCGTGTCAGACTTTTACTGACTAAAGCCCACTCGTGTTCCTTCATTTGGCTGTGTGCCGGGGCCACGATATACCTTTCGGACAAACTCGCAACCCTGGCAGGAAGTCTTTCTCACCTGAGTTGGTTTTTAGGAAATTAACTCCTGTTCCGCTGTGTCTACACCACGTCTCCCCCTGTTATCCCCGACCGCGCACGTCATGATTTGTATGTGTTTTCATTCATTTGTCATGTGAATTCAAGATCGCGTCAGATTGAGACGAGACATTTACTAATGTTTACCTTTCAGCTTTTGATAGTAGGCACGTACTACATCACTTTCATTATTTGGCAAGCATGATTAATCCCCCGTTGCATTTAGTACTACACAATCAAGATTTAAAGACAAGAAAAATATTTTTTTCTTTTTATTTTCAGACATAAAGTCCTACTGTTGGGCATTAGTTCTCTCCATAATCTTCCATACTTCTCTAAGTGCTTTTTGTATTATACCTGTTTAAAAAAAAATGTTTTTTCCCCTGTGTCTACTCCACACCTCTCCCTGTTATATCCGACCACGCACGTTATGATTTGTGTGTGTGACGTGTCATGTGATTTCAGTGGCGCGTCATTTCGAGACGAGTCGTTTATTATTGTTTACCTTTCTGTCTTTGACGGTAGCTGGGTATTTTTAATAACAAGAGAAGGGTTGGTATGTTACATATCTTTATGTCAAGTGTGGGTAGGCACACAGGTGGGTAATTAGAATTGAGATCGTGGATTGTTATTGCTTTTTTTATTAGAAACAGTACCGACGTAGGTATGTACTGTTTATTGTTCTTCTACAAATGAGAATAGAATAGAATACTCTTATGTACTGAATACCATTGATGTATTAAATAGGAAGATATGATACGCGCTCCTCGACGTGGACTGCATACATTCGGGGAAAGAACACAATCGACCTGCATTACTCTCGGTTTGCGGGGAATACCCGAATCGTAGTTGGTTTCAGAGTTATTATCGGTACGTAACAGTGACAATTATTGCTATTTCGTTCCCGCTGTAGTCCGCGTAATATGTCTCTCTATTGCGGTTGTCGAGCACATGACGCATGACATCGGGTCCATTTAATTTTTACGTGATGTTAGAGAGTGGCCTATATTCCTATTATGATGTACACCATAAAAATTACAGTTAATGAGTGTTGTAAGGATCGTAGTAGGTTCTGTAGTTTCTGCCTCTCAAAAACAAACGGCCAAAAAGGTGTGAGTGTTTGTACTATGTTGTTATTTTTTTGTGTTTATTTATTACTAGCTGCGACCCATGGTTTTACTCGCAAAGGTCTCGATCCCGTGGGAATATCGGAATAAAAAGTATCATATGTCCTAATCCAGGTCGTGATCTATCCATGTACCAAATTCGTTCGGCGGTTTTAGCGAGATAGCTTAACAAACAATTAATTCAATTTCGCATTTAAGAGGAAATACGGGCGGAGAGACTTCTCCGATCGAATAGACGAGATCCGACTGAATAGCCTAAGTAAAAAGACATAAATCGAGGTTCGGCGCTCGCCTATTTCCTCCTCCAATATTGGACTAATTTAAAAGATATTTCTTATACTGAATAAGAAGGATATACAGGGTGTTTGGTGCATCGTGTGCCAAATTAAAATGGTCGACTGAAGGGGTCATCCGCTAGCCTTTCAGACCCCTTAACACCCCTCATGCTCTGTGGATTTTTTTTTATCCACTTTTAATTGTTTTCCAAAAAAAAGACCCAAATTTTCCATTCAAATACAGATTTAAAAAAAATATAAGGCGTAGACTCTGAATTTTAATTTTATTTAGATGTGTATTGTTTAAGAATACTTTTAAATACAAAATTAGTGATATTAGTCACCTAGTTTTTTTTTTAATTCACTTGCAAAGGTAAAACTTAAATTAAAGCTGTTCATGTTACAGCTATTTATAAGGCTACAAAAAAAAAACCAAAAGCGACCGGGATCTTCCAACTCCCTCATTAATTCTCCAGTCTATCCTCTTTCTAATGATGTGCCACATGCCATAAAAGTATTTTCAGGTAATGGGTATGGTATGGTGTCACTTCCAGGTAGTGAATCTATTAGCACGAACAGCGGGTCCTTTCTTGTGCAATTACTTATTGCCCAAGAGAAATTTAAAAGAGTTTTTTGTTTGTTGCAGGTCTTGAGGGTGGCGACTTTGAGAGACGAGTGGCTTTTTGTCGGTTTCTTTTACACACGGATGTGGATGATCCTGATTTTTTTAAAAGAATACTGTGGACGGATGAATCCAAATTTACCAAGGATGGGATCCTCAATTTACACAATTTGCACCACTGGACAACGAAAACGCAAAACCCACGTGTTGAAAGACAGAAATCTTCTCAAAGAAGGTTTAGTGTAAACGTTTGGGCAGGAGTGATTGGGAATCAAGTAATTGGACCGCATTACCTGCCCGATAATCTTAATGGCGAAAACTACCTGGAATTCCTACAAAATGACCTGCCCGAATTAGTGACCGATGTGCCCGTATTTAATGAACGTGTGCGCATTGTATTTCAAAATGACGGCTGTCCCGCGCATTGGCGATTGACTGTGAGGGAATATCTCGACAATGTGTTCCCAATGCATGGATTGGACGCGATGGCCCTATTCCATGGCCGCCACGTTCCCCAGATCTAACTCCGTTAGACTTTTATGTCTGGGGACGTGCCAAAGAGTTGGTATATGCCACGGAGGTTCCAACTAGGGAGGTATTAGTCCAACGCATAGAAGCGGCATTCAATACTATTAAGGAGGAAATACGACTTCGTACAACAACTGTTGAAATACGAAACAGGTGTCGGGCCTGCATTCGCAACAGAGGCCAACAATTTAAGCAAGATTTGTAACAATGATTAAATTAATGTTAAAAATGCAATTTTGTTTTTTTATTTCAAGTAAATCCCACGAAAGATACAGATATGAGACACGAATTGACCTAACCATAAGAATGAGATAGCAGATTTATAGGTTTGACAGGTATCATTTAAGAGATTTTTTTTTTAATCATAATTTTGAATATTAGCCTTAGGTGACTCGATTCACAATTCTAGCGAATTCACAAAGTTGTTAAAATACTTTTATGGCATGTGGCACATCATTAGAAAGAGGATAGACTGGAAAATTAATGAGGGAGTTGGAAGATCCCAGTCGCTTTTGATTTTTTTTTTGTAGCCTTATAAACAGCTGTAACATGTACAGCTTTAATTTAAGTTTTACCTTTGCGAGTGAATTAAAAAAGAACTAGGTGACTAATATCACTAATTTTGTATTTAAAAGTATTCTTAAACAATACACATCGAAATAAAAATAAAATTCAGAGTCTACGCCTTATATTTTTTTTTAAATCTGTATTTGAATGTAAAATTTGGGTCTTTTTTTTGGAAAACAATAAAAAGTCGATAAAAAAAAATCCACAGAGCATGAGGGGTGTTAAAGGGTCTAAAAGGCTAGCGGATGACTCCTTCAGTCGACCATTTCAATTTGGCACACGATGCACCAAACACCCTGTATACTGTGTCCCTATGTTTTTCTTTTTTTATTAATAGTTGGCAAATTTGTACAATAGCCCTCTGTTTTCAGCGGTCTAAACAGGCAATTTTGAGCATTTTCAGAGGGTTCCAGCTCTTATAAAGATAATGTATCATCAAAAAGGAAAACATAGGGACATACAAGTAGTCGATATTTATTTTACTGTAAAATATCATTGCTTTAAGGTCATTAACCAGAAAGAAAACAGGCGAGAGCGTTTCTATGGAGAAAAGACCACCCGCATTTCCTCTTAAGTATAATACACTAGCTGTGCCCCGTGGTTTCACCCGCTTAAGTCTCGATCCCATGGTAATATCGGGATAAAGAGTACCCTATGTCTTAATCCAGGGTGTCAGCTACCTCTATACAAAATTATATCAACATTGGTCCAGCCGTTTGAGCGTGAATATGTAACAAACATACACACACACATACTCAAAAACTTTCGCCTTTATAATATTAGTGTGATAGTGTGATTAGTGTAATGATATTTTAGGTTATTATAAAAAATAAAGACAAGGTAACCCTTAAATTACCTGCGGTTAGGGTCGAGACACACCTACACTCTAATTTCTAATTTGCTATACCAAAATGACTGCTGCGATCAACCATTAAAAAACAAATAACACGATAAAAAAAAAAACAAAGATTATTACAGAGACAACACGACAACAGTTAAAGTTCTCCTGCAGAGAATGATTCAGTGGTCCTTGGTGAGAGCCACTAGATTATTAAGTTAGATTGAGAGAGCCACTAGATTATTAAGTTAGATGGTGAGAGCCACTAGATTGATAAAGTTATTTTAAGTTATTGTTTTTTATTCTAAGTTATTTTTATGTCGATACCAAAATGTCATTTTAGTCTAGCAAATAAAAAATCTGAATAGAATAGAATACTCTTTATTAAGTACACCATCAAAGTTACAGATATAAAAGCGAGATAGAGAGAGACCAGAGAGTTTAGAGTTTAGTAATACGAGTCATGTAAAAATATGTACCTACCGCTTTCTGTATCAATATGTGTCTCAGCGTGTGTGGGTTGGGGTGTGTATATGCGTGTGTGTTGGGGTGTGTGTATGTGGGGGTGGGGGGTATGTGTGGAAGTGGAAGTGGTGAAGGGTGGGCGTTTTTGGGGGACTGTCTTATGTATTTTTTGACGTTTTAAAAGTGCTGATTCTCAGCCTAGTTTGAATAAATGACTTTTGATTTGATTTGATTTGATTTGTGTATGACTGTGTAGGGGTGTGTTTGTATGTGTGTTCTCTTGACACAACTATCTAGGATAGGTAGTTAGTACTTAAAAAACCTCCGAGAATACCAGCTTCTCACCCTGAGTACTGGTCAGTGAGCCATTATTTAATGGATCCTATGAAAAAATAAAATCCAACAGCAACTATTAACACCTTTAATATTTTACATCATTGCAACAAATAAACCTATAACGAACAGCATAAAGCTGAACATCGTCTTCACTCCGGAACTGGTAAGTTCTATACTGTAGTACCCGATTCCTCGGGTCACCTTCTCCATTTCCACCAGACCAGCCATGATCTCGTGGTTGTTGGGTATGATAAGTTCTGTAGGCAGGAGGAAGCCATATTCCCCGACGTCTCGAAGCTCGAAGAGGTAGACTATGGGAACCTCTGCCACTCCTTTTACCCAGTCGAAACTAGAACCGCTTACTTCGTCTGAAAATTATTTCAAAATAAATATCAAAATTAAGAGACAAGAGCGAGAAAATTAAAGATGATAATTAAAAATTTTGCTCAATTTTTGTCAAAGTCAAAATCAAATTATTTATTTCAAATAGGCACATAGGAGGCACTATTGAACGTCAAAATGTTTGATCGATCGAAGCGTGTCATCAAACAAAATCATTAATTCAGCGTAACTAGCGTAAGCAACAGACGATCGACATCGTATGGCGTGGCGAAATCGCCACTGTGAATCATTTGTTTATTTTTGGGGATATGTGGGTATTTTTTTTCCTTTTTTTTCTTTCTCAGTTAGTTTTAATGATGGTCTGACATTTTGAGCACTTTATGCGTCCTACCCAAATGTCCTTTCTTTGGTATTGTTCGTCGAGTCGTTGAGCTCCTTAAGTCTTGAGTTGAGCTGCACGATTACTGCTTGCAAATGCTTGCACTGAATGGACAGGTCCACTCAAATTTGAGTGGTTATTTCCTCAAAAGACCATTTCAGACATGGACTTATAATTATGGTCCTCACATGATCTGAATCAGATTATGTCTAGACTTTAAAAGAGACCCGTGAGGTTGTTTGGCTATTTATTTTCATCTTAGGGGTAGTCAGATAGGAAATGTCGAATACATCTAGCTTATTTTTAATATGACGTGTAAAAGTGATTCCATAACCTATTTACAGAATATTTTCATTTCATTTCATATTATTTTGAAACGTTTTTTTTCGATCAATAAACTAACAAGTGATGCTTGATTTTAACATTGAATTTATCGATCGATGACAAGCGACAGTACCGATCGATAAAATCATCGAGCAAATCTGTAAGAAGCCGATGATGAGCATGATCGACAAAACAGCATATTATCGAGCAACAATAACGGTCGTCAGTATTTACCGTCTTCGAAAAAGGAGGAAGTTATTAATTCGGCAAGGTTTCTATTAGCTTCATCTAAAAAATTAACAGGTTAAATTTGTTGAGGAAAACGTGTGTGATACGCAAGAGTGAGCTTACAATGGTTTCTGCGATTGAAATTATATAAATGGCTGACGTTTCAAACCTTCTGAAAGGAAGGTATAAAGAAAAGAAAGGTGGCCTTTAAAAAATATACGTAGATAGGTACTTACACAAAATATCAGCTGATGTACCAACTTGGTATTCTGTACCGTGTTGCGCTTTCAGCTTATCCATTCCCCTGATGGCAATCTCGTACTGAAATAACAAAACAATTGGCTTTTTAGGGTTCCGTACCTCAAAAGGACAAAAGGAACCCTTATAGGATCACTCGTGTGTCTGTCTGTCCGTCTGTCACAGCTGATTTGCTCCGAATCTACTGGACCGATTAAGTTGAAATTTGGTACACATATGAACTTTTGTAACCCAAACACGGACGTGTTACGTAAATAAATTAATTTTGAATATGGAGGGCACTTTTGGGGGGCAAATTAGAAAATTAAAAAAAAAAGTTTTGCTGACTGTACTGTGTGACATATCAAATGAAAGGGCTTGTTTTAAGGATTTTTTATATAATTTCAAAATACATACATTTAAAAATATTTAAGAAAATAGATGAAAAAGTAGGTTTATGCAGTTCCTCCATGTAAACTCAAACTCAAACTCAAAACATTTATTTCAATTAAACCTATTACTGGCACTTTTGAATTGTCACAGTAAAATACTGGTATCCAGCTGCATCAGGTTAGACTACAAGGCAACCCCAAGATAGTTGGGAAAAGACTAGGCAAATGATAATGACACATAGGTACGTGAGGGTTTTTTACATTTTTTTTTTTTTTTACATGTAGCACATTTTGCATAGAATACTTCGAAAATCGACGTGTTTTTCTCGTGCCACGATGGCCAAAACTCAAATGCAATGATTCGGAAAGGTAGCAGTCTGATTAAAATTTGTGCCGTAAGTGGCAAGATGATGCAGACATAGAGCGAAAACGCAGGGCGTTGTCTGTAAGGGCAAATATGGTGGCCCGCAGGTTTGCTCGTACAACGAGCAAACTTGCGGGCCACCATATTTGCACTGAAGTGAATCAACATTGTTCAGAGCATATTGAACTTTCTACTCGAGCAGCCTGTGAGTCTCATACATGCGCAGACGGTACCACGCCTTACCTGTGCAATATAATAATGGATTGGCATGAGGCTGCCCCGATTCTGCAGCGTATCAGGGATGTTCACCGAGTCGCATGTCGGCTGTTTCTATTCCATAATGTGAAAACGGTGTACATCCCTGGTGCGCAGGGTTTGGGCTAGCTCCAGTGGCATCCTAAAGGCATTCGCGGAGAGTTTCGATTGTCAGTACCTGAACCATTGCTGTATGGTTCACATAATGAGCATGAGCAATCGAAGTCTTTAATGTTTATGAATGTGGTCTGTTTAAGTTTTTTTCAATTGTTCTGGCTTTGATCCTTTGTTGGTCGAAATAAACATATTTTTTTTAACTTAATAATTGTGCTCGTATGCTTCAAAAATGTGATCAGCAAAATTGTGGGTGTTCTTTTGTCTACCGTTACAGAGAACACGGTCGTGATGTAATAAATTGTAACAGTTAAATAGTACAATCAGCCTATAAAATTCACACAGTTAGGACACAGGCCTCCTCTCTGTGAGAGGGAGTAAGCCGTAATTCACCACGCGGGCCAGTGCTAGTTGGTGGATGTCACATATCTTCGAATTTTTGGTTCTAGGACATGCCGGTTTCCTCAAGATGTTTTCCTTCACCGTTTTGAGAGCAGTGGTGTACATTTTGTTTGTATTTACTCACCATATCAGTATAGTTGGGAGCTTCTAACACGTCAGCTCCCTCCAAATGGCTGAATGGAACCAACACCATTTGAGAATACGAATGGAAAGCGAAGTAGTAGACCATATTGCCTTCCTCCTTAATAGTCGTGACGTAATTGGCGATGGCTCGAGATTCGGGTTCCGAGAATTCTATGTGTCCAGCAAACGTTTCAGCACAAGGGTTTTGAGAAGCTCCAACCGCTGTAATAAAAAAGTGATCATGATTTTCAAATGTCACACTACGCAGACCAGGTCAGGAAGACATGTAATGTCACGCTCACGAGGTTGTCGACATGTGGGATGTGGACTCTGCGATCATTGTGCCGATAGCCGTATCAGCCAATGGCATAATTGCCAAGAGCCTGGACCAACACCTAAGGAGGCTCTCGTTGGACAGCTTGATTCAGAAAGCGGTACTACTGGACACGGCTTGCATTGTTAAGAGGTTCCTCTCTCTGGACCCCTGACCGCTGGTAGCTTGGATCCTGTTCCCGATGTCGGTGGGCTACCAGCGGGGTCACTCACGCTCACATTCGCATTTATAATATTAATTAGTATTATGGATGGATGAATTAAAATGCTTGATAATATCGATCTGATAAGCCACTTTTAATGATTTATCTAATCCACATAAATGTGTTATTGCTTAATTGTGTTAATAAATTTAGGACTTAGGTTATCAAACATTCATATCTGATAATGATAGCAGCTTATCAGAATGTTTAAAAATTAAAATTCGGCCATTAGCTATGGACATAATAATTATATGATATTCTTTTCAAATTAGTAAAAGAGACTTGACTATAGCGATAATATTACGGCCGCGTCATAACAAAAAGCGATTGTCGCGCGAGTATGCGTTTGTCGCGCTCTTTTATATTAATATGACATAGTCGCGCGATCAATAAAGTCGCAATATAGTCGAATTTTGACGTACAACGTCAAAATTCATACAAACGATAGCGTCGATTAAGTCATGCTCGCGCGACGAATGCTTTTGGTAAGGACGCGAGGTACCTATCAATGCTTCTGATATAAAGAAATAAGATATTAACAGGATTAATAAGGCAAAAGCGTCAGGGTAGCCCGCGAAATTTGAATTGTCTTTTATTTTGTAATTTGTAGGTCAGTATCAGATTACCACGCGGGCCTCAAAGAGTTGTCAGCACCAAAGGACCGGGTCCGTTAGGGCCAATGCCTGCCAGGGTTGCGAGTTTGTCCGAAAGGGATATCGTGGCCCTGGCACACAGGCAAATTAAGGAATACGGGTGGGTTTTAGTCAGTAAAAGTCTGACACTCCCTAGCTCCGCCCTGAGCCGGAGAAGTTATTTGATAATTTCCCACCCATAAAAAAAAAGTATCAGATTATATTATGATTCGCAGCCATAAAAAATATTTATCTATAGAATTATATTCATAAAAATCATCAAAGCAACCCTCTAACTTCATACTACCCTACTGAATGCCTATTCCATGAAATCTTGACATTTGAGGCATTGGCCTCAAATTTCAAGATTTGATTGAGTTGTATTGCTGATTGTAATGATTATAATTCTGAAAAACCATATGTTTTATGGTCGCGAATCATATTTTAATCAACATTTAACAATGACCTGCAAATTGTTTAAGCCGTAAAAAATAAATAAAATTGTGGGCTACCTTACCGCATCCCCCTTAAAACAATTGACTATCAACTTGTATTAGCAAGTCCGTAAAATCAAATTACAACTGTCCAGCCAGAACAGTCATCCTCTGTCAGTCTTATGAAACGGTTGCGTGTCATCAAACAAAAAAGTTCCTTAATTTTGCAAAATAAAATTAATTATAAACATTACTTACACATCCAGACAAAACCAAAATTTCTGTTCAAATCAATTCCGTTACTCATATCATCGCCCTGGGGGCAATTTGTGTGATTCAACGTACTTCTATTCTTCCTCCACATTCTATTCTGTAATCATAATAATATAATAGAAAGAATTCTTCAAGTAAAACATTGGTGAAAATGTATTTATGAAAAACCTTCGATCCTCCATTAGAATAGAATAGAATACTCTTTATTATGTACCTACACCATTCAAAATTAGTTAAGAATTACAGCTTTATATGTGGAAATTCAACAATTCAATTAAATTTTTTGTTGAGTTGTTGAGATCTACTGACAAGTACAGTCGAACAAGATAATTAGTATGCAAGCAGCTAACTTGCAACTACTTTTAAACAATGCTGTTTGTGTGCTGAGTAGTCTTCTTTTTTTTACCTAAGTACATCCATTAAGTTCCATCCATTCAGAAGGAATGGGATGATCCATTAAAGTATGCCATATGCTTAAAAAGTTATTACACACACAATAAAAAATAATATTGGCAGTTTGGTAGAAAGATAAATATTTTTCTCTGTTTACCAAATACATGTCACATGTGTACATTGTCTTCTGAAACACATGGGAGTAAACTTATATAATCAAAGTTCGGGAAGTGTGAAAAAATTCGACTCGGTTTGATGGAGGTCTGGGTGCGAAGCTAAGTAAAATTATTGATAAGCAATTTTTGGAAAACTGGTAAGTATTCTACAGATGCCTTCTAGATACAGACCTGACTTTTTTCTGGTTAAAAACCCAAATGCAATATCATGTAGCAGGATCTAGTGCAATATTAAATTAATACTCACATTACTAAACGTGTATTCGTAGCCATCTGGGTTGGCAACAGGGAAGATATGCCACACAATATTTTCAGCCATCAATCTAACATCAGGATCAGAACTAGTCAAGAAGTCATTGATGATATAAGTCACCGTCGCGGGCGAAATCCATTCTCTTGCGTGAATACCACCCTCGATCATACCAATGACAGGATTGTTTTGCTTTTTAAAGTCAATTTTGACACCCCTGATCGGTCTGTTTTCAACTGACTGGCCAATAGTGACAAGAGTGACAACGTCAGGGTATTCTTCGGCTATATGGTCGAGCCAAGCGAAGATTTCATCTAAAGACTGGTAGAAGGTCCAGGCATAGCTGCCACTTCTAATTAAAGGCCGCCTGAGTTGGGCATCAATTTTTCTGAAAAATAATGAAAATATTTTTGTGATCTGAACTTTTTGACATAATTCTCTCCAACAAATAAATAGGCAGAATACATAAAGCTAAAAGGCTTGACTTATTAACCTTTACGGTTCCACAAGATGGATAAAGATTTCGAAGAAATGGCAATGAAGCCATTTCTTCTCAGGGGTAGTCAGATAGGAAATGTCGGCTACATCTAGATTTTTTTTTTCTTTTATATGACGTGTAAAAGTGATTCTAATATCCTATTTACAGAATAAACGATTTCATTTCATTTCAGACTTATTCTTTTTTTTTTGTTTAGTCGATACTGTCCGACTTCTGGGCAGAAGCCTCCCATAAGTCCTTCCAGAAACTCTTTTCCCGCGCCACCTTTAAACACGTGCAGTAACCCTTGTGGTACGCATTCAGGTCATCTCTCCACCCCGGTTTCCGGGTCGGTCTCGGCAGCACCTTCCATCTTCAGGCACAGCGTAGCCGCCATTGTAGAAACTTTTATCCAGCGGTCATCGTGCCCGCGCATGTGACCCGACAAATTCCATTTCAGCCTGGCACCCTTCTCGCCTACGTCTACTTCCGTTTTGGAAAGCGCATTCTTAAGGTGAAATAAGTGACAAAAAACAAATACTTACTCCTGCACATCTTCAATGACAACTTTAGCTGGAATTTTCACACTTTCGAAATAATTCTCGAACTCCGCTTGTTTCCCTGGAGCCACCATTATTCTAACATCACTGTCAATAGCTACGATATCACTCCAAAAATCATATAGCTCTTGTTTTCTCAAGTCCTTAAGTATTTGTACTTCATTATCGGAACCAGGTACTATTTTGTACACTTTATAATTCTTATAGCTTACATATTCTGCATTAACTGCAGTTGCTACAGCTATTAATACAAATATTTCTTTGAGTATCATTGCGTACAACTCCTTTGTATGCTCCAAATGAAATGAATTCCATGTATAATAATATTAATCTTTGGTATTTCAATTGATAGTGTCATAATCTTTAAGTTATGTGTTTATTTCATTGATAAAATATTTTATTATTTTATAGTAGGGCTTTGGAATTAGTCCAGACCAATAAATATTTTATAGTTAGACAAATAAAATACTTAATAATAAACTTATTGCAGCCCTTATTTCTTTACGTACACATTACAACACACTTTCTCTTTTAATCCTTATTGAGCCATTTGTAAAAAAAAACCATGGACACGGGGTACAGACGGCCTTTGAAAACCTTGATGATTCTTTAAACCCTATCACATTTACTATACAAATTATGACGTCAATGACGTGAAAACCGTAATAACAATTAACAAAATTTGGAAAATCCAAAAGTGCACGCCTTACAGACAGAAACATGTAGACGATAAATTTTACTAAAAATAATCTAAGAAACTTCATCGATTTTTGTTAAGGCGACGATAACCAACTTTTAATGGTTTTATACTGAAGATCACGTCTAAACGAGTAGTGTTAATGATTTGAAAAAAAAAATATGTTAAATTAGAGCATTTTTTCAATAACTTAATATGTGAATATTTTAGATTATGTTTACATTACATAGTGAAATTAATTTGTAAAGTTATGTCTAATGAGGATTAAAAACTGAGAATTGCGCAAAATCTACCAAACATATTTTTCTGAAACCTTCACCAATTTGAATATAATTTAATTATTGATCTTTTAATATACGCGTTTTATTAAAATATCTTTTTTTTTGTGTATAATAAATTAATAATGCGTCAAATTGGGGACAGCGCTCCATGATGGGCGAGTCCTATTACTGGCTGAACGTACGACGCGTTGCGTGAGCTCAGTTCAGAACACGCAAGCTAACCACTCAAGGTCACTGGCATATATCTGCGTCTTAATATCTTTTGAACGGTTATGAGTTTGATAATGAAATCATTACGGCTCAACCAAAAGATGAAAGAAAACTTATAGAAGAATCTTCGATCAATAATAGCACTATTGATTGAAGAGAAGAATATTTAGATTTATCTATTGTGTGTGACGACGTGAATCGTGACGACAAACAGACACACTTCCCAACGGAAAGCACTACACGTAATTTTTTAATTACATTTGTTTATATTTAAATCAAAGTACATTTGTCTAAAAATATATTATTCTTATACTTACAAGTCTCTATAAAACTAACCAACCTGCTAATATGTTGTCCATGTTTAATTAAGAGTACAGAAACGATTTAATGTTGAAAATTTTTGACAAGGCGGTTTAGCGAGAGTAAAGCAATGTCATACGCTCAAGCATTGTAACGCATGCAATTGATAAAGACAGTTTCATTAATCATTTTGAACGAGACACAGTAGAAGTTTTATTGTTATTAGGTCTGGGGGCGTTAAGTGCATAGTGTTAACGAGTAAATGTGGAAAAGTCCAAAAGTGATAAAAGTTATATAATTAGAATACAAATTCATCATCATCATCGTTTCAGCCGAAAGACGTCCACTGCTGGACACATGCGTTCCCCAAAAAGGGGGGGGATTTGCCATAATCGCCACGCTTGGCAGGCGGGTTGGCGATCGCAGTATGCTTTTAAAAATTCATAGAGAACGCTGCTGCACATTCTCTAGTAAGTCCCTTAGTCGCGTTTTACGACACCCACGGGAAGAATGGGATGGTGCTATTCTTTACGTCCAGCACCAAACGGAACAACAATAAGAATACAAATTACTATAATATAATGTAGGATATAAATATTGAGTATTATAATGATATAATTAGTGTATATTTAGAACATAATTATTAAACAAAACATAATTACTTAGAAATGACTGTCAAAATACAATATTAACACACTTTGTATCTATTTATTTAAACAATGCAATCAAAACACCAAGTAACAATATTGAGGTAGAAAAGAACATGCTATTAGCTCCCGAGAACTGGTCTCTAAAATAGCCCAGTCTTTTGGTACTCTTGCCTATTTCTACTAGAGCATCCATGGTTTCCAAGCCGGTGGGCACAATCTGCCCCGGTGGCAGGAGGAATCCGAACTCTCCAAGGTCACGGAGTTCTATAAGATATGTGATGGGGACACTGACTGCGTACTTGACCCAGTCGAAGCTGGCACCGCTCATGGGATCTAGAAAAAAATCATGGATGATAAAGTGAATCAAACTCTCAAGTACCAGAGGGCCCAGACAAGTTTAGTGACTAATTGGCAATCGCTTTGAAAGCGTTTTGTATTTCTACAAAGAATTTCAACAGAATTGACGTAAATGCTTTTCAGGAGCTTAAGTTAATCCAATACATTTTATACTTTTTCAGCATAGTCATCGCTGATGAATGTCACTTTGTATATGTCCTCAGGAGTGCCTAGATAGCTGATTTGTTCAATTAGTTATCATAGGTTTCTGACACGTTAATATATTTTTTTTTTCTTGTTATTTTTTTTTATACAATGCATGATAGATGATATCCCCGCCCGCCCGCTCCCCTTGAGTTTCAGTGCCACGTCTTTACGCGGACTTTTTGAAAGAACTTGAAGTGATGTTGCAGTTTTGTTTCATTCACCTACACTACACTAATGCACGTTCACGAACACTTAATGGGTAATAATCCACCATTATTCATCATCATCATCATCATTACACCCGAAAGACGTCCACTGCTGGACATAGGCCTCCCCAAAGAGGTGGGGGGGGGGGGTTGCCATAATCGCCACGCTAGTCAGGTGGATTGGCAATCGCAGTATGGTGTTAAATTACATAGAGAACGCGCTGCTGCCCATTCTCTAGTATGTCCCTTAGTCACCTTTTACGACACCCATGGGATGAAAGAGATCGTGCTTTAGGTCCGGCACCACACGGCACACACCACCATTATTACACATTAATATTCAACTAAACAGAAATTTTATAAAATACACGAAAACTGCCAAACATGACGCTTCACTTTCCCGCCAAGAAGTCCGACATGTTAATTATCAGTCATCCTCTAATCAATATGGTCCTTATCCCAATATTTGGGATTCGGAAAAGTACCTACGTCTTTCTGTTCCATTCATCTTTATTAGCCGTCATCTCAGTGTTAACTTCCCTCCATACCATAGTCATCATCCACACAATCCATCCATCTTTTGTTTAGTCTACCTCTTTTGTCATAGCCATTCATACATTCCTTTCTTGGCTCGTGTTCCTAATTCATTAGATAAGATAAAAGTTACTTACACATAACATTAGCAGATAGTCCAACTCGGTAGTGTGTTCCATATCGTTTTGCTAAGGCATCAGCTCCTCTAATTGCTATTTCGTACTGAAAACAAATAAAAAACATTAAACATGAGGAACCATGCATAAAGATAAAATGTATTTATTTTCTCAAAAACAAACAGAGGTTAATAAAATTATTTAATTCAGGCAACACGTGTGGCTAGTGTTAATGCGGCACTATGTACTTAACATGGCTATGTGTCATCAATTTTACGCTATGGAATTATAATATGGGGTAATTCGGTTGACCTTAAACAAGTGTTTCGAGCTCAGAAAGTTGTGTTCCACTATTTAAAAAGCTTAAAATACTGCCACTTCCAGCACAATACATTTTTGAAATTTGTATCTTTGTACACCTAAACAGACATTAATTTGATGTTGTATCCAGACCAGTGTATATGCTTAATGCTCCTAGGCGTAGAATTAAATTGTTTTCTAATAATGTATTCTGCATGTCCATTACTGTATCAAATTACCTGATGGCTTCAAAACTCTCAGCCTCGGAACATTTAAATGTAAATTATTTAACTTTCACTTGCAAATGTCAACACGACTGAAAATTGTAAGAATGAAAAATGTACCTAAATATTTGACATGATTGTCTTTGTATACGCTGAGGGCATACAACGCGCTGCGTGTACAGTATAACAATATATTCAGGATTCTGTTGGGTCTACCACGCTTTTGTAGCGCTTCCGGGATGTTTGCCGAGGCCAGGGTCGATGGTTTTCATGCCATTATCCGGAAACGGTGTGCCTCTATTCTCGGTAAAATACGTGTTAGCTCCCACAGCATCCTGAGTGTATTGTGTGATAGGTGGGACAGCCCCATGCTGGCTCACTAGATACGGCTGCACACGTAGGTGTCAGTCGTTTCAATTTTGTATATAGTGTCACTGTGGTTTTTTACTAACATTAGGTTAAGACATTTACTAACAACTTATGGATCTTGATCTGAAATAAAAATAAATATATATATATATATATTTGAATCTCCTTGACCATAGTTCATTTTGATTTATATAATTAAAATCTCTTTTACAACTATTGTTCAATTTATTTCAATTATTTTTAATTCCAATTCTAATGATTAATAATTTAATTTTAATGTAATAATGACCTATAATATTTGTATGCCGGAAACGGCAGAATATTATGATCGTAATACATAATGCACATAACAACTTTGTACAATATTCTGACTAATAAATGCATTCTATTCTATTCTATAGGTTTTGGTTTATTTGCTAGTATCAAAATAATTATGTTACATAAATGACCGTAATTTTTTTTAAGCTTGATTTATTTAGAGTTCCGAAGGACCGGTAGACCTCTACGAAAAAAAAGAGGGTTCCGTCTTTTCTTTTTGTTACCACAAACCGGAACCCTGAAACCTAAAAAAAAATTACTCTTCAGCTAAGTATATCATATTAGTCTAGACTCACGTTTGACTACTATAATAATATTTTTAATTTATTTATTTATTTTCTCACCATAATAACCGTAAAAAATAATAACAAATACCAATATTGTCCAGTGATGGGCTTAAAGAAAAATATTGTGGGAGACTGGTGCCTAAGCTAAGCTGAAGCCTGTATTTCAGGCCACCAAATCTCCGCCCCAATTACATAATTATGATTACCTTACATTACCTTACATTAGTATGTGCTTGTGGTAGAGATAAACTAAGACTGAATGCGGTGACTATTTTGGGATAGAAAGAAGATTTTCGGTTGTGTCATAATAAGCCATCCACAAAGTTTTTTCTTACTTATGTATTTTGTAAGTGGGAAGATATTCTGAACTTTGTTTATTTTGTTATGGAGGTAGCCTCCTAGAAAACAGAAGAATCGTTCGGAGAAATAACTTGCTAGGAGAGCATCCAGCGTGTCAGTCTGTGGACCCGAACCTATCGTACCCATCCCCTCCAACAACTACGCAAGTGGCTACAGGAGTTCACCCACACACAAGCGGAGAACTGGTGGACCTCGACACCGGGCTGCAGGCAATCCAGGGAAGCTATGCCATCCTTAGATGGCAGGCTAACCAGGCGGTTACTACGCCTGGACAGGAACGGCCTGCGCCTGGTGACGGGGACCATCACGGGACACTGCTCACTAAACAAGCACTTTCAGACGATAGGCATAACGGACAGCCCTCTGTGCAGGGCTTGCATGGAGGCTGAAGAAACCGTTGCGCACGTGCTCTTTGAATGCACAGGCGTCACCCAGATCCTTCACAGATATCCTAAGCACACCAGGAGACCTAATCAGCTTCTGGAGGGAGGTGGGCTGGTTGGAATAACCAATAACGGCCGCCATGGCTCACGCACAATGGTCCACATGAAGGACTAAGTGCGGAAACCAAACCCGCTAACATAGAACATAGAACAAGTTGTATATAAAAAAGTTGAACCTGATGTTGAGCCATATTTGCCCAACGATATCTGTATATTGACATCGTTTCAAGAGTTAATGGGATACTTCGATTGTAAAACAGCATAAAACTCAAAGGCTTCTACAGACCGGCGCGACACGCGACGCGACACAAAGGCCCCGCGTGTCGCGCGACAATCGGTGCCTTTGTGTCGCGCCACGAGTCGGGCCGGTCTGTAGATGCCTTAAATATTATGGTAAACAAAAAAACACTTACCATGTCAGGATAATTTCCAGAAGACAATGCATCTTCATTATTCTCCACATGACTATAAGGAATGATAATTAGTTGAGTATACGAATGGAAGGCGATATAAAAGATGATTTCTCCCTGCTGATCGAGGGCCTGCACGTATTGGGCGATGGCTCTTGATTCGGGCTCTGAGAAAGCTGTTGGGCCGGCGTACGTGTTGACGCATGAGTCACTAGATGCTCCTACGGCTGAAAATCATTAATTATAAGTGTTAGTAGCGTTGCTCCGTTTACTGTCGATTTACTGAGTCAAAAGTAGTCATCAGAATCCGACTCACTGGAACCTACTCTGGCCCTGGCAAGCATCGCAAGATGAATCGACTCGGTCCACTATCGACCTCCGGTCTCCAGAGGGGAGAGACGTGGTGGCATCACGTTAGGGTTACCAGTATTGAAGATGAGGAACTTCCCAGCTAGTTCCTCATACCTCTATAAGGATATTAAAAGACAACTAGTTTGAAATTTTATTATTTTAAATGATAAAGGCTAGGTTACACTTCCTCGTTTGGTTTCATACCGGCATGAAATACTTATTTATTTTATTTATTTATCTTTAGTTCAGGCACATTACCCATAATTTGTTAGTACTTTTTACTTAAACTATATTAGTATGTATAATTAATTAAGACACAAAAACATAAACAATGATAAAATACAACACAACACAACTTATGAAATACCTAATACACATTATATTTATTATGCCACCTGGAGACACCCGGCAATAATATATGCACTGCGCATAGGTGTCCCATCAGGTGGCCCTCAGATTTATCAGCAACAATGCTCAGGAGACTGTTGTTGCTGTCTCGCGTCCGACGCAGCAGTGACGCGGATCTTTTACGCATGATTGCAAAGAAATCATCTGTACGCGCTGCTGCGAACATCCCTGACGCGCTACAGAAACGCGGCAGCTACAACAGTATCCTAAAAGCATTGTTGTATTGCATTAAATGCTCTCTGCGTGTATCTGGTCCACAGACTGCAGGAATAAAAAGCCTGGCAATATGCCCGAAACAGTGTTATCTTGACACTATTGTCACACTGCAAATTTGCGGGCCAGCATGTTGCAGCGTACAGCCAATGCCCTGCGCTCTCTCTCCATATCACAGTTATCCGTGCCGTCCTTCGTAACCCAGTGACCAAGGTATTTAAACTGCTTTACTCTGTTTACTTACTCATCCATTCAACATCGAAGTTCCTGTTGAGGTCCACACCATTGCTCATATCATCGTCTGTTCCTTCTGCACAAGCCTTTATATTTTCTGGACTGCGGTTTTTTCTCCACATACGATCCTGTAAAAATAAGAGAAGAAATTGCGAAACAAACTCAGTCTCTTTTAAAGTCCAGACATAATCTTGGTCAGATCATATGAGGACCATGTAGATCCGTATCTGAAATGGTCTTATCATGAAATAACCATACAAATTTGATTGGACCTGTCCAATCAGTGCAAGCAATTGTCAGTAATCGGGCAGCTCAACTCAAGACTCAAGGAGCTCAACGACTCGACGAACAATACCAAAGAAAGGACATCCAAGGACGGTCAGATCGGTCACTGATGTTCACTCATTAGTAATAATAGGTAGGTATATAACTATTTCGATATTAGTGTGTAACTATTGTAATTTGTTATTACATTCTAATTAAGACATTAAGTTGTTTTAATTCTCTATATCTTATGTTGTCTTAATTATTTAATTCTCTATATACATAATTATGTAATCGATGTTTTAGGTACATGATAAAACTCCAATGATTTTACGATTTCAACAGCTTAAATGTATAAATGTATCTGTACTGAATAAATTAATAAATAAATAATAATAACCAACTACATTAAATCACAACCAAACATACTTACATGACTAAACGTATAAGCATAACCATCTGGATTGACCACAGGAAAGATGTGCCATTCAAAATTTTCTGCCAAAGCTCTTATTTCAGTGTTATTACTGGTCAAAAAGTCTTTGATAATCCAAGTGACAGTCGCTGCAGAAATCCATTCACGAGCATGTAGGGTACCTTCTAATATTCCATACAAAGGATTTTGTCTCCCTGGGTGATGATTGATAATGATTCCTTTGATATCTCTGTCTTCTACAGATTGGCCCATGACGACAGTTCTGGCTACTAAAGGATGGTTTTCTTCTAATTCATCGAGCCAGTTGTAGATGGCTTCAAGATCATGGTATTCTGACCAGGAGTAGGAAAGATAGGATTGGGAAGATCTGATGGTGTCTGGATTGAGTTGGTCGTCTATTGCCCTGAAAACAGAAGGAAACACTGTCTTAGCTAGATCATAATTCCAACTGATAGACCTCCCCCAAGCGGGGTGGGGCAATTTGCCATGATCGCCACGCATGGCAGGCGCTGAACGCTGCTGCCCATTCTCAAGTAAGTCTCTTAGTCCTTTTACGACACACACGGGAAGAAATGAGATGGTGCTATTCTTTACGTCCGGCACATGGTCTTAGCTAGATACACGATACAAGTTTCATGCCTGTGGTATACAATAAATACAATAAAATTGATGCTACAAATGAGTTACATAGTCTCAACACTGTTTAGATGGTGGATTTTTTAATTTTTTTTTCAAGTAATCCACCACTGGCAATTACATCGCACCGTTTTAAATCAGGTTATATTGTGAATGGTCATCAACACCTCGTTATACTTCAAGTACGAAAACAGCCCTTACTCATCGTATTCCCACCCTTGTCCCACGTTACTTGGGGTCAGCGCAACACGCTTTTTTTCATTCTTCCCTCTCAACCTTCATGCTGTCATTCACTCCCTTCTCTTTCCAATCATTCCTTACACAATCCATCCATCTTTTCTTTGGCCTTCCTCTCCCGCTCCATCCATCAATATTTCATATTCATCACTTTTTTTGTCACCATGCGTTTCCTCCCTCCTCACCACATGCCCATACCAAACGATTTCCTTTCATATTTTCTGTCACTGGCGCCACTTTCAAACTTGCCATTATATTCTCATTCCTTACTTTATCCTTTTTTGTCACACATCCATCTCAACATTCTCATCTTCGCTGCATGCAATCTTTTTTAACCTGTCTTGTTACACAACAAAAAAACAGGCGTTATTACTACGACATAAAAGCGCTGTTAATGTCCAATTATTACCATTACAGTGCTACAATTTGACTGTACATAATAAAAAAAAAAATCAACATCAAAAGTCATTTATTCAAACTAGGCTGAGAATCAGCACTTTTCGAACGTCAAAAATTACATGAGACAGTCCCCCAAAAAACGCCCACCCTTCACCACTTCCTAGTGCTTTAGCTGGCGCAACAAACTCCCCAGCAGCACAGCTGTCTGTTCGCATAAAAAACTTGAAGCTATATACGTACATCATAGGAGTAAGCTCATAATTTTACAATACGATGAATAGGATTTATGTTGTTATAGGTAGATTTTTATCTTAAAATAGCAAAAACAAAAGCCAAGTTGGATACTTCAATTTTAGTTTAGATCTTAATAATTTATTAGGCGTAGCCGTCCAATTTTACTTACCTTTGTATGTCATTGATTATAATGGTTGCTTCAACCTTCTCAGTTTCCAAGTATCTAACTAACTCTTGACGATTTTCTGGTGATACCATTACTTTGGCTTCCTGGTTAACATTAAAACTATCATCCCAGAATTCTCCAAGATTCTTCGCCTGTATTCCTTCTAATATTTTCACTTCACTGTCATCTTTAGGCACTATTTTATATAATGTGTACCCATCGTAACTTTTCTTAACGGCGGCACTAACAATAGTTAATAATGTAAAAATAAATATAACTGTTTTAGAATTCATTTTGAATTTAATACAGACACCAAGAGCGATTGCCACACATTGGATGATAATTTTATTTTATAATAGCATTGATTATAAACAAATAATCTGATAAGATTTAGATTATCTTAGAGAATTTGTGTAATGTAGTGACTGGCGGAATTTTTAATTGCAATTTTTAATATCAATTTTTTTTTATTATTATCATTCATGAATACTTACATACTTTGAATTACTAGGTTATTTATAAACACTTCACAAAATTATATTTATAAAACTACTGTACGTGAACGTTTTTTGCATTTAATACAAGTTTTCAGCCAAGGAATCATTATGGAAGTATAACAGGCTCAAAAATCCGGTTTCTTTCTAGCTATTATTATAATAGATCCGGTAGCGGCATCAACATTGCCAGATGCGAACAACGCGTCACACTGACGTCACGCAAAATCCTGCATCACGCAAGCAGAGTTTACCGCGCGACATATATACAACATCCCGACATCAATCGTTGGGCAGTTGCCCACCAGACATAACACCCGTCTGGTCGGAGTATCCTTCCTTTTCTATAGAGGATGAGTGAACTTTACACCCTGTTCCTCATGCCTCTAATGCCCCATCAAGGACAATGTATTAAGTCTAAATTAACCTCAGTTTCATAAAATACTACCTGACCCGATAGAAGTTGTCTTGTCCAAATCTCGATAATTCATACAAAATTCCCATAGAAAATGCACTTCCAGTTTTCACGAAATTTCCCATTTTCCCGGCAACTTGTCATTTTTTGTTTCCGTAAGAATCTTATTCGGACTATTACGAATATTTTTTTTTTTTTCAGCTTGCGTTAGCGTCGGGGATCGGGTTGCCCCCATCCCTCAAATATGGCGCGAAGGGTGATGGCTGATTTTTGCGTTATGCTCGTGTTCGGGTGCTGCTTGTGGTGACTGGTCGTCTTGCTGGTCATAGTTTTGTTATTGTTATTAAGTAGTAATTAACTGTTTATTTATTTTACTTCGATGGTGGTAGATTATCATTTGTGACTTCGAGTTACAGCTATAGCTTATGTAAGCGGGCACGCCATTAATTTTCTTTTAATCATTCAATTCAAGTAACAAGATTCATAGTGTTAGTAACAAAATACTTACAAACTATGTTAGTAAAACATTAACACAGAAACAATTCGTGACATCACTGCTGTAAGGTGACAGGCCCCGCCGATACCTTGCAGCAGTGCCTCACATACGCACAATCTAGCCTACTTGCTACCATAAACAGAATGCTGTTGGTGCTGCCCCGCACCCTACTAACCAGGGATGCGCACCGCTTCCGCATCACAGTGTAGAAGCAGTCATCGCGAGCTTTAGCAAACATCCCTGATGCGCTGCAGTATCGAGGCAATCAGCACGCTTTTTTTTTTTTTTTTGGTGTGAAATTATCAAATAACTTCTCCGACTCCGAGGGCGTGTCAGACTTTTCCTGACTAAAACCCACCCATGTTTCTTCCGTTGCCTGTGTGCCAGGGCCACAACATCCCTTTCGGACAAACTCGCAACCCTGGCAGGCTTTGGTCCTAACGGACCCCGTTAGTTGGTGCTGACATCTCTTTGAGGCGCGCGTGGAACACAACGCGCCGTCGACCCGGGCCTGGCCCTTATCGGACCGCGAGCTACCCATCGCTCACCGTCCGCAAGCCCGCGCCTACGGTGGCCGGAAGTCGATGCCCGGGGCGTCTCCTGCGCCCTGCACCCTGAATGTGTTATTGTATTGAACGCGAAGGGCGCCGTAGGATGTGATATGTATTCTTTATGCCTGGACGCTTTTATTTAGGTATTAAGTTCTGTTTACGTTTATAGTTTAAATTTTATATTTCTACTTGAGTTTGCTTGGTGTGTGTGTGCTAGCTAACATATTGCAAATAATTTAATTTGATGTTTTGTGTTGCGTAATGTAAATTATTTTACATACTATTTGTATAGAATCAAGTTTTTCTAACTGAAGAGACGCTGTGCTACTGGGGAGTTTGTTGCGCCACTTCTTCTTCCCAGATAAAGCACTAGGAAGTGGTGAAGGGCTGGCGTTTTTGGGCGACCGTCTTATGTAATTTTGACGTTCGAAAAGTGCTGATTCTCAACCTAGTTTGAATAAATTACATTTGATCTTGATTTTAAAACAGCAATTTGCCAAATCGGTTCAGCCGTTCTGAAGTGAGGCGGTTAACAACGAACAGTATATACATATCAAAGGCACGGATTCTTTTAGTGATAAACTGATAACAACCTACATGGCAACATGAATTTTAAACATCACTAGACCAATTAGTCAGCTGATCGGTACATGTTTTAATCCATTCGTTTAATCCCGCAGCCCGCGCCACCGCGTGTCGGTGCGGCGTCGTGTCGCAGAGCTGTTGCAGGTGTGTGTGTGTACTAGGCACACCGACACAGATAATGGATAATGACCCTCGTAGTGCGGTGACACGTTTGTTATGATTTAAATTTAAAAAACTATAGAAATAAAAAAAATATCAAACATTTTTTGAGCTGTAATTTTGTATAGAGATTCAGAACCAGACGCACTCTTCATCCTGTTTGTATGGATATACCTACCCTTTCCATAAAACGCTATATAGGAAATTATTTATTTTGAGACAGAACCAGACTATTTAATAAGCTAAACTAAAATAGAACCTCAAAATAAAAACTCCTAACAAAAGGAAAATGACCATTCTAGCAACAAAGAGTACTATTCATAAAGGAATTTCGAATTTAATTTTATAAACTATGAAATCGTATATACAAAATAAAATACAAGATTGTTCGACAACAGTCCGGACTAACTTTCGCAGAGATATATTTCCTTTTACTTCAATCCTTATTGCTTTGTGCTATGGATCTCTTTCGTTTGGCTTGGGTTGCAGTATTGTTAGCCACGGTTCTCCTTTACTTGGTGTAACTGTCTTCCTGTACAATTGCTTGTGGTACATCTGTAGTTGTTTGTAGGAACTTATGCACAATGAGAATTACTTTGGCATATTTATTTGTTTGTTTATTTTATATTTCAGGAGAAAATTTATTGCTTTGAGGTCTGTGAACCAAAATAACAGGTAGATTTTCAGTGGAATATCGTCCAAAGCAAGTTTTCGGTTAACTTAGGGAAATCATTTATATTTAAAAATAGTAATTATGTACTTAATTTGGTAATTGAAGAGTTTTTTTTTTTAATTTGGTTCCAGACTAGTGATAGTCGCATAAAAGAAAATATAAGTAGGTACATTATATGTAAATGATGATTGGCTTAAATGCAGATCAAAATTCCAATAATTCAATGAACAAAACAATATGGAAAATCTCTTAGTGGTTTGTTCATAAGACAGTCATAGAACTTACAACAAAGTAGACTGGCTGAAGTAGATGAAAGTCTGAACCAAAAAAAAATGCGCAAAAACAAAACACTGTTACAGAATCCCAATTTCCATTGTATAAAGCGCCTTACGCACTTGCCGTAGCTCGCTCCCTGGGTGGGTCACAGCGGCACAATTATATTTATCGCCGCGTACCGCCGTGTCGTCGGTCCGCGCATAAATCAGCGCACGTACGATGTCGATGTGACGTGTCGTCGATCGCGAATCGCAGCGACTAACTTGCAATGGGAACGGTCTTTTACATTTGCTATTTAGCTTTTGTAATATCGTATATTACTTATATGTCAATTCGTTTATTGCTTGTTTGAAAGGTACTTTGTTAAATAACATAATAATAAAGTTACCTTGGTCGATGTTATGTTCATATTTTTTATTGTGTCTCACTGATATGGGAACATATTGATTTATTTAGATGTCATATTCTGAAATCGAACATTTTTTCCAGCAATTTTTTTTTTTTGTGGTACCTAGATACTAGAAAAGAACTGGAGTTACCGACATAGCTTGCAGAGCAAGCAAACTGAAGTGGCAGTGGGCTGGCCATGGTTTGTCGAAAGACCGATGGAGCAGACGAGTCCTGAATTGGAGACCGCGTATCGGCAAGCATAGTGTTCGCCGCCTCCCAGCTAGATGGACCGACAACCGATGACCTTAAAAAAGTGACTGGGTCAGAGTGTATGCGGAAGATGGAGGACACGGTGTTGTGGTGCAGCCTGGGAGAGGCCTATGTCCAGCAGTGAACTGCGATAGGCTGAGTTGATTGATTGAGTGCTAGAAATGTTTTTTTCTACGTACCTACAACTGATTTTCAGTAATGGCTTTTGGCTTATTAATGTGATGAGAATTTGTGATCAAACTACTTCTTACAGCATCTCCACCAGGCAAACTGAGAAAATTATGATGAATGTTAGGTACTTATCCTGATACAAACAGTGCAATATTCAGATTTGCCTCTTCAGTAACCTCTATTACCTAATTGAATCTACGGTCATGTTTCTAATAATAGAGCTCAATGGGTTAGCAAATTGAATTCAAGTAGGTACCTGATTATGATCGGGTTAATTACATGCTGTATTAGTTTGGCTACAATATGCTTGCTTTAGCAAATGATTGACATAAAACCGTACTAGACCATCCGACAGTTTCAGTACCTATTGTGGATATAAAACGTCTGTTCTACATTATCCGATTTTCTACAGTTACCACCGCATTTAGACACGGCAAGATGAGATGAGTATTTAATTATGCCAGCAAAACTTTTATGATCTCTTTCAAAGTGTAGTTTTCTTTTTAAGATTTTCATATCAAATGATTTATATTATATTTTTTTTATTTATTATTTATTATTCAGGTTACATTACAGTACATGCCTACCTCACTATAAGTTATTTTATTTTATTTATTTATTCAAGTAACCATAACGAATAATAGCGCGTTGATCAAATCTCAGGTCATGGCATGCTAAGACAGACCCCAGAGGTGTAATTGTGTGCTTTGTTTCAGTGTTGTAACTTGTAATTTATAAAAATAAATAAAAAATAATAAATAATAATGACTCATTTGAAAATGTATGATCACTATGATTTAAGCATTTCTTTACGTAGAATTAATTTGTTTATCAAAACCTAAAATAAGACTAAAAATCGTGACGTAGAAATCCAGTGCTGAAGAAGGCCATAAAAATTAACAACCGTCTTGGTCCCATGACATTACTGCCTGCAGATTTATAAAGGCTATTAATCAATCTAATAACTCCTTCCTTTGTCTGATCAACTAAGGGTTGCTTCTTAGAAACCTGGATCCCATCCTACTCTATTTCTAACTAAACCAACCCAAAATACAATAATTTTCAATTGCTCTTCGTCCAACATCTATGATTCTCCCATAAAGGGCTGGGCAGGAACAAAATAATTTACGATCTGCCCAGTACCGCTTAATCAGTGTTTGGTTCATTGTTAACTCGCTCAGCACGGAATAATGGCGCTATTGTCTCTTAGTATCGCGATAAGTTTGTGGTTTAAGTTATAAACATCGTTATTTTTCTTCGAAATATATGTTTATATTCGTTACGGCGATTTTCATCAAATTAAACCGAACGCAATTAGCACATCTAAACTGTCTTCATGAGTTGTCACGCAGTGTCAATACGCATCAAAGTGTTGCCCAGTAATAAATTCAGGAAAACAATATTTGCCTGGCTTTTAGACAACTTTTTTTATTCAGTTAGCGATTTTTCAAATTATGAAATTGTGAAATTATTTATTAATAACCAAGTACATCATACATAGCAATTTGAACGGTGATCCCCAAACTAGACGTTAGTCTGTATCTTGAGGATCAGAGGTGTACATCTTCGTGATAATTATCCAAAAAGATCGTACCTATACGGTTATTATTAACAAAATCGAACTAAAAATTAAGTTACCTAATGAGTTAAAGAAAAATATAATTAAGACTGAAAAAAAGTAAAAAAAAAATTGGTTATGTAGGTAAGTACTCTTACAAACAGGATTCAACTTATACGTGTATGTGCGTTTGTGTGTGTGTGTGTATGTCAGTGTGTCTCTGAGTGAGATTATAAATGTTGACATTACATTCAATAAATAAAAAAATAAATAAATCCATTTATTTTCAGGGAACACAGACCCATAGATAATACCTTAACCTAAACATAACTGAATAAAGTCAATAAACACACACAAAGTATTGAGAGAAGTATTGATTTAAGTATTGAGTATTCTTAAATACTCACTACTTTTTTGAAGAGAGTTAGTTGTATCGTTCCTGTACACTTGACAACGTATATGCAAAATTTCAGGATGATCGGTTCAGTGGTTTAGGCGTGAAAAGGTAACAAACAAACGTACGTTAGGATTAGGATACATACCTCAGGATACAGAAATAACAACTGTATCTGTGTTGAACACTGTACACCTCAAACAAATAACCCGCTTAATCTCGTACATTATACCACACAAGTTTCTCTATCAGAGCTCCCTGTATCGAGCTTGTTCGAGTCGCATACGCTGCTCTCAAATTGATTTTATACTGATAATGCAGCGGTGTCCGATTCGATACTGCCGATATGTATAAGGCTTAATTAATTTGTTGAAAAAATATTAGCGTCCTTTCTTCATACTGTTATCCTTTATTACAGCTTTCGTATATGGAGCGGAATCTACCATGGCGACAATACCATGATTTAGAATTCAATCGATCCCTGGCGAAAAATCATTCATAATTTCAGCCGAAAGACGTCTACTGCTGGACATAGGCCTCCATCAAAGGGGGGGGGGGAGGGGTACCATAATCGCCACGCTTGACAGGCGGGTTGGCGATCGCAGTATGGTGTTAAAATGCATCGTCGGTAATGCATTCTCCAGCAACTCCCTTAATCGCCTTTTACAACACCCACGGTGAGAAATAGGATGGTGCTATTCTTTACGTGCGGGGGGCACCACACGGAACGGCGAAAAATATGGAGGTTGATTTCATGAAAATTCATGGATTGGAAAATGTATACTTGGGGACGCCATTTGGAAAGTGTCAAATAACGTTAAAAAAAACCGGTCAAGAGCGATTCGGACTCGCGCACCGAGGGTTCCGTACGAATATATAATGTTGATGATTTCTGAAAAACTGTATATGTATAATTATGTATATATATGTATATTCTATTTAGGGACATCGTTTTATTTTTCCTGTAATCTTTACTTAGGCTTCTATAGTATAGAATAATTTCAGGTTTTTATCTTTGCAAACTTCGGAGATAAGGCGGGGGAACGGTATTTTTTTTACATTTTTCATCACAAGTCGGAGACTACGCTGCCTAAAAAATATGTTTGAGAATGTGCAAACAACGTTCTTATGATACCCCACATGCCCCAGTAGCCCCACTTCAAATTTTTAAGACCCCCGTTCAGTACCTTTTGCAATAAAGATATATTTTTTTAAATTTCTTTCTTGCTTGCAAAATAGTTGGGCAAACGTTATCTAAAACTATTCTAAATTTTAAGTTGATAGCATTAGTAGTTCTTGAGATATCCAGGTGTGACAGACAGACAGACAGACTTAGTCTCACCATAAGGGTTCCTTTTTACCATTTTGGTACGGAACCCTAAAAATAACCTAAATTATCAACAGTACCATACAAAACTTCAATACCTACTCGATCCAAATGTATGGGACGGCTGATTCTTTTTTCGCGATTACGATTTCGAATTTTTCCCTGGGACCAACTCCCAGGGAAAATTTTATTTAGTTTGATGGTCTGTACCAAAATCTTTAAATAATGACCACACCTTTCTGATATAATATGCTGTATAATAATATATACAATATATACCTACATAATTATTTACTCTTCAGCCAATCATAACTTCAGGAGGTAATCAAAGGCCTGATTCCTTTTGTTTTATACATTAAATATTCAAAAGTGAACGGAGTCAAAACCACAGTAAAACCTACTTTCCTCATTAAAAACGCAAATATAAAGTTAATTGACACCGAAATAGCTGAAAAGTAACTTATTCTACATTTTCCCTGAATGAGCTTTTGAAAAAGGCATGAAAGGTCTTCAGAGAGCAACACTCTAATTACAAACCTGGCCGAAATAATACAGCCAAAAATGATAACATAAAAAATGATAGCCCACGAAATTGAAGGAAAAGTAATATTATAGAAGAGAAGGTATTTCTTTGTGAAAAATATTTTTTTTTCTTCCATTTACATTCATAATAATCTTAATCTTGAGTCCTTTCAAGCTTGGCTTGGTTATAGTTTTTATATCCTTATATAATTAAAAAACCTATCTAGTTGAGCCTGTAGCGAAACTCCCCTACTACATAATAATATTTCAGGCTCCAAAAACATTTTCATGTAGGGCCATTATATAGAATCAAGTTCTTCTCAGGTTATGTTGAACGAACACGTCACTCCGGGACCGATTGCTGTTAATGGCGGTGCTCTCGAGGTTGTTCGAGAATACGTTTACCTCGGGCAAACTTTGCAATTTGGTAAAAACAACTTTGATCTCGGCGAGCTACCCATCGCTCACCGTCCGCAAGCCCGAGCCTACGATGGCCGGGAATCAGCCTGTGACTCCCGCCACCCGGGGGGGCTATACATCTTGCTATCGTCTTATTGTTACATCATTCTACACGTGCAGCCTGTGGGCCGACTATACTCAAAAGTCTTACAGTGCCCTCCGAGTTCAATTTAATAATGCGTTCAGGGTGCAGGGGCTGCGGCGATTCTGTAGTGTATCAGGGATGTTTGCTGAACGTCGCGTAAACTGATTTTATGCTACGATGCGTAAAAGGTGCGTATCCCTGGTGCGTATAGTACGTGGCAGCGCCAACAGCATCCATAGCATGATCGCTAGTCGGCTGGACTGTGGTTACATCAGTCATTGCTGCGCCATTTGTCATGGAATGGCGCAATAGTGATTGTTCAGTTTACTTTCTTTTATATGTTTCGTTGTGGATAGTTTTAAGTATTACTCACAATAGTCTATAAGAACATTGTTACTAACAAAATGGACACCATGGTCTGAAATAAAGTATTTTATTTATTTATATTTTCTTATGATGTACGGTGCCGAAACGTAGATACTGACAGTCGGGCTGGTCCACAAATTCAAGGTCGCCCAGTGCGCTATGGAGCGGGCTATGCTGGGAGTCTATTTGAAGGACAAAATCAGGAATAAAATTATCCGGAAAAGAACCGGAGTTACTGACATAGCTTGCAGAGTAAGCCAATTGAAGTGGCAGTGGGCTGGCCATGTTTGTCAAAGGACCGATCGCCAATGGAGCAGACGAGTCCTGGAGTGGAGACCGCGTATCGGCAAGCGTAGTGTGGGACGCCCTCCAGCTAGATGGACCGACGACCTTAAGAAGGTGGCTGGGTCAGACTGGATGCGGAAGGCGGAGGACAGGGTGTTGTGACGCAGTCTGGGAGAGGCCTATGTCCAGCAGTGGACTGCGATAGGCTGACTTGATTGACTTAAAATGTTCCCACATTAAAGGCTGATTGTAAATGAGTCTGTAAGTACACAGGCCTCCCTGTGAAAGAGAGTATCTCGTAATTAACCATGCGGGCAATGCGAGTTGATGAACTTCATATGTCTTCAAATTTTTTGTTCTACGACATGTCGGTTTCCTCACCATAATTAATCCGTATATACACGTAAGTAAATAAAATTCATTATTATTTCTTTCGATGCAACCAAACTCGATCGTAAACGGACCAATAGTAAAGGGCTCAGGTGTGAAGTTTTTAAAGATATTACGGACGGCTTGGCTTCGTTTTATGACGTCATTGTTAGCCGTAAACGTCTCTATGAGCCTCTCGGCTTAAGAAGACAGAAAATTTAAAGAGAGCGAAAATGAATCGTTTATTTCAATTTGCGGGTAGGTTTTTTTTTATCCTTTATTAAAAAGAACCAGGGTCATAATAATTAAATACAATCTAGCCTATATGACCAATAATAAGTAATTAATAATTAAAGCAAGTAATTTTAATCTAACTTAATTTTTTATGTGATAAATATTTTAAAATTTAGAATAGTGTTGATTGTACTTTACACAAGTCCGTTCTTAGAGTCTGTTATAATAATATAAACATTTTGTTTACTTATTTAATATTTATTTATATATTTAAATCACAATTATAACACCTTTACAGAATCATCCAAGGCGATGTTATAAGTCACAATGTCTACCTATACGCCGTCCTATAAGTTGATCAAATGCCAGCTGTAAAGCTGAATGGCACACCCTTAGAAAGAGTTAATATTTTTAGGTACTTAGGGCACTTAGTAACTCCCGACTTGAAAGATGATTCAGACATTGAACTGGAGCGAAGGGCGCTGTCGGTCAGAGCGAATATGGTAATCCGTAGGTTCGCGCGATGCTCAGCAGAAGTTAAAATTACTCTCTTTAGAGCCTACTGCACTACATTATACACATGTAGCCTATGGACTAACTACACGCAAAAGTCGTACAGCGCCCTTCGAGTCCAGTTTAACAATGCGTTCAGGATGTTCTTGGCTCTCCCCCGTTACTGCAGCGCTTCGACAATGTTTGCGGAGGCGCGCGTAGATTGTTTTTATACTACAATGCGGAAGAGAGGCACCTCGCTGGTTTGGCGGGTGCGGGGAAGCTCCAACAGCATGTTGGCCGGGCTCGCGGAAAGGGTCGATTGCGCCTACATTAATCATTGCTGTAGGTTACACATTGAACATACGTAATGTGGCAACACTGCAACACTTGTCTATTAGGTACCTATTTGTTGTTTTGTTATTTTCTAATTTCTATATTAATTCAATGTATTTGATGATGTAATGTGACTGAGTGTATATAAATATTTAAGTTATGAGTCTATGATACTTGAAATAAAATGATTATTATTATTTTTATTATACAGATTGATACAAAATAAATGACCAGTAAGGAAAATTACACACAAATAAATAACATTTTATTATAAATATGACAACGTTTATACTATACCTCTTTCAATCATTATTTATGCCCTTTCAATGAATCTCGACAGGTTTTGCTCAAATATATCATCATATTCATGTGTGAATATGATGATATATTATATATTGTGTCATTGTCACTATTATGTCTACACTTTTACACTTAACTCAAAAGGTTTTGTGACCCTGACCTCTCATTGTACGGATGATGTACGGTGATTGGACAATGCGAGATCAGCTTATACTGGAAATGTATAGCTTGATGTGCCTTTTTATCATTTTTGATTTTTGACTATTTCGGTTTGACTATTGTATTATTAATGATGTTGGCATTGTTAATGGTGATTTGAAAGAAATACATGTGTCCTGGTCCAGTGCCCAAGCTTTAGACCTTTAATATAAGTTCGACCAGACCGTTAACATAATGCTGGTGGTGATCAATGCTCGCGGCTTCTCTCAATGCGAGGAGGCATTTCCTTACAGTCGCACAGTAATAATTTTGTAGAATAGAATAGAATAGAACAGAACAGAATACTCTTTATTATGTACACCATAAAAGTTACAGATATAAATGTTTAAATTTTACATAGGGTGACACAATGGGCGGTCTCATCGCTAAAAGCGATCTTTTACAGACAACCTTTTGATGGATTAAGGGAGAAGGAGAGACAATACTGCAGGTAGTCAGTGGTGTACCATTTACGTGTACAATAAAATACGTACATACATAAAGCATACAGTTATCTATATAAATATACAATAATATACATGAAATGAAACAAGAGCAAGGAACTGTATTCTGTAATGATGCTGTTTAAGAAGAGAGAAAGAAATAGCTGGTCTTATTTCTCGTATTATCTTAATATAAAATTCTCGTGTCACAATGTTAGTCCTCTGAAACGGCTTGACCTATTTATATGAAATTTTATATGCATATTCAGTAGGTCTGAGAATCGGCTACTATCTATTTTTTATACCCCTAAATGTTAAGGGTGGCTTTCCCACGGGACCGAGACTTACGCGGGTGAAACCGCGGGGCGCAGCTAGTGTTATATATATTTTTTTATAGGACGACCATTTCTTCACTTGCTTCTAAAATCTAACATTTATGTGTTTGTAAAATCAGCTTTATTTATGATATAAATATTATAATAATAAAAATAAACTAAATATCTAAATAATAAAATATTAATAATTTCATAAAAAGCGTTTAACAGGCCTCTGCAAGTTGGCTTCGGCCCCTCGTACGCCTTCCAAAGGTCCGGGTCCCTGGGACCCTTTTTTTTTTTTTTTTGGTGGGAAATTATCAAATAACTTCTCCCGCTCTGGGCGGAGCGGGAGGGCGTGTCAGACTTTTACTGACTAAAACCCACCCGTATTCCTTCATTTGCCTGTGTGCCAATGCCACGATATCCCTTTCGGACAAACTCGCAACCCTGGCAGGCATTGGCCCTAGCGGACCCCGTCAGTTGGTGCTGACAACTCTTTGAGGCGCGCGTGAAATACGACGCGCCGTCGACCCGGGCCTGGTCGTTATCGGATGGTGAGCTACCCATCGCTCACCGTCCGCAGGCCCACGCCTACGGTAGCCGAAAATCGGCTTGCGACTCCCGACGCCCGGGGCGTCTCCTGCGGCGACTAGGGGCGCGAGGGCGCGAACCTTGCCTCTCCCTCACGCGTTCCGCCTCCTCCTTAGCAAGCATTACTAATTCGCAGAAGGAGGTGACGGCCTCCCATGCACTCTCGCTCCGAACCATGGCCTGAACCAGGGCCGGACGCGAGAGATCGCCGCCACCGATCGCCTCCGTGAGGACACGGCGGTGCTCCGCCCAAGCTGGGCAGACCTCCACCGTATGCGCCACCGTGTCCTCCGGGCGATCCACACAGTGGTGACACCCGGGCGTTTCCTCCCGCTTTATCCTGAACAGGAACCTCCCAAAACAACCATGTCCGGTGAGGACCTGTGTCAGGCGGAAGGTGAGGACGCCGTGGCGCCTCTCTAGCCACTCCTCAAAGAGGGGACTTATCGCCACAATGGTGGCGTGCCCAGCGCTGGGTTCCGACAATCGCACTCTCCATGCCGCCATAAGATCCCGCCGGAGCTCTGTCCGCTGTGCCGTGATTTCTCGCGGTAGCGGAGTTTCACCCCGGCGTTTCGCCTCCTCGCGCCACTCCCAGACGTGCGCGAGGACTTTTGCCTCCAGATCCCATGGCGATAGTCCGGCAAGGAGGCTCGCCGCCTCATGGGAGACCGTGCGGTATCCTCGGACCAGCCTGATGGCCATGACCCTTTGGGACGCGTTCAATCGCTGGGCTGGTCGCAGCCTTATAGAACGCGCCCACACCGGTGCCCCGTAAAGGGCCATGGACCGAATGACCCCCGCGTAGAGCCTCCGGCAGGAGGCGTTTGGACCCCCCAGATTGGGCAGGAGCCGCTTTAAGGCAGCCCCGGCCGCTCCAGTCTGGGAGCCAAACGTCGAAAATGCTCCACGAAGTTCCACCGGCTGTCGAGGACGAGTCCCAGGTACTTCATCGTCGACTCGACGCCGATGTGAACCCCTCCTGCCATTATCTGGGAACCCGACAGTGGCGCGTTCCGAGGACCATAAAAACACATGGCCTCGGACTTGTGCAAGGCCACCTCGAGTCCCAATTGCCGGATCCTATCGACGATTGTCGCAACCCCACGTGCCGCCAGTTCGGCCGCCGCCTGATGCGACCTCCCCTGCGCCAGAACCAGCGTGTCGTCAGCGTAGCAGACTACGCTGACGCTGCTAGGGAGGTCGGCGCGCAGCACCCAGTCGTAACCGATGTCCCACAGATGCGGCCCCAGGACCGATCCCTGTGGGACACCGCACGACATCTCTCGCCGGTTCCACTCTCCGTGGTGACCGGGGTAGATGACGGCCCTGTCCGTCAAATAGGCCTCGACCACTCCGGCAGACCGCCGGTTGCATGGCCGGTCGGCATCCGGTGATATCGGAGTGCCTCCCTAATGCAACTCCAGGGCAGGGTATTGAAGGCATTGGCGATGTCAAGAGACACCGCCAATACGACCCCACCCTGGGCAACAGCATCCGCCGTCGTGAGGGCTCGAACGCGCATGATGGCGTCCACCGTAGAGCGCCCCTTGCGGAAACCAAACTGGCTCTCCGCCAAATCCGGCCCCACCCGCACCAGCCGCCCGACAAGGCGGTGTGCAATTACTCTTTCAAAGAGCTTGCCCACCTCGTCGAGCAGCACAATGGGCCGGTAAGCGGACGGAGAGTCCGCCGGGAGGTCCGGGACCCTGGGGTCCCGAGATATATTAAAGACGTTTTAAATAATAATAATAATCTGTTAAAATTTAAATATCTCCACTCAACAGCAAAAACAATGTCTTGCAAGACGAAAAGTCTCCGTAAAACTGAAAAATGTGTAAAATAAAAGTAGGTAATTCACCGAGTATTTCTTGGATGAGAGCAAGATCGTAAAATCAATTAAAAGTGAGGTACCTACTAACTTAATACTACATCATAGTCGCTCGTAAAACATCAAAAACACGTTCATTTCACACACCCAAACACAATTCATCTGCCGCATCCTATTTTGTCTGACTACCTTCAAAACGAACTGAAACAAAGCCTCGGACGTTTTGTTTCACTCATATCGCTTTGTTCGAGATACCAGTCCATACGGTACACCAGAAATAGAGAAAAAAAATATTCGGAATTGACTAACCAGAATTGTGATTCGAGTATGGCACTGTTTTTATATGTTTTGGCAAACTCTGTACGAGATTTTGTTACGTGGGTTCAGGTAACCAAGTTTTAGTGGAAAAGTGCTTAGAACAATGATAATAAATTAAACAGATATGTTATACACTCACAAAACAACCGAAAAAAGTGTTCCGTACAGCAGCGGCAGCACACATACCTCTTTTCATTTATTTTACATTTTACTACAAGTTCTTGGCATCACAGACTAACAAATTGTGAATGGATTGCATGCGTCCTTGTCGTCCTCACGACAAAACAATGTAATCCCATTTCATTCTTTTCTCTAACTTCCAAATGTGAGAAACTTAGGAAAATAATTGAAATATATAAATAATAAATCGAAGTTTATTGCGTACTTACATGTGGTATGAGATCCCTTCCGCCTTATTACAAAACAAGATTTATATTTGACATGGCATAAACCATGGAGCCAGTTTTTGTAATAAGAACGTAACAGTGATTGAAATACCGTTCTTTTTACAAAACTGAAAACTTAGTTCGGTACTAAGTTGTCAGTTTTGTGTTTAGGAACTTTACCGTAGTCGGAATAAAGTTCGAAATTCAATAATGGCTCCATGTTTTAAACCTGGGTCTGAAGATAAACCTTGTCTTGGAATAAGGGGGCTTGAGTTTTATTAACTTTGGTATCATAATTGGTACACTTTTTAAATACACACGATGGCATTTTTTGAATTTTTTTGCTGCTTCAACTAAGCGTATTACTCGTCGCCATGCGAGTCGCAAACTAAAGTCAGTACGTCCCAATTAGGACGTTTTCGAGTCTTCACGATTGCGCGCTCACAACGTATCTGTTTAATATAATAATATTGGTTTAGAAGTTATATACACAGTCGTTCAATCTAGAAACTGGGTTCATTTCGCAAGCATAGCTGGGTTGAAAGTGGCTAGTTAAAAGGCGTGCTGCAGGACAGGCCTATACTCAGAAACATACCAACCAAAAAAAAAAACGAGTGTGCCACACGACTGAAGCAAAACAGAAATCACCGTTCGCTAACAAAATAAGTTAAACTTCAAAAAAGCTGCGGTGTTGAGTTTATAAACAGCCAGTGTGAATTTAAAAAAATACCTATTAAGCGGGACGGCCCGCGGCGGTGACGCGGTGTGTTCCATGTTTAAAATTTAAACAACTTCCGTTCGCCTCTTTCCGTAACGCTCTCGTCACGCATTCACCAGCTTACTCCCCAATTCAAGCGTGCATAAAGACGTTTTACTTCAAAAATATCTACCGTTACTGCTTATTTGTAACTTACCTACATGAATTGTGCAAGGTTGTTAAATTGACTTGGCAAATAAAGATATATATATATTTATATGCAGCAGTATGTACTTAGATTGAGGGGGTTAAGACTCCCAGCGACGCGACGCTACGCGGTCGGTGCGACGCGTCGCCATAGTGCGGCGCGATTCTGTTAGAACAGTGTCTATGAAGTTTTTAAAGAAATTGTTCTACTAGACTCCCGTCGCGCCTGTCTGCGGGAGCCTTAATAATTACAGGTATCAACATAGATATTTTGTTTGATGTTCTTGTTATTCTAGAAGGGTAGGCAAAGGTTTATTTTCAAATGCTCAGCCCTTTGACGAGAATTATTAGAAGGGCTCCTTTTCTTGTAGATTACTGAGAATAACTTCATTGAGTAACAGAATAGAAAAATTTCAGTTTTTTCAAATGATGTATGAATTAAATTTATAAATAAAATAAAAATTAAATAAAAAAGTATCAATGAATTAAAAAACTTTCTCATAAGTAAATTGTACTTTATTATCTCAGTTCCTATCGGAAAAAATCTGTGGGACCTAAGTGTGGAATGTCGATGTTCACTGCAATTTTTAACGGGTACTCATTTTGTTTTAGATTTTAATATTCCTGACATGCTCTTTTTCCATAATAATTATAGTTAAAATATAATTGAATAATTGATTTTTTTTGATAAAATAAATTATTTCTTTTTCTTATTTTTACTTGCTTGTAATGTATCCATTGACATACCTATTATTGTAGCCAGTGACATTTGATGTAATATTATGACTTCTTCATCATCTTCTTGAAATTAATGTGTTAATAATTGTGTTCTGAATATTTATTATAAAAATTGATTGTATTAAAAAAAAAATGTTTGTTAATTGTATGTAATTTCGATTTTAAATTCTTGTATTGTTTAAATAGTGTATTAAGGGGTAATGGGTAGTTTTTTGAGTTACAATAACTTAACATTAACCTAATACCTACTGTATCACCAAAAATCACACAATAAATACTTTGACTTTGACTTTGATGGAATCCGAACTCAAGACCTCATCATGTCGGCCAGTCATACTTACCAAGAAGAAATAACGGCAGTAACTGAAAATCGTTGAATTTTGAGCAAAAGTGTAGCAAAATTATTTGATAGTAATATTTTGCAGCCATATTCGACAGAAAAGTGTGCTAAGACCATTAAATAATTTAGTACTTAGATACATAATATTTTCTAAACAACAAAATAACAAGCACGTAGTGCCGCCAACATATCAATTTCAAAACATATCGATAAAATCAGTTTTGAAAAAAGGAACAAGCCATTCGAACGAAGTGCACAGAGCGGCAACAAACAATAGGACGGACGCGCGTGATTTACGCTCTACACGGATATTGTTGAAATTCGCATCGATACAGCTTTTGTTTCGCCGTCTGCCTTCTTATCGCCTGTTAGAGATGGGACTGTCGATACATTAACTGTGTTTAAACTTTCACTTTGATTTATTGGTCTGCTTTACTTTTTTTGGTGAACATTGTTTTTTATTGAAGTGGAGCTCTGCTGAAAGTTTTCTAACGAAATTAAATGAATATTTTTATTGTGATTAAAGAGACATAGTGTTCCAAACCTACAAAACAGATTCATCAGGATGGAATGAGACACCTCCCTGACGAGTGTGAGACACACCTCCCTGAGGAGTGTCTCACCAAGCTAAAAAACTTAAACAGATATAATATATATCAAACAAAGTAGTGGCTTATTGTTGTGTCCAACACATTGTCGAGATGCAGAACGAGAAGATTTTTTTTTTTTTATTGTTATGTAACCTATTAGACGTCAATTTTAAGCAAGAAGTTAAAAAAGGCAACATAGGAGGTTATTATACATAGGTAATCAATAAAGGGTTTAGTAAATCCATTCAACTTACTATTGTACAAAACCTGGGGTTCTACTCCGAAGCGTTAATCCGAAGTATCGGCCGAATTTTCGACTTTTTTATAAATTCCATAGTTTCCTTTTTTGACTTTGAATCCCCGACTGACATTTTTGACTTATCTTTTGGCTGTCGTTTTTTTTTCTCTTTGAGTAGACCTTTTTTTTTTTTTTTGGTGGGAAATCATCAAATAACTTCTCCCGCTCTGGGCTGAGCGAGAGGGAGTGTCAGACTTTACTGACTAAAACCCACCGTGTTCCTTCAGATGCCTGTGTGCCAGAGTCACGATATCCCTTTCGGACAGGCTCCCTGATTCTAGGATTCTGACAGAATAAAAAAAAATCATCATCTGCCTGCCTTTTCCCAACTATGTTGGGGTCAGCTTTCAGTCTAACCGGATCAGCAAAATACAAGTATTTTAAATGAAAAAAACTGCCTATGTGACCTCCTCAACCCAGTTACTGGGTAATACCACCCGTGGGGTGGGTATACTCTTTGGTAAGACTGGTTGTCAGACTTTCGGGCTTCTGACGACCCAAATGAATACAAAAAAAATCTGATAAACTTTTTTAATGGTCCAACATTTAAGTTATTTACCTACCTACTTACATTAGAATATAAAAGAATACTCTACATCACATCACTTCATTACTAAAACATCATTGCATGGCATTCTTTAATTTATTATAGTGTACTAGCTATTAATTAAAGTGTTAAGTATCGATAGTTTCCACCTTCGATAATCAAGAATATCGATAAATAACATCCCTAAAATAGGACAGTGTGCCCGCATGGTGCATCGCTATAGCAAAGTATTAAATGCATTCCAATGCGGCATGGTACAATGTTTTAGTTCACATATGGTATCTAGTTAAGATCTATGTTCAGAGCATGGGAGAAAATGTTCTATTGACTTTAGCGTATGTAAACCAAAGAACTGGATCGATTGTAGATACTTCTAACACTGTCACTAGTTGTAATATTTTCTTGTAAGACTACTTCATGCATTTTCCTTATAAGTACTGCTTACTTACTTTTTATTACAAATGAAGAAATACAAAATACATGCAGACGAAGTCACGGGCAACAGCTAGTCATCGCATCACATCACACCTAATATTATAAAGGCGAAAGTTTGTGAGTGGGTGTTTGTTACTTCTTCACACTCGAACGGTTGGACCAATTTTGATAAAATGTTGTTGAAATTTTTGTTATTTTGATAAAAACTCATATGCCGTGACGCCAAACGGCATGACGCTCTCCGCCATCATGCCCCCCCCTCTCCTCTCTGCCAGCGCTATTTTTGATGATTCATAGCGGAACGTGCCGAGACAACAATTTTTTTTTCATACTGTCGATTTCCTACCCATTTGGCTACTTAAAAAAATGTCTGCCCTATCTTTGACTATATACTTAATCATCTAATCAGAGCGTGTCAGAGTAAAACTGACTAAAACCGACCCGTGTTCCTTCAGTTGCCTGTGTGCCAGGGCCACGGTATGCCTTTGCCTGCTGGGACACAGGCCTCCTCTCTGCGAGACGGAGTGGGCCGTAATCCACCACGCGGGCCCAGTGCGGGTTGGTAGATGTCACATGTCTTCGAATTTTTGATTTTAGGACATGCCGCTGGTTTCCTCACGATGTTTTCCTCCACCGTTTTGAAAGCAGCGGTGATGAAATAATTTACACAAAGTAAAGTGCCTGTCTGGGTTCGAACCCGCGACCTACAACCAGGGACCATTTTGGTTACCCATTGAAAGTGTTTTCGATAGGGTTTTTCTAAGCGGTTAAACAAAAACCCATACGATATGGGTAACCCTTATGAACGGCTTAAATTAAATTCTCTTTTGAACGGCTTAGATAGACGGCCTTTCAAAATTACCCACACCGTAGGTATGGGTATTTGATTAACTGCTTAGAAAAAAACAAAAAATAAATCTAAATTCTAAAATCGTAACCAAAATGGTTCCTGGGTAGAATAGAGATAGAATTGGTCATGCTACGCGTGCTGGGCGGATATCGAAATAACATAATATTATGTTACTGGGTTTAAAGTAGGTATAGAACCCATTGAATGGGTTATCGTGTAACCCTTTCACTGGGTTTGAAGTATAAAACCCATTCAATGGGTTATAAGGTAACCCTTTCAATGGGTTACATCATGATAAAGGTAACCCATTGAATGGGTTACCCCTTCGAAAGGCTTAACCCTTAACCAGGGTTGTATGGTCCCTGCCTACAACTCGTAAGTCGCGGTCATTGTCACTGGACCATCACTGCGCTAAGAGAGCTTTGTATTATGGTATTTTCCAAAAAAAGATAGCAATTTATTCATCCTACGTTTTTGCACCATTTCCAATATCCACACTGAAATCGACAAAAAATATTCATCAAAATAAAAATATGACCTTTCAGTTGCTGCGATAAACTGCCATTTTCGTGGCAAAATAATGAGTTGATAACATGCGCGCATAAATTGAAACTGACTGTTAACGGTCCGTTGCCGAAACTGTTCGTTGTTTGTTTAAAGGTGGTATTACACGTGCTGCTTAATAAGGAAACTTGAGTTTATATTTAATTACTGATAATGCATGTACTGGTTCAGTGATATCATTCAGTGATAGACAAGTTTACTGCAGGAGACGCCCTGGGCGTCGGGAATCCCAGGCCGATTCCCGGCCACCGTAGGCGTGGGCTTGCGGATGGTGAGCAATGGGTAGCTCACCGTCCGATAAGGACCAGGCCCAGTTCGACGGTGGGTTTTGTGTTCCACGCACACCTCAAAGAGATGTCAGCAAAAACTGATGGGGTCCGTCAGGGCCGATACCTGTCAGGGTTGCGGGGTTTGTCCGAAAGGTATACCGTGGTCCTGGCACACAGGCAACTGAAGGAACACGGGTGGGTTTTAGTCAGTAAAAGTCTAACACGCCCTCCCGGAAGGGGAGGGGGAAGGGAGCGGAAGAAGTTATTTGAAAAATACCCATAAAAAAAAAAAAATTGCATATTAAGCATTTTTCAACTACGTTTGGGTCTACCAGTCTCGCCGAATGAAGCCGATATTCGCACGATAATAAATAAAAGTAAAAGTTACCGTTGATTTTTCTAAGCGGTATTATAATTATGTCATTAGAAGAACAAGCAGCATGTTCGCTAAGGAACCGTAAGTTTCTAACACTAATTGAACACAGAAGACTGTTGTTCATAGGCCCCCAATCCTCGTTCAATTATTAATTTCGTTACCAATTACAATATTTTCCCCATAACACTATTAATAAAGTTCTCATAACACTTCCTCGCACGTGTGTAGCCAGCCGATATTATTTGTTTTTAATTTATTATCCGCAATGGTTCCTACTTGTTCACGTTGCTCCCTTATAATTTGATTAATGGAAAAATATTGTAGCAATTATTGTTATTTACTTGTGTGACTTTCTGTTTGTATGTAGGTATATTATTTAAACGTATCAGTACCAAAAAGGTCTAGCACGTGGTCCTGTTATCGCAAAACCTTGTCTTTCTTGTTCAAAAGAAGACCTCACTTTTATATCCTCATGTAGCAGATAAGGCCCCCCCCCCTTATCTCCGAACGGTATTTTGTTTTACATTTTTCATCAAGAGTCGGAAACTATGCTGCCTAAAAAAAAAATTTTTTTGAAAATGTGCAAATAGCGCTCTTTTATATGATACCCCACATGCCCTAGTAGCCCCACTTAAAATTTTTAAGACCACCTTTCAGTCCATTTTGCAAAAAATATATATTTTTTAAATGTATTTCTTGTTTGAAAAATAATTGGGCAAACGTCATCTAAAATTCAAGTTGATAGCATTAGTAGTTCTTGAGATATCCAGGTGTGACAGACAGACAGACAGACTTAGTCTCACCTTAAGGGTTCCTTTTTACCATTTTGGTACGGAAACCTAAAAACAAAGTAAAATGAAAATAAAAACAAAGTCCTGTATGAGGCCAAAAGGCTCCTATCTCAGCACGATGCATATTGCTCATCTCAGAATCTTTTTGTATACAGTGTGACTTATACTTTGACGTATTCCTTCTAGGACCTGTAACTGTCACCCATTTGCAACAATTAAGCACCCCATATCCGCGACTTACGAGTTGTAGGTCTTATTTTCGAACCAAGACAGGCGCTTTTCTTTGTGTAAATTATTTCATCACCCCTGCTCTCAAAACGGTGAGGGAAAACATCGTGGCAAAGGAATACGTCATATTACGTCACCCTGTATGATCGTCCTTAGTGTATACCACGATTGCTGCCAATATAACACTTAGGGGTTACGTTCACTCAGACGGACAGCGGCGCATTAAATTTCCCGTGATGGTGTCTCAAGTGAACACACTCCTCGGTACAATGATGGAGCAACTGAGGGACAATTCCTGTATTTTTAAAAACGTTCGCACCCTAATCTCAGTCTTGATCTGTCAAATGATACCTCGAATTTACTCAAGAAGCTGATAGATAAAAGTGGAGGCAACACTAAATACCTAAGTTAAGACGACTGTGGTCCGACTCTCTCATTATGAATACATAGATACATAAGAACGAGACAGTGATATGTGTTTTCTTTATCTTATGTATGTATTCAGAAAGAGAGAGAGTCCGATCACAGTCGTCTTCACTCAGGTATTTAGAGTGTTGCCTCCACTTTATCTATACATTCATGAATTAACCTACATTTTTGACAAGGTTTTGACATTGATTGTCGCTGAGATCAGAAGGCCAATTCTCGTAATTTAAAACGTTCAAAATCTAGTCGCAATCTCATCTTGGCGACAAACAAACGTCAAAAAATTGTCAAAATGTAGGGAAATAAGAGGTATTTTTGACAGATTGAGACTGAGATCAGACTGTGAACGTTCTTAAAATTAGTAGAATTGCCCCTCAGATTGTAACGAGAATTTGAACTACTTTTGTTTTTTTAAATGTCCTATTTTTTACGTCAATAATTCATTACCAAAACAATTTTTTTTTTTAAATCTTGCTAGTCAACCTAAAAGGTTGTCATCTGCTTATCCAGACTTTCCTGTGGCTGTCTCAATAAATTAAGGCTCCCAGCCAGGGGATGAACTACTAATACTACTATTACTTTGAAACTACAATATATTTTATGAATCCTTTATTTTATATCTATTCCCCTTCAATATCCTAAACCTTAATTAAAACGCACGTGTTGCCATAGATAGCATCAAGGCTCTTACAGACTCACGCAATAGCGCGGGCGCGACAGGCAGTGACATAGAAATTACTTATGCCACTAGTGTCGCGTCACGCCCGCGATATCGCGTGAGTTTGTAAGAGCCTTTATGAAATTGTTCTAATGGTCGACATAAATTGTTATAAAGAAAAAAACTTTTTACAAAAAAATAGTAACCGACTACCAAAAATAACACTACAAAATGAAAAATAACTTTAATTTCGGAAGTCGGTGTCTTTGGATCTGTATTTGAGTTTTTTGCCACCAGTCAGCCAGTCGGTTACTATTTTTTTGTAAAAAGTTTTTTATTTTTCATTTTTTAGTGGCTCAGTTTTGATTTTATCTAAATTAAAATAGCCTAATGTTAACTGCTCATAACCTTTAATAAAATATTGCTTTTCCCGATGCTGGGACGTTGATTGTTGAGGAGTTCTCCTGCTAAGAACCAGGAGAACTGCCACTCACCATATGCATAGTGGCGAGCATAAATAGCCTAATCGCAACCCGTTAAATAGGTACTCATTATTTTATTGTTTCGGTGGCCATCTGTGGTCTCCTTCATCAGTTCCACTTCACCAAATGATGCTTTCCGAGAGCAAATGCACGAGTTACTATAAAAAGTTCCCAAATCGCTATAAGTTTGCATATAAAATTTGAGGGTTTCCCTCGATTTCCATGGGATTCCCTCATCAGATTCTGATTTGGTAGCAATGGGACCACCTCGGGAGTATACCCTTTCAAACAAAAAAAGAATTTTCAAAATCGGTTCATAATTGACGGAGTAATCGCGTAACAAACATACAAAAAAAAAAAAAAAAAACATACAGACGAATTGAGAACCTCCTCCTTTTTGGAAGTCGGTTAAAAATAGAATAGATTTTGAACGTCTTTAGTTAGGGGAATTGGCAATTGGTCGCTCATTTCATATTGACTCTCATAATGACCGCGGAGCAGTGGTGGCCCAGTGCCGCGACATACTAGTGTTAGGTTGTAGGGTCGAACCAAGACAGGCGTTTTAATATTTCTTTCTTTCTTTACTTTGTGTAAATTATTTCAGCGCTACTGCTCTCAAATATGTCAGTCTGTCAGTGTCCGGTGCTTACCCGCGATCTGTCCGTGCGGAAGCGGTTGATCCTTTGAGTGAAGTGGTGAGTGGTTGGTGGTTAGTTTAGGTTAGTTTTTTTTTTGCAAGGTATTTTTTGTCAACAAGCGCTTCTCGTCATCAAACTGGAAAGTTTCACGAGTTGGTTTGAATCAACAAATAATGTACCTGTTGGCGCCACTGTTTCCGGCGACCAAACATAGATAGCGCTAGTATCGCGAGTCAAGCGACGAACTGTGGGTACCTACCTGCGTCGCACCGGATGTTGGAGTATTGCCGGCGAATCACCGGCTACCCGCATCGGCTGACGTGACTTCGGTGAGGATACCAAGTCTTTAAAAACTCCGAGCAAACGGCTGCGGGTTAGTTCACTCGCGCTCGCCGTAGAAACAACATCTCTATTGTTAAATACTGTCTTATTGTGATTAATCAATAATTAGTTGTGAAATAAAAGTGATTATAGTGTTATCCATCTATTTATTCGTGCTTTAAGTAGACACAACTTACATACCTATGCTTGGAATAATAATAAAATTAAAAAAAACCGTGAAAGAAAACATTGTGAGGAAACCGGTATGTCCTAGAACCAAAAATTCGAAGACATGTCAGATCTACCAACCCGCACTGGGCCCGCATGGTACATTACGGCCCACTCCATCTCACCGCAGTAGGACCATTATAGGCTGATTATGAATGACCGTCGTGCCATTGCATGCAAAAGATGCTGCATGGAGTATTGTAGCCACCTTTGGGATGGCTCAGCAAAATACCAACTTGCCGCGCTTGACTCGGTGGAACGCAGAGCTAAGAGGCTCATTGGCGACGTAAAACTGGTGGATGCCAATCTTCACAGCTTGGCCCATCGCCGCAAGGTTGCCTGCTTGTCAGTCTTCTACAGATTTTGCTTCGGTGAGTGTGCCCAAGAACTCCACGACCTCATTCCACCGGCCCCCTTCTATTATCGGACATCTAGACGCACTGCAGGTTACCATCCCTTCCTTGTTGCTATCCCACCAATTCGCACTAAGCGTTTCCAAATGACTTTTATAATGCGCACAGCAAAAGAGTGGAACTCTCTCCCTGCGTCTGTGTTTCCGAACGCATACAACAATAATCTCTTCAAAGTTAGAGTAAACAGGCATCTTCTGGGTAAGCTCACTCGATCGTCGACTTTGTCTCTGTCACCTCTGCCCTAGACTAAGGTCAAGAGCAAACCCAGCCTAAATAAAAAAGGTGCTACTAAATTCATCAATTATTTTCCACTTTTGTACCCCACAACACCTACTATTGTCAGCCCCCTGTAGTCAACAGAAAAGCCTAGCAGACAACGGTAATGTAATTTCGTAGTAGCTTAATAGTGATGCACTTAGCGCGAGTAAATAATGTATATATGGAACTCACGTCGATCACAATACGTGTCTGTTTCCCCCCCGCTATTAGGGCGTTAATTTTTTTTTTGGGAATTTGACAGTTTTTCAAACAGTCATATTCTACTCGAATCGGATGCGAGTAGCGGAACATGACGCGAGCCTATTAAATTGAACTACTACGGTTTCACGGCGGAGGTGTGCTATCGGCGTGATAGAAAATTACGCTATTGCGGAGTGCCTAAAAATAATTACGTATGTTTTTAGAGTTCCGTACATCAAAATCAAGATCAAAATCAAAAGTCATTTATTCAAACTAGGCTGAGAATCAGCTCTTTTCGAACGTCAAAAATTACATGAGACAGTCCCCTAAAAACGCCCACCCTTCACCACTTCCTCCAGAAGTGGCGCAAGAAACTCCCCATAAGCACAGCTGTCTGTTCGCATAAAAACCTTGAATCTATACAATAAAATGTACAATAATTTACATTACGCAACACAAAACGTTAAATTAAATTATTTGCCTTATATGTTAGCTAGCACACACCATTATACAAAATATATAAGTATATATAATAATCGTCGAAAACTATACTCAAGCAGAAATAACGTAAACAAAACATATCAAAAGGAAAAAAAGGAACCCTTCAGGATCACTCGTGTATCTTTCTGTCTGTCTCTCCGTCTGTCACAGCTGATTTGCTCTAAATCTACTGGACCGATTAAGTTGAAATTCGGTACACGTATGAACTTCTATGACCCAAACACGGAGGTGTTACGTAAATAAATGAATTTTGAATATGGTGGTCACTTTTGGGGGGAAATTTAAAAAAAAATAAAAAAGTTTTGCTGACTGTACCGTGTGACATATCAAATGATGTTTTGATATGTCACACGGTACAGTCCAGTACAGTGTGGCTTGTTTTAAGAATTTTACAAATATTTTTTTATAATTTTAAAATACATACTTTTGAAATTATTTAAGAAAATAGATGAAAAATTACCATTATCTCCGAAACTACTGAGCCTAAAATGTTGATAAAAATATACAAAATAGTTGTTTACTTATAGATTACAGGAAAACCTATAAGAAGTCTATTATCTTAAAATAACATGGTAAATCACTCAATATTGTGCGTACAAACTCACATTTGTAGTTGGAATGTATGGGGGATCATGTTTTTCAACTACAATGTTAAGTTTGTTCTTGGGATAAATTCACCCCAACTACGGAACCCTTCATTGTGCGTGGTCCGACACGCACTTGGGCGGTTTTTTTATAAGTTTTTTCACCACGAAGTGGCAGGCAGAAGCTATTAGTTAATAATTTGAAGATAAAAATATACACCTACTACTATTTCATTTTAAAAACCACCGTAAAAATCAATCAGTAACTAATAAAAAGTCGACAAACGTACCTACGAAGTCGACTGAACTATCGCGACATCTTGAAATCGTATTACTGACCTATTTTCGTTCAAAATTGAGTTCTAAAATTCAAAATGCAACCGTCGACCGGAAATGAATCCGTTGGCGGGAGTCTGTCGTGATACGGATCTGATGGAGCCGAGCGTCCAACATCCGGTCGGTTCCCGCCTTTATGGCTTCCAATTTTGAATCCGTCGCCTGACGGTTGAAACGGTTTTTTTTTTTAAATTACGTGGCCATTTGGAGATCGAATTTATGTTTTTTGTTAATGGAATTGTTTGAGATTAGAACTTTGTTTTCTCTTTGTTTGGAAATAAAATGGTTTCATATTTCTGTTTGAAAAGTGATTAATCAATAACAAAAATTCTGATGCGGCGAAGTATCGGGCATTCCTCGTGATTACACTTGCACTATTAGCAGTCTTGGTTTTCAGTGATGTCTAAAAAACATAGATAGTACTGAAATTATAAGTCAAATTGTCATATTTTGAACCCTAGTTGAGAGGTCCTTAATTCCTGGCTATCACAAAATCATAGATTAGTTAAACACATTTTCCATTTTGGATCAATTCCGCCTATAATACAATGGAGATACATTTCATCCGTATCTTCGTCGTATACTCTCTCCTTTAAGATAACGTTATCTGAATGAGATGTATCAACATTGGCACTATATTTCGAATTAAAGTTAAATTCGTTTCCGGCAAAGACAAAGCATCCCGTTCTTTCTTGATCTGTGTTTACAAAAGCGATTGTGGCTGTAAAGAACGTGGACAAAGTAATTTATTGATCATCGTCCTTTTCTATTCCACTATCCCAATTCATTCGACCGTGTGGTGCCGGACGTAAGGAATAGGACCATTCTATTTGCGTGTCGTAAAAGGCGACTAAGGGACTTACTAGAGAATGGGCAGCAGCGTTCTCTATGCATTTTAACACCATACTGCGATCGCTAACCCTCCTGCCAAGCGTGGCGATTATGGCAATCCATCTTTCGGAGACCAGCAGTGGACGTCTTTCGGCTGAAATGATGATGATGATCCCAATTCATTTGGAGTTCCTCTTGTTCCACACTTCTCTCCTCATTTCAGTAATTACCCCCTTCTAGCCATATAGCCATGGTTTTAGGTAGCCTAAACTTGCCGGGGTTGGTCCGTGGATGCGTGACCATATTTACATACCAAGACTCCTCCGTGCTTCGGAAAGCATGTTAAGCCGTTGGTCCTTGGATCCCGTTGGTCCTTGGATCCCGTTGTATCTTTGACAGTCGTTAAGGGTCTTCAGAAATCCGAAAGTCTGTCAACCAGTTTTACCAAGGAAATCGAATTACCCAGCTACTGGATTATGGAGGTCAGATAGGCAGTCACTCCATGTAAAATACTGGTATTCAGCTGCATCCGGTTAGGCTAGAAGCCAACCCCAAAATTGTTGGGAAAAGGCGCAGATTGAGGTAGCCCAAGAAATAACAGTAAGTCCTTCTCACCAGCTCAATAGCCGGATCCACACCAGACGATCCAAAATGGATCGCCAATTCCTGCGATCTGCGATCCGGGAGCATGAGGCATGGATCATGGATCGTGTCGTCCGACGAACTTAACTTTTTTTGCGATCCCACCGCGTCGCACCGACACGCTCCAATCGATCCACACTGAACCGCCTAAGTATAGCACAGTTGAACTTTCGGTCGCTATGGAGTCACACGTGCAGCATCGACGTCGAATATTGCTGTGGCAGCCCCAACTTACATTCTTCTTAAATATTTACTAAATATCACTTGGATCCCATAAGCATTTTATGTTCCTTGTAAAAGGATATTAGACGACGACTTTCAAAAGTTTCCATAATATGTGATCGCGCGTTCCATACACAAACGTCTACACCAAGCGCGCCGAGAGACTGAGACGCCTGTGTGCTAGTAACAAAAACGACAACTGACGGATCGCTCGCGGCAAGGAGCGCGCACTCCTGCCGCGCAGTTTGGATCACGCGAGGCAAGTCCACATCAAACGCTCGTATGGAGCGCGCTCCTGCCGCCCGCGATTGGAGCGCGTTGGATCGTTTGGTGTGGATCCCGCTAATGACATCATCATTCATTTTTCATAACATTGACGCCCTGCAGACGAATCTCATGCAGCTCTCGCTCTGCCTGCATCTGCTTCCCTTTCATTTCAGCCAGCCGCTCTTTTGCCTCGACCTTTGCGAGGCGCTTCTTCTTTGATGCTGTAGAACGGCGTGACCTAGTGTCGCCAGGCTTGAGCGTACCATGAGAACCAGTAGTCTTGGTGCCACGCGTGTCTTCTGTCGTATTCGTAGTCTCCGTAAATCTGCCGCCTGTGTCCGTTTCAGCGACCAGGCTCGTGCCGGTCTCTGGTGCCGGCTCGCTGGCACCCGGTTCGGCGGTCGCTATCGGCTCTTGCTGGGCCTGTTCTCTTCTAGGGTCTCCGCTACGGCTGCGAGTCAACACCATCCTGCTGAATCTTGAAGATTCGGCTCTCGAAGGACCGGATGTGCAGCGAGTGGACTGTATAGGGACATGCATACATCGGCTTCTTGTCTATAGTTTTAGCATGGCTCTTACGGTCATTGACCCACCTACGTTTTCTAGCTTTTTTAATTCGAATAAAGTCCGTTTACGTCCTGAATCAATTAACTATCGTGATCTTCAACATGTTTTAATAACGAAAAATTATACGTAGTTTATTGTTATTAGTTTCTTGTATGGAGAGATATTAAGGAAAGGGCAATGACCGCAATTGCCATGTTAAAATGCCACGACTATATTGATCTAGTTTCGACTAAATATCAATATTTTTACATTGATCAACCTCCTTATGACGTTTAGAACTCACCTGCTAGCTTACTATACTAGCAGATATTTATACGACAACAGACACTGACGATTAAACGAGTTTTTTATTCAAACTAAAAAAAACATCATATTACTTCAAAACTACATACTTAACTCAAAGAAATCTCAAAACGTACAGTCGTCCACACAAACACGACTCGAGGAGATTTAACGCCAACAGTTAGATAGGTATCAGCTGAATCTATTGCCGAGCGAAGAGTATGAACGCGCGACGTAAAGCGATCTATGTGTAGACTATATCGAGAGATATTTATGTGTCCGACTGTACTCGCTCATTTGTTTGAAACGTTCAATGCGGAAAAGTGTGGGAATGTTGTGACGTATTTTTGAAGTGAAATGTAGGGAAATGTAATCTGATAAGGATCCCATGGAAATCGAGGGAAATCCTCAAATTTTATAGGCACACGTATAGCGATTTCTGTATAGTGAAATGCTTATTATTTAGTGCTTTCAGATGCAATTGCATTAGTTACTATAAAAAATACTGAAATCCCTATACGTGTGCCTATAAAATTTGAGGATTTCCCTCGATTTCCATGGGATCCTTATCAGATTCTGACCCTTTCAAGGGTCAGAATCTGATAATAGTAACTAATGCAATTGCATCTGAAAGCACTGAATAATAAGCATTTCACTGTTGCGATTCGATCAGACATTTTAATAGGGTTGCTAAGCAATTTATCACCATCACTTCCAGTTCTCCTGGTTCTTACCAGGAGAACTCCTCAGCAATTAACGTTCCAGCAACGGTAAAAACAATATTGTGTAAAAGGTGATGAACAGTAATTAACATTAGGCTATTTTAACTTAGATAAATTAAAGATTGACCCACTAAAAAGTGAAATATAAAAAACTTTTTACATAAAACAATACAACCGACTTCTAAAAAAAAATATTTAACTTTAATTTCGGAAGACGGTGGCAAAAAACTAAAATAGATGCAAAGACACCGACTTCCGAAATTAAAGTTATTTTTCCCTTTGTAGTGTTTTTGTTTTTGGAAGTCGGTTGTTTTTTTTATAGCAAGAAAAATCATAGCGATGAACTACAATACGTACTGTGCTAGTTACTTACCTACCGAATAATTCTGCTCACGAACTCAAACAGACGTAAAAATTACCCTTCAAACATTTTAACTCTCATCAAAACTGATCAACTTTCACACTCCACGTAAGCGCTCGTAAACGCGCGCGTAAGCGTAACTGGCACGATTACGGTTTACGTTTCGTTTGCGTTTACGACTGTGCCGAGGACCGTATTTACGTGTCGTAATTTTCATGTTTATTATGAAGAACTAGAGATGTGTTGTAACAGGTTAAACACGATATCTGTTATCACTGTTACTGTTACACAAAAATAACAGGTCCAAATATCTGTTATTAAATAACAGCCGGTTAGTTTTTTGTACGTACGATAAAGACGTATTTAAATGTCAATTGAATTTCTTCTTTATTTCTTTTCGTTTAAAGTCGAAAATCAACTATGAAGTTTTGACTAGGATGTATTAAATGACCTTTGCTATATTCCATCGTTTGTGAGTGTTTATGTAACGTAAACGGTAACAGTCCGTGTGGGAACTGTTATAATGAATTAACAGTACCGTACAGTATCTGTACTTAAAATAACAGTCCTCAGTCTGTACTTAAAATAACAGACTGAGGGTCTGTTATTTTAAGTAGCAGATAATTTATATTGGTAGGAAAAATTGTTATTTGTTATTTTGAAATATCTGTTATTTCTATCTGTTACGATAATACCTCACCCCTATGAAGAATGTGTTCAAGTTAAGTGTGATTCTAGCAAATGAGCAATATTTTTGGCTATCGTAAAGAGAACATGATTGTACTTTTTATTTATCGGAATCTTTATAAAATGTAGTAAGAGGTTTTATATTTCCCAGCATATTCACACAGGCCCTGGTACACACGGCTACACATCAAGCTATACATTTCCAGTATACGCTGACCTCTCATTGTGCAGAAATCCTATACAATGCGAGACCAGCGTATACTGGAAATGTATAGCTTGATGTGTAGCCGTGTGTACACACGGGCGATGTTTTTCTTGCACTTGATTTTCAACTCTTGGTATTGAGCCGAGAATTGAGAATCCAACAGAGTGCATACGCGCGCTTCAAAAAAAACACTGATGTATTTTAAACCCTTGGCGTTAAGTATTTATTTATTTATTTATTTCAATGCCTTAAAACTATCATTACAGGTCTTAACCTAATGCGATAGCCAAGTCAGGTCCCACACAAAATTTAAATTACTTAAAGACATCTTACGAAAAAATACATCTCACGATCATAAATATCATTGTTTGTAGCAAAGTATAAACAATAGTACCTTTGCGAATTCACTCCAGTGACATGTAAATATATCCAATTCGACCTGTATATAATTGATGGTGCGAATTGCTCGAGTCAGAGGGGTTTTGGCCAGCAAGTTGGTCCTGGCTGTTGGTACGACCAGCAGTGGCGGGAGCCGTCGCTTCCACACATAACGGTCCGGTACGTACAAGTGCAACCGCTGCAGCACGCTCGGGTTGTGCTCTATGCCTCGGAGCAGTTTCATCAAGTGCGACACAGTGCAAATTCAAGTAAAGTAACCGTCATGAGAAGCTATAAATACATAAAATTGCAAATTATACAACTATCAACTTTAAACTCAAGATTTCTAAGTTGATTTATGAATGAAGAAATTATCGCTAAACGTCATAAAATAATTTTAGTTGCAATGGAAACTGAACCATACGCAATTTCAGTTAAAGTTTTAAATCCCAAAGTATGAAATTTATCTCGTCTCATGGCGTTGACTTTAGTGCTGAAATCCAGTTTAAAAAAAATTGTACTGTGTAACATATCAAATGAAAGGGCTTGTTGTAAAGATTTGAGATAGAATAGAATACAATAGAATATAATTTATTTCTGAGTATATGGTACACACGGCTACACATCAAGCTACACATTTCCAGTATAAGCTTGCCTCGCATTGTACGAAAATCCTATACAATGCGAGATCAGTCTCAACTGGTTATGTGTAGCTTGATGTGTAGCCGTGTGTACATTAAAATCTTAGTATTATTAGACAGCAAATATATTTTGATCCATTCCCCCCCCCCCTTATCTCCGAAAATACTGAACCAAAAATTTGAAAAAAATACAGAAAGAAGTTCTTTACCCATAATTACCAGGAAAATCCATAAAAAGTCTATGGTCTAAAAATAACATGGTAAATCTCTCTATATTGTGCGTACAAACTTACATTTGCAGTTGGAATGTATGGGTGAACGTGTTTTTTTACAATTTTGTTCTTGTGATAAATACATCCCAATTACGGAAACCTTTACTGTGCGTGGTTTGACACACACTTGGCCGGTTTTTTTATGGTTGAGGCTGTGCGCCTTGCCTATTGGCATTAAAATATATATTAGATTGATACATCGTGATTATACCTTCTTTTTCTTTTTTCTAACACTGCTACCACCTGACCATACCTAAAAACTCTATCTCATAGACAATCGAGCGTGAATTATCATACTTTACATCTGTTAAATCAAAGTTACTCAGGCGCATATAAAAATGGTACGTCAGTTACACTGTCATGTCAATAATTGTGTTCTTAATTCAAACTGACGTAGATCAGTTGCGCAGGAGTTGGACCGGACGCGTTCGTGTGGGGCCGCAAAGTTTGAGGGCTTGATTTATTTTTAGGGTTCCGTACTCAAAGGGTAAAACGGGAACCCTATTGCTAAGGCTCCGTTGTCTGTCTGCCTGTCCGTCTGTCACCAGGCTTTATCTCATGAATCGTGAGAGTTAGACAGTTAAAATTTTCACAGATGATGTACTTCTGTTGCCGCTTTATCAACAATCACTAAAACATAGAATAAAATAAATATTAAACGGCAAAAAAATCACGATTGTTGTAGGGGAGCCCCCCTACAACAATCGTGATTTTTTTGCCGAACCCTTCGTGCGCAAGTCCGAGTCGCACTTGGCCGGTTTTTTTTTTCTTATTTCATTTATAATTCAGATTACTGCTTTCACAAGAAAATGATGAAGCTGTGGTTTATTTTTCGTTGATCATTTTCTAAATAATACGAGTAGCCAATAAGATGCTCAGTTTGAAATGGATGATAGTGAGCCGCCATGTGCACCTTGATAGCGTGTTTAATAGCCCAACAATTATAGGTGTAGTTTTTTACATAATAATATCAGATAAGATTGTCATGATATTTCACAGTTTTTGACATCATCATAATTATTGTTTTTATTTCCTTTTAGTAGGAATTTGTGTTATTTTTTTTTTAGTTTTGGAACATTTTACTCGTCTTTCTAAATAATTCTATTCTCACTTTTGCGTAGATACACAACATGTTTTGAGAATAATTAATTAACAACACTTAAAATATCCTTTATTCAAACATTCCAAGACATGTGACATCTCACAACCCACACTGGGCCTGCGTGGTATATTATAGCCCAGGCCTGTGTCCCAGATCGTCGCCGCAGATCGCCTCCGTCAGGACACGGCGGTGCTCCGCCCAAGCCGGGCAGACCTCCTCCGTATGCTCCACTGTGTCCTCCGGGCGATCCACACAGTGGTGACACTCGGGCGTTTCCTCCCGCTTTATCCTGAACAGGAACCTCCCGAAACAACCATGTCCGGTGAGGACCTGCGTCAGGCGGAAGGTGAGGACGCCGTGGCGCCTCTCTAGCCACTCCTCAAAGAGGGGACTTACAGCCGCAATTGACTTACAGGCGTGCCCAGCACTGGGAACAATATAGGCTGATTATGTAGGTATGTTATATAATATTACTATCTCTGGCACACTTGGAGCAGTCGGCCTTGATACCAATTTATCATTTTCCGGTAATTGGTATAATAATCTGATGAAACGACAGCCTAATCTTTTCATCAAGGTATAAAAGTATTTTCAGTAGGCATAACTTGTTTAGGAACGTTGTTAAAGATCATCACTCACTATAACCGCACCGCTCCAACATAGCAAGTAAATTGTCATTCAAATATGGATTTTAAATCAAAACATTAAAGTCTATACTACGATGACTAAACAGAATACTAGACAGCTCGAGGGCAGTGCACTGCTCGCAAGCTGTCATAGGCTGTTTTTACCCGACTGCGGCGAAGCCAAAAAAGGAGGGTTATGTGTGTGACCTGTATGTATGTATGTCTGTCCTTATGTTCCCTCGTAATTAGTAAACGGCTGAACTGTTTTGATGAGTGATATGTCGTTAGATTCGTCTTTACTGCGCGAGTGTCATAGGGTATATTACAATTATTAAAAATCAAAATTGTGGATTTTGTCGCTGAGCAAGTAGTCTCTTTGATAACTCTTGTTGCTGCAATAAACGAGTACGCGCCGGTGGATTGGTGTGAACAGTCAGAGATCAACTATATGCATCTCTTTTACTTACACGGGACGCACCATCTTTTGTATGTTTCTTGAGCGAGAAAAAGCGTTGATAGGTTAGTAGTAGATAGGTTTTTGAAATTCTGAGGTAATTTCTGCCGCTGCTCAGTTGCTTATTACCAAGGTGAGATGTCAGAAGTTACACATCAATTATGCGACTACTATTTTTTTCTATTTATATTATGACAAAAAGGCGACGATAACCGACTTTAAATGATTTTATACTGAAGATCACGTCTAAACGAGTAGTGTTAATGATTTGAAAAAAATATTATGTTAAATTAGAACATTTTCTCATTATCTGAATATGTGAATATTTTAGATTATGTTTATATTACATAGTGAAATTAATTTGTAAAGTTATGACTAACGCGGATAAAAAACTGAGAATGGCGCAAAATCTACCAAGCGTATTTTTCTGAAACCTTCACCAATTTAAAGATAATTTATTTTAATTATGGATCTTTTAGTATAAGCGTTTTATTAAAATACCTTTTGTTTTAATAAATTAATAATGCGTCATATTGGGGACAGCGTTCCTTGATGGGCGATAGTCCTATTACTGGCTGAACGTACGACGCGTTGCGTGAGCACTGTACAAAACACGTAAACTAAACACTCAAGGTCACTGGCATATATCTGAGTCTTAAGAAGAGTGCCCTGACGTCCTAGTAACATTTCCTTTACGACGCCCACAGGAAAAAAGAACCTCGTTAGGTACCAAAGCTAAACTTGGAAAAGAACCACAATATAGGTACTAAACGTACAGCCACACTATATCCATCTCCAACTTAACCCTAAAACACTTGACTTGAAGTCTGAACTTAGTTATGGTCATAATGCCGGACTCATTCCAACTTAGTTTATACTCATCCTAGGAAACTTAGCGAACATTATTGAGACAAACAAGATGGCGCTAGTAAATATGTTCATAAACTTTGTATCAACATGAACATGTTGCTTGATTAAAGATTTTTATGAAGTACTAGCATTTCTCATGGGAACTTACTACCGGTATATAGAGTATCCGATGTCCTAACTGTGGTTCAGTGGTTCCGTGTGGTGCCGGACGTAAAGAAGAGCACCATCACCCTATTTCTTCCCGTGGTTGTCGTAAAAGGCGACTAAGGGACTTACTAGAGAATGGGCGGCAGCGTTCTCTATGCATTTTAACACCATACTGCGACCGCCAACCCACCTGCCAAGTGTGGCGATTACGGCAAACCCCCCTTTTCAGGGTGGCCTATGTCCAACAGTGGACGTCTTTCGGCTGCTATTATGATGATGATGATGGAACATCAATCGTTAATTAAAATATAAAAAAAATAACACTATAGTGTGACCATTAGTGCTGTGCACTCCCGTGTGGCCATTAGTGCTGTGCACTCCGTGAGGTGTCGCTTACCTCAGGGAGTGCACAGCACTAATGGCCACACGGGAGTGCACAGCACTAATGGTCACACTATAGTACAAAATTGACTTTTAAATTATTGTATAAAGTAGCACTACACAAGCTGCAGATCACAATTTGTATACAATGTCGGGGCACGTTCCTTCTGTGTCACGTGCCGTAGTGATGTTATCGTATCGATAAAGTTTTAATAGTGGTTGACTTATCTTTGATTTATTCTTTTTTGCATAATAATAATGAATTGGTAAATTATTGATAATTAATTAGCGTATTTTGATAGACTGTTTAATATCATAATGATAAGATGGAATAGGATACAAGATAATGCTAGAATTAATACGTCTGGAAATGTTAGGCATGATAAAAGCCAATGAAAAAGTAAATTATTCTTATTTCTAGTAGAGAAGGCCTATATCCTCCATAGAAGGTTTTATTTTAAATGATAATTTATGACATTGACATTTTTTATTTGTATTAACAGCTATTGACATTTTTTGACATTATCGACATTACCTACCTATAATATTAGAAACTGACTTAGATTTTTGAAATCATTTAAATGATTAATCTTCTTCAATCTAATTATTATTATTGCATGTTCCAAATCATTAGACCCACTTAGTAAAATGATATAACAAATTATTTGTATACCAATTGCATTTTATGGCCTGAAACACAGGTTTTTCATAAACCTAGTTCAGGCAGGTCTACATTACAGTTAGAATTAAATTTTTCCCTGGTTGTAATTAATCTAAATTATAATTTTACTTTACTTTACTTTATACTTGAATAATTTTTTTTTTTTTTTTGTTGGTACTCTTAGAACAGAGATCTCGCGAAAATGTATATAAGACCTTAGTACTCTCAGATTATAGAAAGAAGCAGATAGACCGCGCGGAACAATAAAGTGAGGCCCGTTTGTAGACATGTGTGCGTTACAGCCACGTGACAGCACTATCAGAACAGGTGCCTCTATGTGTGTGTACGGTTGCCAGGATAATGAAAAAATCAGCCATAATATTTCATTACATGAAAAAAAACGTTTTTTTTTTAAACGTCAGTTGTTTTTTATTAACAGAATATGTCAAATTAACAATACCCATACAAACGATATATTTGCGATATATTTTTATTTTGAGATACCAACATTTTATTGTTTTTGGTAGCTATATTTACTTTATGGTGACGTCATATAACCCATGATATAGTAAATCGACTGATGTAATGAGTATTATAAAATCCATTAACTAGTTACACTTACGAAGACACATACATACTTATTTATTTATAAACATACCAACCACAAAAGGCAATAAATAAAACACTATTATCAAAATAAATATTTTTGTAAATCGATACTCCTGTATCCTATACTTATTTCCTAACTTAGGGGTAAATGTTTCAATATAAACTAGCAACACCGAATGATTTTTGTTAAGGTTTTGTGTTTCAAGATGTCACTAACAATAAACACGAATAATCAATGTTTTACCTATGAAAGATACTCCATCTTATTTCTATTGTTTTTGGGAACAGTTTTTACAATGTTTAAAAATACAATACGGCATTATTCTGAAATTATCTGTTAGAGCCCGTGACGTACTAACGATGCGACACTTCGTGCTGTACTGAATCGAGATTGTATTCGCTTTTGAATTTGTATTTGCTTTGTTGGCGGCACTCGCGGTGTTCCGCGCGGTCTATCTGCTTCTTTTTATAATCTGCGTTAGTATTATGTTAACAAATAAAGTTTGATTTGATTTGTTTTTTTTTTTATTTGATAAGCGTTCATTCGGGTTGGCACTTTTGATTCGTCAGTATTTCACCATCTGCCCACCTTTTCCCAACTATTTTGGGGTCGGCTTCCAGTCTAACCGGATACAACTCAATACCACTATTTTAAATGGAGCGACTGCCTATCTGACCTCCACAAACCAGTTACTGGGTAATACGATACCCTTTGGTAAGACTGGTTGTCAGACTTTCGGAATTCTTAACGACTGTTAAAGATCCACGAATGACAGCCGGGACCAACGGCTTAACTTGCTTCCCGAGGCACAGTGGGGTCTTGGTATGTAAACATGGTCACACTTCCACGGACCCACCGACCCATCACCTCACAATTCAGGTCCAGTTGAAAACCAGCGTCAGGCACTAGTTATCTGGCATTTTTGTTGAATATATTGTGTTGTGTGCCTTTTAGTCTGTGCTAAATAAATGTATTTCCTTTCTTTCTTTCTTTCCGTGCGGCTGTTATTAGCCACAAGCCCCTCCTCAGGCTTTTTAACTCAATACGAAAAGGATTTCGTTCCTGATCATCTTAATATGTCCAATCCAATACTAGCAGTAGCTGAGTAGCCATTTCAATTTATTCGGGAATGAAATCACGTGATTGAAATATTAACTAACTAGCTTTTGCCCGTGGCTTCGCCTGCGTGGAGGTCGGAAATTATATCACGGGATCGTACTACGGGCATAAAAAGTATCCTATGTCCTAACCCAGTAGTTCTCAAACTTTTTTGGCAACCCTTTTGGAAAACCAAATATTTGAAGCAGCCCCTTTTTGTGTAGGAAGTTATCAAACAACTGGCATGTCAGAGTTTTACTGACTAAAACCCAACCGTGTTCCTTCCGTTGCCTGTGTGCCAGGGACACGATATCTCTTTCGGGCAAACTCACAACCCTGGCAGGCATTGGTCCTAACGGACCCCGTCAGTTGGTGCGAACATATATTTGAGGCGCGCGTGAAACACAATGCGCCGTCGACTCGGGCCTGGTTCTTATCGGATGGCGAGCTACCCAGCGCTCACCGTCCGCAAGCCTGCGCCTACGGTGGCCGGAAATCGGATTGCGACTACCAACGCCCGGGGCATTTCCTGCGGCGACTAGGGGCGCGAGGGCGCGAACCTTGTCTCTCCCTCACTTGAAGGAACCACAATTTATGATTATTTTATTTTTGAAGGAGTCTCCTTTAAAAATAACCTAAATAAATTTAAAATTAAAATTAAAAATAAATTGTGGTTTTATGTGTATTCTTTAGTAACATTAATAATTATAACTTGACATTAAAATTTGCATTTTTTTATTTTATTTTATGTTGTAATATTTAGATAGATTTTATTTTACTCAGGTTGCAGAGTGAAATAAAATATAGTTGGTAGAGAAAAACTACGATAACATGGCCCGACCCTCCAAAATTCAAAATGTTTGGAAGTAATTGTGAACGTATATTACCAAGACTCACAACGTATGTGTGCGTATAGACGCGGCCGTCAAACAAAAATAAATCCTAGGATTTTCTAGGATTATATTTTATTCGTAAGGATGTGACTACACACATTCAAACAGTAATTTGGAGGGGCGGGCCATGTTATTGTAGTTTATCTCTACGCCATAGTATATTTTATTAATTATGACCCGTATTTTCGTGGAGCCCCACAGAAGCGTTGCGGAGCCTTAGCCCTCCATGGAGAGCACACTTTGAGTATGACTGTCCTAACCTAATCCTTTCAGCCGTTTTAGCGTGAAGGCGTAACAAACAAAAAAACAAACTCACGTTCGCATTAATTATAATATTACTTAGGATATTATAAAGAGGTAAAATTGTTTGTTTATATAAATAAAGGCAATCTCTGGAAGAACTGATACGATTACAAAAATTCTTTAACTAGGAGAAGGTTGTACCATTGCTATAGAATATTTTGTATAGAAGTTGACTTCCTCGTAGACAAATTCGCGGGCAGTAGCTATTAGGAAAATCATAGCAAAAAAAACATGGTCTTAAAAATAAACATTGATTGCATAATTACTATACATCAGCACATTCAGTTGCAAAGTCAAAGTTAAATTTATTTATTTCACATAGGCACTTTTGGAAGTAAAGATTTACAAAAAAAAAATTGTTTCTAGACGCCCCTTCCAAAAGGTAGTTTCGTATGGACAAATGTTTCGTATGGAGGAATGGGCGAGAAACTCCACCGTTACTTTTTAAAATGTTTTACAATAGTTTGTATAGGTACATTATTTGCATTATTATTATTATATTATTATACCTAGAAAATAATTACTATAGCACAATGGGTAAAAAGAATAAAAATGACAATGATAGATAAATTAATTATGTGATAGCTACGTGGTGCTCACATATTTACAAACGTTGTAAAAGTATAAGTTTTCCTAAAGTTTACTGCCTCAGACACAGTATCAAAAGACAATGTATTTCATTTGAATAAGAAAAGGCAATATACTCATAAATTACGTTAACGCTTCGGAATCCAGTATAATAAAAACGCAGTATAACATAAAGTCTCTAAAGTGTGAAGAAAAAGTGATATTGTTTGTCTTTATATAATTGTGAGACAGATAAGTTAAGAGAAGTATCTTTCATGTAACAGCATGTATGAATGTAAACGAAGCATAGGAAGTATGTAAGGAGCGTAGCAGGTGGCTTTCTATAGTTTCTGCCTACCCCCATGGGCCCATGGAATAAGGCGTGAGTTTATTTATGTATGTAAGTATGTATGTATCTTTCATAGCTACAGTTTTTGACCTAAAAGCTGTGGTCTGGCTAAATTCCTTATAAATATTTCAGCTCAAGGGTGGCTCGATTGAAGAATTGGTGATGCAGACCTGCTTTGTACAAGGTCCACGTGGACTTAAGGGTTTTCATTCGCCATTGCTTAAACGAAAACAAAAAAAACTTTTGTTTTTCTTTCTTTTTAATCAATATTTAACGCAAAAGGAATTTAAGTTAAAAACAAAATTATTAAAAGTAATATTTTTAGCTTTGAAAACTGCAATTGGACTACTAACTTAAATTGTCCGTATATTCACAATCACAACTGTCATTTTGCAGTTGCATGAAATGGCTTTAACGCGGCAAATTAATGTAGTGATACAATTAGATTGAAAAAAAAAATCTCTAACTTTATAATATAAGGAGAATCGAAAGAGAAACATGGAAATACTCTGGCGTATCAATTAGTTAGCTCAGACCTTAGGAGGGATGTGTAAAATGTGCATTTAATTGTCATACATATAGTATGTATTATCCATCATATTTTTCGAAAAAGTTTATTTTAAAAACTCTCACAAAATTCCGGGTCCGTTCATTAGTGCTTTGATAACTTAGAAATAAAAATTGTACATAATTCGTATTTCAATACGACAACGATAAAGTTAAAAGATTAAGTCCAGTCTAGACGAAAATAATTAAAAGTTATTCTTTTTTTTTAACGTAAACTTTTCAATTTAACTTTGTTATGATACTCAAGGGATTTGAATGATTTATGCAGTAGATAAAATTCAGAAGTTGCTTGTCTAATTTTATCTAAAATATAAGAAATACTAGCTTTTGCCAGCGGTTTCGCCCGCGTTAACGAATGAATGAATAAAATGCGCCGACCCCAGTGTGGTTGTAACCGACTCGATTGCTCGAATGAACCCAAAGATTCACCCTAGCTCCTGCAGCCTCATATTTCATGAGACTACAGAGACCGGGGGGCGCGGTAATGGTAGGGAAGACGTGCCCTTGGGATATGGAAGGATTATTAGAGCCTACCGGATATACATCCTTGAGCAAGCATTGGAATAGTGGAGAGACGCGTTATATTTAAAGTAGTAAGTATGGATAATATCTAGCAACACAACAGAATTTGCAATAAGACCAAAATTGATAAACAAAAATAATAATAATTATGCATACTTATTATTTAAACATGCAAGCTAAGCCATCCTAGTAATTCAGTTTTAATCGAAAATTGTTAAGTTGAGCAATGTGCTAAGAGAAACTTCTAACAGTTAGTGCTGCTAGAAATTTCTGCTAGAAAATTCAGGTCAAGTACTTCTCTACTTTACATACTGCTTTCAAGCAGTATATAAAGTAGATCACTTAAGGTCTTTTATGTCAGTTTCGGTCAGTTCCACATAATAATTGTTCCAAGAGGGAGAGGCAAGGTTCACGCCCTCACGCCCCTAGTCACCGTAGGAGACGCCCCGGACGTTGGGAGTCGTAAGCCGATTTCCGGCCACCGTAGACGCAGGTTTGCGGACGGTGAGCGATGGGTAGCTCGCCGACCGATAAGGACCAGGCCCGCGTCATTGGCGCGTTGTGTTCCACGCGCACCTCAAAGAGATGTCAGCACCAACTGGCGGGGTCCATTGGGACCAATGCCTGCCAGGGTTGCGACTCTGTCCGAAAGGCATATCGTGGCCCTGGCACACAGGCAACGGAAGGAACACGGGTGGGTTTTAGTCGGTAAAAGTCTGACACGTCCTCCCACTCCGCCCAGAGCGGGAGAAGTTATTTGTCAATTTCCCGCCCGAAAAAAAAGGTCTTTAAGGTCTCTTAAGTCACTTAAGTTCCACATAATAATCTTCCCAAGAATAAATCCATTTTTGAAGACCATCTGGAGATTCATTAAAATAATAATCACACTATTCTAAAATGACCCGTGTTATCCTTGTAAACTTTGTCACCATCTGCCTAATAGCCTTCTCCCAAGTGTTTTGGGGTCAGCTTCCAGTTTAACTGGATGCAGCTCAATACCAGTATTTTACTTGGAACGACTGCCTATCTGACCTCCACAAACCAGTTACTGGGTAACACGATACCCCTCGGTAAAACTGGTTGTCAGACTTTCAGGCATCTGATGACCCGTAACGACTGTTAAAGATTCACAAATGAGAGCCGAGACCAACGGCTTAACGTGCTTTCCGAGGCACGGAGGGGTCTTGGTATGTAAAGATGGTCACCCATCCACGGTCCCACCACGGCAAGCGTAGCTTAACTTGATCGATCGACCCGTGTGACTGTTATTCTTTAGCCACCTTGTAAACTTTGTAATAAACAGAAATGAAAAGTCTTTCATTTTAAATTACATACGGTTATAATAAAAATGCCATGAAAACGTACAAAACCAACCCATTTTCACATTAAAACACTACACATTACCATGACTTATGGAAACTTATTCACATAAAACGCGCCCAAATTGATGGAGAACTGATGACAGAGTCATATCCTAAACTTCTGCTAATTTCCCCTGAGCTGGCTGATACGTTACGACGCCATAAAACGTAATGAATGAATGAAATGAGCGTAATTTGTATCCAGCGACGGTTTATAACCTGAATTCATATTACACATGAATTTGAAAAACGTTTCGTTCGAATATCTAAATGAGTTCAGTTCCGGTTGTGTGCTGTTTTTTTTTTTATTGGAAGTGTATTCATATTTTACTGAACCGTTTTTATAGGTTGTCATTGTCAGTTTCCGTGTTTTTATTTTAATATTTTGCATGAGGTGACTGTGAATCTTTTAAGAGTGCTTTTTTATGTAGAATATGAAGTCCGTTTTATATTGTACTATAAGTTTGAATGCGTGGAAATGCTATTGTTTGATTATATTATTTGATTGTCTGTTATTATATTTTATGTGTGATTTTACGTTATGTGTGATGTATTAATTTTATTCTAGGTGCACCGTCTTCTCATATAGTTATAATTAATGTAAACAAATTATTGTAAAGCGTTTTAAAAGTTTAACGGTGGAGTTTCACGCCCATTCTTCTCCATACAAAATAACCTTTTGACAGGGGCAACTAGGATCATATCTATTTTTCTGTAAATGACGTTCAAAAGTGTATTTTTAGTGCCTTTAAGAAATGAATTATTTGACTTTGAAATTTACGAAAAATAACATTCAAAAATTAAGTTCTTACATAATTATAATTACATAAAATGCGAAAGTATAGACTTTTCAGATCAGACCATTTTTTTACAAAGGCAGCACAGATGTGTAATTTTATCGATATCGATAAACTGTTGATCAGCACATCCCTACACATTTACAACACGTCCTCCAAGCACATGTGTGCACAAATTGTTCGCAAAACATTCACGAATTTGCCGCCATTTACATAATCCTAAATGCGGAACAGTTTTACTTTCTTACGTTAATCTGTAAGGAGTTTATTTTATTTGAATTATGAGGGTAATTAGAAAATTAGGAGTTTTGTTTGAGTGATTAACTGTCTGCCTCCCTTTGTTGTGCAGGTGTCGTCAAGGATGCTGAGAGATTGTGTCATCCAGCAGCAGGTTCTTCCTGCGTTGATAATGAATCATTATAATTATTAATACGTGAAGTGAAGAGTGAGTTAGTGTTTTGATTTGATTTGATTTTTGATTTGAAAACTTTGTGGGCCCTTTTTGCAAAAATTACGCAGATATAAGGAGGAGTGCAGAAAGCTAATAATTTTACGTAATATGCATTAGAAATAAATTTAATTAATAAAAATAAAACCGGCCCAGTGCATGTCTGACCACTCGCAATGAAGAGATCCGTAGTTGGGATGAATTTATCCCAAAAACAAATTTAACAATGTAGTTGGAAAACATGCTCCCATATATTGATAAACGTTACGGTCAGTTCACGGTAAGTTGGTCGACCATTACTTGTTAACTTGTGAAGCCTGAAGAAAAACTATCACAGCTAAGTAGCTGTGATAGTTTTTCTTTTAATTTCGTTACTACCGTCATTAATGTTTTCAGATATCCAGATACAACCATTTGTTTGGCAAAGGGGGGCCAGGGGGACACTTGATTCTAACAACTAACGAGCGGTTTTTAATATTTTAATTTTTATAAACTACAATTTTATGACAAATTATTAAGAGGGGAAGAAGAAAATGGAGTGCGGAAGTTGAGAAAATAATAGCTCACTAGCTTCTGCCCGCGACTTTGTTCGCGTAGACGTCAACTATAGGTACTATATTTCTTATGTAATAGTGTAACTTTCAATTGGTGAACGGTTTTTAGGGTTCCGTAGCAAAATGGTAAAAATGAACCCTTATGGTAAGACTAAGTCTATCTGTCTGTCTGTCTGTCTGTCTGTTTGTCTGTCTGTCACACCTGGATATCTCAAGAACTACTAATGCACTTGAAATAAACTTTAAATTTAGAATAGTTTTAGATGACGTTTGCTCAACTATTTTGCAAACTGGAAAGAAATTTAAAAAAATATACCTTTTTTGCAAAAGGGACTGAAAGGGGGACATGTTGGGTATCATAAATATGAAAGAGTGCTATTTGCACATTCTCAATTTTTTTTTTATGCACCATAGTTTCCGGATTTTGATGAAAAATGTAAAAAATACCGTCCATCTCCGAAGTTTGCATAGATAAAAATCTCAAATTATTCTATGTGATAGAAGTTTATGTAAAGATTACAGGAAAAATAAAATTATGTCTCTAAATAGCACAGTTTTTCAGAAACCATCTAGAAAAAAAAAACTTTAAACTTTCCAGAGTACGGATGGTCCTCCATTTTAGATTTTAATTTAAATGATAATTTTTGACATTGCAATTTTTTTATATTAACGGCTATTGACAATTTTTGACATTATCGACATTATATTATATTAGGTAACGGACTTAGACTTTTGAAATCATTTAAATTAATCTTCTTCAATTTAAGTATTATTATTGCATGTTTCCGAATCATTAGTTGGAAATACTTAATTAAAATGATATAACAAATTATTTGTTTATCAATTGCATTGGTAGAACCTATAGATCACGCTAAAATGTATATTTTAAGACTTTTTATGTAGGTACCTATGTTCACAAATAAAGTTTCGTTTGATTTTTGATTCCATCCGTACTCTGGTACTCTGAAATTTCATATCGGAGTAGTTCATGAAACAAAAAACCTCAAAAATAGCATCAAAAGTAAACTAAATCCAAACACTCGAACACTACACACTCGCTGGTGTAAATTCTGAAACAGAGTATAAGTGAGTATAACTTATCGATTGTCCTTTGGAGTTCCAAGAAATACAACCAACACTTTAAGGCACTCCACACTGAAAATGTTAACTAAAACGTGCGTCTACTTCACCCCTGTCAAGTTTGACTGACTGCGTTTATTGACAGACGGACTGACTGTGCGTCGGCGACATGATGGTAGTGCGAATTAAATATAACCTGTTCTTAGGCCCGTATTTATAGAGCGTTACTCAGTACTCAAGCATTACTTAAGACTAGATTCAAGCCATCGGATTGGTTAAAACTAGTGTAATGCTTGAGTACTGAGTAACGCTCTATAAATACGGGCCTTAGAGTCCCCTCGGACTTAGCTACTGAGTATCTGTATTATAGCAATTTTTATAAAATATTAACGAAAATCTTGCTTAGGTATCTGCTTTTATGAATACAAATTTATTTATTTGCCAGAATATGTCCTTACATAATACCATGGTAAAATAATTTTAGTTTCAATATATTTGACTTATCAGTCGTGCAGATATTAAAATTTCTAGTACAGGCAGAATAATAACATGAAATTACATCAATGTCATAGTCATACACATCATATTCATAATTACATTATAAAATATATTATATTAAGTTAGTTTATTAGATTCTATCTCACAGTTTAGAGATGTAATCAATTTATTGATTTGATTTATGATGATTTATGTGTAATTACATGGGTATTATTACATTTTATACTATTTATATATACCAAACCAATGTATTTCTAGAAAATAAACGTTTGATTCGATTTGATTAAATACCTACGTGGAAGCTTTAAAAATTTCGAATCTATTCAATTTTAATAATTATGCTGTTACCATAGCTTGGCTAAATAAAATACTAACACCAAATTGTCATGAATTAGGGTTCGGTAGTCAACACAGGAACCCTTATAGTTTCGCCATATCCATCTGTATGTCTGTCTGTCCCCAGGTTAGCTCAGAAACTTTCAGTACTAGAAAGCTGTAATTTGAAATATATTGAAACTAAAATTATTTTACCATGGTATTATGTAAGGACATATTCTGGCAAATAAATAAATTTGTATTCATAAAAGCAGATACCTAAGCAAGATTTTCGTTAATATTTTATAAAAATTGCTATAATACAGATACTCAGTAGCTAAGTCCGAGGGGACTCTAAGGCCCGTATTTATAGAGCGTTACTCAGTACTCAAGCATTACAATAGTTTTAACCAATCCGATGGCTTGAATCTAGTCTTAAGTAATGCTTGAGTACTGAGTAACGCTCTATAAATACGGGCCTAAGAACAGGTTATATTTAATTCGCACTACCATCATGTCGCCGACGCACAGTCAGTCCGTCTGTCAATAAACGCAGTCAGTCAAACTTGACAGGGGTGAAGTAGACGCACGTTTTAGTTAACATTTTCAGTGTGGAGTGTCTTAAAGTGTTGGTTGTATTTCTTGGAACTCCAAAGGACAATCGATAAGTTATACTTACTTATACTCTGTTCCAGAAGTATCTGATAAAAGCGTAAGCAACAGGGTTTGCTTACACTTTTACTTTTACTTACTTTCGGCTTAAATTCTTACGCAATCACTCACTAAAGGGAATTAGTAACACATTTTTCTGTATTTAGAACTAAATTAGTATCTCACCACTTTTTCATAACATTTCTAAAATGTAATTACAAATAACATCGATGAAAATTAAGGTTTATACAATTAACATCAGTTGTCAAATGAGAAAATCTCTATCTAATCTAGGTGATTTAAAATAAGAACTTGAAAAGAGTAAAGATGGAGGAGATCTAGAGCCCCTAAGGCACCCAACTGATCAGACAAGCCGTTTACACCAGAGAGTGTGTAGAGTTCCGAGTGTTTGGATTTATATTAATTTTGATGCTATTTTTGAGGTTTTTGGTTTCATGAACAACTCCGGTATAAAATTTCGGTTTGATCATTTGGGTGCCTTAGGCGCTCTAGACCTCCTCCATCTGTACTTTGGAAAACTGCTATCAAATCTCATCCGAATCATTACTTGATGGAGAACCGAGGCTTCGAAATGACGTCGTTTGTATGAAAATGTTGCTCTGGCTACTTCGTTTTGGCGGTAAGTGTATTTTTGTTTATAAGTAATAATCTCTGGAAGTACTGAACCGATTACAAAAAAACCGTTCACCAATTGAAAGTTACACTAACGCCAACTGCTATACCAAGTATAATATTATAGAACCTGAGTTGACGTTGGTTTTCCGTTTGGTGCCGGACGAAAAGAATAGCACCATCCCATTTCTTCCCGTGGGTGTCGTAAAAGGCGACTATCCCCCTTATTACATAACAAGGTTTATCTTGACACCCAGGTTTAAAACATGGAGCCATTATTGAATTTAGAACTTTATTCCGACTATGGTAAAGTTCCTAAACACAAAACTGTCAACTTAGTACCGAACTAAGTTTTCAGTTTTGTATAAAGAACGGTATTTCAATCACTGTTACGTTCTTATTACATAAACTGGCTCCATGGTATAAGCCATGTCAAAATATAAATCTTGTTTTGTAATAAAGCGGTAAGGGACTTACTAGAGACTAAGGCTAAGCGATATTTTAACACCATACTGCGATCGCCAACCCGTCTGCCAAGCGTCGCGATTATGGCAAACCCCCCCCTTTATGGGAGGCCTATGTCCAGTAGTAGACTTCGTTTCGGCTGAAATGATGATGATAATGATGATAGTTGACGTCTACGCGAACGAAGTCACGGGCAGAAGCTAGTGAGCTATTATTTTCTCAACTTCCGCACTCCATTTTCTTCTTCCCCTCTTAATAATTTCTCATAAAAGTGTAGTTTATAAAAATTAAAATATTATAAACCGCTCGTCTGCAAAACTAAGCGTTCAGAATCACAGTAAAGTGCAAACTTAAATATTCATAATGGCAAATATGGAAAAATCTCGTTGGAACATTCTTCGTTGAATGGAACATTCTAGAACGTAAGTTATTTATGAGCTGGCACCGAGAAAACGGTTTTATTTCTGTTTCAGAGATTTTGTAGTTGAAATAAAGTATTATGGTCGAGTAGTTTATTAAGACGGAGATATATGCCAGTGACCTTGAGTGGTTAGCTTGCGTGTTCTGTACTGAGCTCACGCAACGCGTCGTACGTTCAGCCAGTAATAGGAATCGCCCATCAAGGAGCGCTGTTCCTATTTGACGCATTATTAATTTATTTTACACAAACCCAAAGGTATTTTAATAAAACGCGTATACTAAAAGATCAATAATTAAGTTATCTTTGGTGAAGGTTTCAGAAAAATACGCTTGGTAGATTTTGCGCCATTCTCAGTTTTTTATCCGCGTTAGACAATACAAACACACAGCAAACGCTGTTGTGGCTTTACAAATTAATTTCACTAGGTAATATAAAAATAATCTAAAACATTCGCATATTAAGTTATTGGAAAAATGCTCTAATTTAGCATATTTTTTTTTTCTTATAATTAACACTACACGTTTAGACGTGATCTTCAGTATAAAATCATTAAAAGTTGGTTATCGTCGCCTTAAGTGGCATGTTGCTTTAGTGGTCGCAAGCGCTGTTGAGCATAAGGTGCTGGGTTCGTTTCCCAGAACGGGCAAAGTGTTGTTGGGTTTTTATATCAGGAATTTCTCAGTAGTAACCCGGAATTTTGATTTGTGCCCGGTTGATAGCAATAGGCTCGCCCATGACATGGGACTTAAGTCATAACTGGCAAATTGTGTATGTACTACTATAGTTCGTCTGCCTAACCCTTGGGGGAAAACAGGTGTGATGTAATATTATCTAATGTTTTTTACAATAAAAAAAAAGTTTATTTCAGTTACTGTTTAACAGACATGTTTTGGAGATCACCTTATAAGCAAAAAAATGCAAGTGTTAGGTGAAACACACACATAAAATCACGCCTTCTTCCCAGTTGAACAATAATGTTTTAAACAACATGTCCCAGAATTAATGCACAACCTCACAAGGGGTCATTGTACTCATAATTATAAACAACTTTTACTATGGGACTAAACCTGAAATCGCGAAAAAAAAACCAGCTGTTCCCTTCATTTATGTTCGAATAATTCGTTAAAATGTAGGGAACAGCTGATTTTTTTTTCGCGATTTCAGGTTTGGTCCCATAGTAAAAGTTGTTCATAATGATGAGTACAATGACCCCTTAAGAGGTTATTGACGTTTTAAAAATAACCCTGTATAATAACGGGTGGCGCAAAAGTAATGTCATAGTGTGAATATGCCGTAATTTTTGCAAATGGCGTCATATTATCATTGTGATTTGACACTTACACAGGGTGGAAGGGAACATCGACGCGAATCGGTTTACCATGGATTCAGTACATCACTCTTGACCCCCTGCAAAAAATTCAGCTGTCCCCTACATTATGACGAGATATGCGAACATAAATGTAGTACATTGATTTTTTTTCGCGATTTCAGGTTTGGTCACATAGTAAATAAAAGTTGTTCATAATTATGAGTAAAATGACCCCTTAAGAGGTTGTGCGTTAATTCTGAGACATGTTGTATACAGGGTCAAATTAAATTAGCTGGCGAAACTCCGCAGACTTGATGGGTATCGATATCTAAACATGATAAAACAAAACAGAAATTCATTTGATGACTTTTTTTTTTTTGGTCAACCACCGTTTGTGTAGTCACTTGAAATATCAGTTTAATAAATCTTTTTTTTTTGTGTAAACTTCACAGACGTGATGGGTATCACACTAATCACACTAATATTATAAAGGCGAAAGTTTGTGAGTGTGTGTGTGTCTGGTCCTTCTCCACGCTCAAACGGCTGAACCGATTTTGATAAAATTTTGTATGGAGGTAGCTGACACCCTAGCGGTAACATATAAGCTACTTTTATCCTGATATTCCCACGGGATCGAGACTTACGTGGGTGAAACCGTGGGGCGCAGCTTGTCGATAACTAAGTTAACTTAGGTTTGTTCCATAAGTTTCCCATAAGAGAGACATATTATTGATTCTAATGATTATAATTCTGTAAAAATACATAATTCTTAGGGTTCCATACCCAGACTGGAGCGGGCCGGGGCTGCCTTAAAGCGGCTCGTGCCCAATCTAGGGGGTTCAAACGCCTCCTGCCGGAGGCTCTACGCGGGGGTCGTGCGGTCCATGGCCCTTTACGGGGCACCGGTGTGGGCGCGTTCTCTGAGGCTGCGACCAGCCCAGCGGTTGAACGCGTCCCAAAGGGTCATGGCCATCAGGCTGGTCCGAGGATATCGCACGGTCTCTCGTGAGGCGGCGAGCCTCCTTGCCGGACTACCGCCATGGGATCTGGAGGCAAAAGTCCTCGCGCACGTCTGGGAGTGGCGCGAGGAGGCGAAACGCCGTGGTGAAACTCCGCTGCCGCGAAAAATCACGGCACAGCGGACAGAGCTCCGGCGGGATCTTATGGCGGCATGGAGAGTGCGATTGTCGCAACCCAACGCTGGGCACGCCACAATTGTAGCGATAAGTCCCCTCTTAGAGGAGTGGCTAGAGAGGCGCCACGGCGTCCTCACCTTCCGCCTGACGCAGGTCCTCACCGGACATGGTTGTTTTGGGAGGTTCCTGTCCAGGATAAAGCGGGAGGAAACGCCCGGGTGTTACCATTGTGTGGATCGCCCGGAGGACACGGTGAAGCATACGGTGGAGGTCTGCCCAGCTTGGGCGGAGCACCGCCGTGTCCTCACGGAGGTGATTGGCGGCGGCGATCTCTCGCGTCCGGTCCTGGTTCAGGCCATGGTTTGGAGCGAGAGTGCATGGGAGGCCGTCACCTCCTTCTGCGAATTAGTAATGCTAGCGAAGCAGGAGGCGGAACGCGTGAGGGAGAGTCAAGGTTCGCGCCCTCGCGCCCCTAGTCGCCGCAGGAGACGCCCCGGGCGTCGGGAGTAGCAAGCCGATTTCCGGCCACCGTAGGCGCGGCCCTGCGGACAGTGAGCGATGGGTAGCTCACCATCCGATAAGGACCAGGCCCGGGTAGACAGCGCGTCGTATTCCACGCGCGCCTCAAACAGTTGTCAGCACCAACTGACGGGGTCCACTAGGGCCAATGCCTGCCAGGGTTGCGAGTTTGTCCGAAAGGGATATCATGGCCCTGGCACACAGGCAAATTAAGGAATACGGGTGGGTTTTAGTCAGTAAAAGTCTGACACGCCCTCCCACTCCGCCCAGAGCGGGAGAAGTTATTTGATAATTTCACACCCAAAAAAAAAAAAAAGGGTTCCATACCCAAAGGGTAAAACGGGAACCCTATTACTAAGGCTCCACCGTCTGTCTGTCTGTCTGTCCGTCTGTCACCAGGCTGTATCTCATGAACCGTGATAGTTAGACAGTTGAATAGATTTCACAGATGATGTATTTCTGTTGCCGCTAAAACGAACAAATACTAAAAAACAAAATAAAATAAATATTTAAGGGGGCTCGTTTACAACAAACGTAATTTTTTTACTCGTTTTTGCTCTATATTGATAACGGCAACAGGTAGGCGCTTAAATATTCACAGAATATTTCGTTATATAATATATTCACTTTAAAAATAAATAATTAAATTAAAATTAAACTAATATTTAAGGGGGGCTCCCATACCACAAACGTGATTTTTATGCCATTTTTCTAAATAATAGTACGGAACCCTTCGTGCGCGAGTCCGACTCGCACTTGGGCGGCTTTTTACAGTTACGACTCATATTTTGATCAAAATTCAACGTAACACTAACCTGGAACAAGCAAAAAACATAAGATATTTTGAATTTCGTGGGCTATAATACCACTGCGGAACCACCTTAACTCAAAGCTAAGAAGATCTTTTGTACTCAAAGGCAGCAAGTTAGTCTTTATGAAACCCGTTATATTAAAGAATGGAATAAAAAGGAATCTTTCACGTTATTCAGGTTCAACTTGCATGTTCCTGAGAAGAAATTATTATCTTTGCTTCTTTTACTTGTAAGAAACAGATTGTTATACAGGGCTATTTTTAAAACGACAATAACCTCTCAAGGGGTCATTGTACTAATCATTATGAACAACTTTTACTATGGGACCAAAACTGAAATCGCGAAAAAAAAACCAGCTGTTCCCTTCATTTATGTTCGAATAATTCGTTACAATGTAGGGAACAGCTGATTTTTTTTTCGCGATTTCAGGTTTGGTCCCATAGTAAAAGTTGTTCATAATGATGAGTACAATGACCCCTTAAGAGGTTATTGACGTTTTAAAAATAACCCTGTATAATAACGGGTGGCGCAAAAGTAATGTCATAGTGTGAATATGCCGTAATTTTTGCAAATGGCGTCATATTATCATTGTGATTTGACACTTACACAGGGTGGAAGGGAACATCGACGCGAATCGGTTTACCATGGATTCAGTACATCACTCTTGACCCCCTGCGTTAAAATTTTTATTCGGTTATAGAAAACAAAAATTGCTGTTCCATTCATTTTGACCGATCAGGTATTGCACTTCTGTAGGAAACAGCTGTTTTTTATTTTTCTTTTTCCGACAAGAAATTTTATACGAACACGAACGTCAAAGAGTCGGTCCGTTAGTCAAAAGTGCACGTATTGCACTAGTTTCTAAGTCGTGTTTGTGACGATTTAGAAACTAGTGCAATCAGTGTTCAGAAGCTATTTCCCCATTCCAAATCGTAGATCTCTATGGAGAAGAACGGGCAAGAAACTACAAGGACACTCTTTTATGTCAAGATATTACAAAATCCGGTACATTATTTGTGTTGCTTCTATAAGTGAGAACAAAGTAATTAAAAAAAAAATTAAAACAATTTAAAATATACGATTAAAATATTAAAAATAAGCCCTGGCGGTTAGATGACAAGTCTCAACTGACCGCGCCCGTTCACGAACATGACGCGTGGATCAGCACCACCCAGCTCAACCATCTTTTAGGGAACCGGAATTTCAACGGTGCAAGTCATAAAATGTACTGAAATTGTTTATTCAGTAAATCAATCACCGTCACATAAAAACAATAAGCTAGTAGGAGTCGATATTTCCTATCAGACTACCCTTGAGAATAAATGGCGAAACAAAAGCAAGGTGTCAAAGTCTCTTTTAAAGTCCAGACATAATCTTGGTCAGATCATGTGAGGACCATGTGTCTGAAATGGTCTTTTGAGGGAAGAACTACACAGATTTGAGGTGACTTATCCAATCTGGTAGAAGTTTACAGGGAATCGCATAGGTAGGTACTTAATCTATTATTTATTTATTAAAATAATATTTACATATTATAAACGCTAATAGACTTAAAATAATAATATGTACATGTCTATAAAAAAGGAGGGGGACAGAATCATAGGGCATCAAAAAATTCGTCCGCATCGCTGTCAACAGGAAAAGTGCCCAAAAGGCTGGCAGCATTGCCACGTTGTATGGCGATGCTAATTCTTTGGCCGAAAAATAGACCAGCCCTCTGGTCACGTGAAGAGTCGACCAACCGCTTGGCGTTATCTTGAAAAACCAAGTGGGCGCTCGGACCCCATGGCCTTAGTGTTTCAACCCCAAATGGCTCGAACTTATTATTAATAACATAGTAGGTACTTAATTATTTATTCATGCTAACAAAAACGTGAAGAATCAAATAACAAGATATCTACTGACGCACCTTTTCTTTTTAATCTGGAGGTACAAAATTCACTATTTTATTTTTCCTGCCACGATTCTAATACAAAATTACATGCCTCAGCACCCACATCAAAACTTTTTTTGTAAAAAAACCCTCAAACAGTAGCCGACCTAACCGGCTTTCATTCGTAGCCTATCATTTGAGGCTACAAATCACGCCCACGCAATAATTTATAGCCAACAATAACCTGATGTCTTAATACGAACAACACTTTAATTATATTAGTATTGTCTAATAATTAAATGCTGACATGTTAATATTGTGTGTGGGTGTGGCTTTAACTTATGATTTTAAGTTTTGAGCTGTCATACACCTTTTTATTAAAAGCTGTCTAACCGCCAGCAAAAAAGTGCATGTTATCTAAAAAAAACTGTTATATAATGATTAGGGATGTGCGTTTATTTAGCAAATCTCAATCTCAATTAATAAAAAAAAAGAAACATAAAAATAACATAAAGTTTAAATAATTAAAATTAAAATAAATTGAAATCTCAATTTCAATTTGCTTTATTCATTACTGTATTATTTTCTACACATCTTTTTCTTGTTATTATCTACGGATCATTTTGGATTTTTGTATGTCATCAAACAGGTGCTTCTGTTTATAGGGTTCCGTAGTCAACAGGCCCCATTTCTTCCCGTGGGTGTCCTAAAAAGCAACCAAGGGACTTACTAGAGAATGGGCACCAGCGTTCTCTATGCATTTTAACACCATACTGCGATCGCCAACCCGCCTGCCAAGCGTGGCGATTATGGCAATCCCTTTGGGGGAGGCCTATGTCCAGCAGTAGACGTCTTTCGGCAGAAATGATGATGATGATGATGATGAGTCAACAGAAACCCTTACCCCCTTATTACAAAACAAGGTTTATCTTCAGTCCCAGGTTTAAACCATGAAGCCATTATTGAATTTTGGTAAAGTTCCTAAACACAAAACTGACAACTTAGTACCGAACTAAGTTTTCAGTTTTGTATAAAGAACGGTATTTCAATCACGGTTACGTTCTTATTACAAAAACTGGCTGCATGGTTTAAGCCATGTCAAAATATAAATATTGTTTTGTAATAAGGCGGTTATAGTTCCGCCATGTCCGTATATCTGTCCGGGGCTTAGCTCAGAGCCTCTTAGTACTAGAAAGCTGTAATTGTGCATGGGTATATAATTATATCAATCACGCCGATAAAGTAATTAAATTAAATCTTGAAAAAAAAAAATTTGTAGGGTACCTCCCTTGCACTTAAAGTAGGATGATTATTTTTTCTCGTCTATTCTTTAAAGTGCTAATTTTTGTTAGAGTCAAGTGCAGTGTTAGAGTCAAAATATCTTCATCTTCTTTTTTTATCAAGTAGTTTGAATTTGATGACTCATAGATAAGTATGGAAGAAAGAGACATGTTGCGCCGACCTCAAATAATTTGGGATAAATGATAAATTATTGATAAAAAAAAAAAATTATAAATGATTTATTTTCTGTAAGGAGGTTCATACAAACACTTTTACACGTCAATCATATTAAAAAAAAAAAAACTAGATGAGGTCGGCGGTTCCTATAATCTGACTACTCTGAGAAGAAAGGCCGATACAAACTCAGAGCTCACAGTCTCTTTTAAAGTCCAGACATAATCTTGGTCAGATCATGTGAAGACCATGTAGATTGGTGCCTGAAATGATCTTTTGATGAAAGAATCACACAGATTGAAGGGACCTGTCCAGTCAGTGCACGCATTTGTCAGTAGTGGTGCAGCTCAACTCAGAACTTGAGGAACTCAACGATTCAACGAACAATACCAAAGAAAGGACATTTGGGTTGGCCGCATGAATTACTCAAACTGCCAGACCACGATGAAAACTGAGTAAAAAAAAAACAAAAATAAGTTACAATAACCTACATAGTCTTCACATTTACAATAATTAAATAAAACAATATAATACTAATAAAATAATATAATGATAAGGCTAGGATGATGCTCTTAACTACTGTTAGCAATAGTATATTATAATCGCATTATATTCAATTTGCTATGTTAAACTAAATCTGTTTTAATATTAAAAGTGTTGTTTTGACTATTTTAGTACCGATTGAGTTCGTAGATGGCACGACTAACCGATCACATCGCACTTCCGGTAAAAGGACGGGGATTAGAATGGTGGGTAAAACGCCACTTTGGATGTCGTGCCAGGACTGCGAGCTCAGTCATGGATATAACGTTGAGATACGAGTACTAACGCTCGAGTTGTGTTAAAAAAGATACCTAGTGTTGACTATGAAGTATATTTAGATTTTGTGTGTTGGAGAAATACAATTAGTAAGTACATGAACACGTTTCTATTATTTATTAACCTTATTTTCCATATATAAAAAGCCATGAACCTGAATAACAGTTAATTTCCATATTTAGACTATTACTAGATTCTCTGTAAGAGTACAGAGTCTACACTACGTAGTTTGAAAGTAATATTGTTTTAGGAAGACATTGGTGAAAACAGTGCAGAGCAGTGGTGGCCCCGTGGTATCGGCCCCGACTTACGAGCCGTTACTTAGGTTGTGGGTTCGAACCCAGCCAGGTGCTTAACTTTGTATAAATAATTTAATCACCACTGCTCTCATATCGGTGAAGGAAAACATCGTGAGGAAACCGGCCAAGGAAAATGTCCTAGAACCAAAATATTTTGAAGACATGTGACATCCACCAACCCGCACTGGGCCTGCGTGGTGGATTACGGCCCACTCCCTCTCACAGATAGGAGGCCTGTGTCCCAGGAGTGGGAACATTAAAGGCTGATTAAGAAGTTAAGTAAAAAGGCTTCTACATACCGGGGCGAGTTGTCGCGCGACGCGACACGACACAAAGGCACCGCTCGTCCCGCGACACGCGGGGCCTTTGTGCCGTGTCGCGTCGCGCGACAAGTCGCGCTGGTATGTAGAAGCCTAAAGACGTTATTACGGCCTGAATTTATTTCATGAAGTATTTTAATATAATTCTTAAATATTCACTTAAAGAACTGATGTGTATGGCATACATTTGTTGCATTTATAACTTACTTACATTATATAAAGACATAATAACAAATTTAAAAGACACTAAAATCATATATGTGCGCCTTAAACCGTTGCCACGTGTTGTAAAATTCAGTTAATCCATAGCCCAAAAACTTTATCACCGAATCTACGAGTATATCATATATGTTTCGCCTGCAGGAGCCACGCCCAAACAATAACTCAATGACCTGACGTATCGGATATCTCGCTTTTAACTTAATTAAAATATTTCGTAATATAACTGTATTGTGTTTCTGGTTTGAAAAGAATGTGTTCGTACACTCTGAAGGGACTTAGGGCCTGTGCACACCACGTTTTTTACACGCGCCGTTGACGCGCGTTTGTAGCGATACAGACGCGATACGCACGCGAGTTACACGCAGCCTGTAGACCTTTGTAGTATAAAAGCGCGCCGTCAACGCACGTTTCTAAAACGCGCGTCAACGGGCCGTTTATAAAACGTGGTCTGCACAGGCCCTTACTGTTAAGACGCAGATATATGATTTTAGTGACTTTTAAATCTGTTATTAGTTATTACGCTTTCATATAATACAAGTAAGTTATACAAAAACAATTATGTTAAACTAGAACGCATACACATCAATTATTCTTTATGTGAATATTTAAATAGTATAGTTAAATACTTTATGAAGTAAATTCAGGAATTAATGTCTACCCAAAACATAAAAAAAAAACTATATTACTATTAAACTACTTAAGATATTTTCATTTTTTTTTTGTGAACAGTGTATTTTAATATCTATACCTACTTAATTCTATTTATGATTTTCTTCAAATATTCATATTTTCGTTACTAAGACTACATTCCCTATGAAAGCGAACGGCGACGCAACGTGAGCATGACGCGCGTTGGTATGGCCAAATTCAACGGCGATCACCCGACCCTTAATGCAATAATTCTGAGTGCCATGAAGTATTTTCCTATAGGATTTACTTCTACAAAAACGATCCAACCCACAATCTCTCAATAATTCGAGTTATTAAGTCAGAGGGGCTGGTGGCTAAATAATAACAGCCACACGGGTCGATTTTCAAGGTTAAATACTCAATACTCAATATATTTATTGCTTCCACATGACATGTGACCTTTGTAATTATTTATTTATGAAGTTATGTAATTATTTTTTTAAACATGTAATTTAGAATTTTTCATTTAAATATTCATTTATTTAAGTAATAGAAATTGTTTTATTTATTCGTGAATGTACAAAATTTTTGTTTTTCTTTAATTATTTCTGGTAATTTATTATATATTGTAATTGACATGACTTGTTGAGTGCATTTTTTAAACTTAGAGCTTGGTAAGTTTAACCTATTTTCATCGTCAGAAGCCCGAAAGTCTGACAACCAGTCTTGCCAAGGCGTATCGTGTTAACCAGTTACTGGTTTGTGGAGGTCAGATACGCAGTCGCTCCATGTAAAATACTGGCATTCAACTGCATCCGGTTAGACTGGAAGCCGACCCCAACATGGTGGGAAAACGGTAGGCAGATGTTTTTTTTTTTTCTGTGTGGGAAATTATCGAATAATTTCTCCCGCTCTGGGCGGAGCGGGAGGGCGTGTCAGACTTTTACTGACTAAAACCCACCCGTATTCCTTCATTTGCCTGTGTGCCAGGGCTACGATATCCCTTTCGGACAAACTCGCAACCCTGGCAGGCATTGGCCCTATCAGACCCCGTCAGTTGGTGCTGACAACTCTTTGCGGCGCGCCTGGAATACGACGCGCCGTCGACCCAGGCCTGGTCCTTATCGGACGGTGAGCTACCCATTGCTCACCGTCCGCAGGTCCGCGCCTACGGTGGCCGGAAATCGGCTTGCGACTCCCGACGCCCAGGGCGTCTCCTGCGGCGACTAGGGGCGCGAGGGCGCGATCCTTGCCTCTCCCTCACTTGAAGGATTGATGATCTATCAAAAAATATATTAATCTTAAAAAAAAAAAAAAAAAAATGTCTAGTCTCGAGTTTTTTAAAACTTTTTTAAAATATTTATATCTGTAACTTTTATGGTATACATAATAAAGAGTATTCTATTCTATTCTATGTCCAGCAGTGGACGTCTTTCGGTTGAAATGGTTATGATGATGATGAATGGATTAATCGATTTTTTTTCCTATAAGTTGTCTTTCTGTTATCAAACTCTTATCCATTCAAAATATATTAACAAAAAATTATGAATTTTCTTAGTTTTTATAAAATTTATCGTTATGTTTCTGTCTGTGAGGGGGTGCACGTTTGGAATATCCAAATTTTTGGATTCCAAAACACAATAAAATCACTATCGTATTTGACAACACTATTAGTATCACCACTGCATCACTAAGTACCCTCTTTTATCCGTATTCAGCAGTAAGCGACACACATTTATCAAAATACTTTTACGATGAAAGCTTATCTTCAAAAAAAAATGTTTAACTATTTTCTCATACAGACCTTTTATTTCTAAATCCATTAACCGGTACTGGCTCCTATAAAACTATAAATTACAAAGAGAAAATATCGAGCAATCAATGTCATGAAAATAAAAAGATTGTACTTACGTTTATTTAATAACAGTAAACTTAAGGTGCCTTAACGAATTTATAGTTACGACCTTTTAATTTCGAGCCACGACAATTCAATAAACACAACGAAAAATCACAAAACTCTTACGGCCTTATTACAAAACAAGGTTTATCTTTACAGCCAGGTTTAAAGCATCGTGTTATTTTTTGAATTTCGAACCTGAGGGGCAATTCTACTAATTTTAAGAACGTTCACAGTCTGATCTCAGTCTCAATCTGTCAAAAATACCTCTTATTTCCCTACATTTTGAAAATTTTTTGACGTTTGTTTGTCGCCAAGATGAGATTGCGACTAGATTTTGAACGTTTTAAATTACGAGAATTGGCCTTCTGATTCCGTCTGAGATAAAGTTCTTATACAAAAACTGATTTTAAACCCGAGTCTAAGCTGTCAACTTTGTATTAAGAACTTTATCTCAGACGAAATAACGTTCGAAGTTAAAAAAATACATGATGGTTTAAACCTGGCAGTAAAGATAAAAGATATACCTTCTTTTGTCATAAGGCCGTTAAAGTTTTGTGATTTTTCGTTGTGTTTATTGAATTTTCGTGGAAGTGATTCATTTCAGTTTTTTGTTAATTTTGGCTGTTTCCTGTTGATAACACAAGTGGCATGGTAATATGGGTTCAATTTGAAGAACTTGATTCCTTAAAATGAAGATTTTTGGCACAACCTTCAATCTTTTATTGCAAGGGATTTAATTGTTGCGTAATTTATATAAGTTTTCATAAGTATAATAATATTTTTTGCCTGTGTGGTGCCGGACGTAAAGAATAGCACGACCCTATTTCTTCCCGTGGGTGTTGTAAAAGGCGACTAAGGGACTTACTAGACTACTAGAGAATGGGCAGCAGCGTTCTCTATACATTTTAACACCATACTGCGATCGCCAACCCGCCTGCCAAGGGTGGCGATTATGGTAAACCCCATCCCCAATCATTGTTTGGGGGAGGCCTATGTCTAGCAGTGGACTTTTTTGCTGAAATGATAACAAGGAATTAGCTATAATTATGCTAGTTAACAGATCTTTTTCATTTTGTCTGGCTCTTAATCCAACATGCTTGAAATACATGCTAACGTATAAGTAATCACCCAGCTTGGCAGATGTATCGGTGATTGTAGTTTTTTTTATCAGAACCAGAGGGGCAATTCCACTAATTTTAAGAACGTTCACAGTCTGATCTCAGTCTCAATCTGTCAAAAATACCTCTTATTTCCCTACATTTTAACAATTTTTTGACGTTTGTTTGTCGCCAAGATGAGATTGCGACTAGATTTTGAACGTTTTAAATTACGAGAGTTGGCCTTCAGATAGAGGACTGCCTTATTGGTCTAGTGGTCGCAAGCGCTACTGCTGAGCATGAGGTCCTGGGTTCGGTTGCCGGGTGGGACAAAATGTTATTGGGATTTTCCATCTGGAATTACTCAGTAGCAGCCCGAAAGTCTGGATTTGTGCCTGGTTGATGGTAAAAGGCTCATCCCCTATTACATGGGACTTGAAAATAACTGGTGAAATGTGGGTGTACTATAGGAACACCTCTACCTAACCCATCAGGGAATCCACGCGTGATGTTATGTTATAGAGCACGCTGCTGACCGTCCTATGGAATGTACCTAATCCTTCACTCACCTTTTTACGAAACCCACAATAAAATTGGAGAGGTGACCCATTCGTTGGAAATCCACAAAAACACGGAATAGACTCGTCGAGTCATCACGTAATCTTTGTAATATTTTGATTTAAAAGTTTTGGAATGGGCAAATAGCTTCAACTTTCTGACTAACTGACCGACTCTTTGACAATTCAAAAGTGCCTGTAATTGGTTTAATTGAAATGAATGCTTTCCCCCTTATTACAAAACAAGGTTTATCTTCAGACCCAGGTTTAAAACATGGTGCCATTATTGAATTCCGAACTTTATTCCAACTATGGTAAAGTTCCTAAACACAAAACTGACAACTTAGTACTGAACTAAGTTTTCAGTTTTGAATAAAGAACGGTATTTCTATCACTGTTACGTTCTTATTACGAAAACTGGCTCCATGGTTTAAGCCATGTCAAAATATAAATCTTGTTTTGTAATAAGGCGGTTTGAGTTGGAGTGAGTTTGAATCGTAATCAGGTGTTAGCACACAAATTAAATCACCAAAAAACTAAATTAAATAAAACCCATAAATTAAATTAGAATTAAGTTTCCCATAGATAAATCACTAAATATAATTATGGCGTGTAATTATTGAAATATATATATTTTTAAAATTAATGGAAAATAATGGTGTCGTGTTGTGTTCTATGGGCAATTTATGGGGCCATTGGCTTAATGGTGAATGTTTTATTTCTGTAGATAAGCAATTTTATTATCGTTGGTGTAAATTGTAAATGAAAAGTTAGTGAAAATCCTTGTGGAGAGTCTTTAGCGCCCTTTTTATTTACTTGGTCTACCTTCAGATCCATCAGACTACTATCTGTATCATGTGGCTCTTCGCCAAGACCATTCCCTAAGCGACACTTTTAAAAACCAATGTTATACCATTTCGTCTAAGTGTAAGCAGTGTTCGTGTAAGTGTCAGACTGAACTGGAGCTAATTTGGCGGTCCAAAAGGATCTCTCCTTGTTTGGTACCTACCCTCTATGGATATATGAGGGGTCTGTCAGACAGTGGTCCTCCAACATCCTCAGTGAGTATCACTTGTGCATTTAATCTCACCCCGGAAGTCTTTTATTCATTCCGATTTAAGCATAACATAGGAATTTTATTACCCATCATTAAGGCGACGATAACCGACTTTTCATGATTTTATACTGAAGGTCACGCCTAAACGAGTAATGATTTGAAAAAAAAAATATGTTAAATTAGAGCATTTTTTCAATAACTTAATATGTGAATATTTTAGATTATGTTTATCATAGTGTAATTAATTTGTAAAGTTATGTCTAACGCGGATAAAAAACTGACAAACCAATTTAAAGATAATTTAATTATTGATCTTTAAGTATACGCGTTTTATTAAAATACCTTTTTTTTGTGTATAATAAATTAATAATGCGTCAAATTAGGGACTGCGCTCCTTGATGGGCGAGTCCTATTACTGGCTGAACGTACGACGCGTTGCGTGAGCTCAGTGCAGAACACGCAAGCTAACCACTCAAGGTCACTGGCATATATCTGCGTCTTAAATATTTCAATAACTTAGGCATTAAATTCCTCATCTATCAACTTAGATTAACAACAAAAATTTCCGAAAGTGACGTAAATGGCAGGTAAATGGTCATTGCAGTCACATGATTGACCTCCAAGGTCACTGACCTGTGGTGTATATTCTCATTTTATTGGGTAATTATTTTGTGTCGTGATTTATATTGGTGCTGTTAGATTCATGAGTTGAGGCCTGGTTAGACTTGGACTATAGAAAATTGGATATGAAGAAAATTATCTTCAGTTTAGTTGAAAATTTGGTTTTTGTAGATAAGCAAGGTTTCGAGAGGTAGTTGCTGAAAATCAGCGCTGTTGACGATATGTTCTTCTGAAGTCAGAGCATTTTGCTGAGCCACAACCTGTTCTTGCACAGATGCGACACACAGGTTAAATGTTCTTATTTTTTGTTTGTTACTTAAGTAGTTATTTTTCCACTCTGCAATCGGTGTTTTATTTTTGTTTTAAGGCGACGATAATCGACTTTTAATGATTTTATACTGAAGATCACGTCTAAATGAGTAGTGTTAATGATTTGAAAAAAATATATAATATGTTAAATTACAGCATAATTTTCAACGATTTAATATGTGAATATTTTAGATTATGTTTATATTACATAGCGAAATTAATTTGTAAATTTATGTGTAACGCGGATAAAAAACTGAGAATTGTGCAAAAGCGTATTTTTCTGAAACCTTCACCAATTTAAAAATAATTTCATTATTGATCTTTTAGTATACGCGTTTTTTTTTAAATACATTTTGTTTTGTGTATAATAAATTAATAATGCGTCGAATTGGGGACAGCGCTCCTTGAGGGGCGAGTCCTATTACTGGCTGAACGTACGACGCGTTGCGTGAGCTCAGTACAGAACACGCAAGCTAACCACTCAAGGTCACTGACATATATCTGGGCCTTAATTGTTTGTTGTCATTTGCCAGTGTCCCACACAGAGTAATTATTACGCAATGTAATTTGTCTTTGGCCTCTGGTCGTGACATCAAGCAATGGACAAAAAAAAAACTTTTATTGATTGAATACGAGGCTTTTGGCTACTTTGTACGTGTGTATTTTTTTGTAATGCGTTTTGTTTGTGCAACAATTTTTCTTTTTCTATCTTTCTTTGAACTATGTAGGTATTTATCGAGTTTCTTGTTTTTTAATTAAAGATTTTTGTGGTTGTTCTCTACCTTAGTGTACGCATGTTCATAATAATATACAATATAGATATATATCTCCAAAAGCATATCCACTGCGGGTGGGGAACAGGAGCAACAACAATTAGTAAATTAAATTAACATAATGTTCAAAATTACGTTAAAACATAAAAATCTATATTTTAAGCTACATTACTTACTTAAGTATATTAAAACTTTATTTATTTAAATAATGTTGACATCATCATTTCAGCCGAAAGCCGTCCACTACTGGACATAGGCTTCCCCCAAAAAAAAGGGGGGGGTTCCATAATCGCCACGCTTGGCAGGCGGGTTGGCGATCGCAGTATGGTTTTAAAAATGCATAGAGAACACTGCTGCCCATTCTCTAGTAAATCCCTTAGTCGCATTTTACGACACTCACGGGACACGGGAAGAAATGGGATGGTGCTATTCTTTACAAAATAATATACAATGTAGATATGTATCTCCAAAAGCATGGATCCACCGCGACGAACAGGAGCAACAACAATAGTAAATTGAATTATCAAAATGTTCAAAATTACGTCAAAACATAAAAGCTACATTTAGCTACATTAAAAACTTTTTTTATTTAAATAATTTTTACAATAAAACGCCCTTATTTTTTTCCAATATCGGCCAAACTTCTTATCCAACATTAAACCTATCCACGCCTATAACACGCCAACCACAAAGCCGACACAACGATGTGCACTAAACTTGTTTGTCTCCATAAAACGTCGGCAGTTAATAGCGGCCATAGTCGTGATCTATCGGTATTTATCACATTTTATCTTACGTAATTAAAGAGACATAATTGAATGGGATGTAAATCAATCTGTGGTTATTGAGGTGGATGTTTTGGGTTAATGGAGGAGAAAAGCTGCTTTCTTGACAACATTTAGAATAAGGTACACCTGTATCTTAGGATTTGTATTATAATATGATATATTACAGTCCCCGGCACGTAAGTTGGCAAGAGTAGCTTTATGCGCAAAAGTATTTTTTTAGGACTCTTTGGTGGTCAAGCGGGACGCGGGGAATGAGGGAGCACCGTTCCGTGCACGCGATTGGTGCGTCAGTCGATACTCACCTCCCGCACCTCGACCCGCGTTACGTTCGCTCCCGATTACACTTGCGTGCACTAAAATTATACCCTTTATTTTTGTTGAGTTTTTGTTAAGTTTTTATGTTGTTTTGTTGTTACTATTTTAAATTAAGTTTATTTTACGAGTGTATTTTTGCGGCAGCTAATAATGAAGCTTGTTGACTTTTAGTTCTCCTTAACATTGTTTTTTGAAAAGCCACAATAACTAAAAATATGTTATTATATATTTTATTTATAACACCTTATAAACTTCACGAATTCCTCTCCTTTCATTAACTTTCTTTAATACAGACATGTTTAAAATAAATGATGGCAATAACCATAGAATAATGACAAACAATAAAAGTGATAGTTTTTTTGTTGCATAAATGTACTATGCGTGAACTTACCCCCACTACCCCAAAACCTTGCCAAGTTACGTGTTAGCGATTGTACTAAGTTTGATTGCCTCTTTGGTTTAGTTCCCAGGTCGGGCAGTGATATTAGGGTTTTCCGTTAGTAATTTCTCAGTAGAAGCCCGAAGTCTGGATTTCAGTTGTCAGTTAATAGCGGCCATAACCGTGATATATCGGTATTTATCACAGTTTATCCTATGTAATTAAAGAGATATAATTGAATGGGATGTAAATCAATCTATGTATGTAGTTATACTGGTGGTGGATGTTGGAGATGCATGGGGAGGAGAAAAGGCAAGCTGTTTTCTTGACTAGTTTTATATTTAAGTCAATCTGTATCTTAGAATTAGTATAACATTTTCATTACCTTTACTTATATTACTAGTTTTGATCCAAACTTGTTATAACAAAATTAAATTGAAGTTTTCTGAGCTATTTTTTGTTCATAATTTCCGCTGAAAGACGTCCACTGCTGGACTTAGGCCTCCCCCAAAAGGGGGGGGATTTGCCATAATCGCCACGCTAGGCAAGCGGGTTGGCGATCGCAAAATGCATAGAGAACACTGCTGCCCATTCTCTAGTAAGTCCCTTAGTCGCCTTTTATTACACTCACGGGAAGAAATAGGGGAGTGCTATTCTTTACGTCCACACAGATCGACCACTATAATAATTATGTATATTCCAAAGACATACATTAAAAATAACGTTAAACTAAGTATTTGAAAAATATTAGCAAACTAAAGCGAATTCTACCCAATAATTTAATCCTTCTATCCGCATAGTTAAAAACCCTAATTAAAACTAACGCATATTTATTCGACAATCCCCACCTAAACTGCTTAACGATAGATAGTAAAGGACCAAATATCGATAATCGATTCACACCTCGATAAACCGTTACGTCCCTAAGGATATAAAATAAAGCCCCCCCCCCCCGCCCATAATTCCTTATCATGGCTAAACATAAATAACATCCCTAGTAAATACCCCATCTTAAAATATATCGGGCACTTTATTTTGACAATTAAACGATCATATTTTCAAATTAAGGGGACACCATAGGTGTCCGTAAATCCAGGAATAATCGTGAATTCAGGGCATTTTGGGGAACGAAATTATCACGTTACTGAGTTTTGTTTAAGGTTTAAGAGTAGAGCGATTATAAACCTCCATTTACACGGGGCAAGTTTATTGTCTGTGGCTTACCATAACATTGCAGCAACAAAACTGCGTTCAAAACTGGTTTATGTGTAAACAGCACGTAGAATAAAATTGCACTTAGAATAAAATTGCACGTGCAATAAAATCGCATTCAACTCTACAAGTACAAACAAATGAACCAAGTTAAAAAGAAAATTGAGGAGACGTTCCTTTCCCTTCTTAGCCCAACTTAGCACTTTGCGACGTCATCCAGTGTCCTTCAACCAATTAAACTATCAATAATTATTGTTATAAAGCAAAGAAAAATATAAGTAATCGCTTCAGCTTATGACTTTGGCATCAGTAAATCATGATAAATTGACTTTTACAATACGTTTTCGGTAATCTATTTGCGGATTAAAAGCGTTAAACGACATTGTTTTTCGAATATTACTTTGTTATGGGTTGAATTTTCTTTTTTCAATTTTTTCCTATAAATCTTTGTTTCGTATTTTGTGTGGGATTAGCAGTAAACGGTTTTTGAAACCATTTTAAAGACCTTTGTTTTGTTTTTCATACTCATAACAAAATAATAAGAACCGGCCTTTTGGGCCTTGGGCTTTCCTGCGAGCTGAGTTGTTATATATCCTGTCCTGGTGACCTGTAACACAGGTTTTTCCCAAAAACCTATATCAGGCACCAGTCTCTCACAAAGGTGGAATGCAACTTAGACTTTTTTGTACACATTAGCTATAACTCACCTTGTGAAGAGAGAATAAATAATAACTTATTATTATTATTATATATAAAGACTTCATGTTCTGTAAAACTAGAAGGTTACCGTTCTTTTAGAGGTATTAGGTAGGTAAGTATTATATTCATTATTATACAACCTTTCGTTTTGCTTCCTCGTCAAATTTCAGGAGGCTGTTATGAGAGAGAGATTATTTATGTAATAATCAAATAAAATTACGATTCCTGCTCAATAATTAATACGTACTTGTTTTTTAGTTATTTAAGTTTGACAGTATTTCAGATTTCAACAGTTTCAAAGAACAGAATCGCTCCGTTGCGTATGCGGTAGGCAGCCCACACACGACTATGTTGCTCGCTGTGTGCGTTCGTGTCAACGACCGGCAGGGCTCGCAAAATTTATTTCATTCCTGCTAAACAGAAAATATGAAAAAAAAAACCTCTTTTTTATTATTGATTCGTGTCGAGAATCATTAGCATAGTTACCTCCTGGAATTTGACGAGGATGCAAAACGACACCTTGTATAGCAAGTAAGACACGCTCCAGCATACTCGATTTATCGTGAGTATCGAGTATCGAGTCGTACGGTTACTTCACTAGTTACTTCGCGATTCAAGTTAAATGTCAAAACGGGCCTATTATTTTTTGACAACTTTAACAGCAAATCTCTCTTGATCAAAGTAGAGTCCATACTCTACTTTGATCAAGAGAGATTTGCTGTTAAAGAAATTTGTTTGTTTGTTATATGGATAAAAACTCTTTTCCAAAATTCAAAACATAACATGCAAAAAGTACAAACATTATCAATTGTACTACCAATTGCTTTGTTCTCCAGGGTTGGACATACGGAAAAAAAAATATTATTTCAGCAGAAAAAAAACAAAGTCATTTGTTCCGCGAATTTCACAAAAACAAAGTTCTGAATACCCCTTTTGTTAGCACATGGGTAGATGAATGGAATCGAAAATAATAATAATACATTTTTCATTTCCCAATTAATATGGCAGCGCAACACTTTTTCCGGTGGTTAATAAAGAAATTCCAGTATCGTAGTTAATTAAAATAGCCTGAAGTGTGGGGTGGCAATGCTAGCGATTGTCGTTTACCTAGCTTTATATTAACTGACAGTAGAATTTTAATATGTGGAATCACAACCCACTTTTAGTTAAAGATAAGTTATTACAACAGTATCTCATCATAAGTCGCTAAGTTTTTTTTTTATTCGATTGATAGAATTCCCCATTCAAAATATTTCAAAACTGCAGAATAATTGCCTCGTTGGTCCTGTGGTCATAATTGCTTCTGCTGAACATGAATCTGAATCAGAATACTTTATTTGTAAACATAGGTCAAATTACAACAGTGTGAGAGATGTTATTGATTGGTAGATCCTCTATGTTTTGCCCAGAGGCAACCCAGAGGCGTACAAATATATTTAATTAAAATTCTCGAAATTTTTACTTTTTATACAAATAAATTTTTTAAGATGTCTTATGGTGGTAGAATTATGTAAAATGTCACATTAGTAATAAAGTCAATATTATTATGTACATACATGCATAACAATACAAATTTTAAATACAATAACTTTCAGTAAATGTCAAATAAATTCAAGTTACATGTCTCAAGGGGACGATAATTAACCGACTTTTAATGATTTTATACTGAAGATCACGTCTAAACGAGTAGTGTTAATGATTTGAAAAAAATATATGATAAATTAGAGCATTTTCTCAATAACTTAATATGTGAATATTTTGGATTATGTTTATATTACATAGTGAAATTAATTCGTAAATTAAAGATAATTTAATTATTGATCTTTTAGTATACGCATTTTATTAAAATACCTTTTGTTTTGTGTACCTTTTCCGGCCATAAGTTCTGTTACAAATGAAACTGATTTTTTTTTTAAGTAATGTAATCTTAATAAAACTTCTATGTAAATATTTATTGAAGTCTCAGTATTACTCAGCAAATAATAAAAAATAATTCTACTCGAAATGGCCACCTTTGGCTTTGATACAGGCCTTTATTCTGTCTTGCCACGAATCTATGGATTTACGCACTGTTTCCATGGGAAATTTAGCCACTGCTTGCTCCGGAGATTTCTAAAGAGATACAATGTCAGCGTGTCGTTTAGAGCAGGTCATGTCCTCTAAAACTGATAATAATATGTAGTCTAAGGGGTTCAGATTTGGGCTAGACGAGGGCTAGTCTTTAGATCTTATAAAGTCCGGAACGTTGGTTTCGAGCCAGGCTTGGGTAGTTCATGCCTTGTTACCAGGTGGCTTGTCCTGCTGGGAAGTCCACGGTACATTTTAAAACAGTGTGTTGCTGAGGGGTTCCACAACATGATCCAAGACGGTCTCTTGATACACTTTGGCTGAAGTCTTCACTTCTTTTTCACAAAAATTATGCTTTGTGACTCCTTGATAAGACACCCTCCACTAAACCATTACTGACGCAGGATAATGACCACGTTGTACCTTTTTGACCACTTGGGCGGCTTCTTTAGAACTGTGAGCGTATACTTTGTCATTTTGCTTGTTGTAATGCTCTTCAATCGTACAGTTTTTTTCATCATTAAAGAGGATATTTCTGTGCCTTTCGCCTGCGTATCGGGACAGAAGGCGTTTTGATCGATCCAGTCTCTTCAAATATAGGGATTGATTTAGGGCATTTCCTGCATATCGACGACAAGCGCCGAGCTTCAGGGCTTGTTTTATTATACGCGACAGAGTCCTAGCGGGAATCTTCATCTATCGCGATAAGATTTTTTGTTTGCTAATGGGGTTTTGGCGAACTCTAGCTTTAACATCATCAACAGCCTTTGTAGACTTTGTAGTTCTAACAGCACGCGGCCGCCCCGGTCTTTTATGGTCTTCAACAGAGGAAGTGTTGGTCTAACCATCGATAGTATGATATACGAACATACGGCTGATACCAAGCTTTTGAAGTGTTGAATGTGCGACGGCTCCATACCCACTTTGTGCAAGGCAATCACTGCAATCCTATTTTCTTTAACACCCCATTCCCTATTATATTTTGATATTAAACACGAAAAAGTATGTGGAATGGCGGGAAATTTAAAGAAGTTTTTAACATAATAAACGCGTTCCAAATTCAAGAGTTGAAAAAAATAATAGTTTCTATGTAACAGTATTTATGGCCAGACCATCATAATAAATTAATAATGCGTTAAATTGGGGACAGCGCTCCTTGATGGGCGAGTCCTATTACTGGCTGATCGTACGACGCGTTGCGTGAGCTCAGTACCAGTGGCGAAAGCACCGTATAACACGATTCCTACCGGCTTCCCTTCGGAAATTTGGAACACAACCAGTCTATCGTTATTTAAAAATTTCACACAGTCAGTAGTGTTTAATAATGCCAAATAATATAATATTTTTTTTACATTATACTATTAAAACATTAAAAAACGTCTACATTACATTTTTACACTAGCATATATCTGCGTCTTTTTTAAAGTAGTAATTATTAATTATCGCCCAAATATTCCTTAAGTGAGTAATACGAGTATAACATTCATTTATCAAAATTCTTATTAGTTCTGTTTTGAAATTGTCCAGATTTAACGTTTTTATTTTTTCAGGTAATTTGTTAAATATTCTTTCGGCCATACAGAAGGTCATCATCATTTCAGCTGAAAGACGTCCTCTGCTGGACATAGGCCTCCCCCAAGCACCGCCACTGCGACCGGTTCTGTGCTTCCCGCATCCAGCGGATACATGCATACAGAAGGTACTTTTATTCATCAGTGCAGTTTTTCCATAAGTCACTTTGAGTTCAGACATATTTTTATCGCGTAATTTTCTGTAGTAACTTTTTGTAGCTATGCTTAGTCAGTTTTTGTAGCTATTAGCTTTTTCTAGCATGAGGTCCTGGGTTCGATTCCCGGGTTGGGCAAAGTATTATTGCGTTTTTGCAGTTTTGCAGGAATTTCTCAGAAGCCCGGAGTCTGGATTTGTGCCCGGTTAATGGCAATAGGCTCGCCTCATATCACATGGAACTGTGAGTGTATTATAAGGTACACCCCTGCCTAACCCTTCAGGGAATACCATACTTGATGTTATGTTAAGTGTATTTAGAAATCGCCATCACTGCGCCCCCATCCAATTCAAACGAACAGTATAGGCAAGCGTGTCCGCTTTATTGAATTTCTGCAAAATTCCTAACACATGCTGAGAGGGCCCGCGTTTTAATTCATAAAGGTACCGACGCCACACCGTGTGAACTTTATCATCTCATCTGGCAAGTTAATGAGATGAGATTCATTAAAAGTACCTGTATGATTTTTAGGACTTTCTTTTAAGTCCGATACATCAAATCTCAAAGCATTTATTTCAATTAAACCAATTACAGGCACTTTTGAAGTTATCGTCAAAGAGTCGGTCAGTTAGTCAGAAAGTTGAAGCTATTTGCCCATTCTAAAACGTAGATCTCTATGGAGAAGAACAGGCAAGAAACTCCAAGGAGATCCATCCAGAGTCCTCCATCGAGAGGCCAATCTGAATACAATAATGATATCTCTATCTTGGTTTGTATTTATGGAATTAATTGGACTTGATCAATGTTCTTCAGGACCAGGAGGGGAATTTGATAAGGTGTCAAATTCCTGCAAAACACCAGGTGCTGCAACTAATTCTAGGACTTCGTGAAAAGATTGTGTCTCGACACGCGTTATTTGTCGATCTACCATAGGTGATAGAAAATTATGTAAGTAACATTTCTACTTTAGTAGCAGGAGTCTCGGTCTTTTTGAGGAGTGGCTAGAGTGGCGCCACGGCGTCCTCGCCTTCCGCCTAACGCAAGTGTTTCGGGAGGTTCCAGTTCAGTATAAAGCGGGAGGAAACGCCCGGGTGTCACCACCGTGTGGATCGCCCGGAGGACACGGTGGAGCATACGGTGGAGGTCTGCCCGGCTTGGGCGGAGCACCGCCGTGTCCTTACGGAGGCGATCGGCGGCGGCGATCGCTCGCGTTCAGCCCTGGTTCAGGCCATGGTTCGGAGCGAAAGTGCATTCAGGCCGTCACCTCCTTCTGCGAAGCATAATGCTTATGAAGGAGGAGGCGAAACGCGTGAGGGAGAGCTAAGGTTCACGCCCTCGTGCCCCTAGTCAGCACGGGAGACGCTCCGGGCGTCGAGAGTCGCAGGGTGATTCCCAGCCACCGTAGGCGCGGGTTAGCGATGGGTAGCTCGCTGTCCGATAAGGACTAGGCCCAGGTCGACAGCACGTTGTGTTCCACAAGTGCGTCAAAGAGACGTCAGCACCAACTGACGGGGTCCCAAAGGGCTAATGCCTGCCAGGGTTGCGAGTTTGTCCGAAAGGGATATCGTGGCCCTGGCACGCCTGATGCCTGTCATCTGAAGGAGCATGGGTGGGATTTAGTCGGGTAAAAGTCTGACACGCCCTCCCGCTCCACCCAAAGAGGGAGAAGTTATTTGATAATTTCCCACCCATTCAATAATTATATAATACACACATTAATCCAAAAAGTCAGAGGCGTGCCTTGGGTTCGAACTCGAGACCTATGACTTGGCAGTCCGACTGTCACACGGTTAGGCTCTTACTGCTATTTAAGGTGTGGTCATATTTAAGGATGCAATACAAACCATCAAACTGAACAATTTTCAACGATCCCATACAAAACATCAATACCTACTCGACCCATTGAAATAAGTTTATTTCTGTAAGTAGGTTTGTACAAACACATACGAGTATACGTCAATCATATTTTTTATTAAAACTAGATGAGGTCGGCGTTTCCTATCTGACTACTCTGAGAAGAAAGGACAAAACAAACGCAGAGGTCAAAGTATCATTTAAAGTCCAGCCATAATCTTGGTCAGATCATGTGAAGACCATTAAGATTGGTGTCTGAAATGTTCTTTTAAGGAAAAAACCACACAGATTGAGTGGACCTGTCCAAGTGTCCAGTCAGCGCACGCATTTGTCAGTAATCGTACAGCTCAACTCGAAACTCAAAGAGCTCAACGATTCGACGAACAATACCAAAGAAAGGACATTTGGGTAGGCCGCATAAATTACTCAAACTGCCAGACTTGATTAAAACTAACTAAGAAAAAATATAAGCCTTTACAAAGTAAATCAGCCTATAATGTTCCCACTGACTGCCGGGACATAGAACTCCTCGCTGTGAGAAGTTGGCCGTAATCCACCACGCGGGCCCAGCGCGGGTGGGCGAATGTCACATTTTTTCGAATCTTGAGTACAGTGATGGCAAATCTAGCGACTTAAATCTTTGCCGCTAGTGTGTGAACTCCTAATTGACTGTGAAATTACTGGGAATGTAGTAGTATGTAGGGAAACTAATCAAGTATTTAAATATAAACAATGTATAAGTGTTTATAATTAAATACTTGATTAGTTTCAAGTAGCTTTAGTACTAATTGATTAAGCTCGGTAGCAAGATTATTACCAGTATAATGAGAATCACTTAGTTAAGAGTAATATTATATTGGCCGTATTAGTAGATAATTAATTATTGAAACTACTAGACTTAGGACTTAAGTATTTATACAAATTGCCTATTTCGAATTACTTAAAGTGCGGATGATCAGTTCTTTAGACACTAATAAATTTATAATTAATTACTCACGTTTAAGATTTTATTATTGTACGATAACAGTGTTTTGTCTTTATATAAAAAAAAACCTAGCGTGTCTTTTGTAACACTGGGGTCTACTCCGAAGATAAATCCGAAGTATTGGCCGAATGTTCGGCCGTTGCTTGACTACGGCTAACTAAATGACTAAGGCGAAAAAAAAAACCACAGTCAAAAGGGTAAGTCTAAGTTAAAACTGTGATTTGAAGTCTGCAACGGCCGAACATACGGCCGATACTTCGGATTATCGCTCCACCTGGACATGTTAAAATAGCAGAGCCGAAACAAGTGAAATTCTCTCAGCGGTAATTCATTACCGCTCAGAGAATGTCACTTGTTCAGACGGAAAGATCAAATATAAATTGGAAATTGACTTAAGCTACCAAAAAGCATAAGTCACTCCTGAGGGATAAAGTAACATTCGATTAGCAATGACGCTAGTAGAAATGCCACAAAATATAAGGGGTTGACATAAGCTATCGAAATGTCACGTGATCAACGATCAACGAATAGAAATTAGCTAGGCAATCTTATCATGATTCAATTCCATGAAACGAATCGACAGCGTCAAACAATAACTTCCGTATAGATGCGTAGCCAAGTGGCAATTTTTGACAAGCGTTATCGCTAGTGTTCGATTCGTATGAAAGAGTTGGAATCGAAAACTAGCGATAACGCTTGTCAAAAAGTGAAATAACGATAGCGGTTGTAGAAATAGAATCGCTCCGAAGCGAATGCCATTTGTCTAGGCCCTCGTTTGCAAGTCGCTGTAGAAATACAAAACGACCCGTTAAGAGAAATTATAGTCTACCTCTGTTTTATTTTAATTATGATGAAATTCAACTGGTAAAAGAAGATCACACATGTAACATTACGCCGGTAATCCCCGAATAGATAGGCAGAAGAAGAACGAAGAAGTGACTGGTAAATCTGACAGATTTTTAAGTTTTCGAAAGTGTGTAACAGGAAGTAACACCTTGAGCATGGAATAAGTAAACTAAGTACTTTTTAATAGCATGGAATTTGTAAGTATCGTCACGATCGTTATCGCTGATTTTTTTTTTTTAACAATTTTTAATCAAAATACAGTTTTAACAGATTTTTTTACACAATTACACATACCACACAAACCATCGTGGGTTTAACAGCGGTATGGCCAGATACGGCAACTCGGTGCCACTACATAATAATTATTAATTAAGATCAACAATGAACAATCCAGAAAAAATTGCATCTATGTACCTACACAGATACAATTCCCTCTAGATCACACTACTGCAATCCAGAAAGTATTAACTATCACTTTTTCTAGGCTCCTTTCTATGGCTTTAAATTCCCACGAACCGAATGCCCTTCACATAACATTCAATAAGGTGAACTACTAACGGCCTCAGTAAACAAGTACCCAATAACGATAGTACGTTGATGCTACCTAAATAAATATCTAATCCACGGGCCGGTATTAAATTATTGTGGCCATATCGTAAACCCGCAACGTTCTAGCGATACAATATTTATTTTTATTAAGTCTGTGCTCGCACTGGTTTTAGGAAACGCGGCGTTTCTTGGTGCGTTTTTTTCGTATAGTTTTCTCCTCTCTACACTCAATCCTATTTTACCAAACAAAGGAGGGTAATGTGTTTATCAGCCTATGTATGTATGTTTTTAGAAATTTATTTATAGAAATCGGATTGATTGTAGACTCGGATAGATACAAATATTATATCAGCCTCTTGTTAATTACGTTTACTGCTATCACACGATGCGTTTCACAATTGACTTAAGAGAAGAATAGGAAAAAAACCGGACGAGTGTGAGTTGAACTCGCGTGGTGAGGATTCCGTCCAATGAATATGTTTTTTATCCCAAGGTAATTTATTTCAAGAACAAACTTAAGTTAGCTAGTAGTAGTACTAGTAAACTGCAAATGTAAGTTTGTATGCTCAATATTGAAAGATTTACCATGTTATTTTAACACCATAGACTTCTTATAGGGTTTTCTGTAATCTATAATTAAAGAACTATTTACTGTATTTTTTTCAAAATTGTAGGCTTAGTAATTTTAGAGATATAGGGAATGGTCAAGTTTCTTCTTAAATAATTAAAAAAATATTTATTTTGAAATTATAAAAACCAATATAATAATTTGAGACCCTCACAACAAACCCTTTCAGTTATTATTTGATATCAAGGTACAGTTTGCAAAACATTGTTTTATAAATTTTCTAATTTGGCCCCTAAAAATATATATTTAAAATTAATTTATTCACGTTATACGTCCTTGTTTGGGTCACAGAAATTCATAATTATGTGTAACAAATTTCAACGTCCAGTAAATTCAGAGCAAATCGGTTGTTAAGACGGACATACAGACAGACAGACATACGAGTGATCCTATACACTATTCTTTGATTAAATTAGTAATTATTATTTTAGGATTCCGTACCACAAAAGGAAAAACGGAACCCTAAAAATTATAATTATTAATTTGAATAATATAATCAAAGAAAAGTTTATTTATTTTAAAGGAACTATTGGAACGAAGTTCCTTATCACACGTTATACTCTGTCCACTGTTTTGAGTCTAGCTCTCACTCACCAAGTGTGTAAAAGCGAAAGCTTCACTCCATCCGGGTGACCTACGACACCCCTCGACTGTTTTTTCTTTGATTTGAGACACCTCAGATGTATCAATCTGCGGTGTTTTAAATTAATGAAGTTTTCAAGCGCTGTACGAAGACAGCAAAAGCGGCTTTGAAAAGATAATAATATTAATTAAGGTTGCTAGCCGAACTGACTGCTTTTGACGTTATTTAAGTATCTGTACTCACCCCGAGGAGGCTTTTGTTTGAGCACGAAAACTAAGGCCCGTGTTACAGAATGTCACTCAATACTCAAGCATTACTTAAGAGCGTTTACGACTTACGGCATATCATACAAACTTTCAAGCCCTTGTTTTTCGAAATGACTAAAGCGATTTAATGAAACTTCATACGCATAAGCAGGATACAAAGGTCTAAAAAGTTAGTTAAGAACATTTTCGAAAAATAGTGTTACAGCCTAATTATACCGATTTTAAAATTTCCATAGAAACAGAGAATTCCAGTTTTTAAATAAGTCATTTTTTAAAATGTTCTTAACTAACTTTTTAGACCTTTGTATCCTGCTTATGCGTATGAAGTTTCATTAAAATCGGTTTGTATAAAATGCCGTACGTCGAAAACGCTCTTAAAACTAGTTTCAACCAATCAAATGGCTTGAATCTAGTTTTAAGTAATGCTTGAATATTGAGTGACGTTATGTAATATGGGCCTAAGTATTCACAATATAATTGCTACTTGGTAAAAAAAATTATCGAGACTATTTATGTCTATAAAACAAAGTAACTTTTCGTGGCAGCCTGTAAGACCGCTTAGTTATTTTAAATAACACAATAAATTTCGATGCAGTTTTCACCATCGTTGTTTAGAAAAATATATTCCGGAAAGCTAACGAGTATAATACTTGATAATGATTAACATAGAAATAGCTCAGATCTCATGATATTTTGACAAGATGTCGCCACATTAGTAGAACGCATCCGTGCGAAGGAAGGGCGGGTGGCTTTACATAAAGCACAAATTATTTAAACTTATTACTACCGTAGCGTTTTTCCCGCCCAGTGCCTTGCATATATTTTTTCACATCCCTCGTCTGCGGTCGTAACAGCAACTAATTGCTTTCGGAAACGCTTTATGTGATCGTATTTCACCTGAAAAAATGATTTATCTCAAACACACTGGATATTCATTCTCGCATTTTCGTGCAAAACAAATGCGAGAGCCGTTGGACAGAATTTTCTATGTATTTACAGAATTTATTAGGCGAAAAGTGTGTTGTGGAAATGAGTACTCAATTTTGTTAGTTGAAATGATTGTTGTACTTTATTAAAATATTGTTAGAAAGGATTTCGTACTTTTTTTTTATTGTACGTATGGAAGTTTTTAAATGTTTTTGTGCTTGTGAATTTATTATTTGGCTTCAAAAATGAACAACATTAAGTTACGTCACGTTAAAGTTTTGCAGTTTTGTTTTTTGTTTTAGCATTGTAATTTTTGATAGCTTTTTACCAGAAAAAAGCATTTTTTTCAAACTATCTTTTAAGATATTCTGAAATTTACCATTTCGAGCTGCTTTTTACAAAGTAGACTAATCTGCACCAATACCCTATTTACCACCGCCATCGATCTATCCTACACTTCAGACAAGAACACCCAGACATCCACTAAAGCTAACCCCATACATCCCAACATTGTAAGACATGCTGGCTTGCACATAAACTGCAACACACGTACACTGCCGTGCAAACAACATTGGTTAATCCGTAGCCCCATCATCGAGTGGGCTGCCCGGCGTGAAACTATCTGGAACCTCGCCAGTTCTATTATCTTGTGTAATGTTACAGTTTGACTGCCATACAGTGTACATGTTGATGGCCTTTAGTGGGCAGGTGGGAACTTTATTTTGGTCGTAAGTGTATTGGGCGCAGATTAGGTTTTATGAGCGCGCGTAAATGGTAATGTTTAGTGTTGGCCTGCGTGCTGTGCTAGTGAGTACCTGTTTTGCATGATCTTTAGAATAAATTTTGTGTTTTATGCAAAATTCACCAGAGGAACTTACGTTTTATTATACAGTTAAATTATACCTATAGCAGCTATTCTAATAATAGCCAGGCAAATTAATTATTTAGCAAATTGAGTACCTACCTACTTATATTGTCGGCTTCATCATTTCAGCTGAAAGACTAAAGAGACCGGAGAGGAGAGGGGGGGGGTTTCCATAATCACCATGCTTATCAGGCGGGTTGGCGATCGCAGTATGATGTAAAAATGCATAAAGAACGCTGCTGCCTATTTGCTAGTAAGTCCCTTAGTCGCCTTTTACGACACCCACGGGAAGAAATAGGGCGGTGCTATTCTTTACGTCCGGCACCATACGGGACCGAATTGTCCGCTTATTCACTACTAATAGTTGGACATCAGTTAGAATAAAAAAAAGCCGGCCAAATAAGAGTCGGACTCGGACACGAAGGGTTCCATCCGTATTAAGATCGAGCAAAAACGCCGAAAAAAACACGTTTTTTGTAAATTAAATTAATGGGGGTCCCCATTAATTTAATTTTTATTAATAAATAGTGGCAATGGAAACACACAATCTGTGAATATTTCCGAACTGTCTACCTGTTACGGTTTATGAGCTACAACAAGGAACAGAAAAATACGTTTAAAGGTGGCGCTTATTTAAAAAAAAATCACTTCTAGCATACCTGCGATAGGAAAGTAGGCAAAGAAATGTAGATAACCTGTGTAAGAGTAGAAAAGAAAAGAAAAAACACCAATAAAAAAAAAACTATTCACTTGTTTACCTATTTTGGTAGTTTTTGTTTTATTCTAGGTGCATCGCCTTCCCACATAATTACATAATTAATGAATACAAAATATTGTTAATCGTTGTAAAAAGAGTAACGGTGGAATTTCTTGCCCATTCTTCTCCATACGAAACTACCTTTTGGAATGGGCGACTAGAATCAATTTTTGTTTTTTAAATGTGACGTTCGTAAGTGCCTTTTATGTGCCTAAACTCCATTTGAAATAAGATTAGACATTTAAATAAAACTTTTTTACAGTCCGTTCAACCGATTTTGACTTCTATGATGTTGTTGGCATGACAAATGGCAGCTGTAATAAACAATTGGTATTGTAACCACGTTTTTGCTTTCAATGCCATCCATTATGCCTACGGAATAGAAATCAAAAACGTTTAACCGGACTGTAAAAAGTTTATTTTAATTTCTAATCTTATTTCAAATGGGGTATAATTGAACTAAATCATTTGACTTTGACATCCGCATCTCAATATAGAACCCTCTTCACAATACCAAACAAGAATATCTCGAGAAAGAAAAACGACGACACTGGACCATCTAATTTTAAATCAAAGTAGCGGCGTAGACAAACATTTCAGGACAAGATGGATGACCTCGGAGGTCAGGAGGGTACTACAGGGATCTTCACTCGGGACAGGAAGAGAGGAAATGGCTGCGGCTTTCGGTCGTCGAGCGATGTGTAAAAATCGGTAGGGCATTAATTCTTGCTTTGGGGTTGTTTATGTAATGTTCTGGGGTTCGTTGGTATTATGTTGTGGGTTGGACGTGAATGTGTAATGGATGCAAGATATGGCATTATATTATTGGACACTTGGAAGTTCTCCCATAAGGTGGAGAAGACCGCAGGAATCCGCTGGATAGAAAGAAGAAAGAAAAGAAAGAAAATACGTTTATTTGCGGTAAACATGACGCAAAAAAGAACATAAACAAAAAAATAAGAAAAGGTTGGATAGAATGAAGAAAGAAAAGAAAGAAAATACGTTTATTTGCGGTAAACATGACGTAAAAAAGAACATCAACACAAAAATAAAAAAAGGTTGGATAGAAATAAGAATGAAAAGAAAGAAAATACGTTTATTTGCGGTAAACATGACGCAAAAAAGGACATAAACACAAAAATAAGAAAAGGTTGGGGGAAACATGCGTCACATCCACGCAAAACGGCTATGGCTCAGCATTATACTGCGACCCTATGCAAGACAGAGCCCCAGTTCTGGGTTTCAGCGACAGCCGGAGCGAGAAGCACAAATGGAACAGTCGGGAGGAGGGGGCCTATGTTCAGGAGTGGACGTCTTCAGAAATGATGATGACGATTATTTATTATTGGACACTAAATTCATTCTTCGGTTGTGCAGAATTAAATTAATTCACAGAATGTTGGCTCAAACTGTACCATCTTCCATAACTTTATCGCACGTATTTTCGATCGTAATAGTTTTCCGGACAAAATAAAACTCGAGAGTTGTTACTTTTCAGTTATTGGAAACAGCTTAGACAAAATACAGACAAAATATTGTTTTACACAACATTAACATAACATCACGGCTGTTTTCTCCGATGGGATAGGCATGTATCCTATTAAGTTCCACCGAGAAAGATAGATAAAAAACATGAAGTTAAACCAGGGACACTGTATGATTACTGGACCCGAGGTGGCAGCGCGTAGTGTTCCACGCGCGCCCGTTTCAAACGTCGCGGGGGTGTGAAACACCTCACTCCCCCCAGACTCGAGGTGGTTCGCTGAGGCAGGCCAACACTAGCCGGGGATCATGGAAGTAATACTAGCTCCCAAAATCCCCGGTGTAAGTGTGGGAAGGGAACACTGGGGTGGTTTTTAGTCAGTAAGAGTCTGACAAACCCCTTCGCCCGCCCCAAGGCGGAGGACATCCGTGAGGATTTTCCACACCGGCTAAGCATAATCAGCCTTTAGTGTTCCCATTGCTGGGACACAGGTCTGCTCTCAGTGTCAGCTTACAAATGGTAAAATATAGCTTATATGTAGATTATATATATTACAGTTCCATCAGTACGTTAATATCGCGGCCCGTACAACAATTTAGTATGGCATCTTTTCCTTACATTTAGTAAATATTAACGGAAACACAGTGCCACCGTTGTAATTATTCATAGATTTTTCTACAGAAAGTTTTATGCACGACTACAATATAAGATACTTCAAACATCCTCCTTCAAACATATCTTCCTAGAACAGTGTTCCAGTTTCAAAGAGGACCCTTGGTTAACGCATCAGGAACTATTTTAGTACTTTGAATGGCTATCTCCATTCAAGACGTTAGTGCATTACTGCAGGGCTTTGCTGCACTTTTGCCTAAGCAAAACTGTGCAGTAGTTTCTTTTTGTGTAGGTACTGGTTGAAGCTTAATACATAGTTTATTCTTGTATTTAAATGCAGTGTAATAAACGAAAATACTAACAAAACTCAACATCGTGCGTTGTTTCCCCGAAGCGCATTGGGCAGAGTGTGTACCTATAGTACACCCACATTTTGCCAGGGGGACGATAACAGACTTTTAATGATTTTATACTGAAGATCACGTCTAAACGAATAGTATTAATGATTTTTTTAAAAAATATATGATAAATTAGAGCATTTTCTCATATCTCTATATTACATAGTAAAATTAATTTGTAAAATTATGTCTAACTTGGATAAAAAACTGAGAATGGCGCAAAATCTACCAATCGTATTTTTCTGAAACCTTCACCAATTTAAAGATAATTTAATTATTGATCTTTTAGTATACGCGCAGGTGCGTAGTACTCGCAGCCGGCGTGCTAGTATGTGTAACGTAGGCGAAATAAAAGGAGTATGTAAGGAGCGTAGCAATTCTGCCTACCCCCATGGGAAGAAGGCGTGAGTTTATGTATGTATGTAGTTTACGCGTTTTATTAAAATACCTTTTTTTGTGTATAATAAATTAATAATGCGTCAAATTGGGGACAGCGGTCCTTGATGGGCGAGTCCTATTACTGGCTGAACGTACGACGCGTTGCGTGAGCTCAGTACAGAACACGCAAGCTAACCATTCAAGGTCATTGGCATATATCTGCATCTTAAGTCCCATGTAATAAGGGGCGAGCTATCAACCGGGCACAAATACATACTCAGAATGGAAAGACCCAATAACACTTGGGCTTCGAACCCAGAATCTGATGCAGCAGTAGCTCTTCTGACTACTAGACCAACCGAGGCAACCAAATAATAATTAATTGTCTAAACCCCAAACATTTTAATACACGACACCGATTACGTGATTAGCATCTCACAACCCCCAAAACGATAACGATATTGACAACAAACAAACAGTTAATTATAACTCAGTTATTGTTAATCACAAAAGTTTTGAACCCCGAACAGCTATAACTAAGATAAATACTGATTTATATCGGGAATCTCGACATGACAAACGAATTTATTACACAATTTGGCTTAATTGAAATTGAACAATATCGTTGTGCATGGATTTGGTTCCACTGGAAGCGATCCAGAGTTGGATAAACAACAGTTGGAACCGATTGGGTTTGGAGTGTCTTTTGCTGTTGTCTGAATTGGTTTTCGAGTACTTTTTACTATCAACTAATGTTACTGGGCCAGTGGGAGTTGATGATATTATTTATCTGTTTTAAGGTGAGTTGCACGAAACTAACATTAATTTAACGGATACTTTAAATTGATGCTGTCAATTTCTTTTTGATACAAAATGTAAGGGATGGCATGATTTTAAAGTCTCCGTAAAAGATATGTATATTATATTTATCTCACGAAGCGAGGCGCGCTTTACTTGTGGTTACTAATTGTGCAAACACGCTGTGAATGTGTGTGTAAGCGCAGGAGCTCTCGGTATCGTCCGAGACAATGGCGAAGTCGGAAGTGCTTGTAAGTGCAGGAGCTCTTGGTACCGTCCAAGACGATGGAGAAGTCGAAAGGGTGTGTAAGCGCAGGAGCTCTCGGTACCATCCGAGGCGATGGCGAAGTCGGAAGTATGTGTGTGTGTTATGTACTGACGCTACTCATTTTCACGCACACATACACAACGTCTTTGGACACTTGGTTATCACAAGTAAAGCACGCGTCCCTTCGTGAGATAAAAATACTGTATCATACTAGAATAGGTACTTAGATGGCGGCTTATAGAGATGTAGGATGAATGGAAGAAGATCTTGTCAACATGTCTTGTGAGATGAGCGTATGACTGTCGAGTAGCCGTACTTATTCTTTTTTTGTACTAATATTATAATGTGTTGTGTCTTTAACTAATGTAATTGGCCTTTGGCTGTTTTATGTTAAAGTAAAATAAATAAATAAGTAGGTATTGAAGAACAAGAAGCCCATTATAATTATGTCGTATCTTTCTGTATTTTACAGTGTGTACCTACATAAATAATAAAATAAATAAATAAGAGCAGCGTCACACAATATGAATTGAAATGAGGGTAGGAGGATGACGAAAGTCTAAGATTTTCTAAACTCATATTTTAAAGTACACTACACTGCACTACCAGATTATGAAATGAGTACTTATGAGGAAGTCTGAAAGTGGCATTGGTGACTGAAAAGTTGTGCGGAAATCGGTTGTCATGGTATGGGTATCTGATGCGAAGGAATGAGGAAAATGTCGTAAGGAAAGTTTTAAGTATGAATGTCGCTGGCTATAAGAATAGGGGAAGACCAAAGAAACGATGGATGGACTGCGTGAAAGATGATATGGCTAGAAAGGGAATGACTACCGAGATGACGACTAATAGAGTACTGTGGAAGAAAGGGACATGTTGCGCCGACCACAAATAAATTGGGATAAGGGCAGGAGAAAAATGATGATGATGTCACTGCACTACCAGAGGTCGTGGACCCCACTATCAGTAGTAGTTACTTGAATTTTTTGTTTCAAATTATTTTGGTATTACGTTTGTATGAACTACGCATCCATCGCCGGCCTCCTAATATGTTTATTATTTTCTATTTGAACCAATAAAAGTCATGAAGGTATTGTATATACAGGGTTACTGGTAACTCGACGTATTCCTTGCAGGACGTCATAGTAGGGTTAAAATGCAACAAATTAAGCCACAAAAAAAAACATCCTGTAGCCAGATCTTTGTTAATAATGAAAAGTTCCAAAATTCAAACTTTGGCAGAGATCACAAATTAAACATTTTATGTTTCGTCATTTTTGTCATTACTTTATTTAAAAAAGCTCTAAAACTACTGAATTTCGGTAGAACATTTGGTGGCTTAATTTGTTGCATTTTAACCCTACTATGACGTCGTGCAAGGAATACGTCGAGTTACCAGTAACCCTGTATACCGTCGAAGGTATTGTATATATGGTAATTACCAGTAAATATACCGCTTCCATTCTCCCTGTTTATTCATCGTTTTATCAAGAACTCGGTGTTATTTATGGGGTTGAGCAATATAAGTGTTTTCCTTTCTTACTTTGCGATACTAAGTAGTTATTGCAACAGAAAATGTATAACGTTCAAGTTATGATCCAAAACAGGGCAAAGTCAGCAGAATTTATATCTTATATCTTTATATTTATAACATCTGTTTGTGTATTATTATTACACCTGTAATTTAACAAGCAAATAAATAATTTAATTTAATTGAAAAAAAAATAGACGTCTCATTTCATTGTACTTTGAAAGTACAATGAAATTAGACGTCCATTTTTTTTGCCTGTATTTTTGTCATGATTTTGTTTACCGATATAACACACCTTTTAGTAAAAGGCTTTCACGCTAAAACGGATGAATGGATTTGGATGAAATTTAAAACATGGGTAAACCATGATCTGAATAAGGACATAAGTACTCCAGTACTTTTCATCCTCAATTACAGACAAAGTCGCAAGCAACAGCGAGTTTATATTAATTATTGTTAACAAAAAAGTTGGTCTTAGTAAATACAACATCTAATATATATTTTCCGTACATTAAGTGCTACTTTAGACTCAAACTTCCGTATCTTTCACCACAAGACACCACTCAGACAAAAAAGAAATACATCACAGAAGGAACCCTTTCAGAGAATAAAAATAAAACAGAGTACAACCAACCACTAAGTCACCGGAAGTAGCTGAAAACAGCGTCGCGTTTCCGCCACTAAGCGCACCGGATGTTACCGGATTAGCAGGTGAAATGGCTCCTGAAAATTATGGCGCTCTTACATACACGTGAAATGAAAACACAGGGTGAATTTTATTTTCAGGTTGTACTGAAGGTAAGTACCTACCTTGGTGTGTTTGTTGTAAAATGTGGGTAGTATATGAGATGAATGTTTTATGGTTGAAAATATTATCGTCAGGATGGTCGATTTATTACAAAAGCACAGGTATGCTAGTGTTATACAAATGGTCTTCTCATTGGCATGGGGTTGATTATATTCATCAAAATTTTATATATAATTTATGCGGCCTACCCAAATGTCCTTTTTTTGGTATTGTTCGTTGAATCGTTGAGCTCCTCAAGTTCTGAGTTGAGCTGCACGACTACTGACAAATGTGTGCACTGACTGGACAGGTCCCCTCAATCTGTGTGATTCCTTCATAAAAAGATCATTTCAGGCACCAATCTACAATAATAATCTTGGTCAAATCATGTGAAGACCATGTCATGGTCTTCACATGATTTGACCAAGATTATGTCTGGACTTTACGGTACGGTTGGCGCAGTTAGTGCGTGTCGCGGGTTCGATTCCCGCACGGAACAAATATTTGTATGACCTACAAGTAGTTGTTCCGGGTCTGGCTGTTTGTGTATGTGAATTTAAATGTCTTTGTAAACGCACCCACAATACAGGAGAAATTCCTAGTGTGGGGCAACGTTTCGGCCTTTCTTCTCAGAGTAGTCAGTTACGAAATGCCGACCTCATCAAGTTTTTTTTTTTTAATATGTTTGCCGTGTAAAAGTGTTTATACAAACCTACTTACAGAAAATAAATCATTCATTCATTCATCATTCATTAATTTATTCGTCATTGAAATAATTGGTCATGTTTAAAAAAAAAAGTGAAAGTAAAATCAAAAACTAAAATCCGACTACTGAAAAATCACGTTCTAAATAGTATGAAAAAAGTCAAAGTCAAATTATTTATTTCAAATAGGCACATTGTATGGCACTTTTGAACGTCAAAATTTAGAAAAAAAAATGGTTTTTTTCTAGTCGCCCCTTCCTAAGCTTCGTATGGAGAATAATGGGCAAGAAATACGATACCCCTTGGTAAGACTGGTTGTCAGACTTTCGGGCATCTGACGACCCGTAAAAGATCCACGAATGACAGCCAGGACCAACGGCTTAACGTGCTTTCTGAGGCATGGAAGGGTTTTGGTATGTAAAGATGGTCACCCATCCACAGACCAACCGCGGCAAGCGTAGCATAACCTGATCGATCGACCCGTGCAGCTTTTATTACTTAGCCACAAGCCCCTCAGATTGTTTAAATAGTATTTAGTTATAATTATCTTGTTTCCATCTTTTTTAAAGTTCACTTTTTACGCAAATAGGATTTGTGATTTTTTTAGGTATTTAAGGATTCCTACGATCAACACCTAAATTCCATAAGATAATGTACACATGATCTAGATCTTGAGACTGATGACTCAAGATCTGGATCTAGACATTGATTTAAATAGTCTTACTCCACATTTGCCTTTAAAGATCTCTGTGTAAATACTACAATAATAAAATATCTTTCTTTTTCCCAGTTCAATGTTAAAATACCAACTGAAGGTGCTTAAACAATTCTTAATTAAAGTTTTTTAACAGCTGATCTTCTAAGCTGTTAGTAATTAATACGAAGATCTCGTTACTAAGTGAAGCTATTTTTTTAATCCTGCTTACAGATGAGGCGATTTGTCGGAGATTTTTTTCTTTAATGCTGGGTTAGACTTTCGTTTTGTTAATCTTTTAAACTGTACTAAACAAAAAGCGTTATTTAGTTAAATGAGCAAGCTAAAAGAGTGATGATTATAAATGTTTATGGATGGAGAGGTAAAGAAGGGCCAAAGAAAAGATGGATGGATTGTGTGAGAAATGTTAACCTGACTACTAACTTTACCAGGAGAAGGATATTATATCCTCTCCAGGTAAAGCTATAGCCACTATACGAATTGAATCAGTCGGTCTGAACCAGATCGGATGGTGAATCCGGCATAATTGACATCGGCCTAATGTAGGTCAATTGACAGATGAGAGGTTAACCTCTTCTGAACCAGCCTGTTTGGCGCAAAAACTGGTGTGCGCCACGAACGAACTGAATCAGTCGGACTGAATCAGACCGATTGGCGAATCCCGCATAATTTACATCGGCCTCATTAAGGCCGTTCGGCGAAAGAGAGGATATGCTATTTTTGCATCCTGGATTGCAGACGAAGTCGTGGGCAACAGCTAGTCTTATAAACCTGTTTTAGACACAGCACAGAATCGCCCTCAGCGTCTACAGGCAGTCCTATTAAAATTCATAACTCCGAAAGTGCGTTGAGCGCAGAACTCCTCTCACGAACTGCCTTCAAAGCCGTCAGTTTCTATACGTCATTGTCGTAGAGAGAGTAAACGGTGACACGCTTGGTTTGTATGAAAAGTGTTGAAAATCTTGAAAATCTCTAGCAGCGGCTGCCAAGGCGTCTCCGTAATTTGTGGTTTTAGAAAACATCTACACTTGTATCTATCTTACTATTCCTCTGTCAACATACTATAAATCAAACACAACACACCTGTGGAACACCTAAATTTATTTCTCACCTACCTACCCTGAAACTGTGAATATTTTCATGCATTAAATCTTGCCAGTCTACATTTCGGCACGTTTTGGTAAAGGCAGCATAGCACACTTTGTTTACTGACACTGTTTAAGCAGGATTACGTCGGTGGAGGCACCTGGTGTGTAATGACCCCGTGATACTGTATACTGTGGCATTGTGTCAACTAGGTGTCGTGTTTGGCTTTGTCAATATTACTGAGGATCTGCAATAATTGTAATTTTGTAAGTATGAGCCCGAAGAATTGCCAAACTTAAGTGGCAGTGGGCAGGGCACTTGCTAGCAGGACTGATGGCCGATGGGACCGAAAGGTTCTGGAGTGGCGACCGCGTACCGGAAGACGTAGCGTTGGAAGACATCCCACAAGGACCGATGACCTTGTGAAGACCACAGGAATCCGTTTGATGCGAGAAGCACTGAACCGGTCGAAGTGACGATGCTTTGGGGAGGCCTATGTCCAGCAGTTGACCTTTTTTGGCTGAAATTAGGAAGTATGTGTTAATATATTTAATTTTATGGAAAAGTCTAATACCACTTGATACAAAACTAATATTACAGCAGTTTTCATAATTCAAAAGAAGTCAACATTGTCCATTCTCTTGACTTTATAACAATTGTATACGCTTTCTATGTCCAAAAAGTTCCGCAATTTGAGGGATATTCCTCCACGCCTTTTCAATAAACCTACATTATAATTGTTAGAATTCTTAAATCTCTATTAACCTAGTTATGCCTCATATTTGCTAACAACTGAGTGTTCATTTTAACCTATGATGGTCTATCTATAACGTGGATGTTGAGCACAGTCCATAATACACGCTTTGCTAACTTCACTCCAAATCACCTATGACCATTTTATACATATACATACACATTTACATTGATGAATATTATACTCGAAATGACATGAATATTTACTTTGTAAACATTATAATACTTTAATTATTATAAATGTGAGCACTACGGGGGTCACTTTTTTTTTCTTTCTCAGTTTAGTTTTATTGATGGTCTGGCAATTTGTACTTTATGCGGCCTACCCAAATTCTTTGGTATTGTTCGTCGAGTCGTTGAGCTCCTTAAGTTCAGAGTTGAGCTACACGATTACTGGCATAATTTATTATGCTTGGACTGACTGGACAGGTCCACTCAAATCTGTGTGGTTCTTTCCTCAAAACACTATTTCAGACAATTAACTACATGATTCTAACATGATCTGACCAAGATTGTCTGGAATTTAAAAGAGACCTTTGACCCCTGAGTTTTGTTTCTCCATTTCTGGTCAGATGTAGTCAATTATGAAATTTTAATGTCGACTCCATGTAACTTATTTATTTTTATATGGCGTCTCAAAGTGTTTTCGATAACCTACACTTGGTAAGTTTTTGTCACTTTCCGCTACTTTCAACAATGTTTGTTCACACCAGACAACGTGTTTCTGTGAAAAATTGTGTGACAACTGTTACGCCAAATGTAATAGCCTGTTTGCATTGCATTTTCTTCTTGGTCTTACACTGTTTGCTATTTGAATTCTTGTGTAAACCCAGAGAATTCTTCAATTTTTGCATCGCAAAGGCGGTTAAAAAATAAATAATGTTATTTACTTTTTTTGTATATTTAGGTACTTATACTTTATATTGGTCAAGGATTTATTAGGGCAGAACGCCCATACCCTACCATATGGTGGTTTCCATTTCTTTTGAGTATTGCCGGTCTATTCTGTGAAAATCTCACCGTAAAACCTTAGAACAAGTGAGCTGACATTCCACCTGATGCTAGGGATCATTGACTTGTAATTTTTGTAAATGTGAGTACCATGGAGCCGTTTATTATGATTGTTATGATGTATGTTGACTTAAAAAAGTTTGGCAGTTAAGAGTATGTCATGCTCACTTAAACGTCTCGCTGATGGTGGCGCGTGTGTTGGATCATTCGGTTCCCTACAAAATGGTTGAGCTGGATGGTGCTGATCCACGCGTCATGCTCGTGAACGGGCGCCGTCAGTTGTGACTGGTCTTCTCCTATCTGCCAGGGCTTATTTGTAATATTTTATATTGTTTTTTAAATAATTTATATTTTTACATTGTTCTCACATAAAGAAGCGACAAGAATAATGTACCCAGGATTTTGTAATATCTTGATTTAAAAGAGTGTCCTTGGAGTTTCTTGCCTATTCTTCTCCATAGAGATCTACGTTTTGGAATGGGCAAATAGCTTCAACTTTCTGACTAACTGACCGACTCTTTGACAATTCAAAATAGTGGAGACCGCCAAATAAAGGTGGCCGCCTCATAGCGGTGGCCACTAAATAGCGGTGGCCGCCACATAGAGGTGGCCACCACGTAGTGGTTGCCGCTTCAAAGCGGTGGCCGCTACATAGCGGTGACCGCCAAAAAGCGGAGGCCGCTATATAGCGGTGGCCGCCACATAGCGGTGACCGCTACATAGAGGTGGCCACCACATAGCGGTGGCCGCTACATAGCGGTGACCGCCAAATAGCGGAGACCGCCAAAAAGCGGAGGCCGCTAAATAGCGGTGGCCGCCACATAGCGGTGGCCGCCACATAGCGGTGGCCGCTACATAGCGGTGACCGCCAAATAGCGGAGACCGCCAAATAAAGGTGGCCGCCTCATAGCGGTGGCCACTAAATAGCGGTGGCCGCCATATAGCGTCCGCAATATAGCGGAGGCCGCCACATGGCGCTGGCCGCCAAATAGCAGAGGCCGCTACATAGCGGTGACCGCTACATAGCGGTGACCGCCAAATAGCGGAGACCACCAAAAAGCGGAGGCCGCTACATAGCGGTGGCTGCCACATAGCGGTGGCCGCTACATAGCGGTGGCCGCCACATAGCGGTGGCCGCCACATAGCGGTGGCCACCAAATAGCGGTGGCCGCTACATAGCGGTGGCCACTAAATAGCGGTGGCCGCCACATAGAGGTGGCCACCACGTAGTGGTTGCCGCTTCAAAGCGGTGGCCGCTACATAGCGGTGACCGCCAAAAAGCGGAGGCCGCTATATAGCGGTGGCCGCCACATAGCGGTGACCGCTACATAGAGGTGGCCACCACATAGCGGTGGCCGCTACATAGCGGTGACCGCCAAATAGCGGAGACCGCCAAAAAGCGGAGGCCGCTAAATAGCGGTGGCCGCCACATAGCGGTGGCCGCCACATAGCGGTGGCCGCTACATAGCGGTGACCGCCAAATAGCGGAGACCGCCAAATAAAGGTGGCCGCCTCATAGCGGTGGCCACTAAATAGCGGTGGCCGCCATATAGCGTCCGCAATATAGCGGAGGCCGCCACATGGCGCTGGCCGCCAAATAGCAGAGGCCGCTACATAGCGGTGACCGACACATAGCGGTGGCCGCCAAATAGCGGTGGCCACTAAATAGCAGTGGCCGCCACATAGAGGTGGCCACCACATAGCGGTGGCCGCTACATAGCGGTGACCGCCAAATAGCGGAGACCGCCAAAAAGCGGAGGCCGCTAAATAGCGGTGGCCGCCACATAGCGGTGGCCGCCACATAGCGGTGGCCACCACATAGCGGTGGCCGCCACATAGCGGTGGCCGCCAAATAGCGGAGACCGCTAAATAGCGGTGGCCGCCACATAGCAGTGGCCGCTACATAGCGGTGGCCGCTACATAGCGGTGACCGCCAAATAGCGGAGACCACCAAAAAGCGGAGGCCGCTAAATAGCGGTGGCTGCCACATAGCGGTGGCCGCTACATAGCGGTGGCCGCCACATAGCGGTGGCCGCCACATAGCGGTGGCCACCAAATAGCGGTGGCCGCTACATAGCGGTGACCGCCAAATAGCGGAGACCGCCAAAAAGTGGAGACCGCCAAATAGCGATGGCCACCTCATAGCGGTAGCCGCTAAATAGCGGTGGCCGCCATATAGCGTCCGCAATATAACGATGGACGCTACATAGCGGTGACCACCAAATAGTAGAGGCTACCACATAGCGAAGGCTGGGGTGTGAGCCCCTCTCCGCCGACTTTTAGAAACTTAGAACACACATTTCATTGATTTTGATATTTTCGCGCTGTCGCAATCAAATTTAAAAAAAATGGTTTCACATTCTCTTGCAAGTCGCCTTTAAGACGGATGCTCTTGTCATTCGCTTCTTTCAGTTCGTAGGTTTTTCTTCTAAATTATGTAAAAAAAAATTGGTTTCAAACATGCGGCCACCGCTATGTGGTGGCCCACATAGCGGTGGCCGCCACATAGCGGTGGCCGCCAAATAGCGGAGACCGCTAAATAGCGGTGGCCGCCACATAGCAGTGGCCGCTACATAGCGGTGGCCGCTACATAGCGGTGACCGCCAAATAGCGGAGACCACCAAAAAGCGGAGGCCGCTAAATAGCGGTGGCTGCCACATAGCGGTGGCCGCTACATAGCGGTGGCCGCCACATAGCGGTGGCCGCCACATAGCGGTGGCCACCAAATAGCGGTGGCCGCTACATAGCGGTGACCGCCAAATAGCGGAGACCGCCAAAAAGTGGAGACCGCCAAATAGCGATGGCCACCTCATAGCGGTAGCCGCTAAATAGCGGTGGCCGCCATATAGCGTCCGCAATATAACGATGGACGCTACATAGCGGTGGCCACCAAATAGTAGAGGCTACCACATAGCGAAGGCTGGGGTCTGAGCCCCTCTCCGCCGACTTTTAGAAACTTAGAACACACATTTCATTGATTTTGATATTTTCGCGCTGTCGCAATCAAATTTAAAAAAAATGGTTTCACATTCTCTTGCAAGTCGCCTTTAAGACGGATGCTCTTGTCATTCGCTTCTTTCAGTTCGTAGGTTTTTCTTCTAAATTATGTAAAAAAAAATTGGTTTCAAACATGCGTTCATTTCCATACACTGATATCATTTCGTGGACAATAGTGTGGGTTATACGTTTAGCATAAGCATGCATAGCATAATCAGCTGCGGGCCCAGTGCGGGTTGGTAGATGTCACATGTTTTTGAATTGTTGGTTCTAGGACATGCCGGTTTCCTCACGATGTTTTCCTTCACCGTTGTGAGATCAGTGGTGATGAAATTATTTACACAAAGTAAAGCGCCTGCCTGGGTTCGAACCCATGACGTACGGTTACGTTTATTCGACTGTAATAAAACGACTTTTTGTAAATGCTGTAATTTATAACTGTTTTTTGTCCCAAATAAATAAAATAAAATAGTGGTGGACGCGTTTTTAGGGAAGGATTTTACTGCGCAGTTTATATCAAAATTATGTTTAATTTGATCAATAAACTTGATAATTTACCCGGATATTCTTAATAAATGAAACGACCGTAAACATACATTTTTAAAAACAATCTTTTAAAGGGGCGGGGGCGATGTTGAATTTTGTGGGGCAAAGATTTTAACGAACCGTTAAATTATCTTGAAACTCTGTACTTATATTTAAGATCGGAAATAAAGGAAAAATTATATAAGGGTTTTCAAAAAATCTACCTCTAACTGGTCGGAAAGGGGTAGTCAATTTTAGAGGGGATTTTATGTTTCAGATTGGCGCAAAAACGACTGAATGGATTTAGATGATTTTTGGCACACATATAGTTTATAATCTGGATTAACACATAGGGTACTAGGTTTTCATCCCGTGATATTTTTTCCGAAATTCACGCGGGCGAAGCCGCGGGCAACACCTAGTTATCTATAAAAATGGCAAAAAAATCACGTTTTTTGTATGGGAGCCTCCCTTAAATATTTGTTTTATTTTAATTTAATTATTAGACCAGATGCTGCACAGCCTAAATAGAGCCTCTTGGCGGGTTGGCCTCGGCATGAATTTGGACAAGACGAAAGTCATGTACAATTCGCACGTCTTGCCGAGTCCAATCCACATCGAAGGGTCGCTTCTCGAAGTTGTGAAGGAGTACGTCTACCTAGGGCAAGTTTTCCAGCTTGGTAGGCACAACTTTGAGAAAGAAGCCGACAGAAGGATCCGGTTGGGTTGGGCAGCGTTTGGAAAACTTCGTCAAGTCTTCTCGTCGCCAATCCCGCAGTGTTTGAAGTCTAAGGTCTTCAACCAGTGCGTCCTGCCCGTTATGACATACGGTGCCGAAACGTGGACACTGACAGTCGGGCTGGTTCACAAATTCAAGGTCACTCAGCGTGCTATGGAGCGGGCTATGCTCGGAGTTTCTCTGAAGGATAAGATCAGAAATGAAGTTATCCGGAAGAGAACCGGAGTTACCGACATAGCCTGCAGAGTAAGCAAGCTGAAGTGGCAGTGGGCTGGCCATGTTTGTCGAAGGACCGATGGCCGGTGGAGCAGACAAGTCCTGGAGTGGAGACCACGTATCGGCAAGCGTAGTGTGGGACGCCCCCCAGCTTGATGGACCGACGACCTTAAAAAGGTGGCTGGGACAGACTGGATGCGGAAGGCGGAGGACAGGGTGTTGTGGCGCAGCCTGGGAGAGGACTATGTCTTGAGCTGATTTGATTGATTGATTGATTGAATTTAATTTTTTTTTTAACGTCAGTATATATACGTTTAAAATAATAAAAATAATAGATATATCTACATAATAATATTCTGTGAATATTTCAAGCGTCCACCTGTTGCCGTTATCAATATAGAGCAAAAACGAGCAAAAAAATCACGTTCGTTGTATAGAAGCCCCCATAAATATTTATTTTATACTGTTTTTAGTATTTGTTGTTATAGCGGCAACAGAAATGCATCATCTGTGAAAATTTTAACTGTCTAACTATCACGGTTCATGAGATACAGCCTGGTGACAGACGGACAGACAGACAGACGGCGGAGTCTTAGTAATACTAGGGTTCCCGTTTTACCCTTTGGTTACGGAACCCTAAAAATGAATGAAACAAATTATTAACGTCATCATTATTTTATATTAATTGTCGAAATGGAAGACGTTTTGTCAAAGTAGCGCCAATTGGTGGCGTGAATTTTCATAAAAATTCTCATTGACAGAAATACACTATGTTTAAAATTCGTTTAGCGCTAAAATGAGCAGTGGTAGCCCAGTGTTTGGGTGGTGGGTACGAACTCGGGCAAGCGCTTTACTTTTTCTAAATAATTTCATCGTCACTGCTCTCAAAACGGGGAAGGAAAACATAGTGAGGAAACCGGCATGTCCTAGAACCAACAATTCAAAAACATCTACCAACCCGCACTGGGCCCGCGTGGTGGATTACAGCCCACCCCCTCTCGAAGAAAGGAGGCCTGTGTTCCTGCAATGGGTATAATATAGGCTGATTATGCTAAATATATTTAGTGATTTGTAGTGCAAGCTTTAATTTACTATGCATCAATCAATCAATCAACTTTTATTTTTCATATCACAATAATTATACATTGTTATTTTACATTAGTCAGATTCGACAATGATACACAATTCAGGTAAGTATATATTGTGGGAGACTGGTGCCTAAGCTAGGCTCGTGGCCTGTGTTTCAGGACACCAGGATCCCACCCTTTTACATTTTCATTTTAAAAAATTATGTACTAAGCGCGCTGACAGAATGTAGTTATAAGGAATCATACGACATTTTATAGTTTTATTTAATATGATTAATATCTAAGTATGCGAGACGAATGTAATGTGTGATAATAATTATATCATATTATATATTATATTGTCATAATATCTATGCAGTCTGTTTGCTATCTTACATTAGTAATTCACGAATTTAAACGTCGACAGAGCTACAAGGTTTTATAATAATACCCCCTTGTTACGATTTTTGCTGAATTAGTTTTATAATGGATTTGCTTTTGACTATACTTTAATAATGTAAATGTTTGCATGCCGAATGTTGAAATATGGCTGACCTTTAATGTATCTTGTCACCTATTATGTATGACCCATATTTGCAAAATAAATGTCTATTCTATTCTATTCTACGACTGTGTGTGGTGACTATCGACCTTTTGTGATACTTTAACTTGTATACTCTATCAAAAACAAAAAAATGGCATTAAAATATCCTAACGTCATCCATCGCATATTTCACAAAAATAAAAACAGGGGTTGGAATCTCTCTCAGGGGTGTGAAATCGAAATTACTGTTTCGTCCCTTGCCCTATGTCGATTTAAAAAATATGTCCCAAAGCATTCGGTGTTTGATAGGCGTATTGTCAAATTTATTGCTATTGCTGTGCAGAACGTGATGTTTGTGCTAAAGTGAGACATTTTTGGTCCTACGGGACTAACTGTGTGTTCGTACTTTGTTGGTCCTTTTATTCGACAATATTTATTGGATCCCAGGTGTTTTATACCTGCGTGGATGCTGATAAATAGGTACTTAGTACACATTCTGCTTACATAATATTATGAAATTTAGCTAGGCAGTAAAGTTACCGTTTAAAAAAAAACCGGCCATGTGCGTGTCGGACCACGCGCAATGAAGGGTTTTAATCCTAAATTTTATTTATCCTAAAAACAAACTTAACAGTGTAGTTGAAAAACATGCTCTCCCATACATTGATATCACAGGATACAGGATCTGGAGGCAAAAGTCCTTGCGCACATCTGGGAGTGGCGCGAGGAGGCGAAAGGCCGGGGTGAAACTCCGCTGCCGCGAGAAATCACGGCACAGCGGACGGAGCTCCGGCGGGATCTCATGGCAGCATGGAGAGTGCGATTGTCCCAACCCAGCGCTGGGCACGCCACAATTGTGGCAATAAGTCCCCTCTTTGAGGAGTGGCTAAAGAGGCGCCACGGCGTCCTCACCTACCGCCTGACGCAGGTCCTCACCGGACACGGTTGTTTCGGCAGGTTCCTGTTCTGGTTAAAGCGGGAGGAAACGCCCGGGTGTCACCACTGTGTGGATCGCCCGGAGGACACGGTGGAGGTCTGCCCGGCTTGGGCGGAGCACCGCCGTGTCCTCACGGAGGAAATCGGCGGCAGCGATCTCTCGCGTCCGGCCTTGGTTCAGGTCAAGGTTCGGAGCGAGAGTGCATGGGAGGCCGTCACCTCCTTCTGCGAAGCAGTAATGCTCTCATAGTAAAAGTTGTTCATAATGATGAGTACAATGACCCCTTAAGAGGTTTAGTATAAACAAAAACTAATGTTGTATATACTACTGCTATGAATTTTTTCACATTATCCAAAACCAATCATTTAGCTGGCAGGGGGGGATACACTTGACTCTAACAAAAAATAGCACTTTAAAGCTTAATATTAAAAAAAATAATTGATAAATGGTTTTCACACACCCTCAATATTTTTAAACGGCCTATCCAGCGATACCACACACCATGGAATAGACAAAAAAAAATATCATCCACATTTTACGTGCAAGGGAGGTAGGTACCCTAAAAAAATTGTTTTTCATGGTTTTATTTTACGACTTTCTCGGCGTGATTAATATGTATACCCATGCCAAATTACAGCTTTCGAGTACTAAGCGTCTGTGAGCTAAGCCGGGGACGGACGGACGGACAGACAGACAGACAGACAGTTGGACATGGCGAAACTATAAGGGTTCCTTGTTGACTACGGAACCCTAAAAAGTTTTTTTTTTACACTGCTTTCCACGTTGACAATGATAGCATTGTGTCATGTAAGTCTGAACGGCTTACTCCGAGTTGATAGCCACTTTGTAGGTACTAACCCTACAGATTGGCTAATCTTTGCACCGCGTCATAAACTATCATTAATTCATTATACAGGGTCAAATTAAAATAGCTAGCGAAACTCCGCAGACGTGATGGGTATGTATATCTAAATAAGATAAAACAAAAAAAAAATTTAGATATATTTTTTGGGGTCAACGACCGTAGGTCATTTTATCTGCATTGAAATATTATTAGTTTTTTTTGTGTAAACTCATGGACTTGGTGAGTATCGTAATCTCAATGCGATAAAATAAAAAAAACTGAATTTCTCAACTCATACTTCAAGTAACGAGATAAAAAGTGTTTATCGGTTTAGATATCGATACCCATCAAGCCTGCGGGGTTTCGCTAGCTAATTTAATTTGACCCTGTATAGCTTGATCGTATTATCCGGGGTTAAAATTAACAAAACATTAAAAGAGTTGTTTTATTATAAAAATCTTTGATTATTTATATGTCTAGATAGAGTGTGGCGCCGCAAAAGAACTAAAACAAAACAGGCCAACTTGGTTATGATGGTGTGCGTGACAGCTACGTGTTACACACACGCCACGTCATTGTGCTGTCATTGTGTTATTCTAGTGTGCGTGCATTTTGCGGCCAACAGTTGGACGCAATTTTTTTAACGAGTTAAATAAAATAAATAAAAACTTTATTCAGTTCAAAAACAAGGTACTCGTATATCATTAAAAAGCTAGATATAATAAAAGTAGCTGTTGCCCGCGACTTCGTTTATTTTGTATTTTATAATGTTTAGGGTTCCGTACCTCAACAGGAATAAACTGAACCCTTATAGGATCACTCGTGTGTCTGTCTGTCCATCTATCACAGTCGATTTATTTCGAATCTAATGGACCGATTAAGTTAAAACTTGGTACACATGAATTTCTGTGACCCAAACACGGACGTGTAACGTAAATAAATGAATTTTGAATATGGGGGTCACGTTTGGGGGGCAAATTAGAAAATTTAAAAAAAATGCAATAGGTACCATGTGACACATCAAATGAAAGGACTTTATGAAAGGATTTCAGGTAATATATTTTAATCATTTTAAAATAAATACTTTTAAAGTTATTTAAATAATCGATGAAAATTGACCACCCTCTTATTTCGGGACCTACTACGCCTAAAATTTTGAAAAAAATACAGAAAATAGTTCTTTATTTAAAGATTACAGGAAAACCTATAAAAGTCTATGGTCTTACCACCATATGGTCGTGGTTATGTTTACCGCAAATAAACGTATTTTGTTTCTTTCTTTTCTTTTTTTCTTATAATAACATGGTAAATACTGTGTGTACAAACTTACATTGGCAGTTGGAATGAATGAGGGAACATGTCTTTCATCTACAATGTTAAGTTTGTTCTTGTGATAAATTCATCACAACTGCGGAACCCTTCATTGTGCGTGGTCCGACTCGCTCTTGACAGGTTTTTTTTATATGACTATACAGAATAAAAAAGTGGCCTATGTCTTTCTCTAGATCCCAGACTAGCTGACTGTCAATAGCCATAACGATCGGTTCAGTGGTTTAGACGTAAAAAGGTAACTTAAAGACATAATTACTTTTGCATTTATAATATTATTAAGTATGGATATCGGCGGGGCGAGCACGGCCTACTGTGACATGACTTGAGTCACACATTTTATCACAGTTTGGCCGATAAAACTGTATTGTCATAAAATGCTAGTACAAATTGGCATGACATCATTTATCATCTCTTGTCACAAACGTCTTGGCACGCTCATGCTCAGCCCGCAAGAAGCATTGTAAACACACATGTTCGATACATACGTCACTAATGCAAATTCGTTCCCATGGCAAGTATTCCTAAAAACAACGACATGTGCATTTTATAGGCGTGCACCAAAAACTTGTGGTGAATATAGATTTATATAGTTTTTATTGAAGCTATCAATCTTTAATAGGAAGTAATGAAAAACAGCATCTGTGGTGTTATTTATTGGCTGCAGTGAGATTAGGTGAAATTAAAATATTCTTCAAAAGATAGGCCACTTTTTGCAGGGTTAAGACATAATGATGAGCAGTCGCGATCAAAGCTCTTCCCTTTAAGGCCACAGCTGTAGCCCGCAAAATTCGAATTTTCTTAGCTTTTTTTTGCAATTTGCAGTATCAGGTTGTATTTTTATCAAAATATTATGATTCGCGACTATATCAGATATGTATTTACAAAATTATAATCATTAATACATATCTCTCTAAGTTGGATGAATGATGATGATGATGATGAGTGAATGTCGGGTGTGGCAAAAGAAGCATGAAAGTAGAATAAATGCTGTGGAAATGCGTTCCTTGCGAAGCATGGCTGGCGTGACTATGAATGATAGGCTGAAAAATGAGGTGATAAGGTAACGGTGCAATTTAAAAGAAGATTTAGTGACAAAGATTGAAAAGAGTATGCTTAGATGGTTTGTTCATGTGGAGAGGATGAGTGAAAGGCGACTAACAAAAAGTATTTATAAAGCAGAGGTGAGTGGAAACGCCGGGAGAGGACGCCCTAGAAGGACATATAGTGACCAAATTGGTGATGTTCTTCAGAAAGGTCAGGATATAGTACTCGCAACCGGCGTGCGTGTATGACTAGATGTATGAACGTAGGCGAAGCAAAAGGAGTATGTAAGGAGCGTAGCAAGTGGCGTTCTATAGTTTCTGCCTACCCCCATGGGAAGAAGGCGTGAGTTTATGTATGTTTGTCTAAGTTAGATTTGTTCCCCAATGCCATGATTTCATGAAAAAGTCATTCAATGGAACAAAAAAAAAGAGATATAAATAGTAGTCAGATAGGAAACGCCGAACTCATCTAGTGTTTAAAATATGATTGACGTGTAAAAGCAGTGTTTGTACAAAATAAAATAATTTCATTAATAATGATTCTAATTATTATAATTCTGTAAATACATTATCCCAAGAATTGCAAAGAAATAGAAATAATGACAACATCCAAATATTAGCGGCACTTAAGTACCTATTCCATATTCCATTATAAAAATCTTTGTTTACAATTGATGCCTTTTTTCCATTCAAACGAATATCAATTTTCGGCAGGTGTAAATTAAGTTGATTTCAGAATGACTAGTACAACTGAAAAAATCATTATAAACATTAAGTTGTATCGCATACTGAACTTTACCTACGTGTGGGTGTTAAAGTTGTTTTTATAAAACCACTTAATTGATTACATGGTTGGAAACTGAGTTTGAAACAGAGTGGCATGTATACAGGAATATTGGTAAAACACCAATAACCTCTTAAGGGGTCATTGTACTCATTATTATGAACAACTTTTATTAAGGGACCAAAACTGAAATCATGAAAAAAAAACAGCTGTTCCCTACATTTATGTTCGCATAATTCTTTAAACTGCAGATTTTTTTTCGCTTCTTCGTGTTTGCTCCCATAATAAAAGTTGTTCATAATGATGAGTGTACCCCTTAAGAGGTTATTGGTGTTTTACCAATTACCCTGTATAGTGATAGATATATTAAGTTCCTACTGCTAGACTTTAGCTCTGTATTACGATCATTACAGTCTCGTATTATCAATTCAGTGCCTTGAAATACAGATTTATTCCGTTCTGATACCAACAATTAATACCACTGGTATTTGTTTCCACTCATATATAATTTCTATTCCAAACGGATACCATTGTTTAAACTAATACCAAAACATGTTCAAAGATATAAAGTACAATCAGTAAAAATTCTTCGTATGTAATTATAAGACCTTTAATTGAAAAAAAAAATCTGTTAAATCGTCAAAATATTAGAAAACAAATTTGATTAAATTAGACAGAGCTGATTGTAACAAATTAAAGTTGTTAGTATTTATTTTCGTATTAAATTTAATTATTTAAAAAGTGGTATCCGTTCGGAATAGAAAATAAATATGAGTTGAAACAATAATCCAAGTGATATTAGTTGTTGGTATTAAAACGGAAAAATTCAAAATACAGGACATCACTACCGTATAACATAAAAATGAAGACTTCCAGACTCTTCCAACAAACAGCCTTTTGAAAATATTGCCGTAGTCAGAATAACAGCCGGCTTCAAACTGTAACCTGGTTTTATTATTTCAGAGTTTCAGACATAAACGCTACTGTCCGTACATCTCCGGATATTTGCTTTTACGACACCCGAAGGTGTTTCAGAACATGAAACTTTACCAAACTACACTGCATAAATGCTGTACTGGCCTGCAATTTTTGTGTATTTATTTATAAAATATTATGCAAGCAATATTTTGGCTTATACTGTTTTATAACACCTCGTCTGTATACCTGGGCAAATAAACTTTTCTTTGTCTAATTATTTTTTGTTTAATAAACAAACATATTAAGACAGCCAGACAGACATATATATGCCAGTGACCTTGAGTTGGCTTGCGTGTTCTGTACTGAGCTCACGCAACGCGTCGTACGTTCAGCCAGTAATAGGACTCGCCCATCAAGGAGCGCTGTCCCCAGTTTGACGCATTATTAAGGTATTTTAACAAAACGCGTATACTAAAAGGTCAATAATTAAATTATCTTTAAATTGGTGAAGGTTTCAGAAAAATACGTTTGGTAGATTTTGCGTCATTCTCAGTTTTTTATCCGCGTTAGACATAACTTTAAAAATTAATATCACAATGTAATATAAACATAATCTAAAATATTCACATATTAAATTATTGAGAAAATACTCTTATTTATCATATATTTTTTCAAATCATTAACACTATTCGTTTAGACGTGATCTTCAGTATAAAATCATTAAAAGTCGGTTATCATCCCCTTAAGTAGATCATTTAAGGGCAGTCATTGACTTCTTAGTAATTTCATTTCAAAGTATCAAATCCGCAGCCTGTAAAATAAACGTAAATCATCTTTTTACTTGTTACATTTTATTAGACACACACATTTTTTATTTTTTTTATTTGTATTTTCCTTGTTCCCTCAAAACATTCAAATGAATACTGAGGCTTGTCATTATCTATAAGACAGAAATAAACAACGAAAATTCATAGTTTTATTTATGACCTGTATCCCCATATAAATACACCTAGACCTGACCACTTAGTAGGAGGACCACAAAATATCGTGTTATTAAAGCAACGTAGAGCACTAGCTAAAATTTCGTACCGAGAATCCCAAACTGAAGGGATTCAGGGAAAATGCAAAATTCTGACCATTTTCTAAATAGAACCTCTGCGTCTGGGTACTACCCCTACTAGTAGTTCAAATAGAATTAAATGTTGGATTTTAGATTTTTCTAATAGATTGAATTTTGTGATCTTGTAATTTGGGCTGTATTCATTGTTTGTGTCACTTTAAAGAAGAACGATGATGATCTTCTGGCACCGAATGTGTTTGTGATTTCAGGCCATAATTGCTAATTGGTACTATAATATGTTTCGTTATTCACCTTAACTCTGCAAAGTCTTAGGGCCAATTCTACGCGCGCTTTCAAGAGCTGTAAGTGTCAATATTCCCCAATAATGATGATACTGACGGCACTTTAACGCGGTTTGGATTTCCTGATCGCGTTTAGTTTCATTGGTAAAATCAGCCATTAGATAAGTCGCAGGCAGATTGTATGATTCGTCATTATCATTATACATGCCGAAGACAAATTGGCAACTTTGCGAAACAAATTCGTGAAGCGAATGCTCGTGGTGGTACGAGTATCTACGGTCCATAAAAAGAATTCATTGAGAATGACCAACGCTTATCCAAATAAAATCTCATCAGCATTGGAACGACGTACCCTTAGTACCGCTCTGTCCGCTCCACACACAGACCACTTTTCTGTTCTTTGTTCTCTATTCAAAATTCTGTTTACTCCGTTTTTGTAACGGACACACTCATAAGTTCAGCACTGGCTCAGAGCTCGGAAACATGGGATATGCCAAAGGAGAATTTTGCATACCGGATTGAAGGGTACTTGTTTATTTATTTATTTAAAAATCACACCCACATCACATACATTAAAACTTATGCTAGAAATAATTTTAATAACTAAAGGACTAATGTACATGACAATAACGGCGTACAAAGAATTGGTTACAATATCTTTCCGCCTTGAAATTTAATATACTAAACTAAACTAAAACAGACTAACGTAAATAAGACGGGTAAAAAAAGGTAAATAAAAATAAAAATTGAAATTTAAAACAACTTGGCAAGGATAGCATACTACTTCTACTTGGGTACTTTGATGGAATTTTACGGAACTGACATACCGGATCTAGTACGCGTCATACTATATGGCGGCACTACTCCGTAAGCACGAAATCCGTAGATTCTACCGAAGTTACGGGCGTTTGATACTCCGTACGATTTACGGACATAAGATTAGTTCAAGGCCGGAACTAAGAATGAATGACAACACGATTTGACAGTTGTCCCTAATCCCGATGTGTTTTTCCGCGTCAGAAAAAAAATTGTGACTTGTTTTGGCGGAAGAACTACTTTCGGACGGGCCATGGACGGGCCCGTATTTTCGTTGACGGACTTAGAGACAAGAACCCCTGAAGCGCTACTCACTGCGCAGTACCCCACCCCTCTCCCCGCTGTTACACACATTCATCACTGCACAACAACTCGGCCGCCATAAAGCTTGAATCGGGCTGTACCTACATATTGCTAAACTTTTTTGTAAACTTTACGTTAGATCCTGGGCTCCCTTTGGTTCTTCATACGGCAAACCTGGACTAGTGGCAATCGTTTTTGAAGCGTTTTCGTCGGCTTTCAACAGTATTGACATCAGCTTTTTGGCAGCTTAATTCAGTCCCTAAATATTTCACTTTTCCATCATCGTTATCGCTGATAAAACGCCACTGTTTCTAGGACCTCATACATGTAAAATAATATGCTCATCACCAAAAGAAAGCAGTTAGTGAAGATTAATCTCTCACATCTTCATCACAGTGAGCGGTGGTGGCCTAGTGGCCGCGACTTACGAGTTGTAGGTCGTCGGTTCAAACCCAGACAGGTCAACACGGTGAAGGAAAACATCGTGATGAAACCGGCATGTCCCAGAACAAAAAAAAATTGCATCCACCAACCCCTGGGCACACGTGGTGGTTACAGCCCACTCCCTCTCACAAAGAAGAGGCCTGTGTCCCAGTTGTGGGAACATGATATGCGTATCATGCATGATTATGCATTCTCATCACCCATACTTATAAAAACTGGATAATTCAGTGATAATTGTTATTGTGCTTGGCGGTAGGGATAACTAAGTGGTAGGTACTCTCAGAAGAATTGCCAAGCTTAAGTGGCAGTAGGTGGTAGGGCACATTGCTCGCAGAACTGATGGCCGATGGGGCCGAAAGGTTCTGGAGTGGCAACCGCGTGGTGATCGCGTACCGGAAGACGTAGCGTTGGAAGGCCTCCTACAAGGTGGACCGATGACCTTGTGAAGGCCGCAGGTATCCGCTGAATGCGGGAAGCACAGAACCGGTCGAAGTGGGGTGCTTGGGGGAGGCCTATCGCCAGCAGTAGACGTCTTTCGGCTAAAATGATGATGATGGTGAGGTACTCTCACATTTATCTAATCACCAACCCATGTAGGCTATGTAGAATACATGACTTCATAACTGTCTGGCAGTTTTGAGTACTTTATATGTGGCTTACGGAAATATCCTGCAGATTTAGTTTCATCGTGCAACGGATCGTTGAGCTCCCTAAAATAGGGTAGAGCTACACGATGACTGATGCTTGCGTGCCGTCCGTCGGATTCAACTCCAAGCAGCAATGGGTTTTTCTTTGAAAGGCCTTTCGAGACATTGTTCTGCAATTTTAGACTCACATAATATCTTAATGAAATGTTTGAACTTTAAAAGAGACCATGACGAGTTTGCTTCGGTAGTCAGGTAGGAAATACAATCGCCATCTATTTCCAAAATACTGACCAAAACATGGAAGTGTAAAAGAGTCTTAAATGTCTACTTACTGAAGTAAATGTAATTTTATAAGAATTTTAAATGAAGATCACGCTTTTTAGAGCGTACTGCACATCACTGTACACGAGCAGCCTGTGTGTTGACTATAGATACTGAAAGGGCATACAATGCTCTCCGTGTCCAGTACAACAACGCGTTCCGGGCGGTGTTGGGGCTGCCCCGTTTCTGTAGCGCATCAGTGATGTTCGCGATGGCGCGCACTGACTGTTTCCACGCTTCTATGCGCAAGCGGTGTGCTTCCCTGGTGCGGGCCAGCCTCCATACCATCCTGGCAATGATCGCCAACAGGCTGGACTGCCCTTATGTCCGGCAGGGCTATGGCAGGCATGTTGCTGTTCCAATCGGGTTAGAAAATTTTATTTATTGTTTTTTGTTTTAATTTTTATGACCAGTAATGTGATTTGAAATTGCTTGTATTTGTATTGGATTTTTATGCCTAATAGTTATTATGAGTCTATTGTTACTTGATGATGAATAAATAATAATAAAAATAATCAAAAGTCATCACTCCCCAGCAGCACAGCTGTATGTAAATGTAAAATGCAACACAAAACATTAAATTAAATTTATGAGATGCATTCAAAGTAAGGATATGACATCAACGTATCATCCTTAATTCTTTCGTCCCTGACTCGAGTCCTCATGTCCAGTTGATGGGAACTTTTGTTAGTACCTTTATTTCAAGAGCCTAGCTTATCTACGAGCCACTTTCACTGGAGCGAAATGAAAAGCTCAACTTTATTGGGGACCCGTTTATTTGTTTTCCATTTTGAATTTCGAATTCGAGGTGAGGGTGGAAGCGAGACAAAACACTGGATATTCTCGTGTAATATTATGTTTTAGGTGGGTACATTATTTATGCACGTACGGTGAGCCCTGCGGATTATTTTTTATGTTACTTAATCATATTTATTCTTAAAATATTGGTTGTATATTTTAATTATATTCTAAGTACTGTTCATTTTATTTTGTTACCTATTTATGTACAATTCATTAAACTGGACTTGGTTTCTGTAAGTCTTTTTCAGGAGTCCACTGAAAGTCAGCGCTGTGCTGTCAGTGGGTCCCCCTATAGCACAGCATCATGCTGAGTGGACGCCTTCATGTCACAGTCATGACGATTCATTCTTCTGGATTCTTCTTCATTCTATTATACGTTTATACAATTATTTAATTTTGATTATAATATTTTGTTTTGTGATAGTATTATGTATGAGTGGACTGTGTCGATTTACCTTCAGAAAGGAAAAGGTATATAAACAATTAAGCCTCATTTTTGTATCTAAAACGCTTAACGAACACGAAATTTTGTTAAGGATCAGTTGACGCACTCCCACCATCCACGCTGTAAGCACTACAAGTATTTCTGCAAATCAGAAAACTCGTTAAAAAGCAATGTTCCACAAACCTTAAGTATTTCAAAGCGAGACAAACTTCATAAAGCGAAATATGTGAGAGCGTCATCGCTCAGACAACTCAGGAGTTTCAGTGGGAATTTAAGAGATTCTTCACAAGAACAGCTCGAGGTTGCGCGACTCGGAATTTTAGACAACCGAATTTCGAAAGGTGTTTGCTGTTGTTCTAGATTTTGAAGCATGTGTTAATAGTCAGCTGGCTGCAGCTTTAGCTTTTAATGGTGCTCGGAATATTTTTCGGGGCAGAGGTGGGTGTATAATTCATAATATTATTCTACGTAGCTCAATAACTGGTTCTGAAAAATCCACGGAAGTCTCTTAAAACTGAAGTGAATAATTCCGATTTTGCTTGGACGCCCACATTTAGTCATGACATGATGTGACTAAATGTGGGCGTCCATGCAAAAAGGGTCCAGTAGTGCATGTAGTGTATTGCGTTAAGATATTTTTTTTTTTTGGGTGGAAATTATCTAATAACTTCTCCCGCTCTGGGCGGAGCGGGAGGGCGTGTCAGACTTTTACTGACTAAAATCCACCCGTGTTCCTTCCGTTGCTTGTGTTTAGTTAAGACTAGATTCGGTATCTTGAATAGTCAATTGATAATAAGGATTAAAAAAATATTCAAAACCTGGCACATTTTTATTTATCAGAAAGAAGTTGAAACCTTGTTATGAAAAAAATCTTTTTACTAATTTTTTCTCTTAAAATTTCTGGTACTTTGAAACATCATAATTATAAAGTAATTTACTATATAAACTTTTAGATAATTGAGCATTAATTATTAATCAATTAAAATCGTGAAATGCAATTTTTTCACCCAACTTTAGAAAACGGCGTATATCTCGGAAACTAAATGCCTAGAACTGGACCCTTTTTGCTTGGATGCCCACAAATTATAATATTATTATCTAACTGATGCCCTAAACCAATAAAAAAAAAGAAAGGGAAACTTAATAAAAAATTTAGTAAAAAAGATTATGATCGCGCCGTACCACGAATAAGTGTGAAACATCTTAATACCTAACGCCTAAAGCTGTTCCAACCGCGTAAATGGAAAAAGTTTGATTGTGAGACATTTTTTTGTCGGTCCATGATTCGGACATTTTTATTTTAGTAATGTACTTTGTTGTGTATTGTGGTGTTGTAACATACTTTTTTATTTACTTCGTTTTATTAGATACTAACTTATCCCCGCAGCTTCGCCTGCGTGGAGTTCGGAAATTATCCCATGGGAACGAACTACCTGGATAAAAAGTATCCTATATCCTGCCCACCAGGTCTTGGTCGAGCTGTGTGCCAAATTTCATCGAAATCTGTTCAGCTGCTAAGACGCTAAAGCGTAACAAACAAAAAAACTTACTTTCGTAGCTATTAACAAAGCTACGATACGGTTTCGTGCCGTATCGAACGTCAGTGATATCGACTATTCACAAATCCGAAACCGTAAAATTTTGACAGTTCAAATACGGTACGAACACATCGATTCTTCCGACAGGTATTTGCTGTCGAAAGTGATATCGAACAATAAATATAAATAAAACGAATTTACGCATTAACTGAAGTAAGTATACATGTAGAGGTAGGTATAAAGTTTTCTTATTGTTTTAACCGCTGCCTACATCCAAGATAAGTATATTTTGTAAAGACGTTTATGTAGGTATCACTTTAATGTGATATTATTATTTATTGTAATTTGTTTAAGGGTTGTACATGGGTGCGCGACTACACACGACAAGTCACGCCAGTATGTAGAAGCCTTTAGATTTTAAATGATAAAAATATTTAGATTCCTATTAAATTAATCGTGCTTCTACTCGTATTAATTTGATTTATAATAATTATATTTGAAACATTTGAAATTTGAATTTGAAATTATATTTATACAAATTTATGTGGTTACATTCGTACGTAACACTTAAATTCGTTCTAGACTTTGATTTAAATTATTTGGGTAGATGGAGTACGTGATTCTATTTTTACGTGGTTAGTCTAGCAGACAGTTTTTTGTGCGGCTGCTGCCGGTCTTGAGACATGGCCCTGGGCAAGGTCTTCATGCCCTTGCATGAATGCATTGAGCACCTGCCGCTGCTCCCCTGGCAGTGTTGTCAGCAAATATGCATTTTCAACTACATTTTAGAACATGTAAATGAGCAATTAACATGAAATATTAATTGTTACATACCTACTGTTAAAATAATGCCCACACCCTTTTTAATAAACCAGAGTTTTTTTTATTCATAGTTATTCAAATCCCAAAATGAAGTCGAAGTTTACAAAGCAAGTTTAATAGAAATCAGGTACATTTTATTTAAGTTTTAATAAAATCATCGTTTACTGTTTCTTTTTTTTGTTAATAGTTACTCGATGTATATTCTATAGTTACACTTAATGAAATACATAGATATTCAAAGATATCTCCAAACGGCTGGTTGACACTTCCCGTGACCCAAGGGCTGGCTTTTACCTTGGCCAGAGGTTAAGCATTGCCATACAACGTGGCAATGCCGCCAGTCTCTTGGGTACATTACCAGTCGACAGCAATGCGGAGGAATTTTTCGACACTATATTTTAATGTTTTAGTTTAGTTAGTATATTATTTTGTTATTTTTATAAATTAATTAGTTATAAGTTGTTATTTATGTACATAATATTTTAATTCTAACTAAATAAAAAAAATCCCTCATGAAATACCTAATAAAAGGCATTTAAGTAGAACTTTAAATTTTCTACCACAATTATCTATTTCCTACCATTTTCTAGTGTTCTCCTTAAGCACACCTACAATCGGTTTTAAGAAAATCCCTTCCACACGGATCTAGCGTTTTGCCAGTCCTTCAGTTCAGAAATCAGGTTATCGAACAAGTGCTGTTGTCGATACGGTAGCGAATCGTACCGATGTGAATAGCTATGCTGATCAAAATCTTTGTTCAGACAATGCACTTGCCATGGACTGCATAATCAGCCTATAATGTTCCCACTGCTGGGACACAGGCCTCCTCTCTTCGAGAGGGAGTGGGCTGTAATCCACCACGCGGGCCCAGTGCTGGTTGGTAGATGTCACATGTCTTCGAATTTTTGGTTCTAGGACATGCCGGTTTCCTCGCGATGTTTTCCTTCACCGTTTTGAGAGCAGTCGTGATGAATTAATTTACACAACGTAAAACGCCTGCCTGGGTTTGAACCCATGACCCGTAAGTCCCCCCGGTACCAATAAGCCACCACTGCTCTCATGCCATGGACTGGTCAAGCATTTATTTTCTTCAGATGTTAAAGAAGAAATTTTGAAACAGCATGAAAAAATTATATATATTTCGAGTTTTGATCGGTTTTTCTGTACCAAAAAGATTTAGCCGACCAATCAACAGATAAAAAATCGAAAAATTACTTACTTTTTTTATCAAAAAAGCTAAGAATTTTATTCATCCATGTACTCTGCCCCATGTAATTGTATTACCTGAAAAATTAATAATATATTTCCATTTCTATTCTAACCAAATCCTTAGTTAATCCGCAGATACTCTTTGCATTGGCACGAAAGGAGTTATTCTTTAAAGAATATCGGTACCTACTAATGTAGGTATAATAAAAAATAAAAAAAATTACTAAGTTTATTTTTATTTTACAATGTTTGTAAATATGTGAGCACCATGTATCTATTACGTAATTATTTTTATGTCATTGCTTCATTATTAATTATTTTTACCTATTGTGGTATAGTAATTTTATTCTAGGTGTCTAGAATATTATATTTTATTCTAGTCTTACCTATACAAAATATTGTAAAACATTTTAAAAGAGTAACGGTGGAGTTTCTTGCCCATTCTTCTCCATACGAAGCTACCTTCTGGAAGGGGCGACTAGAATCAATTCTATTTATTTGTAAATTTTGAAGTTCAAAAATGCCATTTATGTGCCTATTTGAAATAAATCATTTGACTTTGACTAAACGTATGACGAAATGTTCGAAGGACACTCAAAGGCCGACATGAAATGTGTCCTTTGACACACTGGTACTAATTGGAACATGCACGCGTCCAGTGTCCAGTTGTTTGTTACAAAAAAATCGAACATTCAATTGAAAATAAAATACATAGGTAGGGGTTTTTGGGGACTGACTTATTAGGTACTTTGTGCAAAAATGTTGTGTTAATTTAATGTTTATAGGGCCTTTTTATTCTGCCAGTTACTGGGTTCTGGAGGTCAGATAGGCAGTCGCTCCATGTAACATACTGGTATTCGGTTTCATCCGGTTCGACTGGTAGCCGACCCCAACATGGTTGGGAAAAGGGTAGGCAGATAGATAGAGCCCTTTTGTTCTAAAAAAACCGGTTCCGTACGAATATATGATGTTGATGATTTCTGAAAAACTGTGCTATTTAAAGACATCGTTTTATTTTTCCTGTAATCTTTACTTAAGCTTCTATCATATAGAATAATTTCAGATTTTTATCTCTGCAAACTTCGGAGATAAGGGGGGGAACGGTATTTTTTTTTAAATTTTTCATCACAAGTCGGAACCTATGCTGCTTAAAAAAAAAATATGTTTGAGAATGTGCAAACAGCGTTCTATCATATGATACCCCACATGCCCTGGTAGCCCCACTTCAAATTTTTAAGACCCTCTTTCAGTCCCTTTTGCAAAAAAGATTTTTTATTTTTTTATTTCTTTCTTGCTTGCAAAATAGTTGGGAAAACGTCATCTAAAACTATTCTAAATTTTATGTTGATAGCATTAGCAGTTCTTGAGATATCCAGGTGTGACAGACAGACAGACAGACTTAGTCTCACCATAAGGGTTCCTTTTTACCATTTTGGTACGGAACACTAATTAAATTAAAAATTAAAGAATTTATTCTATAGAGGTTTATGTAAAGATTACAGGAAAAATAAAACGATGTCTCTAAATAGCACAGTTTTTCAGAAATCATCAACATCATATATACGTACGGAACCCTCGGTGCGCGAATCCGACTCGCTCTTAACCGGTTTTTTTTAATGTTTTTATTTAAAAATAAAAACATTTTATTTTTATGAATTTTTGTTACCTTGGTTCCTTTATAGATACTGAGCCTACTAACAATTTCTTTAACACTGTATAAATATATTATATTATATTATATTTATTATCTTATTCGTGATAAGATCTCATCAATATTTAAATTCACTACGCGATATTTTTTTTTTTTTTCATTTGGTAATCCATCAATCTGCTTAGCCTTTTCCCAAATATGATGGTTATCAGACTTTCGGGGTTCTGACTACCCGTAACGACTATTAAAGATCCTCGAATTAAAGCCAAGCCCAACTGCTTGACGTACTTTCCGGGGCACGGAGGGGGCTCAATGTGTGATGGATGGTGTGTGTGGTGGACCTAGTGATTACTTGGCCATAAGCCCCACATGGTTTTGAAAACGGTTTTCATCTTTAAGCGCTATAAAAAATATTTTATTTTAAATAGTGCTTCCTTATCTTCCCCTAAATCTTTTGCAATTAATTCAGCCGCTATACTTCTTAAACACCACTAATTTATCATATTCTCCCTCCCCAGGAGGTATGCTGATTTTTCGTCTAGGGAGAGATTTTTCATTTCATTAATAAAAAAAAAAAATTCTGAATAAGTGTTCCCTAAATTGCATTGGAGCTGTAAATCGAATGTAAATCACTGCGCTAAGATATTCTAAACAAAGCAGACGTACTGTCAGCGACACTGACACTTTTTTAAGTCTTCATAAATAAGTTAAAATCGGAACAGAATTCAAATTAAAAGAATTATTAACTTTTAGTTTTGACCTAATACAGGAAATGCTGATAAATCAATGTATCGAATAATGTTGTGCCAATTTAGATGATGTGTAAAAAACCGGCCAAGTGCGTGTCTCCATATCACTTCATTAATACGATGTGGCATGCTGTAAACTAAATTTTTAATACGATTTTGGTCTATGTTTGCCCATTCTTCCACTAGCGCATTCCTTAACTCGTGTAAGGTAACGGGAGCAGGAGAGCGTTGTCTTCCGCATCTCCCGAGCTCGTCCCATGCATGTTTTAAGGGATTTAAGTCTGGGCTGCGAGCTGGCCACTCCATGCAGGTAGTACCGACGTCTTGAATATACATATTGACCAAAGGAGCAGTATGTGGTCGCGCATTATTGTGCATAAAAATGGAATTTGCACCCATATTCACTAAGAAAGAACCAGCATGCTCATTTAAAACCTCTTTTATGTATCTGACCGCAGTCAGAGAACCGTTTTCTATGATCACTAACTCCGTGCGATCCTCTGAAGATATCCCAGCCCAAACCATTATAAATCCTCTACCGAATGGCACCTTTTCTTCAAAACACACTTGATGATACCGTTGTCCTGGTCGTCTAAATACTCTTCGTCTCCCGTCATGCGTAAATCTGGACTCATCGGAAAACATAAACTTCGACCAATCTTCATCTATCCATCGGATCTGTTCTCGAGCAAACTGTAACCTGGCAACTCGATGTTCTCTCAGCAGTTTTTTTTTTACTGTTATGAATGATTAGTAGTCATTGGATACATGAAGTGGGCTACCGCGTTGAAATGCCACGGTGTATTTAAAAGATGTATAAATAAAAATTAAATAAAGTTAAAAATTAAAAAGGGCCCTTTAATTTTTAACTTTATTTAATTTTTATTATTTACTAGCTTCTGCCTGCGACTTCGTTCGTGTGGAAGTCGTAAGATAACATCTTTTGTACCCACCACATTTTACGTCAGTGAAGTTCTAACAGCACGGAAGTCAAAAATGGCTACTATACAGGAGAGTGAAAAATCTGTATGAAATGAATGTAACTTACGCTTAAGGCCATATTGTGTTTAATTATTAATACAAATGAACTCTGTGGTGATTTGAACCCATGAAAATTAAATCGAAATCACAACATCAGAGCATTTGATGCACGACGAATTTGTACGTGATTAGCTGACATACGCAGCGTTGGCACCCTGACATACGCAGTGTTGGCGCCAAAAACTGAGATACGTAGTGTAACTATTTTTCAAATAACGCGTTCTATTGGTTAGGTTACTGTGTTTTGATTGGTCGATACAATGCGCGCCATTATGCTTTATCCAATGACATTCAAATCTCAAAACACTCATAAAATGACTTACGCACTGTTAGAACTTCACCGACGTTATGCAAATAAAAGATTTTGCTTTTGATTGGAAAACTTTTTTGCTATTTCCGACTTTTGTAGCGGCCAGTCTAGCAAATTATAGCAAATCGGCCAAGTCCACACACAATGAAGAGTTCCGTAGTCCGGGTGAATTGGTTTGTTATGAATTGAATTTGAAATGACGACAAAATTCTTTCGCCTGTAGACACAGACCAGGCATTCAGCAGCATCGTTCAGCCAGGCATTTGATCAGGATTGTACCTGCTTGATCAAACATAGACAAGTACAATGCCTTTGACGACATTATTATCCTGAAAATTCTCAAGTCTGCCGTGTTATAAGTTATACCTACTATCGTTCCTGATTTTCCTGTCACCACGACCTCATAAGAACCAACTCATTCGAAAATGAATGCCTACAAAGAAATATGGGTGACTCAACCTCTACTTCCGCGCATACTAGTTAAGGCGGAGATTTCTGAAAATGGTCAAAAATTTGGTTTTTTAAAGCAATGTATCTCTTACACCATAAATAATTTTTCCAAAACAAAAACAGTATGATATTTTCAAGTTTTTTGTGCATACGGTGATGGAACTCAAACCATAATTAAGCATAATTTAATACATCACAAAATCTTCAAAAACAACTCTTCATTATTTTTAAAAGCAGTTTATCCCTTCGTTAACAGTTATAATTATAATTAAAAGTATACCATAAAATTGCAAATGCCAAACTGCATCCGGTGATGGATTAATTTTCAGTAATTAGTTAATATCTAATTTTATACGATTTTACTTGCATTTTTACGCCATTCTTTGTGTCATCGCGCATCTCTTTCTTTTGTATGCAATCTGACAGTGACAGCGGCTTACCTGTTGTCAGCGTCTTAAAAAGATCCGTAATTGAGTCGTAAATAGTTAGTAATAGCTACATCAAAGACTACCTACCTCCCCACCACTTACCCGCTAATTTCTTACGTCGCACTTTACACTATTTACTTGTTTTTTTTATTTTTACCTGCTGTACTTATATTATATTGTGTGCCTTTAGTCTGTGCTAAATAAATGTATTTTCTTTCTTTCTTTATTTACCTACTCGAGATAGCCTGGTTACCGTTCCCTTGTAGAACGCGAGGGGACGTTCTAGGGGATAAAACAAACCCAGCTGTTCTTGTATTTGTTCTTGTTCTGTCAAGACCCTGCATTCTAGTTTTAACCATGTAAAATACATTGAAAACAATTTAAATAAAATAATACATAGTGTCGGCGTGTTTAAAAAACGTGGTGTGCACAGGCCCTAAAAGTGACTGTGGAGGTTCTTTAGAGAACCGACTTAAAGGCGTCAGTAACCAGGTCATTAAAAACCGGCCAAGTGCATGTCGGACCACGCACAATGAAGGGTTCCGTAGTTGGGATGAATTAATCCCAAAAACAAACTTAACATTTTAGTTGAAAAACATGCTCTCCCATACATCGATATACGTTACGGTCAATTCATCAACTCCAATGTAAGCTGTTCGAATATTACTCGTTAACTTGTAAAGCCTACTTAGCTGTGATAGTTTTCCTTTTCATTTCGTTATATACTACCTACTGCCATGATTTTTTTCAGATATCCAGAAACAACCATTGAGCTGGCAGGGCGTGGGGACACTTGACTCTACAAAAAAAGTAGCTTAATATTACGCAAACGTATTCCTGAATTGAAAAATAGTTTTCACAAACTCACAATATTTATAAACGGCCTATCCAATGATGCCATGGAATAGACGAGAAAAAAAATATCATCCCCATTTTACGTCTTTCTCGGCGTAATTAATTTATGCCAAATTACAGCTTTCTAGTACTAAGCGTCTCTGAGCGACGACGGACAGACAGACGTACATGGTGAAACTATAAGGGTTCCTTGTTGACTACGGAACCCTAAAAACAGGCAGGTGAGACGCGACGGCACGACGTTACTCTGGTGAAACAGTTTCTATGAAAGCTTCAACACGGAATATTGTTTGTTTGTTTGTTATTTTTAAAAACGTAGCCCCCCCCCACACTAGGAATTTCTCCTGTAGGTATTAGGGCTGAAACACATAACCGCGTTGCAACCCCGCAACCCTAAAATTGGCAGTGGCGTCAGTGCCGATTTTAGCGTCATGACGTCATACTTGTTGACAATGATTCAGTTTGTTTCTATAACTCTTGCAAACAACACGCGTATACCCGGAAGCAGTTTTAAAATTAAAATGTCTGACGTTGACATCGATTTATTTGTATCTTTGGTTCAGGAATGTACTCGCCATCGGGATTCATAGCCTTATTAAATGGATGTATCCAGTATCTTCTTTGACGTATATTTAAAACAGAGTAATGTCTTTTTAATAAAAAATAAGCAATAAGTTTATTACGACAATCCCTGGCAGAGACACGTCTATCCACAATCAAAAATCACGAGGAACTGGTTACCCTACCATACGACAATAAAACGTTCTTTTTCGCGACGCCGGCGCCGCAACGCAAACTGCCGATTTTAGCGTTGCGGCACCGCAACGCGGTTATGTGTTGCGGCCCATAAGGGTGCGTTTACAAACATTTAAACTCGCATACAGAAACAGCCAGACCCGGAACAAAAAGAAAGAAAGAAAGTAAAATGCGTTTATTGGCATTACAGCAAAAAATACTCCATAAAACTATAAAAAACAGGTAACAATTAGTATAATGCCAAAAGGGCCTCAGATCAGCATAATGTCAGATGACAACAGAAGGTGTACCACCTGACGCTACAAACAACATCAACAACAACAACTACTACTTGTTGGTCTTACAAAAATATTTGTTCCGTGCGGGAATCGAACCCGCGACACGCAGCGCACGACGTAATTGACGTGGGGTGTCAATTTGCTAAGCTATTAATTTCCCTGACTGTAGGTACTACTGGAAGATTGTAATTACATTCTTCTCATGAATACCTGGTGCGAACAAGGAAGGTTAAAAATACCTTTTATGTTGGTACCTAAATCAATTTTATTTCTAAGATAGTTTTACAATCAGTTGCTAAAGACGGTGGTGGCGATAATTACTTAACACAAATTTATGAATCAAACAAATATTTACAAATTCAGTTAAGTATACCCATAAGTCCCAGAATTAACGCACAACCTCCTAAGGGGTCATTGTACTCCTCATTATGAACATATTTTACTATGGGACCAAACCTGAAATCGCGAAAAAAAAATCAGCTGTTCCCTACATTTTAACGAATTATTCGAACATAAATGTAAGGGAACAGCTGTTTTTTTTTTCGCGATTTCAGTTTTGGTCCCATAGTAAAAGTTGTTCATAATGATGAGTACGACGACCCTTTAAAAGGTTATTGACGTTTTAAAACCCTGTATAAGTTGAATAATTATGGTCGTAGACTGAAAACGATAAGCTTAATTTTATACAATTTATAGGTATAACCAAAACCAATAATGCTAATTACTACTAAGGCAGCGGCAGGCGGCGGCTTTAGGCTACTTTATAGGTATATTGTCTAAAACAAAACACCAATAAATATATTTGTGATTTTGTATTCAATGTAATAAGGGGCCGTGCACGAAATCGGCTGATTTTAATCAACTTTGTTAATTGGCTGTGAGAAAGGGAAAAATAATATAAACAGAATTATTTGTGATTTGAAATGTCGGGTTCTTTGTATTGCATGTGGTGACAAGGGTTTTTTCAAATAGATTAAGTATTCATGGAAAATCACTAATATTCGCAACAAGTTTTCCTGAAAAATGACGCGAGACTTGTAAAAAGATGATAAAACGTATGATCACCTTTTTACAAGACACTACTTTTATAATATATAATCAAAATTATTATAAATGGTCTACTTGCATGTGTGGGAATCACTTTTTCAACTTGGATACAAAGCAGAAACATCACTATGTTGAAAAAACCTATATTTTGTTTTTAAAACCATTAATTTCAACCAGTCATTAATGTATTTTCCTATCAAGAAATTATAAAATAACACACTATAAGGATTCAGCTATCCTTGAGATAAAATCAAAATTTTATTTTATGATTATACAATTATTATTATTATTTATTTCTTAAAAACGTGTACAAAAAATCTTTACTTTATGACTTTGCCCCGAAAAACAGTTTTCACGGTTTATATCTTCATTTAGTAAATTAAAGCCGCAATATACTATATTTTCGATAGCACAAAAGTTATGAAATTATTAACAGGTGCTATGACCGACACGAATGGCTTAGCACCACGAAAACTGTACTTTTATAGTTACACAGAAGTCTGTGTAACTATAAAAGTTTCAATTATTTCAAGCTTTCTTACAATTAGATAATAAATTTACGAAAAAAAGTAGTTTTCGTGCACGGAGCTTTAATATCACTTAAAAAAACATTGGATACTAGAATAGTTCACCAACCACCTTCAATTAATTATTTTGATCAAAGTCAAAGATTTATTTGCAAAGGAAGTGTACATATTGTTGTTATTTTATAATATAGGTACTTACTACTTAGCAACCTTTTTCAGGCATCGCAAATTTGAGGGTTATTATACTAACATTAAAAATTTAAATAACTACTTATGCTATTGTCACGATTTTACATTAATAATATCAATAATTTACTTATTCAAATCTTCTTATTAAATTACTTACTTATACTTTCTACTTATAATATACTTTTTACTATTACTTATTTACTTACTCAATTTTACTCATTCAAATAATAATCTATATACTTTTTTATAATTCAATATTAATATAAATACATTTTTTATCACCTTTTTTTAACAACAATTATAAGCACAACAATTATACATCAAAAACATGCTGGTCGGCTATCAGCAGGATAACAATTATTTATTACATGCATGTTGATATCTTGAGTCCTAAGCCTTGTTGATAACGAACTTTGTTTAAATTTATTTACATAAAATTCATACCATATTTCTCGGTTACTTTTTACAACCATAAAAAAAACCGATAATACAAATGCATTAAAGTTCATTAGAACAATATCTAAAATAACCATTATTATGGTAGCATAAACTAAATCAAATATATTTAAAGCAAATTCAGACAACATAATGACGTCGCTCAACATAAATATCAAAGTGGCGAGGTACAAGCGACGCCAGATGTTAGTAGCTGTATGAGCGCTCGTGTTGAAACCACGACAAACGGAATGTACAATAATGATGTATAAACAACAGTTGACTATCAACGCTAAAATTGAACTGCCCCTTTTGAAGATTGGAATTAAATTAACGGAACTTTTGAAGAGCATATTCAATAGTACCGTTACTAGATCAGGTATATAATAATATACAGAGATCAAAATGGTTGTTGTTACAAAAGACACTCCCCAGGCAAATAGGGTACTTTTTAAATATCTTCTTTGGATATGCCCATCAAATACTTTTACAAAGTCTACATAAAACAAATGGCATATCACTAACAGCCAGTGGTTCTTTACAGAAGTTAAGTAAGCAAATAAACACGTAAAAAATGTTTGACCCCATTCATTATCAGTTCTTGCCATACCATAAGGTAGCACTGTGATGTTTAGGAGAAAGTTTGTTAAAATTGCACTTAGAAACACATAGTTTCTATAATTACGGAACTTCTGTATGATGCACCATGATGTTACTCCGTACAGTGACGTCACTAGTGTCAGCACCAACTGACTGATTTTTACAATCTCCTCGAATTTTAATATTAATTTCCAATTGATATCATCACTGTCTTCGTCATAAACACTAGTATCGTTGTCAGGCATAGCTAATTTCGATTCGCAGATGTGTTTGATTCACTTTTATTTTTAAAATATAACATTATTTGTGAACAACTTTGCGTCAAACACTTTAAGGCACTACAAACTGATTAATGTCGTTTCTGAAACGCTTAATGAACCAAATGTATTATAATGTAACTAAACGCTACAAAACCCAAGTACCTAGGTGTCGACATTATAATACATTTTGTGACAAACAGGAAAATTATAAAGAAATACGGTGATTAATGAACTACCAATTCATTATAAACAAGAAGCTCTTGCCCGCGAATTCATCTGCGTGGAACAGCATTTTGCAACACTAATTATTTCACCATGAAGTAAAGTTCAAAAAATATCTTCGATCTATCGATCGTATAAAGTGAGCTATCAACACGTTTCAGCCATTTAAGTCAGCACTTAGTCCTTCTTGTGGACCATTGTGCGTGGACCATGGCGGCCGTCGTTGGTTATTCCATCCAACCAGCCCACCTCCCTCCAGAAGCTGATAAGGTCTCCTGGTCTGTTTAGGATTTCTGTGAAAGATCTGGGTGACCCGAGTGTTTCTGTTCTGATCTGGGTAATGCCTATGCATTCAAAGAGCACATGCGCAACGGTTTCTTCAGCCAAGGCTGGGAAGATGCCATCCAGCCCGATGGCATCTGCCCAGCCTTGGCTGAAGAAACCGTTGCGCATGTGCTCTTTGAATTGCCCACATGAAGGACTAAGTGCGGAAACCAAATCCGCTCACATAGACCATAGAATGTTCCGGACTGGATACCAAACCATTTGGACATACAGTTTGGATTTACAAATACAGTGATTCTGATTATACACTAAATACAATTTTATTTCCGTTACAACGTAACATTCGATCAGTGAAATAATTTTCGTAACAGTACTACCAGAGATTACCTCCTGCAAACATCTTTAAACAAAAAATGTTATCCCATTATACAACATCAGTTTTTATTTACACTAAACCCGAAAAGGGGTCATTGTACTCATCATTTAGATTTTTTTTTCTATGGGACCAACCTTGGAATCGCGAAAAAAAATCTGCTGTTCCTTATATTTGTGTTCAACAAAAACTCATGTTGTATATTGGTAATGTTAGACAAATTATTATCTTTTCTACATAATATTCATTTGATTTTCCTGTTTATACTTAAACTCAGGCACTGATAAACATACACTTAGTCCACACATAGGTCATAACGTCATTAGATCAAGCCTGCAAAAGCATTACCTACTAAATAAATAATCAACCTTAAAGCTATATAATATTAAGGTGCAGTATTGATTTCAGAGCAAGCTGTTTTAATCTCGCTTTGTGTATTGTCTTCTGTTTGAACACTTCATATAGCTAAAAATAGATATTATTTCAAACAAAACAATCACTACATGACTATCCTTATATCCTTACGTAGGTATTATAAAACAAAATCTCCCGCCGCGTCTGTCTGTCTGTTTGAACGCGATAAACTGAAAAAATACCGAACGGATTTTCAAACGGTTTTCACCAGCAATGGACGGAGTGATCCATGAGGAATATATAGGTGTATAATCTATCCATATAATAAAATCGTAGCGAAGTCAAAAATGTACATTAAATATTTTTGAGAAAAAATAATTGCTATGAGGTCTGGGATCGATTCCAATGCCGAAAAAATATTTTTTTGAATTTTTGTCTGTTTGTCTGTATGTATGTTAGAGCATCACGCAAATTCTACTGGATAGATTCTGTTCAAATTTTGTATACATATTCCATAGAAGCCTGGTCAATTGATAGGCTATATATTATCACGCAATTTGCCATGGGGGATGAGCAATATTGCATTATGTTTGTATTCCTCTATGAATGGATGTTAGAGCATCACGCAAATTCTACTGGATAGATTCTGTTAAAATTTTGCATACATATTCCATTGAATCCTGGTCAATTGATAGGCTATATCACGCTATTTGCCATGGGGGATCAGCAATATTGTATTATGTTTGTATTCCTCTATGAATGTATGTTAGAGCATCACGCAAATTCTACTGGATAGATTCTATTCAAATTTTGCATACATATTCCATAGAAGCCTGGTCAGTCGGTAGGTTTCATTATGCTCTATTTGCTATGGGGGATGAGCAATATTGCATTATGTTTGTATACCTCTATAGTTTACAGTAAATTGTAAAAAGACGAGCCAAATAGTTAGAACATTTATACATTTTATCATCACGCTATAGATTTATGGGGCTAAGCTGTCAATCATCATGACTAAATAGAGTGGATTATTGTGATGGGGCAGTAAAGGTATATTAACCGTTGTAGCTACGTAAAATCAATCTTAGGAGACTATCTATAACTTTTTTAGACATTTTCATCTGCAGACATAGATTTTGATTAAAATGTACAGTCAGTTTCATTAATAAATAAATTTGGTGGCAATAGAGTTTATATGAGGATCACAAACTCTATTAGAAGAAACTGAGGCTTGAGTACTAGATGAGTCAGAAATCGCAAAAATCTTTTCCCATACATATCGTGGGATACACCCGTCCGTCCGTCTGTCTGTCTGTCTGTCAGTGAAGACCCTTTTTCTCAGGAACGCATGGAGGTTTATAGTTGAAATTAAAAAAAAAAGAAACAAATACCTGTTGTACGGTTTCCTGGAGCTCAAAAAACAAACTTCTAAGTAAACACATTAAAAAATACGGCCATCTACGCGACATATTTTGATACTCGCAAATGAATCAAAACCTATAGGGTGCTTCCCAGTGACCTAGAATCATATGGCACAAAGCAAAGTCTCACAGCACAAGGAAAGGAAAAAGTCCGAAAATCGTTAATTTGTAGTATTAATTATCACATCATCATTTCAGCCGAAAAACATCCACTGTTGGAAATTAGCCTTCCCCAAACATCGCCACTTCGACCAGTTCTGTACTTCCCGAATCCAGCGGATTCCTGCGGCCTTGACAAAGTCATCGGTCCACCTTGTGAGCGGCCTTCCGGGTACGCGGTCGCTTTCCAGAAACTTTCGGCCCTATCGGCCATGTGTTCTGCATAATCTACTGTTATATTATTTAAGTGATAGTCGTTCGTCAGGAATAATCTGTAAGAATGCATCAGTCAGTGTATTAGTTTTGTGACATTAGGTAGCATAAGCAGGAACGCAGGCGTTCATTAATTCACTAAAAACGAAGAACTTCGAAAGCAATGGGAAAAATACTACTGACGTCTGCGGAGTCGATCTCAGGAGTAACTGCTTCTCACACGGACAACTATACGTCGCTTGCTCACGCGTCACTAGCCCTGAGTCTGTATATTTTGGTTGTTGAGACCATTATTACAAACGTAGTATACAGGAAAGTTTTATAAAGAGTAAATGCGGGAAATAAAGTGAATTATGTTCTATATGCGGTTGTGACGAACCAGTCGATGCCCAAAAAGGCTAGACTGGCTATTCACAATGGTGTGCTGGTACCCACGCTTATGCATGGAAGTGAATGTTGGGTGTGGCAAAAGAAGCATGAAAGTAGAATCAAAGCTGTGGAAATGTGTTCCTTGCAAAGCATGTGTGGCGTGACTATGAATAATAAGCTGAAAAATTATGTGATTTCAAATTTTTAAAAGATTATATGCTTAGATGGTTTGGTCATGTTGAAAGGATTAATGAAAGGCGACTAACAAAAGGCAGATGTGAGTGGAAACGCCCTAGAAGGACATATAGTGACCTAATTGGTGATGTTCTTCCCAAAGGTCAAGTGCGTAGTACTCTGAACATGCGTGCGTATATGACCAGATGTATGAACGTAAACGAAGCAAAAAGAGTAAGTATGTAAGTAGCGTAGCGGGTGGCGTTCTATAGTTTCTGCCTACCATCATGGGAAGAAAGCGTGAGTTTTTGTATGTATTTATGTTTTATAAAACTAACATAGCATCACGTCTAAATTCCCCGAAGAGTTAGGCAGAAGTGTACCTACCTATAGTAAACCCACATTAAATTTCGCCAGTTATGTTTAGGTCCCATATAATAGGGGGTGATCCAATTGCCACTAACCGGGCACAAATTCAGACTTCGGACTGTACCTGAGAAATTCCAGATGAAGAAATCAAGAAATCAAATCAAATCAAATCAATCAGTCAATCATCATGGCATATGCAGGATGGCTTTTTAAGATGGGAAGTAAGGATATCTTATAAAACCCCAATAACACTTTGCCTGACCCGAAAATCAAACCCAGGACCTCATGCCCAAAAGAAGCGCTTGCGACCAATTGACCGACGAGGCAGTTTTCTATAAAAATGTAGCTATTATTAGTATATTGTGGTGGTTTACGACTTCCACGCGAACGAAGTCGCGGGCAGAAGCTAGTTCGTAAATAAGTTTCGATCTCGCGGAAATATCGGTATAAAAACTATCCTATTTATTAGTCCTCGTTATAAACTATCTGTGTGCCAAATTTCATCTAAATCCGTTCATTATAGTTTTGCGTGAAAGTGGTAACAAACATCCATCCATCCTCACAAAGTTTCGCTTTTTTATTTATTATTTTAAAAGTACGATATCTTCTACGATATTCATTAAAATCAAATGATGTCAAGGGCAATTTCGTTCAAAATTAAATACTTGTGATGAAAAACGTATTTATTTGAATTAATATCATTTTATCTATTTATTTATAAAACCTTATAAATAAATAAATAAAATTCATAATAATTATGTTTATAAAAACTTTTTCGCAAATAATGCATTATTAAATAACTTCAATTTCGGAAGCACATAACATACGAGTAACATCACGACTTATCAACATACACCGAGTGCATTAAATACGTATTATTGAAGAGTTAGCTGTAGATCTGTAATGTATAAGAGACCGCCCAAGCTTCCTCTACCAAATAAAAGAATTATAAAAAATAAATCAGATTTTTCATGTAAACAAAACCCCCCGTTTCACCCCCCCCCCCCCCCTTAAAGGTCAAATTTCCAAGAACCCTTTCTTAGCGGATGCCTACGTGCCAAATTTCAGCCCAATCTGTTCAGTGGTTTGTTAAAATCATTTATAGCCAGAGTGCATCTCATGACAATTCCAATAAGACCAAATACGGGTAGGATACATTTTTTTATTACGGAGTTCCAGTGCCTACCTTCCGGCTTCATCATCAGATCAGTTTGATGGTACCATTTATATAAATTTCTATCTTAATCCAGATATCTCATCACCACCCGTGAAATACGTATCATTGAGAAGTTCCGGTGGCCACCACCACCACTTCCACTTCACCAAATTATATCTCTGAATGCAAATGATTAACTTGTTGATGAAAATATAAAAATCGCTATATGTATGCCTATAATATTTGAGGAGTTCCCTCAATTACTCATGGATTCCAACATCAGAACTGGATTTTGATAAAAATGGGACCAAGCTGAAAGTATATCGTTTCAAATAAAAAAAGAATTTTCCAAATCGGTTCATTCGGAGTTCTGAGGTAACAAACATTAAAAAAAAAAAATACAGACGACTTGAGAACCTCCTCCTTTTTGTGAAGTCGGTTAAAAAAGGCTATAGTGAGTCAACCTTAAAAGATAGACATATTATTATGCTGTCGCGGGTTTTTTCTATAACTTTCAAAGGAGAACAATTCCGTCATACATAATTTTGACGTTACTTTAACCGTCGCAGCGTACGCAACGGAAGCTCTTAAAAGGATTTTTTTCCCTTTTTTGGAAACCTTTTCATTGATGCTCCGCTCCTATTAGTCGTAGCGTGATATTATATAGCCTTCCTCAATAGTTGGACTATCCAACACAAAAATATTTTTTCAATTCGAACCAGTAGTTCCTGAGATTTCAACCAAACAAACTCTTCAGCTTCATAATATTAGTATAGATTATAGTTTTATGTTAATTAGCTGAAATTTATGATGATTATTGTGGTAGATGGGGAACATGTCGGAAAAAATCATGCCGACTGTGTTCCATATAGGGTGGGATTGCAAAACAAAAAAAACACAAAGTTACCGGTAGATAGAGTAAGTGTGTGTGTTCTTCTCGTGGGTGTCGTAAAAGGTGACTAACAGACTTATGAGAATGGGCAGCACCGTTCTCTATACATTTTAACACCATACTGCGATCGCCAACCCGCCTGCCAAGCGTGGCGATTATGGCAACCTACCCTTTAGGGGGAGGTCTATGTCCAGCAGTGGACGTCTTTCGGCAGAAATGATGATGAATGAGAGTAACCATCTACCAAACTCATTCTTGGAGATAAATGATATAAGTATAAATTTAAAAACACTATCAAAACACTGTTACTAAAAAAAGCGTATTACTCTGTCACTGAATATTTACAGGATACAAATATTATATAATGTGTGTAAATTTGCATGCCTTACGGTAGGATATGGCTAATGGACACTATTGTTTGTTTAAGACCTTCTTTTTGTACCCATATTAGCAAATTAATAAATGATTATGATTATGATGATTAAGTATATTTGAGCTCGCAGTGGTGTTTCAAAGGCACTCGTTTCGAAAGACGCAACGGCGCGCGGCGTCTCAAGCGTTGGCCGGCCAGCGCGTGAACTCAAACGGCAGCCCGCGCATGCGTACAAGGCAAGCATTGGTCTACCATACTTCTGTGATGCGACTTGCCATTTTGGTTCGCGCGTTACTTCAAACTTAAAACTTACATTCACTCTTACGTGAAGCGAGTGATATTGCCTACAGACTAGGAGCTATAATGGCATGGGCCGCGTAAACCGTAAGAGCAAGGTTACACGCAGTTTGGCGTCATTCTGGTCCATCAGTCGGGATTGACTTGACTGAAACCAGAATGATGGATGATTTTACCGGTTACACGGTAAATCTAGACTAACAGCAGACTGATGAAAATTACGTAGTCGGTTGTCAATTTATCAGTGCATAGTCATGGATATTATAAGGAAAAAGAAAGCGTGTGCTATTATGATAATTATCGTGTTGCTGCTATAGAAACGCGTAAAAGAGAGCGATGGATAAGAAGCTGGCTACAAAGAAGAGATCATTACACTCATCCTAATTTATTGAATGAAATACGAGATCTAAAGGAAGAAGAAGACTTTCAAAATTACTATCGGATGAAAGAAGTCTGTTATGCGTTGCTTCTGCATTGCGTCGCTGACGGTGACTGACGCGAGAATGATACGAGCGGGTTACACGATCATTCTCCCATCAGTCTTTCATCATTCAAAACGGACTGACAAAATTATTTAAAATATTTAATTTTCATCAGTCTGGACCATCAGTCTGTCAACCCGTGGGTTACACGATCATTCTCCGACCATTCTGACTAGACTGATGGACCAGAATGACGCCAAACGGAGCGTGTAACCTTGCTCTAAGAGATACATAAAATGTATGTTCAACAGGCCTTCAACTGGATTGTACGAGTACATCATAAATAAGTCAACAAAAAAGTCCGCGACAGCATAATTATGTCTATCTTCAAAAGATGACCCACAGTAACCATTTTTATCTTTCAGAATTTAAACAATAATAAATAGCGACTCGCCCCTGGGTCGGACGGGTGCAATTGCGATATATGTCAAAACATCGAGATTAATACCTAAGTTAAATATTGATGTCTATTACACATAAACTTTTCGGAATAATTTATCTAAATGACAGTTAAAACCGCATCAAAATCCGTTGCGAAGTTTGGAAGAACGATTTATTCTTCAATTGGTCCACTGAGTTTTGTCCTACACAAAAAATCCTGGCTTGTCCCAGACAATATGCTTCCTTCGTCCCAAAATATAATTTTAATTATTTTGTTTCAGCTTCGTCCTATTTTATATTCCTTCTATAGTATAATATTCCTACTATAATATTCCTATTTTTTTATTTTTTTATAAAATAGTTACGTATTTTAAATATTTAACATCAATCAACTATTTAAAACAACCGCTTCTCTCTGTCTCCTCCGCGAGGAAAAATTTACTCTTATTATTTTATAATAACAATCTTTGCCGCTCTTAGTGAGATATTAAATAGTTCACGGTGTTTTTAAAATTTAAAAAAATATAAAAATGACTGTTTTTTAAACTTTTTGTTTTGATACTCTCATTTAATTGTTGGTCGGTAAATTTTTCAGTAATTAAAATGATCATGTCTTAAATATTGTTTGTTACAGACCTGACTGTTCTGTATGTTTAAAAGTTTTTTTTTTTTACTGTACATTTAAAGTACTCGTTATTTGGGACGAAGCACAACTTCAATAATGATAAGGGACAAACTAAGATTTTTATGGAATATGGGACAAAACTTCAGGACGAACGATGAATAAATCAGAAGAACAACGCGATAACACAAAGAGACAAAAATTGCGAGTTTGTTTTATACTTTGTGTATGGATTTAGTTAAAAACCCTATATACAAATACAAATACAAATACAAATACAAAATGTTTATTTCTGTACCAACTAGTATACATTAGTTTATGATTGGAGCCTCCTTTTAAGCATGATGACGCCTGTGTTAGGAGACTCCGCACTTCCTTAGCTTTGGCTGTTTGTACTACTTACAGAATTATTTTTACTATTTTCCTAAAAATACATTAATGTGGGTGTGTTGGGTGTGCAGGGTGTGTGGTGTGTGAGTGGTGTATGCGGTGTGTAGAGCGAGTGTGGTGTGTGATATGTTTGAGGTATGTAAGGTGTGAGAGTTGTGTGGTTGGTGTGTTTGTGTGTATGAGGGATGATGTGCGTGTGGGAGTGTCGGTACCAGAATTAACTAATTTCCACTTATTATAACAAAAATTCAATATCTGCATAAGTGCGCGATTTTAACCATTCTATTAACATTTTCTTAACTTTATGAAGACATTCAGTGTAAATGTATATGTCCTTATTTATTTTATTATATAACCGTGATGATTGATTATTATATTGAGTAGCAGCAAAATTGGTTTTAGTTTGTGTGACTTGAGCAATAATATCCTTTCTCCTTTTTAATGTTATGTTTTTATCATAATATTATATATTAAGTAGGTATAATTTCATCTGCAATATGTTCAAATATTATCTTCCTAGTCGATCGGTAATAGATTCAGCCACGTGAAAATGGTTCCAATGCGTTCATTAGTAGGAAACAGAACTGTGTTAGAATTCTAGCTTAGATTATCGCCAGCAGGATAAGTAAATTACGTACCTATAATTATGTTCAATTAGGTCACTTATATTTTCTGGAAACCTATTCTTATTGCCTTTTAAAGAACTGTATATATCTATACTAATATTATAAAGATGTAAAGCTTGTGAGGTTGGGATGTAATCTCTGGATCTACTGTACCGATTTTGAAAATTCTTTCACTTAGGGTGCTATCACAAAAAAAAAAGGATTTTTTATCTAATAGTGAGAAAGCTTGAAATAATTGAAACATTAAGTTACCTACTATTTACCTACTACCTACCTACTATAAAAGTATAGTTTTCGTGGTGATAAACCATTCGTGTCAGTCTCAGCACCTGTTAATATTTTCGCGAGCGCAAAACTGATGAAACCAGTTTTGCGCTCTCGAAAATATAGCTTATTTCGCCGTTGATTTATAATCATAAAATAAAAAAAATATTTTATCACACGGATAGCTGAAGCCCAGTGTGTGATTTTTAAATTTCTTGATAAGGTTTTAGCGCCATTCTCATTTTTTTATCCGCGTTAGACATAACTTTACAAATTAATTTCACTATGTAATATAAACATAATCTAAAATATTCACAAATTATTAAGTTAGTGAGAAAGTCCTCTAATTGAACATATATTTTTTTCAAATCATTAACACTACTCGTTTAGACGTGATCGTCGGTATAAAATCATTAAAAGTCGGTTATTGTCGCCTTAAGTCCCATGTAATAGGGGGCGAGCCTATTCCCATCAACCGGGCACAAATCCAGACTCCGGGCTTGCTACTGAAAAATTCCAGATAGAAAAACCCAATATAACGTTGCCCGACCCAGGAATCGAACCCAGGACCTCATGCTCAGCAGTAACCCTTGCGACCACTAGACCAAAAAACCTCAATAACACTGAAATCATTTTTTTGTCGTCTATTTTACCCGATATACATTGTTCAGTTGTATCTGATCTAAGTTTCTAAGAAGAAAAATGAATACGACCTAGATTTGAATCGAGTCCTGTTTGTCACATTCCAAGAAATCTTTCGCACAAAGCACTGGGATCTCACAAAGGGACATGCAGATTAGTAAGCATTGAAAATGTACCAGAGGAAGAGATGGCTCACTTGCAACACATGTAGCTCTTATACCTGAAACCCTAGAGGCGAAATTTGAATGGCAAATGACACAAAGGGGAGATGTAGGTGTGTTTAGAATATGATTGAAATCGTAGAAACACAACGCTGGAGGAATCAATCGGTATGTTTCAAAGCGGTCGATGGTCCTTAAACAGAGGAGATGTTGAAATTTGTCCAGGCATGTAGCCTTGTATTGTGTGTTGTATTTCAGGCATAAATACTGTTTCTGGACATACAAAGGGACACTATGCAGCTGTTACAGGAATACCTTAGGATTCTACTAATCCATTAAGATACAACGATAGGTAGAAACGTCATTGTTGATGTCAAATTCAATGGTGACCTCATTCTGAAACTCGAGGTAGAGATTTTCCCTGTAGTACACACGGCTGGCTGCACATCAAGTTATACATTTCCAAGTTATAAATCTTATACAATGCGAGATCAGTTTATACAGCAATTTATAGGTTGATGTGTAACCGAGTGTACCTCTAGGTTTTCTCTTGTAGCTCGCATCGTTTACAAACTTAATTATAATGCGCTTGATCTCTAAACGTTGAAAGCCTAGACCTTGGTACAATTTTGTTTGTACGTAAGTAAGTAGTTAATCTGTTCTGTGGTATGCAGTGTCACAAAACACACAACCGTTTTACAAACCATTCATAATATATGTACTTATACCTTTTTTATATCTCCATCAACCCTAAAATACCATAAACACAATACACATAGAAAAGGGAATTAAAACAAAACCCAACGTTTTATTTCAAAGAACAAATGTGCAGTCATTAAGGGAACAAACGTGGGGAACCCGCCAAGAATTCTCATTACGTGGTCACCCTATTGGGTCCTGCGACCTTTGGGACACGGCAAAGGGTTAAGGATAGGTGAAATTAAACTCGTGTGCGAATTAGAAAAACAAATAGAAAGGAGCACAATAATTGTTACGAAATACAATTCCAAATGGCGCCTATAAAATAAAAGCAAAAAAAAACAACAAAAAAACTTAAAACAAAACCACCTACTTCCAAAAGAATTCAATTTAATTTCGGAAGTCGGTCTCTTTGGTTATTTATTTTGGTTTTTTGCCACCGACTTCCGAATTTAAAGTTGTTTTTCACTTCGTTTATTTTGGGAGTTGTTTTTTTTTTTTGAGTAGGGGATGACCAAAGAAAAGATGGATGGACTGCGTGAATGATGATATGGCTAGAAAGGGAGTGACTACCGAAATGACGACTAATAGAGAAGAATGGAAGGAAAAGACATGTTGCGACGCGCGACGACCCTAAATAAATTGGAATGTACATATTTATATATTAATTATAGTATATTATTATTATGCGAAACCCAAAACACGTGTCTAGTATTTTTATGTAAAGAATATATGTACAAATTTGGAGATAGATAACGGTCCCATACAAGCTTGGCCTTAAATGAACAGAAATAAATAAATATGTATTATGAAGCTATAATAGTGTTATATTTTTGTTCTTCGTAAAACTTGGTGAAGGGACCTTCTCAAATCTGATGACTTCATAAAATAAATTCAAACCTGTCGATCGCGGAGTAATCCATTGTCTTCCAGCAGATTGAATTTCACTCAAATCTAACGATTGTATCCCAAATTATTCATTTGCTATGCCCCAGTTTATGGAACATTGGATCTCCGATGGAAACCAGGCAAAATCAGAGTGGTCCGAGATGTGAGTTATAGGTATTGTTATTGTAGCCCAGATAAATTGTAATCTGAAGATCCATAGTCCAAGAAAAGCGAATTCCCTCAGAAATGCAAAAAGATAACTAGAAACACAGCCAATACATATTTTTGAACAAATCACAAGAAATCACAACAAAATATTCTTGATGCTGTCACACGCAGCACCACAGAGTTATAAATAAAATAGAAATCGACAATCAAAGACAGACCCGACTGACAAGAAGGGTTGCCTATGTTTTTGGCGCATGTATTTCTATGGTACATAGTTATGCCCTATGTATGTAGGATTCTTTGTTCTCTCGTAGCATCCAGGTACCTGGATGCATTTTAATGATTTATATGTCATTAGGTTTGAAGTGACCGTTCAGCGTAATGCACTTCTCTTTCAATCGAAATCAGAAGGATTTTGAAAGAAATTCCTAATCCAATAAGTGAAAGAAGACGTTTCACAAAAATCAACATGATGGACTTTAGAACTCTAAGTAAAATCGTAAAGTCGTAAAAAAGTTATTTGTACGTTAAAATAATGGGCTTTAGGCGACAAAATCAAAATAAATAAATAACCCAGAAGTCACCAGGGTCATTTATTTATTTTGATTGGTTCACCAACAATTGTTTACACTGGTTTTATGGTAAAGGTAACTTGCAAAACTGCGATGCAACAGTGCAACAATCAGTTACAGTCATAAGTCATATTATATGGATCATCTAGTGTCTACGTCAAAAAATTACTTATATAGAACACTCAGGATATTTCGTATAGAAAAAATAAAAATAAAATATTGCGTTGCATTGTTTATTTTTTAATGCCTCCCTCTATCTAGATACTCGTATAGGTCTGTGCAAAGCATAAATGACATATGACAAATACATGACAATGACGGGCAGTGACAATGATTATGAAAGATAAAGAATGTGCTGCCATTACATAATTTTAAGACTGGACTGATCTATTGATTTAAAAAATTAAATTGATACATTAATTAATTATTAAATATCGTGTTCATTACAGTCTATTATTCAATATGCTTTAAACGCAGCTTTAATAGTTTATATTCTAAAAATACTCACGGAATCATATCAATTCTTACAATAAGCATGTCCCAATTACCGTCATATTTCCAAAACTGGCAACATAACTCTCTCCCGGAATACTAGAATCAAAATAATATTTTAAATTGAAATATTTTATGCAATGTTTTACCAAGTAACGAAAGCTGTGGTAGGATTTCAAATATTATCAGTTATTTTTTTTATATAATTTACTCTTTGTCCGTGCTAGGCCACACTTTATCCATGTCCTTTCAAAACTGTATCATGAAAAATCACAAAAATATAAGGTTGTTGATGTTACCGGGTTGTCCCAGATGTATGAACGTAAACGAAGCAAAAGAAGTATGTAAGTAGCTTAATAGCAGGTGGCTTTTAGTTTCTGCCTACCCCCATGCGGCATGCAAGTAGGCATGAGTTTGTGTATGTATTTATATTTTATAAAAATAATATAGCAATACGTCTGTATTCTCCAAAGGGTTAGGCAGAGGTTTACCTACCTATAGTACACCCACATTCAATTTCGCCAGTTGTTTAGTTCCCATATAATAGGAGGCGAGCCTATTGCCACTAACCGGACAAAGTCAGCCTTTGGACTTTAACTGAGAAATTCCAGACGGAAAACCCAATATCACTTTGCCTGACCCAGGAATCGAACCTAGGACCTTATTCCCAACATTAGCGTTTGCGACCAATAGACCAACGGGGCAGTTTTTATAAAAATGTAGCTGTTATTAGTATATTGTGGTGTCTTACGACTTCCACGCGAACGAAGTCGTGGGCAGAAGCTAGTTAGGGTCAGCTCACACCGAGACGCGACGCAACGCGACGCGACGTGACGATACTGGAAGAGGCCAGTGATTTCGCGTTGCGCCGCGCGCCGCCGCGAGACGCATCGCAACGTCGTGAGACGCATAGTAAAATCGTTGGCAACACGACGCCTCGCTGCGCAACGAGACGCCGCGCGGCGCAGTAGAACGTGTCTACATTCGCCACGTGCTCCCTACGTGGGTCTCCGTATGTGGGTGCGCTGTCTAAATAGGCATATAATATTAATTTATATAGCAACTAAAATTAGATAAATTGATTAACAGACAGTAAAAACACAGATTTAGAGACTAAAGTCACTTTCTCTATTTATTTGTAAAAAAGCCAAAGAAAAAGTACGTAGGTACGTACTCTTTTCTTTGGCTTTTAGTAATTCTCTTGTAATTCTAATAGTTTGTACTCTTTTAGAGTACAAACTCTTAGAATTACTTACTCGTACATTAGAATTACTTACCTAAGACAGAGAGATAACCGCTCTTCGATCGAGATAGTGGGTCTGTAATTAGTTTTTTATTTTTCTATGTATGGCCGCAACAAATTCAGTAAGTTCTGAAACTTTTCGTAATCCATTTTGAAATAATCATAAAAAAATCTGGATAATTGGCAATGTAGTCATAAGGTCAAGGTATGAAATTCACCATGAATTCTTCTATTTCTCCATAAATTATGCACCCAAATACTCCTGTGTGATGTCTTCTTTTTAATTTTATTTTTGTATTCTTCTTCCTCTTCCTCTTCCGCAAAAAGTCCGATTATAAAAAGATCCCAGTATAGGTCGGTCGAGTGCTCGAGTGAAATTATAATGATAGCATTATAATTTCACTCGAGCACTCGACCGACCTGCATCAATTCTACACGAAGTCTGGACGGAAATAGTAGAGAAAAGTCGCCACGGCAACCTCGGTTGCGCCTCGGGGCATCGCGCGGCGTCGCGCGGCTTCGTGAGGGCCAGTGCCACTCTTGCACGCTGCGCGTACCGGCGATTCACCGCTGCGTCGCGATGCGTCGCTCTACGCCCCGAGGCATCACGAGGCGTAGTGCTGCGTGGTGTAACGTATTCTAAATTCTCACAATGAAATGTGTATCTTTTCGTGTAGAAAATAAAGTTATAGTTTGAGTCGCTCTTTTAAAGTGTGCGTGCAGCTTCGCGTCGCGTCGCGTCTCGGTGTAAGCTGGGTCAGCTTAAGTGAATAAAACAATGTACATGCCCCTATTGCGTAACACACTATCAGTAGCAATGAGTTTCAGTTTGACAGTTCAACAACATTCATTGCGTTATTTACGTTGTTGAGCAGACAAATTTTTCAAACAATATGAAGCAATGGATTAGCAATATACTTCAAAATCATTCAGATTATGATTGATAGTGTGTCACGACCCCAACATGGGAAAAGGCTATGGATATGATGAGTATATTACGCAATTCGGGTGCAGAGCGAATTCAAATAACTACATAATTAATCCCAAATGATAAACAAACTAAGAACAAATTAATCAATTTGTTGGTAACGTGAACATCGTAAAGCTATTAGACCCTCCTTCGAACTAACATACAGTAAATATAACAATATTAATGGACAAGACGAAGCTGTAAACGTTGTTTCAAACTTTGTGCACAATGTTCTCTTGGAACACTGTGAGCGAGATATCAAACGTAATGCTCGATACCGTCTTAACAAGTTGGGTGTGGATATTTGTTACACTGTACTGTGAAATACCACCACTACCACAAACTGTACCATAGACACTTTTAGTAGACCATCTATCCTTACTGTTCGTTATTTCATTATTTTAAAGTATGTCATAGACAATAGCGTCATCACAATGTCTTTCCTTTATTTTTGTTTATTGGCACCTTGTAGCCATTTCGTAATATTCATGTAATTAGTTGTCTGGTCTCGTGGCGGTTGTTGGCTGGTGCCACGAGTGGTAGTAGCTGTGGTTGTAGAATCTATGGTTGTGTGGGTAACTACTCTGTATTCACATACCTACTGAGTCTTTGCCTACAGAGTCATAGTCTTAGCTTTAACTTAATTCTAATGTTTAGTCAAGTGAAGATTCGTGCAAAACCCACGAGAACCTACTGCCGATAAATTGCTTTTCAGTTTGGCAGGTGTTATGTTAAAATTTACTAAAACTGTAAAATGATGGATTAAATAAACAAATTAAAAAAAAGTTATTATTTAATCGTGCTTTTGTACGTTCTGCTATGTCTTTTGTGTGCATCAAATAAACAATCAAAGTATCTAAATGATCTATCTAACTATAATATTATAAAAATGCGAAAGTGAGTTTGTTTGTTAGTTTGTTACACGCTACAACGCCTGAACGGATTTAGATGAAATTTGGCACATAGGCAGACCATAACCTTGGTTATGATATAGGATTTTTTATCCCGATATCCCCACGAGACTTATGCGAGTGAAACCGCAGGGCACATAGCTGTCCCCCGTTTGCCATAATCGTCACGCTTGGCAGGCGAGTTGGCGATCGCAGTATGGTGTTAAATTGCATAGAGAACGCTCCTGCCCATTTTCTAGTAAGTCTCTTAGTCGCCTTTTACGACACCCACGGGAAGAAATGGGGCGGTGCTATTCTTGTTAAATCTTTTAAATGAAACTGTGTTTTTACAAATCTTTTATGCAAAACATGCGTTATCTTGTTAGTATTTTCGTGGATTGAACTTGCAATCAGCATCCTAATTGAGTAACACACTTTCAATCACAATCCAAAAGTTTTGAAGGATATTGCTAATCCATTGCTACATAGGTTTGAAAAATTCGTCAGCTCAACAACGTAAATAACGGTATGAACGTGAATTAACTGTCAAAATAGAACCCATTGCGATCAATTGTCATGTGTGTTTATAACCAGTGATCGGAATAGTAGAGCTAATACCTAAAGTTCTAAGAACAATGTCAAAAAAAGTGGAGACACAGGGGGGGTTAAATTTCTGTAATTTTTTGCCTAGGTCGCACCTGGACGCAACATTAATTTAAGTTAAAAAAAAATAAAAACAACATCAATAATAAATTATAAATATTCCGAAAAAAAAATTGTCGTACGGAAGTCTCCGCTTTGTCTCTGTTCTTTTTCAAACTTTAGGTAGTTTAGCTCACCTTTTCAGATCACTGGTTATAACGCAATTACTCCGCCGCGCCGCCGCCGTAGTTATGTCTTCATGCACTGCACAAATGGCTTATTAAAATCTCCGTTTGAACTTCTTTTCCACTAACATTACACAACGGTGTAACAAAACTCCTATATGATGCGAACTTGTCCCTTTCATTATGGTAGTTCGGTTTACAGGGCAATATGAATAAAACATAGGAAGGGTTAAGAGCAATTATTAACGAGTTGTTTACAGGGAGGGTCCAGCAAGGGTCCGTCAATTGCTCCTCTCTAAGGCAGAGGCTATTTATAGTTCGGAAAGGCTTTGCAAGTAATAGACAATTATGTTGTGTAGATAAATTGGTGGGTAGTTCGTACGAGATTAATGTTCCGATTTGCCTTTAGCCAGGTTTTGCAGTTCCTCAAAAACTGCAGAAGGTATGAACGTCCCAACATCAACCGTCGGGCAGTAACCCACCAGACACAACACCCATCTGGTCGGATGATCCTCCCTTTTCTATGTAGGATGAGTGAACTTTACACCCTGTTCCTCATGCTTTTATAGGTGAATTTATCATTTAATGATTTTTTAAGGGCAAATTCATCAATAAAACTGAACGCGGTCAATAACACTAATTAACCACACCGGTTCGCAAAACCGTTTATGGTGTTTTCTTTAGCTTATAGAGAAAATCTGCTACTACTGCATTGACATAATCATATATCACCATAAACATATACAGGGTTATTTTTAAAACGTCAATAACCTCTTAAGGGGTCATTGTACTCATCATTATGATCAACTTTTACTATAGGACCAAACCTGAAATGGTAAAAAAAAATCAGCTGTTCCCTACATTTTAACGAATTATTCGAACATAAATGTAGGGAACAGCTGGTTTTTTTTTCAAGATTTCATTTTTGGTCCCATAGTAAAAGTTGTTCTTATTGATGAGTAAAATGACCCCTTAAGAGGTTATTGACGTTTTAAAAATAACCCGGTGTTAACGCGAAGAATTTTACGTTTTAACTATGTTTTTATCTACAACAACACGAGAAATTTGTTCAGAATGTTTTTCTCAAACACCCAAATCAGCATAAAAAGAAAAACAAACTAACGTTACTTTCTTACAAACAAAACTATACACAAGACCCAAGTAAGTATGTATAAGAAATTAAATGGCAAAGTTTCGTGCGTCCAGGCAAAGTTGTGTGGGGTAGCCGCCGTTTGTGACCACAGTATAATCCATTAACAACTTTCTTGTTACAACACCCTAATTTATTATTATAATTTCTTGCATTTACACTCTGGTTATTCTAGGCTGAAATTAATTTTGGATTTGGGCAAAAAATTATACAGTTGAAATTCAAGGGTAGTGCAACTTTGGAAATCAAATAGCTGTTAGAAAAAGGCATTTCAATCGAGTTCGATTTTTGATCATCTTTTCCCTCGCTTTATATGGGAGTGATTTCATGAAAAGGGACGGAAGTGTGTAACATGAAGTGACAGCTTGAGCATGGAATAAGTAAGTTTTTAATAGCATGGAATTAGTGTACTCATGAAATTAGTAAGTACTATACAGGGTTATTTTTAAAACGTCAATAACCTCTTAAGGGGTCATTGTACTCCTCATTATGAACAACTTTTACTATGGGACCAAACCTGAAATCGCGAAAAAAAAATCAGCTGTTTCCTACATTTTAACGAATTATTCGAACTTAAATGTAGGGAACAGCTAGTTTTTTTTCGCGATTTCAGTTTTGGTCCCATAGTAAAAGTTGTTCATAATGAGGATTACAATGACCCCTTAAGAGGTTATTGACGTTTTAAAAATAACCCTGTATAGATCGTACAGGGGTCGAATTTTGACCAGTGGGCAACCACTAGTAATGAATAATTATTTAAATAAATATCCTCAGTATTTATAGTTTTTTTAAAATTTCGAGGTTAATTTCTGCCGCTGCTCAGTTGCTTATTACCAAGGGGAGATGTCAGATGTTACACATCTTAAGCTACTACTGTAAAGCTCGCTCGTTTTGTTTAAGTCTTCTTAAATTATTAGTAGGTACAGTCAGTCCCAAAAAGATAATAAATACATCGACACAATTCATTTAATTGTCTACATTCTTTGTTCCAAAATTTTATACCAATGTGTAACCACAAAAAATATTATACGTTGGATGCCTACTTAATTGTAAGCCAAACATTGATGGAATACAAATTGTAGATAATCAAATGAATTCTTGGGGGTATAAACAAGATGTCCCAGAATTAACGCACAACCTCTTAAGGTGCCATGGTGCTCATCACTATTAACAACTTTTACTATGGAACCAAAAAATCAGCTGTTCCCTACATTTTATGTTCATAGAACTCGTCAAAATGTCAGCAGATTTTTTTTTCGTGATTTCATAGTAAAAGTTGTTCATAATGATGAGTACAATGACCCCTTAAGAGGTTGTGCGTTAATTCTGGGACATGTTATATAAAACATCTTTGTGAGGCTGACTGAGCTTATAAATTGCAACAGAAAACCATTTCACAACTCCGCAAATTTCCTAAATATGAGCTATGAAGCGTGAAAGTAAAGATTACAATACTTGAATAGGAGTTAAATTTCCAACTACTAATTAAACTGGTTTGTTTATAAATGGAACCCTATCTGCCATTAATCCATTTACTAATTACAGTAGAAGACGTACTCTTATTACAACAATACCCAGGGGAGAAGGGGGACCCCTTAACCAGGGGGACAGACGTCAAATACCCTGGCTTATCACCTGCATGCAATATACGCAGTCTCCCCTCTTGATTCTTGCAACTTGTTATCCAATGTAATCCATTTCGCTGACTTAATTCCTGCTACATGTGCTGAATGATAATGTTTAAGATGTCGTAAAGGGGAGAATTTTCGGGTTTATTTGAGCTCATAAAAATATGGCAGGAGACTTTTATGGGATACTAGCTCCTGCCCGCGACTTCAGTGGCGTGAAATTTTTCGTTTCATCATTAAACATATCCTATGACACTTGGCAATACTATCGCTCCACATTAGTGAAATAATCTTCGGAATCGAATCTGTACGACACCAGCAATTTACTACGCTAACTCGAATTTTGGCCAATTTCCATTTTTAATGCCAAATTAATTATATTAAGGTCTATAAATGAGAACAATAACAATTATAAAGAAATTCCAAAAAATAACGAAGTTGCAAATTTAACACAACGCTAAGTGAATGTAATTTTTTCAATCGCGCGATATACATTACGCTAATTTTAGTTAGCCTAGTGTAGTCCGTTCTTGATCGTTCGTAACAAAAAAGGCACGACTGAGCTGAGGGTAGGAACAGTCTTACGAGTGCTTATTACATAGTGGTTTAAGATATTAGTATTGATTTTTGTTGTTGTTAATATTTTAAAGAATGAATATTTTTTATTTTAGATACGAGTTTGGCCATTCATATGAATTTAATGAATTGTTTTAGCAGTCTCGCCATTTAACATTCCATAATATAATACGATAACTATGAGTTGGCGTGTTTTATTACACATTAATTTATCGCCTTTTTAGTCTAAACACGGCTAAATCTAATTAAATTCAAAACTAACGATTAATAAGAAAATTTTATGACGACATTCCTTGTATTATCAAAGGAACTGACAACAGTGAAAATTTCAATAAATTATCTCTATTACTAAAAAAGTTATCACATTTTTTCTTTGAAACGGCTCTGGTGTAAAATCGACTTTTTCAAGTTCATTTGTTTTCAAGTGTTCATTGCTGGTGTCGTTCGAAGATTACCAAAGATAAAAAGTCACTTTACGAGCGAAGCGTCTCTGCTAAGTCTGGCAAAGTTTGCTTTCCTCTGTCAGTTTGTTGGTACACATTTACAGGTCGTATTTTACAACCAATTTAGACGAAACCTGGTACACAAGTTTAAAAAAAAATCATATTATAAGTCTTTGGTGACTGCCGATAGAAGTGAAAACAGTAGGTATACATATAGCTCATGGAAAGCGTTCGGTGACGAAGACGCGAGTTCCATGAATTTTCATCAGCCGAAAGACGTCCACTGCTGGACATAGGCCTCCCCTAAAAGGGGGGGGTTTGCCATAATCGCCACGCTTGGCAGGCGGGTTGGCGATTGCAGTATGGTGTAAAAATGCATAGATAACGCTGCTGCCCATTCTCTAGTAAGTCCCTGTCGCCTTTTACGACACCCACGGGAAGAAATAGGATGGTTCTATTCTTTACGTCGGGCACGTCACGGAATAACCCAAGATGTATGATCTCCTCTTGGTAAGCAAAGTATATATGATCGATATATACTTTGCTTACCAAGAGGAGCTCGTGGCGAAGTAATAACAGCCACACGAGTCGACCCATCAGGTTAAGCTACGCTTATCGGGGTTGGTCCGTGGATGGGTGACCATCTTTACATACGACTCCTTCGTGCCTCGGAAAGCACCTTAAGCCGTTGATCCCGACTGTTATTCGTCGATCTTTGACAGTCGTTACGGGTCGTCAGAAGCCCGAAAGTCTGACAACCAGTCTTCCCAAGGGGTATCGTATTACCCAGTTACTGGGTTGTGGAGGTTAGATAGGCAGTCGCTCCATGTAAAATACTGGTATTCAGCTGTATCGGTTAGACTACTTATTTGAAGTTCTTGTTTGTGTGTTCTTTTAATACACTTAAATACAGATATATGTACAGGGTTTTACATACTTACCTATTTTAGATGAGGTACCTAATTATGAAACTTCAGTTATTGACTCGATGTCTTCCTAAGGTATGTACGTTGAAAACCGATTTCCGGAGACACCTTAATTTTTTTGTTTTTTTTTACCTATTCAACAACTATGTTTTCAGATCTTAGACCTGATATCAACTATATTATAATTATAACGTTTTATTATTATTATACCGTATTTATATTATAACGGGCATAGTGATAGTGGGATTTTCCATTAGGAATTTCTCAGTAGCAGCCCGGAGTCTAGATTTGTGTACGATTGATTGCAATAGGCCTGCCCCCTATTACATGGGACTTAAGAGCGTTTACGACGTACGGCATTTCATACAAACTTTCAAGCCCTTATATTTTCTGAAATGAATGAACCGATTTTAATGAAACTTCATACGTATAAGCAAGATACAAAGGTCTAAAAAGCTAGTTAAGAACATTTTCGAAATGTCTTACTTATTTAAAAACAGATAACTGGAAATCTGTTTCTATGGAAAATTTAAAATTGGCCTATTAATTTGGCAGCAACACTATTTTTCGAAAATGTTCTTAACTAACTTTTTAGACCTTGGTATCCTGCTTATGCTTTGAAGTTTCATTAAAATCTGTTCAGTCATTTTCTGTTCAGGTTCTTTATCTTTTCTATAGACGTCACTAAGACCAAACGTCTTTCAAAGCCGCACACAGCAGGGCACAAGCTTTATGAAAAGCACACACACATGTTTCACATGTTTTGTCACAGTCATGACGTGCAGTTGCCGACTATTTGTTATTTTTGTGCTCGTGATTTTAATGTAGATAGGTTTTTTTTTAATGTTTACTTGCTCGAGTCTATGTTTCTGTGACAAATAAAATTATTTTTCTTTCTTTTCTTCTTTCTTACATAAACTATTGAACGCCACCTGCTTCGATTCTTAGATACTCCTCTTGCTTCATTTACGTTCATACATCTTTATGGCATTACAATATCAAACAACACACATTTTTTTCACAACCGATCAAATTCTGAACCGTGCGTCTCTTTCACAATCTAAATCCGCACGCTCGTGACAAAACACAAAGATATTTAACAGGAAAATGTAAAAGATTTCTTTATTTACGACAGTATACGTCTCGACTTCGCGACTCAGCTGATTTATCGGCTCAACGCAACGTATTTCGCACAAAACAGACCTTATAAATCATAGCACAGATGGTTCAAATGTAACACTCCCTGTTTTTGGACAAATATATTTTTTGTCTGGTTTTAGTATTAAATGGAGGGTAAGTTGGAAGGAAATCCGTTTTTAGGAATTGAATAAAACATTTTGAAGGTAAAGTTTTTTTAGGAAATAAACTAACATAAAATATAATCTAATTAAAAAAACAGTGCTTTTTTATACATCTGGTTGACCCGACAGGCATTGTCGTATCCCAACCATCATAATTCATACAACAATCCAATAGAAAAAAGACATTCAGTTATTACCGAATTTAAAAATATTCCGGGAAAGTATTTTGTTTCATTAATTCGGACAATTAAATTAAATTAAATATTTGTGTATTTATGGCAACTAGGCCCAATTGTTAGTAGCATGTTCTTAAAAACGATTATTATTAAACAAACACAGAAACAAAAAGAAAATAGGTAGTAAATTTAGCTGTGGGGTCTTCTGACCAGCACCTCCACAGCGTGTGACAACCAAGGTGCGTCGTAATTTTCTATCAACATACTTAGAATAGAATAGAATAGAATACTCTTTATTATGTACACCATAAAAGTTACAGATATAAATGTTGAAACTTTACATAGGGTGACACAATGGGCGGTCTTATCGCTAAAGGCGATCTTTTATAGACATCCTTTGGGTGGATTAAACGGAGCAGGAGAGACAATACTGCAGGTAGTCAGTGGTGTACCATTAACATATACAATAAATACATACATATACAAAGCATACACTTATCTAAGAAATCATACTTAAGATGCCGGTAGAAATAGACCGCGCCCTTTACAAGATGAAATTTGTTTTTTTGCACATATGGCGTAAAAATCATCGGTATGCGCAAAAGCAAACATACCGGACGCATTACAATAGCGCGGCAGTCCCAACAGCATCCTGAAGCAGTTATTATATTGAATACGCAGGGCGTCTAGCGATCTCTTATTATGCCTTACCCAATTATTATTATTATTATTATATTATAATAATAATAATTATTAAATTTTAACACAAAACATTACCAAATCGATCCAGCCGTTCCCAAGTGATGCGTTTGCCAATTACAGCATTTCAGTTTATATTTAGATATAGATTAAAAAGGTTAGAATTTGGCTGAAAAATTCAATTAATATGTTTACCATCTTTACATACCTTTACCCCTCCGTGCCTCGAAAAGCACGTTAAGCCGTTGATCTCGGCTGTCATTTGTGGATCTTTGGCAGTCGTTCCTTGTCCTCAGAAGCCCGAAAGTCTGACAACCAGTCTTACCAAGGGGTATCGTGGTACCCAGTAACTGGGTTGTGGAGGTCAGAATATAGGCAGTCGCTATATAGAGGCATGAGGAACAGAGTGTAAAGTTCACTCATCCTCCATAGAAAAGGGAGGATCCGCCGACCAGACGGGTGTTGTGTCTGGTGGGCAACTGCCCGACGATTGATGTCGGGACGTTGTTTATATGCTAGTGGCGCGTAAACTCTGCTTGCGCGATGTAGGATTTTGCGTGACGTCAGTGAGATGCTTAGTTGCATGTGGCGATTTAGAGAATGTTTAAATTATTATCATCATTATAAAATAATATATTGTAGTAATTAACATTTAAAAATAACATGTTAAACATAAAATGAACGGCTCGCCGGCACACAGATAATAGGCTAAGTGTTTTAGAAAAAAAAAAAAAAAATGCCGCCACACCTCCATGTAAAATAATGGTATTAAGTTGCAATCGGTTACACTGGAAGCCAACCCCAAATTTTTTGGGAAAAGGCTAGGCAGATGATGATTCTATCAATTAAGTCTTTAGACTTAAACCACAATCTTTTCTTTTTCTTTCTTTCTTTATCAGTAAAGATAATTGCAGAAGACAAATATACATAAACTCACGAGTTCTTCGCATGGGGGTAGGCAGAAACTACAGAACCTGCTACGATCCTTACAACTTAAATTTCCGTATATTCAAACTTATACAACTGTCATTCTTTAAGAGGTGTATGAAATGGCAAATTGACGTATTGTGTCAATTTGATTAACTATTAATTTCCTTGACTGTACTCTGGCAAACAAGAGAGGAGCAGTCTGGAGGACTCTTCAACCTACCCAACTATCACATGTAGAACTTATAAGATACCTACAATAATCTGCCCGGAAAAAAAACCCGTACCCCGTCCCGTTTCCTGTGGTAAACATACATTTTTATTTCTTCTTATTTTACAGGGTGAACTTTAACTCAACGTATTTATTTTAGGGCGTCCCTTTCCAAGTCCCTTTGGAACATTCAAGCACCCGAAATAGCTTAGGCGAAAAACCATAGGATTCGAGAAAATCCAAGATTTGTTTGTCTCTGAAAATTGGTCATTAAATATTAAATCATTATTCTCAATACTCTCAAATTGAAAATGCTATTTTAATTGGTTCTGAATACGTTAGCAAACCTCTCAACGTAGCCAAGTATTCTAAAAACAAAATCAAAAGTAATTTATTCAAACAAAGCTGAGAATCATCACTTTACGAACGTCAAAATTACAGACAGCCCCCCAAAAACGCCCACCCTTCACCACTTCCTAATGCTTTAGCCGGAAAAAAGTAGCGCAACCAACTCACCAGCAGCACAGCTGTCTGTTCAGTTAGAAAAACGTGATTCTATGCAATAGTATGTAAAATAATTTCAATTACGCAACACAAAACATCAAATTAAATTATCTGCCATAATGTTAAAGCAGAAATTAAATCTAAAAAAAACGTAAACAGAACGTACCTAAATAAAAGCCTCCAATTATAGTGTTTTTCAACAAGAAATTTGTTTTTGAAAACAAAATAAAACAAACAATTTAGATGAAAATGATTAAAAAATTTATTGTAATGAAAGAGTAAGGTTTGGAAATTATGAATGACGACCACGCTCACAGATGTCGATTCTTTCATCAAAGACTTCAATCACTTATAGCATTATGGCGGGTCTATTTCGTTAAGGCTTCTACATACCAGCGCGTCTTGTCGCGCGACGCGACACGGCACAAAGGCCCCGCGTGTCGCGGGACGAACGGTGCCTTTGTGTCGCGTCGCGTCGCGCGACATGTCGCCCCGGTATGTAGAAGCCTTTAATCGCATCACGGGTTTTGAGTTTTAAGGCTGCAATCGATTCGAGTGGCTCCGTATAGACTCTATCTTTAACATAGCCCCACATAAGATAATCCAGTGCAGTTAAATCACACGATCGGATGAAATTATGCGATCGGGAAATTTGGTTTGTAATAAATTCATGATGAAAGACGATGTCTTTGATGTCGGTGTCGAAGATGTCTTTCTATAACAATAAAAATTTGAATCATTTTCATCTAAATTGTTTGTTTTATTTTGTTTTATAAGTTCGTTATAATGGCCGTGCCAATTACATAAGCTATAGCTGTAACGCTGTCTAAAGCATCAAACAGACATTATACAAGAAGGTAATTAACGATTTACAGAACCATCTTCGTAAAATTGTATGACTAGTTCCATAATACTCAAATCTCCCACCACATCGCTCATATACTCAATTTAACACTACCCAAATCCCATAACGCCAGGAATGCTTTATGGGGGTGGCAGAGGGCGGTCAGAAAAATGAACCGAGTTGTGACGTCACACTCATTTATCATCCACGAGGGTAAATACAGGGTGACTTCGGGGAATTGAACTTGCATTTTATAGGAATGAGTTTTTATGGGTAGTTCATGCGAGGAAGATGATGTTTAAGATGAAAAGGAATAAGACGGAGGTTTTAAATCAAGAGCAAGGGTCGAATGGATATGAATATTTATAGGCTTGTTAAGTTATCAACTCAGCCTTTAGCAGTCCACTGCTGGACATAGGCCTCTCCCAGGCTGCACCACAATACCCTGTCCTCCGCCTTCCGCATCCAGTCTGTTCCAGCCACCTTTTCAAGGTCGTCGTCACTACGGCAGTAGTTGGGATGAATTTATCCCAAGAACAAACTTAACATTGTAGTTGAAAAACATGTTTTCCCATACATTACAACCCCACATTTAAGTTTGTACGCACAGTATTGAGAGATTTACCATGTTATTTTAATACCATAGAAATAATAAGTAAACAACTATATTCTGTTTTTTTTTTTAATTTTAGGCTCCGTATTTTCGGAGACAATGGTAAATTTTCGTCTATTTTCTTAAATAAATTTAAAACTATTTACTTTAAAATTATAAAAAAATATATATTTAGACCCTCACAACAAGCTTCTCGGTCCAGTAGATTCGGAGCAAATTGGATGTGACTGATTGACAGTCAGACAGACAGACTCACGAGCAATCCTATATGGGTTCTGTTTTTTCTTTTTGAGGTACGAAACCCTAAAAATATTAAAAAATAAGCTAGATGGAGTCAACATTTCCTATCTGACTGAGAAGAAATGGCGAAACAAACTGGATGTTCAATCTACTGATTGTATTGTTCCAGAATACAGACTCTAGTTTATAAACCTCCAAAAATGAAAGAAAGAAAAGAAATATATTTAAGACACGCACAGGACATACAATTAATAGTTTACGCACTAATAAAAGCCTCTTTTCCACATTCACATACAAAAGAATCTGTTTTATATTCCCGAAGTGTTAGAAAAACAATATAAAAGGCTAAGTTTAACGTTACTTTTATCTAGGATAAGAATTCAATCGGCTTTTGTTCTATTACTTGTAGAAACACTCTTGGAAATCCTAGGAAAATCTTTATATTATCATGTGTACAATAGCATGCTGATCTGATCTCTTGTACGTGGAAAGGCATTTTGAAATATCAGAAAAATATACCTCTTTTGATAGATATTTTACTCTTAAAAAATAAGTTTACCAATATAATGTTTTAATAACATAACAATCATAACGCCTGTTATCCCCAAAGGGTAAGGTAGGGTACACCTACAGTACACTCACGTTTCGGCAGTTATGTTTAAGTCCCATGTAATAGGGGGCGAACCTATTGCCATCAACCGGGCAAAAATCCGTATGGTGCCGGACGTAAAGAATAGCACCATCCTATTTCTTCCCGTGAGTGTCGTAAAAGGCGACTAAGGGACTTACTAGAGAATGGGCAGCAGCGTTGTCTATGTATTTTAACACCATACTGCGATCGCAACCCGCCTGCCAAGCGTGGCGATTATGGCAGCCCCCCCACCCCATTTGGGGGAGACCTATTTCCAGCAGTGGACGTCTTTCGACTGAAATGTGACGAATGCTGGGCACAAATCCAGACTACGGGCTGCTACTGAAAAACCCTGATGGAAAAACCCAATAACACTGCTCGACCTGGGATTCGAACCCACGGCCTCAAGCTCAGCAGTTCCGCTTGCGATGCGAATCAAAAATGTTGGTGGCAGTTATTTTAGTTCAATCTCTGGTTTGATGCCAACTGTATCAGACTGCTTGAAAAGTATCTTGTTTTGTACTATTTAGTTGCAGTTGGGTTTGTGATTTTTATTTTTTTTGTGTGTTTTAATCGTCGTGGTACTTGTTGACTTATTTACTTGGTTTTTGGTCTAAAATTCGCCATTTTGATTTTTAGGGTTCCGTACCAAAATGGTAAAAAGGAACCCATATGGTGAGACTAAGTCTGTCTGTCTGTCTGTCACACCTGGATATCTCAAGAACTACTAATGCTATCAACTTGAAATTTAGAATAGTTTAAGATGACGTTTGGCCAACTATTTTGCAAGCAAGAAAGAAATTTAAAAAAATATACCTTTTTTGCAAAAGGGACTGAAGGGGGTCGTAAAAATTTGAAGTGGGGCTACTAGGGCATGTGGGGTATCATATGAAAGAACGCTATTTACACATTCTCAAACATATTTTTTGCGACTTGTGATGAAAAATGTAAAAAAAAATACCGTTCCCTCCCCCTTATCTCCGAAGTTTGCAGAGATAAAAATCTGAAATTATTCTATATGATAGAAGCTTAGGTAAAAATTACAGGAAAAATAAAACGATGTCTCTTAATACCACAGTTTTTCAGAAATCATCAACTTCATATATTCGTACGGAACCCTCAGTGCGCGAGTCCGACTCGCTCTTGACCGTTTTTTTTAACTGAAATTAGCAGACATTGTGTGTGCAGTTTTTATACCGGCTGTACTTTGACTGACGAACTGAATAAAACTGACGAATCAATGAAACTGGCGAACACTGGAAACTGTCCAGTTGATGTAACTGTCTTATTCGCAAAGCTGACCAATCAGCAAAACTGGCTAATCAACGAAACTGACTGAATTAAATCAACTGACGAGTGAGGAAAACTGACCAGTGATACGCGGAGCCCTTTATTCATTGCGCGACCCAAACGAGTCGATAGATATCTCATGTATTAAAATACATCGCGCTGTCAGGAATCAGGATGCTTCGCGGGGTATGAATAAATAAACCATCCACCCACATTCAAAGAAATGCATGAAAAAAATAACCCTTTCTTTGTTGTCGCGCAGTCGGGTAAAAAAACTTTTGATTTTGACCCTTTGATCAAATAACATTTGCATACCAATCGCAGAGCCATTTTCACAGATATTTCAGGGTAAACAAAGCAATACTTACAAAAAACACACACACAGAATACACTCACACAAACACACTTACTTAAAAGTCATACACGGCAGAGTAAACAAAAATGTTATCGACTAAAATAAACATAATAAAATAAAGTGTTAACTGGTTAATCTCATCACTAGCAGTAGTGATGTCGGTAGCGACAATCGATAAGTCGCAATAGAGACCCGACCTATGATTGGTTCAAGTTAGGGGCTAAGAGCGTGTTGTTATTTTGATACATATTATTTTTAATTATTTTCATTAACCCTATGTTGGCCCACTGTTGGTAAAGGTTACTCCCATAATTTTCTTTATATTGAGCCTTCTCCAGCCATTCGGTCAGGAACGAGTCTAAATGGTCACGCCAGCGTTTCTTAGGCTTGCCTCGGCGACGGCGCCCATCTTCAGACACCCACTGTGTGACGATCCTGGCCCATCATCTTGATACACCCTGTAGGTGTTACCCGCCCAGTTCCATTTCAGCCTCGAAGACTATTTATTTTCACGGGTCGAAATCGCGGGCATTCAAATATTTGAACTCAAAATAATGTCACTTTTGGCTCACTGTATTCGTTAATAGTTTACTTTTAAGAAAAATTTAAAAGGAAATTATTCTTGTTTCTAGTTGAGAAGGCCTATTAATTACTCCATATAAGATTTTTTTTTTATATTGAAGACCGTAATCCGTTAATCCGTTTGGTGCCGGACGTAAAGAATAACACCATCCCATTTCTTCCCGTGGGTGTCGTAAAAGGCGACTAAGGGATTTATTAGAGAATGGGCAGCAGCGTTCCCTATGCTTTTTAACACCATAGTGCGATAGCCAACCCGCTTGCCAAGCGTGGCGATTGTGACAACCCCTCCTCCCCCCCTTTGGAGGAGGCCTATGTCCAGCAGTGGACGTCTTTCGGCTAAAATGATGATGATGATGATGATTTTATCGTACTAGACTGAAAATGTCGGTATAGCTGATGACATAATATCTTACAATAATGATTTGTAATACATAATTGTAACCTCAGCAGTGGGGAAACAAAAGTTAACTAAAAAAAACAATTTCTTATTCATAATTATATGCCTTTACCCAAGACTATGTACACTCCAATGGCTCGCTCGGTGGAGTATGTGTTGGATCATTAAGTTCCCTTCTATCACTCTTATGGCGCTGTTACTGTTAATGCGTACGTCATGTTCGTGAACGGGTGCCGTCGGTATGGACTGGTCATAATCTTAGCTGCCAAGGCTTGTTTTAATTTATTTTAATTACTGAACTATTTATTTTAATTTTATTTATTAGTTTTTACAAGTTTAATATCAACATGAATGATGTAACCAATACTTTGTAATAAACAATATTTTGATTTAAAGAGTGTCCGTGGAGTTTCTTGCCCATACTTCTCCATAGGAACGTACTACGCTTTATTTTAGGGAACTAACTTCATATATCTGACTGATCATCCTCTTGACAATTCAAAAGTGCCTGTAGTTGGTATAATTGAAATAAACGCTTTGAGTTTTGAGTTTATAACCTTTAATTTATGATTGCACTTAGACCACACCCTAAGACACACATACTGATTCGCAGAACTTAAGCCCACACTAGCCGGTCGGCGTAAGTCCCGTATAGACCTCCATAAGTCCAAATCTGGGAAGACACATCGAGACGCGATGTGCTTTATCAAAATTATTGGAACATTTTATTGATTTTAAAAGTAATGATTTTGATTTCGTCACAGTAGGAGATTGATTCAAGGTCTTCGTCACAAATTACTTTTTTATGAATAATTGGGTTCTCAGTTGCAAAAAATAATTTACGAAAAGTAAATAAGGAGCTATGTTAGGAACCGACTGCCAAATAATAGATAAGACATTTATTTCACCAAAATAATACAACGGATTACACATACTTATAGGAGAGTACCTACATTAGAGTAGCATGGGAGCATCTGTAGCCAAACTAGGTCGGGTCTTGTATCTCGGCATATCGCGCCAAACCCCTCAAAACAGACAATAATAAATATTAGCCCAGAAGACATGCAAAAAGAATGCAATATGCATCTATGAATGATTAATAACGAAAAATTGAAACGATACTAAAATATATGTGCTTTTATATGTGCGTGATTTTGTGTGAGAATATAAAGATAAATACTGCGAGAGTGTTTATTATAATATTCCTTTGAGTACTTCAGAAAATCGACGAGCGTGATTAAACTACGCAGGTGGCGTGAATAAAATTACTCATCTTAGATGTGTCATTTTTTAATAAAACACACTTGTAATTCCCGGGTTATTCATAATTATCTATTTACATTTTAAAATAGTTACGCCAACCGCTTACCTACACTGAGTAATAAGAGTTAACAGGTATAAGTTAGGCAGAACTGTACCTCTGAGTTAGTTTCACAATTTATTCTTAGGGATCAGTCAGTTAGAAAACGCCAGCGTCATCTAGTTTTAAAATATTGACCGAAAAATTAACGTGTAAAATTGTCTTAAAAGATCTACTTACAGAAATAAACATTTTATTTCATTTTCGTAATAGTATAGTAGTGTATAATAAAACATTAACGATTTTTTTTTATTTAACTCAAATATTATTTCAAAATACCTTCACACATCACTAATACAACGACTATGTACGAACTTAAGTTGGATATCGTAAAATTATTACTTTACAGCTATCTGCTTATGACAAGGGGGATAAGCGTCGATATACTGCGGCCCACCACTACGTATTTCGGTACGTAATACCAAATTATTGCTACCTACAATGTGCTACTGTGCTTGAACCAGGCTTTTTCATTTGGGAATGTAGTCGTGTTTTTTGTAGCATTTTATCGTGTTTGTTGACTGTGTGGGTACATCATTTTAATCTACGTGTTAAAATTCTTAATTTAATAAAAATAATTGTTCATTTATATTTTATGATTTTTATTTTTTTATTGAATTATGTTTTAATTTTTTATTTCTTCTGTATTTTTTTCTTTTTTATTCTTAATTCATTTGCTCACTGACAGACAACTCACAGCAGTGGGTCGAGATGAAATGCATAAGATTTCCTAATTCTCTCTTCTTCTGGGGAATTTGTTGCGCCACTTCTTCTTTCCAGCTAACACACTAGAAAGTGCGTAAAGGACGGGCGTTTTGGGGGACTGTCTTATGTCATTTTGACGTTCGAAAAGTGCTGATTCTCAGCCTAGTTTGAATAAATGACTTGAATAGTGCAAGTAAGTTATGCAAATTATATTTGTGAATATGTAAGTATTGTGGTAAATTGGTGATAAAAATTCCGTGTGGTGCCGGACGTAAAAAATAGCACCATCCTATTTCTTCCCGTGGGTGTCGTAAAAGGCGACAAAGGGAATTACTAGAGAATGGGCACCTGCGTTCTCTATGCATTATAACACCATACTGCGATCGCTAACCCGCCTGTCAAACGTGGCGATTGTGGCAACCCTTGTAGAGGAGGCCTATGTCCAACAGTGGACGTCGTTCGGATGAAATGATGATGACTGTATGAAAATAATTCAGGAAGTATAATGTCTAACTAATTAATAAATAACCCAAAGCATAAAAAACGATATTACTTTCAAACTACATACTTAAGATATTTTCATGTTTTAGGGTTCCGTACCAAAATGGTAAAAAGAAACCCTTATTTTGATACTGTCTCTCTGTCTGTCTATCTGTCCGTCTGTCTGTCTGTCCGTCTGTCTGTCTGTCTGTCACACCTGGATATCGCAAGAACTACTCATGCTATCAACTTGAAATTTAGAATAGTTTTAGATGACGTTTGCCCAACTATTTTACAAACAAGAAAGAAATTAAAATAATATATTTTGTTGCAAAAGGGACTGAAAGGGAGTCTTAAAAATTTGAAGTAACCCCACTTCAAATTTTTAATCTAGGGCATGTGGGGTATCTTAAGAAAGAGCGCTGTTTGCACATTCTCAAACATTTTTTTGTTAGGCAGCATAGTTTCCGACTTTTGATGAAAAATGTAAAAAAAATACCGTTCCCCCCCCCCTTATCTCCGAAGTTTGCATAGATAAAAATCTGAAATTATACTATCCGCTTTTTTTTTTATAATGGACTATTTTATCTATAAAACAGTCTGTCTGTGATTTTTTTCAAATATTCATATTTTCGTTACTAAAAATAAATATTCTCATTGAAACCGTACGACGCGGCGCCACGGCGCGCGGCGTCAGCGCGACGCGCATTATTTTGATATGGCCAAGGTCAACGGCGTTTATCCAACCCCTAAACGTTTTCTAAAACTGGTTTTCAAAGTCAATCTAATTGTCACTTTGTATAAATTAATTGCTATCAATTTTCTCAGTAACCTTCATTGTGTTATTTAAATATCATTTGTTTTTATTGACAAACAGTGGCATTCTAAGTGGTTTTCTTTGAATTGTTGGAGTAACTTCGACTAGTAAATTAACTCTGGAGAATTGTCTCTTTGATTTTGTTGTTGGAAACTGGAAAACAAACTTGTTCTTGGAATAATGGATGAGTTGATGATTAGAGATTAGTTCCATGTGCTGCCGCACAGTGGGCCCATACTGAAAATTAGTGGACTTAGGCAACAAAGTTCCTATATCGATGCGATTTTTTTTTATATGACGTGTTATATTATTCCTGACAACTTGTATTCTTATAAAATTTCTTCTAAAGTTGATAGTTTGTCTTGAAAAAAATTAATTAGATTTTTTTGTATGGAGCGAATCACGTTTAATTTTTTTTCTTCAATTGTACTAATATGTTGAGTGTGTGGCGTGAGTATATGATAGCTAGGGTCATTCTCTATCCACGAAAAAAAAATCAGCGCCGGCCATCTGCGGCAGCGCGAGTAATCATTCGGTAAAAAAAAAATGATTTGGAAGAATTTTTTTGTCATTTAAAATAAATTCAAAGCATATTTTTTGTCTCATTTGGCTGTTTTCACCTTCTTTTTAGTTAAATAAATAGTTTTAATAGCGCATACGTACTTATAACTAGTAATTCTGGTAGAGATTTAGTTATAATTGCATGTTATCGGTAGCACCTGCATTGTGATTGATGACTCATTTGTTTGTGCACTCGGCTAAGCGCATAACTAATGAGTCATCGAAAAATGCTCGTCTCTGATTGGCTGAATAATTTTCACTCACTGTTATGTCCACTACTTGAGTAATTAACACTAACTATAAATATAAAGACATTCATTAAGTCCATCTAGTTTCGCTCTTGTCGCTTGTTTGTGAACACAGTGAAATACTTGTATTTTTATATTTACATTAGAACTATGGCTGGATTTTGTACCAAGCTAGATCTTTTTGTGAAATTAAGAAGTGGCGGTGATCTTAAAAATCATATGTTTCTGTATGAAAGTATCATTTCTGTCTTGACTACCGAAGTTTCTGAAGAAGACAAGAACCGAATCAAGGAGTTCTGTCGAATTTTTTGTGTAAATTTAAATAAAAAGTGGATAGAGTCAAGTAGAAATCAAAAAACTCTTATGAATCGTGTAATTAATCGCAAGTGGTTGGAAAAAAACATCAACTGGCCTGTTTGTGACAGTGTTGATCTGAGAAGTGTGATGGGCTTTTCGGACGCAGCCTTATCTGAGCTTGTGGATATAGATTGCCATGTTCCTACTCTTGCAGTATGTACTGCGGAAGCGGGAACATCTACAGAAAAGGAGCACAGAAAACCGTTCGAAGAGTTAAGTAATAAGCAAAAGAAAAGACGTTCTACTTCCATAGTAGAAGAAAATTCCGAGGAAGAGTTGCAGCACTGGTACATAACAAAATTTAAAGACAACGGCAAAACGAATCTGGCAAAAGTGGTCGAATACCTTTCCAGTAATCCAGATGCGCTATCCGAAGTAGAAGAGAGACTATTCAAAAAGCAGAGCTTAAGTACTGTCTCTGAAGATAAGTGTTTAGCTCTTTATACATCAGTTGCGCTCTCGAAATGGAAGTACTTAGCTCTTCGACAATTTCTGAAAGAAGAAAACTGTGCTGCCTTTCCATCTTATCCAAAGCTTGTAAATGCCAAGAAAAGATGTTACCCACCACAAGAGAGTATGGAGATTACCGAAAACGGAGCTCACATTAAATTGCAAGCGCTATTGGACCACACTGTGGAGAGGATATTACTTGATATAAATACTGTTGATAGGTCTCAAAATGAAGAACTCAAGTTGACCTGGAAATGGGGACTTGATGGTTCTTCGTCGCAGAGTAACTATAAACAGAAAACGTCAAACACAGCTACAGAGTTCGATGATTCATCAGTAGTCATGATAAGCATCGTCCCTCTTCGGCTAGTGTCTACTAGGCCATCATCTGGGAATGAAAATCTAGTTTGGGAGAACCCCACACCTTGCTCAACTCTGTACTGTCGACCAGTGAAGTTCACTTTCACTTCGGAGACAGCTGACTTTATAAAGTCTGAAGAGTCTGAGATGAAAAAACAAATAGATGAACGAATATCTACACAGTGTGGAAATATTATTGTATCACATGAATTGATGGAAAAGTGGCCAATATTATTGCTGGAGTACCATCATATGCAACGTGTCCCATTTGCTTGGCAAAACCGAGTGAGATGAATAATTTAGACGCTTTGACTTCTAAACCACTTCGTGAAGAAATTTACAAACAAGGAATTTCTTCACTGCATATGAAGATTCGGTGTATGGAATGTCTTCTCCATATATCTTATAATCTGGATTTTCAACGATGGACTGCTCGCGGCGAACATAAGGCTTTGAAACAAGCTAAAAAAAATACCACACAGCAAGAGTTTCGTGAGCAAACTGGAATGCTGATTGATATAGTCAAACAGGTATGTATTTAATTTTCGCTCTCTTTATGTTGTTTGTGAATTATATCTCTATGTATTGTATATTACAGTATTGTTTTCCCATTTTAGGGTTTTGGAACTACAAACGACGGGAATACAGCGAGGCGCTTTTTCCAAGATTACAAAAGATCTTCCAGAATAACGGGAATTGACGAAAATCTGATTTTCAGATTTTCCGTTATTCTACAAGCCATATCATCAGGCAAAAACATTGACTGTGAAAAATTTAGAAGATACTGTAGAGAAACAGCTGATGTGTACGTGCAACACTATTCGTGGTACTACATGCCAGTTAGTGTACATAAACTTCTAATGCACGGTGCAGACATCTGTAACCACTTTGGTGTTTTGCCAATCGGTAAGTAAAAAATAAATATAGTTTGATGTATTATTTGACTCGATTGCGTTTTGAAATTAAAATGTATGTACTTATTCGTTTTAGGTACCTTATCTGAACAAGCTTCGGAAGCCCGTAATAAGGACTTCAGAAACGTCAGGGAGAGGCACACTCGGAAAACGGGGAGAATAGCAACAAACGAAGACATCCTCCATGGACTTCTAATAAGCTCTGATCCCCACATATCCTACATAAGGCCTAAAATAATGAAACAGGTTCATAATGAGTTGTTGCCTGAAGCAACTCAGTTGTTACAGACTACTGAGCCTCCCTGTGACAGTGAAATTATGGAGGAAGAAGAATGCCTCATAGCAGAGTCCGAAAATTTGCCGGACCCACTAGCACTTCTGGAACAAGAAATAATGTGATCCGGCTCTAAATTATTCCCACAAAAGCCCATCAGGGTTAGGAATATGACAAACAGCCCTTTTCAGGGCTACAATTACTTCACAGTTTCATATTGATCATACGTACCATAACTTATACTATAATAATATACATACAGTTGATTATGTAGATAATTATCAACGACTTGCCCGTACAAATTTAAATTATTTCACCTATCATTAACAAAATTAGTATAACCTGAAACATTACGATATATTTATCCAACAATAGATAACGTGCAGTTAAAAAATAACACAGCCAATCAGAGACGAGCATTTTTCGATGACTCATTAGTTATGCGCGCACAAACAAATGAGTCATCAATCACAATGCAGAGCACCTGCATTGTGATTGATGACTCATTTGTACCGATAACATGCAATAATAACTAAATCTCTACCAGAATTACTAGTTCTAAGTACGTATGCGCTATTAAAACTATTTATTTAACTAAAAAGAAGGTGAAAACAGCCAAATGAGACAAAAAATATGCTTTGAATTTATTTTAAATGACAAAAAAATTCTTCCAAATTATTATTTTTTTACCGAATGATTACTCGCGCTGCCGCAGATGGCCGGCGCTGATTTTTTTTTCGTGGATAGAGAATGACCCTAGCTATCATATACTCACGCCACACACCCAACATATTAGTACAATTGAAGAAAAAAAAATAAACGTGATTCGCTCCATACAAAAAAATCTAATAAATTTTTTTCAAGACAAACTATCAAGTTTAGAAGAAATTTTATAAGAATAAAAGTTGTCAGGAATATAAAAAAAAATCGCATCGATATGGTAACTTTGTTGCCTAAGTCCACTAATTTTCAGTATGGGCCCACTGTGTGCCGGGCGTAAAGAATAGCACCATCTTATTTCTTCCCGGCGTGGGTGTCGTAAAAGAGACTTACTAGAGAATGGGCAGCAGCGTTCTCTATGCATTTTAACACCATACTGCGATCGCCAACCCACCTGCCCAGCGGGGCCATTATGGCAACTCCCCCCCCCCCTTTGGGGGAGGGTATGTCCAGCAGTGGACGACTTACGGCTGAAATGCTGATGATGATAATTAGATGCTAGAAAGAATTAGCGTAGGCTTTTTTAAGTAGCTTTTTCGGCCTCGTGGTGGTCGGTAATTATCCTACGGGACCATACTTGACAACTGGGATAAAAATCATTCTTTGTACTAACCCAGGTCATAATCTGTCAAATTTCATCCAAATTGGTTCAGTCGTTATGGCGTGAAAAGGCAGACAGCTGTGCTGCTGGGGAGTTTGTTGCGCCACATCTTCTTCCCAGCTAAAGCACTAGGAAGTAGTGAAGGGCGGGCGTTTTTGGGGGACTGTCTTATGTAATTTTGACGATTGATTTTCATCCCAGTTTGAATAAATGACTTTTGATTTTGATGTTGACAGAGTTTCGTTACGTTACGTGTTACAAATTGTATCATTACAGGTTGTGCACTGTAACGTTCGGTTCTCGTCACTCACTGCGATGTAATGCTCGAATCTGAACTGTTACATTACAGAGGAATGCTCCAGGTGTGGAAGCGCCTTTACGCAATTAATTTTATTTGTAAATTAAAATACAATAGCAATTAAAATACATTACATTCACAGACATCAGTCATCATATCATCGTCTCTCAGTCTATTTAATTCGGTGGGTTTGCTTAATCTGCCCCTTGACCCCAAGGTAGGGCGCCATGAAATGTTGGGGGACCTAGGGTGTTTTAAATCAGACAACCAACTCGATCGAATGTACTTTAATCAATGCAATAAAGGAATATATTTCATAATGCGCATTAAAAAAGGGGTAAAAAAGCTTAATATTATACTTTTATTCTAAAGGAGCGTGCTTACTACGTTATGCACTATTAGGGAGCATACATACACTTCAACCCTGCTAAAGCACTTGTCACAGCTCAAGAATCAACGGGTGCTCAAGAATCTTTGCAGAATACAAATGAAATCCTACTAATATTATAAACGCGAAAGTTTGTAAGTATGGATGGATGGATGGATGTTTGTTACTCTTTCACGTAAAAACGGCTGGACCAATTTTGATAAAATGTTGTATTGAGGTAGCTGACACCCTGGATTAACATATAGGCTACTTTTTATCCCTATATTCTTACGGGATCGAGACTTACGCGGTTGAAACCGCGGGGCGCAGCTAGTTAAATAATAATTTCCATTTGTTTTTTTCAATACACATCCACTTCTTCTCTAAAAACCACAAGAACGCTCAGTAAAATAATTTCTAATAGAAGCAAGGTAACACTGTTTTTCTATTTCAGTCACAAAGGCAAACTCCACAAAGGATAAAAACAGGCACTGTGTTGTAAGAAAAAGCGTGAAAAAGCGTAAAAATCTGTGTTAGCAAGTTGTTAGCGAGCCCTTTGAGAGAGCTGAGAATTTCTCTACTTAAACTGGGGTTTTTATACTCTTTGAAGCCTTCGATTTTGTGAGCATGCACGGGTTGGAGTTGCTCTTGATTTTATACTCGTATATAGTTCTTATATAGTTTTTTCTGTGTGGGTATAATATAAATTATGGTTTTTAGTGTTAAGGGCGCCGCTTGTGACATTTGTTATTTTTTTTTCTTTTCAAAATATATTAATCTTTATGTTTATAACCATTTGTGTAACGACTTCACTCTTCTTGTTAGTATTTTGTTAAATTGTCATAACTAGTTCGATTAGACGGCACGGCACTCCTTCAAAATTATAGAAATTGTAACCTTGGAATGAGTTGACTGTTCATCTCTATATTAATTCATTATTGAAATACCTCGACCTACCTCCAATAACTTGGATCTGGAAACCAGGCTTATGACTAACTGACGCAGTCATTGCCAATTTATTATTTCTATAAAATCCTATGCTACTCGGCAATCCGTTGAGCAGCTTCGGAGATTACCTCCTTACAATTACCAAACTTACAAACTTCACCTCTTTACAATATTAAATGTAGATTTCTGGAAATTGTTCATAGACCATCAATAGACAGAAATTCATGGTCTATTAATATTATAACGATCTCCTCCAATTAAGAGTTCTCTAAAACGGTAACGATGTTCCAATAATTATGTTTGTAGGAATCGGTGAGTTCAGTTCCACTACAGGTTGTAACAGATGACGATAATTAATAGCATCACACGGTCACTCCTATATTCTTCAACGGGTAAGGTTTTATTACTTCAAAGATATATATTACAATTCAGCTCAGATTCGTCTTTACCCTGAATCTTCACCTATTTTTTTCTCATTTTAGGTTATGACATCTTCACTCGCTTTCAAATAGGTATATAAAAGATGAAAGTCCCGCGGTCACGACTACTGAGTCGTGGGTTCCGATTCCCAGGTCGGGCAAATCCCGGAGTTTGGAAGTTCGTGGTGTGATACCCTCCTGTGTCCCGTGTCTCGGAAAGCTCGTAAACCGTTGGTCCTCCGCCTGATACTTTAATTAATATTATAAAGAGGTAAAGCTTGTTTGTTTGTATGTAGCGAGATCTATTTGTACAACAGTACCATAAGTTAATGTATTTTCTATGGGCCTGTGTCACCTGAAATAAACGGTATTATTATGATTATAGACAAATTTATAAAAAAAATAGGTATTAAATTGGAGTTTTAACGTTAAGAATTCTCTGAACGAAAGGAACAAATTAGTCAAGTCAATAAAAGTCATAACAATATACCCATACAAGTCAAGCCAAAAGATAAGATAAGATAAGATAAAGATTTTTTATTTCTCACCACAATATATAGTACATTTTCAAAATATCCATACATAATAGTTTTAGAAGTTATACTGTGGGAGACTGGTGTCTAAAAGGTCACAATATTGCCGGTAGTTACAGACCTACCTTTAAAACCTAACCCCTAACCCTAACCTTTTAAATAATTGACATCATGCTATACCTTTATAGAGCTAAGCAGTCAATCTTGACATTATTTTATTTATTTATTTATTTAACAGTTTATGTACTTACACACATCTATACAGACAAGAAAAAAAAGGAACAGAAAAATACGTACAAAGGTGATGCTTATTTCTAAAGAAATCTCTTCCAGCATACCTGCGACAAGGAAAGTAGACGAAGAGATGTAGACAACGTGTGTAAGATTAAAAGAGAAAACATAATACATAATACATACATTATATTATTTACGAATGGCTATTTTAGTCAACTTTCAACAAAGCCAATAGCATAGTGGTCCGACCACTGCTAGGCAAACCTGTGGTAGGTACGGTTACGACTTCCACGCGAATGAAGTCGCGGATAAAAACTAGTTTATAATATTATATTTATTTTTATTATTTATATTAAAAATTATATTTATATTAAAATTTTCTAGGTAACCCGTAAAGTTGTCTAAACGCATCGGGGAATTAAATAGGTGTGAATATGTGGCGGGTGTTTTTTTTTATATAAGTAACTACTTAATTTCTATGCATTACATTTAGATGCCGCCTAAGTGTCATTACAATTATTCACTCAAAGCCTTATCCCTGTCTCTTCAACTACAAAAGACCTAGCTTGACCTCAATCCCACAGGTTGTAACAAGTCTACTGCAACTATTAAAAATAAAAGGAAAAGTAGACTAGTTAACTATATAATTAAGAAGAATTTTAAAAAATACAGAAAAAAATAATTAAAAAAGTTAAGGGAGGTTATAAAAAGATGGTACGAAACGGTGTCCAGGTTCGATACGTCAGGCCTCGTCAGCTCTGAAGCATACAGATCCGCTTCCTGACGCGCAGCCTGACGTAAGTGTCATAACAAGGTCTTCAGTAAAAACCACCTCAAATTTCCCTAATAACTGACCACACAATGTTTGATAAGCTAGCCGGTCAGTGCAACTATTCTCGGTACAAATCAACGAACAATCATCATACATCATACGACCGGTTGGCTGTATGCGCAAATCTAAAATTCATGCTGCAGTGATATGAATGCGAGCATTGTGGGGTACGCCAATTCGGGTATAACGAAGCTTCTGGTATTTGGGTTAATGTTGTCCAGTTATAAGCTGTTCCGATTAACGATGCTACCTAATACCGGAATAATAGGTAGAGGCGTTATTTTAAAGCTGGCAAACGATTCACGCCCGTTTTTTTTTTTTTTTTGGGCGGGAATTTATCAAATAACTTCTCGGGAGGGCGTTTGAGACGTTTACTGACTAAAACCCACCTGTATTCCTTAATTTGCCTGTGTGCCAGGGCCACGATATCCCTTTCGGACAAACTCGCAACCCTGGCAGGCATTGGCCCTAACGGACCCCGTCAGTTGGTGCTGACAATTCTATGAGATGCGCGTGGAATACAACGCGCCGCCGACCCGGGCCTCGTCCTTAACGGACGGCGAGCTACCCATCGCTCACCGTTCGTAGGCCCGCGCCTACGGTGGCCGGAAGTCTGCTTACGACTCCCGACGCCCGGGGCGTCTCCTACGGCGACTAGGGGCGCGAGGGCGTGAACCTTGCCACTCCCTCACGCGTTCCTCCTCCTCTTCCGCAAGCATTACTGCTTCGCAGAAGGAGGTGGCGGCCTCCCATGCACTCTAGCTCCGAACCATGGCCTGAACCAGGGCCGGACGCGAGAGATCGCCACCACCGATCGCCTCCGTTAGGACACGGAGGTGCTCCGCCCAAGGCGGGCAGACCTCCACCGTATGCTCCACCGTGTCCTCCGGGCGATCCATACAGTGGTGACACCCGGGCATTTCCTCCCGCTTTATCCTGAACAGGAACCTCCCGAAACAACCGTGTCCGGTGAGGACCTGCGTCAGGCGGAAGGTGAGGATGCCGTGGCGCCTCTCTAGCCACTCCTCAAAGAGGGGATTTATCGCCACAATTGTAGCGTGCCCAAGATTCAGGCCCGTTTGCACCTCAAATAATTAAATACATATTATAAAGCTACACGAATTTAAAACATGGTTCTATTTCCGTCAATCGTTTAAAGATGACAGAGACAGAATGATGTTTTAAATACGGTTAGCGTGTGTATTTTGAGTAGCTTGTGGTGCAAGTAAGGCCCACTTGCACCACAAGTCACTCAACATACTAGAGTGGGCGCGCTATTCCGTATAACGTCAGTGGGCGCGGGTGAACCATTTTGCCGCTCACATTTATTGTTAATTTTAAGTAAGTAGTAATACTGCAATTAAAGAAACTAATTTTTTCAGGGTTTAAGTAAAACAAATTATATATTAGAAAACAACATAATTATACATTCATACTTGTCTAAGGACACTTTAGGTTATTTTATTTTTTTATGGAAAATGTAAGTATCTTTTTATAAGGACTTGTTTAAGTTATCCTACATAATATTAACAAAAAAAAAACTACATCTACGGGCTATGCTTTAGCTTTTAAAAAAAAATCATGAAATCCTCGTTGCACAGTAATTTTGAGCATCACATACACCTTTCCTTCTCTGTTGGACATAATATGTTTTGCATTTGCATTCCTTCGAAGTTGGGGATTTTTCGAAAGGTGCAAAGCGCAAACCCTAAATAAAATATATTTAAGTACATAAATCATATTGAATTCCTTAATTATTATTCCTAAATAATAATTAATCCTATTTTATTCGGAAATAAAGTAGCTACTTTCAATCTCCATAGATTACATATAACAACCTCTTTATAAAAAAGACAAAAATACGTGTTTAGGTTAATATATTTATTAATATAATTAATTAATATAGTTAATATAATTATATTTAATTGCTATATCAATTTAATACTTACTTACTTATTTAAAATATGTTTTTTAACTTTACAAAGAAAAAAGGGGTTAGAAGCGTTATGACTACCTCTTGATAAGACTAAATAGCAGATATGACTAGTTCGCTATAGGACTTAATCTCGATATGACTAGATCTTGTTAATAGTCCTAACTCTCGTGTTGTTTATAGAATTTGTAGTTACTCTCAATAAAGAATTTAATTATTATTATTATAGAATTTATAGTCGCGTGGTGAGCAATTTGCCGCCACGTGATACCTGATGGTAAAAACTTCCTCCTCCTGTGGCTCCCCATGCACTGATTGAGTCCAACCTTTCAGCACCATGTCGACGAGAAAAGTAAAGGCAGCTACTAAAAACTCTAGACTTAACGCGCAAATACTATACAAAATATTGACTTTTTTGCCGAGGGCGGCAAAATGCTCATAGCGCGCCCACTCTAGGGTTGATACAGTTAAATGTGATCTGACAGAATTAGACGCTAGATATATGTAAGAATTGATCTTGAAAATAATGTGGGGATATAAAATCAAAATTAAACGGAAGGAATGTATTTCCAATTGACCACTTCATATTCTAATAATTAATTAATTATGAATGGTAATGATAGAAATGGTGAAAAATAAGGCTACAATTAATTTCATTAATAAAATCATAACTCTTCCTTTTGGCTTCGCCGTAGTCGGGTAAAAAAAATACGTGTAGGTGTACGTCATTTTGCAATGAAAACAGAAACAGGTGTGATATTATGTGATGTGGTAGACTTGTACGGGGTAATTGCAATCACACATAGAATGGCAATCGATCGCAATCCCTTTCATTTTGACAATCATTGCTGTTGGATTGATAATTCGACTACTCAGCGGAGTAAATAAAACAATGAACGTGGCTGACTGAACATTCAAAATAAAGGCATTCCAATCGATTGCCATTTCATGTGTGTAACGCAATTACCCCAGAGGTCATCATGATCGCCAAGGGAGCAATATATAATATAATAATTATCTTCGATGCTGTGCCGAATCATGCTTTTATTTTAATAATAGGTATTCTTAATTTTACCATTCTAATTTTTATCTTTATCTTTTCTATTCATTTTTATGTTTAGTTAATTTAAATTTAATAATATTATTAACATTAACATTATCTTAATAACTATCCGCCAGTTGCACGTAAGTCCATTAAATTTAATTCCCCATTAAAAGTAATGCTGTCTTTATCTAACGGAACGTACCAGAAAATGACAGCATTACTTTAAATGGAAAATTTTATTTAATGGAATTACGTGCAACTGGCTGTTTGACAACTAATACGTAATTTATAAGTTCACAAACATTTTGTTATTTTCTAAATTTTATATTTGAATTTAAATTTTAATTGTAAGTTATTACTATGTTGCTGTGCCCTAACAGGGTCCATAACTGTACTTAATCCTTCTAAACTTCTAAGCGTAACATCTTTTATGCACATTATGGTATGCAAATTAATGAATTGAAATTGAAATGGATGCTGACCCGAACAAACAAATGAGCATGATTTAAATAAATTTTAAAGTTACTTCTCAATACTTCGAGTACCAATCAGTCATTCATAACAAAAATAATCTCCAACTTATACTCAAAATGTACTCTAAGTAATAAACCCAAAGCATCAAATCCGCCGACATTATCGGTCGAACAATCACGAACCGTTTAGCCTAGCCGGTGTTCAGATAAACAACCTGGGTTAACTGTAGGTGGGCACATAGAATATTCATGCGTGCCAAACACTGCCGGCTTTCTGCTAATTTGGTTTGGCCCCGTCTTGCTTTACTGGACCGAACATAAACTATGTAGGAGTGACATGTAGTTTGAAATTCGAAGAATTATTGGTTTGATTTTCTGCTCGTCATAAGTGGCAGCACATTTGTCCATTATTGTTTTGTTTATGTTTACTTTTGTTTCGATCACAAATTAAACGAAAGCTAGATAAATATCTATGCGACTTGGAGTTTACCACTATTAAGAGACGAGGTTAGGACAGGGGAAGCGTTTAACACCTGGTAAAAAAGCTGCTGTAGTGGAAAAGTCAGTAAATTATGAATGTTTTCTAATTTATATGTTATTTTGTGTCTGTTGACTTAAAGTTATTTTTTTTGTTGAAGACTGGAGGCGTACGACAGAAATAACCTGATCAGAATTGAAAACGATCTTCCTGACTGAAAAACTTCAGAGATGTTAATTCGAGCACCGATCTAATAATTATGATAATACAAAACACACACACCTCAACTATCATTTACATAATATGATACTCGTATCACAAATACCTACATGTGAAGAAAATAGACTTAGTCCTCTTGGGAGATCACCTGTATACGAATTTATCCCGTATAAGTCTTCTGGTTTCAAAAAAATAGCACATAGTCTCAACGAAATATCGGATTTCCGTTTTTTTTTTCCGAGAGTTTTCTTCCACAGTTTTCGTCTTTTAACATCTTTGAAAAATACATGGATTTTTGTATTTTTGCAATCAACAGCTGCGCAACGGGACATATTAATTAATTATGCGTAAATGAAGTCACATGTTTACAAAAAAAATATGGATGGTGATAGCTAGCTGCCAAATTCTTAGACGTTGGATAATAGCGATATGTGAAGTGAGTAAGTGGTAATTTGTTTCCTCATTGGAAGGATTTTTTTATTGCCCGTTATACTGTGTACACTTGGTGAATGAGATCGAATAACGTACGTTAGGTACGGAACAAAAGTGTCATCATGTGTGTCGTCAAAATGTTACACTGTTTTCTGTGTAGCTCTCATACGCCAAGTGTGCAAAAGCGAAAAGAACTTCGTTCCAACCGACCCAAGACTCTTCTCGTTATTTCTCATATTTTTTTTCATTTAGTGTACTGCCAGTGTGTGTAGGTATAGTCTTCCTCGTAATAGCATTATCACTTTCGACACAAACTCCTAGTTAATTAAAGCTTCAAAGCGTCAAAGCATTTATTTCCAATAAACCAATTACAGGTACTTTAGAATTGTCAAGGGGTCGGTTAGTCAGAAAGATGAAGTTACCCATTCCAAAGCGTATTAGGTTCCTCTATAGAAGAACGGGCAAGAAACTCCACGGACACAATAATCGTTACAGAATATTACATCATTCATGTTGAAATTATACATGTGAGAACGATGTAGAAAGACGTGCGCTTCAAAAGCGTCCGTAATAAAAAGTAGAAAAAAACAATTTAAAAATTGAAATAATATTAAAAAAAGCCGTAAATTAAATGTATAATCAAAATGGGACTGCTGGATCAAATTATTAACAGTTTTGGCGTTCAAAAAAAATTCTCAACTTAAAAACTTCAGTTGTGGATACATAAACGAATTTTCTGTCTGTTATAACAAAAATATTATATGTAAAAAGAGGTAGATAGGCTAACACACTCCGCAAGTGGCACGTAAAAATTTGGCTAACATTAGCTTATTTAATTATAGTCTTATCTCTTTTTCGCTCTCGATAATAACGATAAGCTTTCCGACTTTCCGATAAGCTGTCCGACTTTCTAACTGATAAACCGCCAGTTGCACAGTTGCACGCCAGATTTACGTTGCAACTAGCGATGTCCGTATTACAGTGTGAAGGAATATCTAAAAGGGAATCCTTATGGCCAATAATACTAATCAGATATTCAATAATAGAAATGACATGTGTAAGTCACAATTATTATTCTTCTAGGACTTAATATTTATTTATTCACAATTTACTATGACATTTATTAAAAAAATAAAATGACTAAAATAATCTTCCAATTTAATTTTTTTGTAATATTTATTATTATTCAGCACGGTATTTTGATAGAAGCTTATAATTTATGTGTAAATTTTGCATGCCAAGTGACGACAGAGCATGAGAACATTATCAAAACATGTATATGCATCTCCTTCCCATGTTGGCAAAAAGTAAATGATTTGATTTGATTTAATTCGGGTTGCATGTGTCATTTAACAGTTTTTGAACATTATTGTATCGTACCGTACCGAATGTTGAGTAGATAACCTATCTACCTTCTTTTTCCTTATAATATCATTGGTTATACCCTCTCTAATTTCCAGTTCGTTCAGCAATGCTCGTGTGAACAGGCCAGGTGTTGTACCGACATCCTCTTAGCGTACCCCTTTTCACTTTGAAGATTCTCTTCGACAAAGTATTACAAGTTTGAAAGAGTGAATTCTCGCTTCTTTTTTATCCCCGTCCGAATATTTCGGTCTTACTTTAAATGTCGGAATGTTCTTTTCAGTTAGTTTTCGAAATTTTGAAGTATCTCTCTTGGATGCTTTGTTTGTGTTCTATTAGACTTTTGAATTGTTTTGAACCGTGCTTTTATTAAAGAAATATGATCAGATTAATTTGGAAAAGTAACATTTAATAGTTATGTCGGTCCAGAATATGTTTGAACATCCATAAAATGTACTTAAATAGCATAACATAAACTCACGCTTTCTTCCCATGGGAATAGGTAGGAACTACGGAATGCCACTATAGTATTAAATGTGAACAGGATTTGGAAAACAAGAGACTTCATTAAAACCTATGTAAAGGTGGGTCAAAACTTTGCGACCGAATTCGGTCGTAAAGCGATCGCTATATATTTCTGGACTGCAGGCTCTAAATTAATTGTTAAGCAACGTTACAACTGTCAAATAGTCTCAGACAATTTGAATATAAACGGAGAATTTAATTGGTAGTCATTTTGCCTAACAATTGATTTATTTTTGGTACACCAACAGTAGTAATAGCCTGTATAGAATTGGAGCAGTTTATTGTATTAAGTGTGTACAGACCCCCTTCAGGATTGTATGACTGCTTTGAAAGGGTAATGGATGAAGTGTTGCACAATATTTGTAACTCGAACAAGTACATTATCACTTGTGGTGATTTTAATGTTAATTTGTTAGAAAACTCGGGTTCTTGTAGTAAAATAATAAGTCTGTTTCAGTCATATAATCTTGTAAACCTGTTTTTGGAGCCCACAAGAATAACCCCTACTAGTGCCACATGCCTAGATAATATTTATACAGATATTATACCAAGCCACAAAGAAATTATAAATTTACTAGATTCTGATCATTGTGGGCAAAGGATTACTATCCAAAACCAAAACAACAAAGTGGCTAAAAAGGATATCACTGTTAACCCCAAAACTGCAAGGCGCTTGGAAGCTTTTAAAGGTAAACTCAGTAACAAATTGCCAGTTTCATTTACGCATGCTGATCATAATAATCTATATAATGATTTTTTTTATATTTAATGTCAACAATTTAATTCCACGTTTATTCCCAAGACTATCTCGGTTAATAGTAACGCATCTTTCAGTGATTGGGCTACCATTGGTATTCATAAAAGTAGAACACGGCTTTATGAGCTGTACAATGAAAGGTATTATGTAAACACTGATGAATTCAATTTGTATGTTAGAAATTATTCAAAATTATTTAAAAAAGTTTGTTGTATGGCAAAGTCGCGTTATTTGAGTTCGAAGATTAAAAACAGTAGTAACGTAATTACAACGACTTGGAATATTATTAATAGTGAAACGGGAAGGTCTAGTAACCGAAATACTGACTATAGCCTGTCAATTAATGACAACATAATAAAATCAGACTCACAAGTCGCCGTGGCCTTTGAAAATTTCTTTTCAGATATTCCCGTTTCAACTACTAAATCCCTAAACTCATCACTGTTGCTGAGTCTTTGCTTAAGGAAAATGTTAATGTTTGCGAGTCGGAATTTCATTTTGAACATATTACCTGTAGAGATATAATTAAAACCTTTCACACTTTAAATGTAAAAAAGACTGCAGATCTGTGGGGTAATTCTGTAGAAGTTGCTAAGTCTATTATAGACATTGTAGCACCTACTTTAGCTCTTATCTTTAATAATTGTATTGACTGTGGGGAGTTTCCTGACCTTATGAAAAATAGTAAAATAATACCGTTGTTTAAATCAGGTAGTACATCAGACCCTTCAAATTATAGACCTATTTCAGTACTACCTACCTTTAGTAAAATTTTTGAGAAATTAATTTTAGACCAATTGCAAAGATTTTTTAATAAACATAAATTACTACATAGCAAACAGTTCGGTTTTACAAGGGGCCGTTCGACTACTGATGCCGGTGTTGAACTGTTAGGACATATTTATAATGCATGGGAAGATAAATGCGATGCCTTGGGCATTTTTTGTGATTTGTCCAAGGCATTCGATTGCGTTTTTCATGAAACGTTAATCAGGAAACTCCGCCACTACGGGATCCGGAACACCGCTCTGGATCTTCTTATTTCATACTTGAGTAATAGGATTCAGAGCGTTGACGTCAATGGGAAAAGATCTCCCGGATCTATAGTAAGAATGGGAGTCCCACAGGGCTCAATTCTTGGTCCTTTCTTGTTTCTTATTTATATTAATGACTTGCCTTACCTCATAAAGGATAATCATGATATAGTGTTGTTTGCAGATGACACTTCACTTTTGTTTAAACTTAAACGTCAGCAGCTGGTTACTGACGATGTAAATAGCGCGATCTCAAAAGTAGTTCACTGGTTTAATGTTAATAATTTACTTCTAAATGAAAAAAAACCAAATGCATTAAGTTTACGCTACCTCACGTCAGGCAGGTGAAAACTAATGTGTTAATAAAGGGCGAAGAATTGAATCCTGAAGATAGCACAGTATTCTTGGGCTTGACTTTGGATGCTAAGCTTCAGTGGGGCCCACATGTAGATAAACTGTCAAAAAAGCTAAGCTCTGCAGCATATGCTGTTAAAAAAATTCGTAATTTAACTGACATAGACAGCCCGTTTAGTGTACTTTAACTTTAATGACTGTGCCTTCTCAGTATATTTTTGAAAATCTATTATATGCCCATAAAAATATAAAATTATTTAAAAAATACAGTGATATCCATAATATAAATACTAGGAACAAACACAAATTTGTTGTACCTACAACAAGGCTCAAAAAAATAGGTGGCTCGTTTCGATGTCAATGTATACGCTTTTATAATAAACTTCCAAGCCACGTTCAAGATCTAAGCCTTAATAAATTCAAATCATTCATTAAACGTAAGTTGTGCCAGAAAGCCTTTTATACTGTTAAAGATTATATTGAGGACAAAAAGGCTTGGGATTGAGCTGCTCCAATTTTTGTACATATTGAGGTAGTTTATTTTTATTGTTTTTTTTTGTTTTTGCTAACTTTATTATTTTATAAACAGTGACATTTAATTATTATTTTATACACAATGACAGGAATATTTACTTGTAAAGTATTATATTATTTTAATTATTGTGAATGTGAAGACTATGTGTTATTGCATAATATTTTTTTTGCCTTTCTTTTATTCTCAGTTAGTGTTAATCATGGTCTGGCAGTTTGAGTCATATAAGTGGCCTACCCAAATGTCCTTTCTTTGGTATTGATCGTCGCATCGTTGAGCTCCTTAAATTCTGAGTAGAGCTGCACGATTACTGACAAATGCGTGCACTGACTGGTCAGGTCCACTCAACCTGTGTGGTTCTTTCCTCAAAAGACCATTTCAGACACCAATCTACATGGTCTTCACATGATCTGACCAAGATTATGTCTGGACTTTAAAAGAGACTATGACCTCTGAGTTTGTTTCAGCCTTTCTTCTCAGAGTAGTCAGATAGGAAACGCCGACCTCATCTAGTTTTTAAAATATGATTGACGTGTAAAAGTGTTTGTACAAACCTACTTACAGAAATAAAATCATTTATCATTTATAGTACATAGAAAGAATTAAATAGACTAATAACATAATTAAATTACTGGTTATGCCTTTTATTATATACTTACTAAGCTACTTACTGGAATTATCGTAATTGCATTTAATTCAGGTAAATTAAGTTTGGGAAGGATAAATATACATCTTTAGCCTCCATTTTCAGCATCAGCTTGTGCGTCTTCCATTCTTTGAAGAACCTTCTGCCTCCTCTTTTCCATTGGTGTTTTATACCACCACGTATCCGCTGCAGATTCCTGTTAACATACAATATTTTCAACTACTGCAGATTCCTGTAAACACACAATATTTTCAAGTATAAATCAGTCAGAAACCATAGATAGTCCAGTACCTGCCTACCCTTTTTTTAAGGTTTTGTAGACCCCGTAATTGCTTTTTAGGGTTCCGTATGTACGAATAAAAAAAAATAAACACTTCTATGTAGAATCACTCATGTGTCTGTCTGTTTGCTGTCTGTCTGTTTGTCCGTGTCACAGCCAATTTGCTCCGAATCATATGGACCGATTAAGTTGTTTGGACACATATCAATTTCTGTGACCCAAACACGGACGTGTTACGTAAATAAATTAATTTTGAATATGGAGTCAATTTTGGGAGTTAAATATTAAAATATAAAAAATTACTATGTACGGTGTGACATGTCAAATGAAAGGGCTTACTGTGAGGGGCTCAAGTATATTTTTGTATTTATATATATATATTTTTTTTAATTATCTATGAAAATAGATGAAAAGTGACTGCTCCGGCCCCTTATCTCCGAAACTACTGAGCCTAAAATTTAGAAAAAATACAGAAAATAGATCTATACTTATAGATATTATAGATATAAAAAAACAGGTTATATAAAGGTATTCCTGTAGAATACCTTTATATGTATAAGTCTATGGTCTTAAAAAAAAATGTAAATCTCCCAATATTGTGCATAATAAATACATTTGCCGTTGGAATGAATGGGAGAACTTGTTTTTCAACTACAAAGTTAAGTTATTGATTGCAGGAAAATCTTTATAGGAGTCTATGGTCTTAAAAAAACATTGTAAATCTCCCAAAATTGTGCGTACTACATTTGCAGTTGGAATTAATGGGAGAACATGATTTCCAAGTACAATTTATAGTAAGTTCATCAGTTATATTCATCCCAATTACGAAACCCTTCTTTGTGCATGATCCGACACGCACCTGGACCGTTTTTTTTCTGTATGTCACTAGTCCTTCTTAAATGTCAAAAAGGACCTAGTCAAGTAGTTATCGCTTTAAAAGCTTTTCGTACCCATTTCTGAAACGACGTTCAACAGGTTTGACGTATACTTTTAGGTTGAAATGTATTTTTAGGGTTCCGTACCAAAATGGTAAAAAAGAACCCTTATGGTGAGACTAAGTCTGTCTGTCTGTCACACCTGGATATCTCAAGAACTACTAAGGCTATCAACTTGAAATTTAGAATAGTTTTAGACGATGTTTGCCCAACTATTTTGCAAACAAGAAAGAAATTAAAAAAAATATATCTTTTTTGCAAAAGGGACTGAAAGCGGGTCTTAAAAATTTGAAGTGGGGCTACTAGGGCATGCGAGGTATCATATAAAAGAACGCTGTTTGCACATTCTCAAACATTTTTTTTTTGTAGGCAGCATAGTTTCCGACTTTAGAAGAAAAAAAATAAAAAAATACCGTTCCCTCCTCTTATCTCCGAAGTTTGCATGGATAAAAATCTAAAATTATTTTATGTGATAGAAATTTATGTAAAGATTACAGGAAAAATAAAACTATGTCTCTAAATAGCACAGTTTTTCAGAAATCATCAATATCATGTATACGTACGGAACCCCTCGGGGCGCGAGTCCGACTCGCTCTTGACCGGTTTTTTTTAATACGCAATGGGGAAGCTTTTGGCCTTCATCTCACCTGATGGCCATGATCAGGCCAAAGGTAGAAGCGAGCTTTACCCGAATCCTCAACCACAGAGGAACTATCTTATCTCTAACTACCGAAACCCAACAATGATGTTAACATAGTTGTTATGGTGACAGTCTTAAATGAGCTAGCCAGGGGGACTTAGAACAAGCCCTACCACCAACCAAACCGAGCAGACAAGTTTGCCCCCGCTGGGAATCGAACCCGGGACCTCTGAGTTTGAGACAGGTGATCTTACCACTAGACCAGAGATGCGGTTAAATGATTATGTCAATACAATAAACATTTTTGACATTTCCATCAAAGTTATCGCCGATTGTCTCATTGAGCTCCATAAGTTCTGAGTCGATCTGCACGACTGCTGACAAATGTGTGCCGCCTTGCCTTGACAGATCCACTCAATCTGTGTGGATCTTTCATCAAAAGACCATTTGAGACACCAATCTACATGGTCTTCACACGATCTGAGCAAGATTATGTCTGTACCTTAAAAGTGACCTCTGAGTTTGTTTTGGTCTCCCTTCTCAGAGTAGTCAGATAGGGAAACGCCGATTTCATCTAGTTTAAAAAATATGATTGACGTGTAAAACAGTTTGTACAAACCTACTTACAGAAATAAAATCGCTTATCATTTATTGAATGTCACCTTGGATAGGCCCTAAAGTCTATTTCTATTTTAAGACCAATGCGGTAATTCAACCTTAATGAAGTTTAAATTTATATATATACAGATTGTATTAGTTAACTCTGTACACCAATTTGTCGTGAGGGTTTGTAAGTTCAGTTAATAAAGAGAAACACATTCCACTAAGATTCAGTAAGTAGTTAAGTTTATTTGAGTTAAGAAGAACAGTACAAGAGAGGAAGGTGATTATTTCTCTCAGTTGTTGATAGCTACATAATACAGAGGAGCTCGTGGCTAGTCGCACGGGTTGGTCCATCAGGTTAAGCTATGCTTGTTGGGGTTGGTTCATGGATGGGTGACCATCTTTATATGCCGAAAGTCCTCCGTGCCTCGGAAAGTACGTTGAACCGTTGGTCCCGGCTGTCATTGGTCGACCTTTGACAGTCGTCAGAAGTCTCTCACCCAGTCTTACAAAGGGGTATCGTATTACCCAGTTACTGGGTTGTGGAAGTCAGATAGGCAGTCAGTTCATGTAAAATACTGGTATTCAGCTGCGTCTGGTTACACTGGAAGCTGACCACAACAGTTGGGAAAAGACAGGCAGATTGATAGCTACACAGTTATAAGTTCACTATTTACTTCTGGGCTTTTTTAGAATGTGTAAACCTAATTCAGAGGTCGACTGTACATCGTGTTTTAGAAAGAGACTGTTTCACAGGTACAACTGACAGAGATGGCAGTTTACAAAGCCGAACTTGTTCTAATATTCGATGTGCAATTTTATTTATTTATTAGGTTATGCCCGCGGCTTTGCCCGCGTGGGGTTCGAAAATTATCCCCGGGAACGAACTACTGGGACAAAAATCCTATGACCTGGATCACCAGGTCATGGTCTAGCTGTGTGCCAAATTTTATCGAAATCTGTTCAGCCGTTAAGACGTGAAAGCGTAACAAACACACAAACTCACTTTCGTACCTGTATACATGTAGAAATCATGACATTGGGGAACACATCTAACTTAGATATATTTGTGCAGGACTAGTGAACAGTGATAGTGCATAAAACAGTATATAAGTGATTACAAGAAACTTTCAGTCAATAGTTTTAAGTGTAAATAGTGCCATATAATATTGTATAGACAGTAGACTTAGTGTTAGGTTTAGGCAGTAGTAAGTGTTCATGTTAATTATGTTTCACGTTTAAGTTCTACGTTATGTTTTTATTGATTTTATAATTTTCTTAGATAGTCCTTGATACATAGATACTAAATATATATAGTTTTACGTATGTAAAAGTAGTCAAAGTTAGTGAAAAACGTAAATATTGTCACGTAGCTCTCATTACAGTAAAGTTTCGCTGTACTAAAGCAAATGCACAACTATTTTGCCTCGCTTTGATTGGCTAATGCTTTTAATGTACCTTTTTGTGATTGGTCGACTAGTTCTGAACCTCGAGCCCAAAATTGTATAAAAATAGGAACATTTTGTCCGTTCGACACCAGTCGGCGCCGAGCTATCTTGAAGAACACTACAAAATAAAGAAAAAAGAATCCTCCAGTGGTTTTATTCCCACTAACCCAGCAGCTAATGAGGCGTTACGCCACATTAATGGTCCTTCGAGAGCCGGTAGGCTACTTTTTATCTTGGATCGAAGACAAAGTCGCGGGTAACAGCTAGTGATACTATAAAAAACCCATACGTACATGTTCAGCGTACACTGGTTCTCTAGCACTGAGCTGGACGGCCACTTCAGCAGCTGTTAATACGCGCACACGCAGTTGTAGACGTCTTTTTGTTGTTAACACTGCGTCTAATGCTGCTAGGAGAGTCCCTGTGAAAGAAACAACAGAATGAAAATATGACGTTTAATTTAACGCATGTTATAAGTAGGAATGACTATAAAAAAAAAACAAAGGAAACGTATTAAATACAGACATAGACACAAACTAACGCCTTCCTCCCATGGGGCTAGGCATAAACAACAGAACGCCACCTGCGACTTGCCATCCTTACAAAAAAGTTAAAAAAAAATGGAATATGGAAACGTATAAAAATTAACAGCTATTTTTATCAGATTACGCCTGTTTACCCTAACCTGGGTATAAATCAAGACTTCTGGTTGCTACTGAGAATTTTTTTATGGAAAAACCCAATAACACTGCTCGAAGCAGGGATCGAACACAAAAGCCCAAAATCAACATGCCAATAAGACAACATCAAAATATCTTTCGGAAAATATTATAATACAAGCCTGGATAGGATTTCACACCAGTAAAAATAACAAACTCACATCCCCCATATATCTCTTTTATAGAAAAAAAAATCCTTCTTTAGTGCTCGTTTTCGTTAGAAACGGAACTGTTGGGCAAAATTTCATGGGTTTAGAGTTAGAATATACTGGTTCGCTTTTTATCTGCCATTAGCAAAAAATAAATAACATGGAAATAGTTAAAAATGTAAACTCATTTACCTAGTGTGTACGAGTCTGAAATTCTGGATAGACAAGATATATCCAGTCTAGGATTCAAAGCGCCAGCCTTGTGTAGCTTGGACCTCCACATCATGGATATGCTCCCGTAATCAGCCCTTGGTACCTGAATGATTTTCTGGTAGCATTGAAATAGAAGTTTTTGCTCTGCATCCCAAGGAGCTCTTGTGGTGCCAATGAATAGAACTCGGTCTTCTGGGCATATTCCTGGTGGCAGGTGCAGTCAAATTCATGGTATTGAAAAAAACAAAAAAAAAATGTCTTTTGCTGAAAGTATGAATGAAATGTGAAACGTATTCTAACGGTTTCTACCTTTGATTATTTTGACCAAATCCTTCTTCAGCCTCTTCGGATCAGTCTTATCAGTTTTAGGGATTTTCTTCACAAATGGTTTCTCAGCGTCATCCATCCATATTATCGAGGGCTGTAGAAGTCTGGATACTTTCATCACCAGATGTATCAACATGATCAAGCCAGACTTTCCGGGGTACTTTCCCACTATGTTCGCTGGTGTTAAGTCGAAGAACATAGCTCCAACTTCTGTACAGATGGAATGGACCAGCATCTTCTTACCACATTTTGCTGGGCCTATCATTGGAAAAAAATCATTCTTGAACTTTATTGCTGATTGATTGATTCTGTGCTTTATAAGTAGAGGACATAAAGCACAGTATCAATCAATCTGCCTAGCATTTTTCCAAATATGTTGGGGTTGGCTTCAGTCTCACGGGATGCAGCTGAATCCAGTATTTTACATGGAGCGACTGCCTATCTGACCTCCACAACCCAGTTACTGGGAAATACGATACCCTTTGGTAAGACTGGTTGACTTTTTGGGCTTTTGATGAACCCTAACGACTTTTAAAGATCATACGACAGAAAAAATCAAAACAGTGCTTTCCGAGGCACGGAAGAGTCTCGATATGTAAAAACGGTCCCCTATCTACGGACCAACCCCGGTAAGCATAGCTTAACCTGATGGATCAACCCATGTGGCTGATATTACTTATTCACGGGCTCCTTCATATAAAGCACAGTCTGTAACGTTGTTTAATGAAATATTTATACATATCATAATAATTATCTATTTTACCTGTAAGAAGAACCGATCTCACTAACGGGGCATTATTCCTCACCAGTTCAGAACCCAGTGGTAGTATACAATACTCCTTAACTAATTGCCTTACATCACCCAAACATGGAGTTGCCTCCATTCCTTCTTGTCGATAGGCAGAACCTACATAACACTTTTCTCCTATGTACTCATCAATATTCACAAGTGGATAAGGTCTTATTATGCCATTGGATACTAGTTCTTCAAATAAAGATTCTGTTGTTCTATCAGGAGTTAAGTCCTTTTCTTTCTTCTTTTTACTTTTCTTGCCTCCTCGACGAGCCTGACAAAAATATTTTTTATACTATAATGGCTGACTCCTTAATTTCCAGTTAATTTATCTGGAGTTCTATAATTTAAGTTCAGGGGTTATGGCCCTCAGAGATAGATAAGATAAGATAGATAATATTTATTTTGTAAAACATGAGTACAGTATGAGAGACAGCAAATCCACAATATATGTACCTTCTTTTGTTGCTTCTTAGACTTCTTCCCCTTTTGTGCCCTGTCCCTATCAAATGCAGCTTGCAGCAACTCCAACTCACTTCTCATCATTTCATCAACAATGTTTCTTATCTCTTGTTCTATTTTGACCATCTTCTCTCTTTCAATCATATCTTTGTAGTACCTTTCGTGAGGATTGTCTGCATCTTCTTTGAATTTCCAGATGTCTTCATATCTAAGAAATCACATAAATTGTAGCTTGTTTTGTAAACTGGTGTTTTTAAGGCACTTAATTACTCTTATGTTATTGTTCTCAAATAAATATATAATTCTAAATGAATAGTTAGAATTAGCAATAACAAAGTTTAGATTATGATGTATAAGCATTTATGGTCTAATAAATAATAGGCATTATTGTTGTACACAAGTGTACCAAGGGTAACTGAGAGGTTTAAATGAACGCCGATAGACAGTTTTAATGTTCATGGCAATGCTTGGTGAGGTCTTCATACAGCAGGAGAAGTCTGCCGGTTTAATCAAAGTCAAAGTCAAATTATTTATTTCAAATGGCACATAAATGGCACTTTTGAACGTCAAAAAATACAAATAAAATAGAATTGATTCTAGTCGCCCCTTCCAAAAGGTAGCTTCGTATGGAGAAGAATGGACAAGAACTCCACCGTTACTCTTTTTAAAAATGTTTTACAATATTTTGTATAGGTACAGTCGAGTTCATTAATATATTAGCCCTTTCAGGCTTCAAAAATATATGACCGTCAAAAAAAATCATAATAATGAATTACATGAATTTAATGATGCTTATGCATCATTAAATTGTCAAGATTTCGATTCATTAATATGTGACTGGTTTTAATCTTATCACTGGCTAGATTAACTTCAAATGACGTCATGTTTTTCTAATTACTAGAAGATAGTACTGGAAGCTAGTACTGGGAGCTAGTACTGGAAGATAGCACTGGAAGATAGTACTGGAAGATAGCACTGGAAGATAGCACTGGAAGATAGTGCTGGAAGATAGTATTGGGAGCTAGTACTGGAAGATAGTACTGGAAGATAGCACTGGAATATAGTACTGGAAGTTAGTACTGGAAGATAGTACTGGAAGATAGTATTGGGATCTAGTACTGGAAGGTAGCACTGGAAGGTAGCACTGGAAGATAGAACTGGAAGATAGTGCTGGAAGATAGAACTGGAAGTTAGTACTGGAAGCTAGTACTGGAAGATAGCACTGGAAGATAGTACTGGAATATAGTACTGGAAGTTATAACTGGAAGCTAGTACTGGGAGCTAGTACTGGAAGATAGCACTGGAAGATAGTACTGGAAGATAGCACTGGAATATAGTACTGGAAGTTATAACTGGAAGATAGTGCTGGAAGATAGTATTGGGAGCTAGTACTGGAAGTTAGTACTGGAAGATAGTACTGGAAGATAGAACTGGAAGTTATAACTGGAAGATAGTGCTGGAAGATAGTATTGGGAGCTAGTACTGGAAGTTAGTACTGGAAGTTAGTACTGGAAGATAGTACTGGAAGATAGTACTGGAAGCTAGTACTGGAAGATAGTATTGGGAGGTAGTACTGGAAGGTAGCACTGGAAGGTAGCACTGGAAGATAGAACTGGAACATAGTGCTGGAAGATAGTATTGGGAGCTAGTACTGGAAGTTAGTACTGGAAGATAGCACTGGAATATAGTACTGGAAGTTATAACTGGAAGATAGTGCTGGAAGATAGTATTGGGAGCTAGTACTGGAAGTTAGTACTGGAAGATAGTACTGGAAGATAGTACTGGAAGCTAGTACTGGGAGCAAGTACTGGAAGCTAGTACTGGAAGATAGTATTGGGAGGTAGTACTGGAAGGTAGCACTGGAAGGTAGCACAAGATAGAACAATACACTTACTGTAGTAGTATCTTCCAGTTCTATCTTCCAGGGCTACCTTCCAGTACTAGCTCCCAATACTATCTTCCAGTACTATCTTCCAGTACTAACTTCCAGTACTATATTCCAGTGCTAACTTCCAGTACTATCTTCCAGCACTATCTTCCAGTTATAACTTCCAGTACTATATTCCAGTGCTATCTTCCAGTACTATCTTCCAGTGCTATCTTCCAGTACTAGCTCCCAGTACTTGCTCCCAGTACTAGCTTCCAGTACTAACTTCCAGTACTATATTCCAGCACTATCTTCCAGTTATAACTTCCAGTACTATATTCCAGTGCTATCTTCCAGTACTATCTTTCAGTACTAGCTCCCAGTACTAGCTTCCAGTACTTGCTCCCAGTACTAGCTTCCAGTACTAACTTCCAGTACTATATTCCAGCACTATCTTCCAGTTCTATCTTCCAGCACTATCTTCCAGTTCTATCTTCCAGTGCTACTTTCCAGTGCTACCTTCCAGTACTAGCTCCCAATACTATCTTCCAGTACTATCTTCCAGTACTAACTTCCAGTACTATATTCCAGTACTAACTTCCAGTACTATATTCCAGTGCTATCTTCCAGTACTATCTTCCAGTACTAGCCCCAAAAACTATCTTCCAGCACTATCTTCCAGTTCTAACTTCCAGTACTATATTCCAGTGCTATCTTCCAGTGCTATCTTCCAGTACTAGCTCCCAGTACTATCTTCCAGTAATTAGAAAAACATAACGTCATTTGAAGTTAATCTAGCCAGTGATAAATAATGTTGCAAACTCCTTGACCATGCAATTTTAAGATTGCTATTAAAATTATCTTTATGACGTAAGTAATAAGGTTGAATTTGAATTACATTTACTTGTGTTTAGATATTATTGTATTCATGTGTGCATACATAATTGTGAATCCTACAATGTTCAGATAATATGATCTTAATGTTGTTCATATAATAATGTGCTTTTGGCTGTATACATGTTACTGAGAAAAACCAGTCACATATTAATGAATCGAAATCTTGACCACAATTTAATGATGCTTATAGTTGTCACAATATTATGATTTTTTTTGACGGTCATATATTTTTGAAGCCTGAAAGGGCTAATATATTAATGAACTCGACTGTACATCAATTATATAATTATATGTGAAGACGATGCACCTAGAATAAAATTACTAACAATAGTTAAAAAGAATTAATAATGAAGCAATGACAGATAAATTAATTATGTGATAGATACATGGTGCTCACATATTTACAAACATTGTAAAAAAAATAAAACGTTTTCCTAAAAAAAAAAAAAAATAATATCAGTGTGTGAATTTATGGTAATCACAGTATGTACAATAAATGTCATAAAAGTAATAAATTATACAGTTAAAATAGCAATCAGTTTTTGTCTAGACTCTGGATTGTCCTATGGAGCTGGACCAGCATAATTATGATGATTATGATGAATTATGATAACGTAAGGTATGAAAATGAAACAGAGTCTTTTTAAAATGATCTATTACTTACTCTTCATTCGCACCGGTCATATCTTTCAAGAAAGCGGAACTAGTACATTTATATGTATCAAGGTCATCAGCATCTTGATTACCGTTTGTACCGTTATCTTCACTTTTCCCATTCTTTTTGTCTTTACTCTCTTTGCTTCGTTTCGATTCTTTAGAAGACACAGGTGAAGATTTGCTTATTTCACTATCCATACCAGTCCCTGCAGAAACGGGTATAAGTCTGTTATTAGTAAGGTTTTAGAATAAATCACATTCCCTTTAGGTTCTAACGGACTCTCTATCAATAACAACATGATCACGCTAATATTATAAGAACTAGTTTTAGACCCAAAGAAGAAAACAGTAAGTACATGGAAAAAATATATATCCCCTCTATTGTTGGCAAATTCAGTTACTAAAACAAAAACTCTTCATCATCAATATACAATTTAACTAATTGACTTCAAGACATTCAGCCATCTGGTTATACGTTACGCTCAATAACTTGGCTAGTAGTTCTTCAGCTTTAAATTTGATGCCGGCGTTTAATGAACGGCATAGGCATCCAAGTAGCTGGCTAATTTAACCAGATGGCTGCGACATGTACATAGCAAAGGTGAATAAAATAACTACAATGGTGGCACTGTACGGTGTCACGTTTACACGTTTTTATGTATTGACTTCTAAATGTAAGGAATTATATACCATATCCCATTTCTTCCTATGAGTGTCGTAAAAGGCAACTAAGGGATTTACCTACTAGAGAATGGGCAGCAGCGTTCTCTATGCATTTTCTAAAACCATACTGCGATCGCCAACCCGCCTGCCAAGCGTGGCGATTATGGCAAATCTCCCCCCTTTTTGGGGGAGGCCTAAGTCCAGCAGTGGACGTCTTTCGGCTGAAATGATGATGACGATGATATACCATACTACATTATTGTACGGGCCGCAATAATAACGTACTGCTGAAACTATATTTTCGAATCGATTAGCTATCTTTTTTATAATTTGTGAGCTATCACAGGCGCCATTGTACTAAGTAAGTTTTGTTCTACATTTCAACTTTCTCACCTGTTCGGCTGTACATCGCTCTACTACCACCACTTTCCTCAGATGGCATTTCCGGGAATCTTCCAGTTCTATCATAGTACTCCCTGATCCACCTTCTAAGTTCATCTCCTATTTGTTCATTGATTTTCTTTTCATGCTGTGCTCGGAGATCGTCTTCAATCGAGATGAGAGCTGCTTGGTATTCTTTTTCTCTTTCTAATTGCAATTTTCGACGGTATTCTTTGACCTATAAATAAATAAAGATAAATTTGTCATTAACAGCATTACTTTTTAAGGATGTACAGTTACTAAAATGTGTCAAAGCGCATCAAAACTGATAAACGCAGAATAAATTTACAGTCAGAATAACCTTCAGATCAACCACATGTATTTTGAGAATTAAGTTTGACATAACTTCAATCCGCCTATAATAATAAGGCGGTGAAAGTTTCAAAGAAGGTGTAAGACTTTCTTATCAGATTGAGGGAAATAATCATCATTATCATCAACATCATTATTCTAGCATTATTAATATCTAATAAACAGGTTTTTGTGGCAATTAAACCATTTTTTTTTCGTTCGTTCGGACCCAGGCAGGCGCTTTATTTTGTGTAAATTATTTAATCACCACTGCTCTCATAACGGTGAAGGAAAAACATCGTGAGGAAACCGGCATGTCCTAGAACCAAAACATTCGAAGACATCTGACATCTACCAACCCGCACTGGGCCCGCGTGGTAGATTGCAGCCCACTCCCTCTCGAAGAGACGAGGCCTGTGTCCCAGCAGTGGGAACATTATAGGCTGATTATGCAAAACCATTTTTAGTATTCCGTACCCAAAGGGTGTCCAACGGATCCCTATTACTAAGCCTCCGCTGTCCATCTGTCCATCCGTCTGTCTGTCTATCAGCGGGCTGTATCTCATGAACCGTAATAGGTAGACAGTTTCAATTTTCACAGATTGTGTTTTTCTATTGCGGCTATAACAACAAATAATAAAAATAAACTTAATAATGAAAGAGGGTCCCCATACAAGAAACGTGTTATTTTGGCATTTCTTGCTCGATCTTAATACGGTACGAAACCCTTACTCGCATTTGGCCGGTTGTTTCCTTCTTCCTTGATCAAGCAAGTATTAAAAACATACTACTTACTTCCTCAGTCTTCTTTCCGGCTTCAGATTCCGTGTACGGAGGCAGTACCATGCCTATCAACAGTTGTTCTTCCAATTTCCTTCGCTTGGTTAGTCTTCTTGCTAAAAACCCGCGCCAGACCTTCTGAATGGCAGTTGCTGCAGCTGCCGTCATCTCCCCTTTTTGGTCTCTTCCTTTTTCTTTGAGTAGACGGATTTCTTTCATGAATTGTCCCCTAATAATGAAAACATTAGTATTGTAACAACAAAAAAATGATTTCTCTTTCAAAGAAAGAGTTCTAACTTTAGTTCAAATTAAACTTCTGAGCCGCTTTTGTATTTTCAACTTTATTTCGACTGCAGCAAAGATCTTAATATAAAATTTAGAACCAAGCCTAAGGCCCGCTTGCACGACAAACCACTAAACGAGTTTAGCGCAAAACATATTAAATTAAAATTGATTGTTCTGTCTCTGTATTTCTATACTATCTTCAAAAGGTTGACAGAAACAAAACGATTTATTTATATTAAATTAATTAGAGGTAAACGTATTACCGTCTTATTACAAAACAAGATTTTTATTTTGACATGGCTTAAACCATGGTTTTTGTAATGAGAACGTAACTCTGATTGAAATACAGTTCTTTATACAAAACTCAATACTTAGTTCGGTACTAAGTTGTCAGTTTTGTATTAGGAACTTTACTGTAGACGGAATAAAGATCGAAATTCAATAATGGCTCCATTGTTTAAACTTGGGTTTGAAGATAAACCTTGTTTTGTAATAAGGCCCATATAGTGGTTTGTGACACAAGCGGGCCTTAGTTGACGATTTTGTATAAAAACTTTAGGGATAGCAAATAGCTTGCATGCCGATGTCCTATTCTATTACAACTTCTACTTGGTGATAATCATGTAAATGGTACACCACTGACTTCCGACAGTATTGTCTCTCATTCTCCCTTTAATCCATCCAAAGGTTGTCTGTAAAAGACCGCTTTTAGCGATAAGACCGCCCATGGTGTGAATTGTGTCACCCTACATAAAATTTCAACATTTATATCTGTAATTTTTATGGTGTACATAGTAAATAGTATTCTATTCTATTCTATATCCTCTCTTTCGCCGAGCGGCCTTAATAAGGCCGATGAGGCCGATTTCAATTATGCGGGATTCGCCAATCGGTCTGATTCAGTCCGACTGATTCAGTTCGTTCGTGGCGCGCACCCATTTTCGCGCCAAATAGGCTGGTTCAGAAGAGGTTACCCTCTCATCTTTCAATTGACCTACATTAGGCCGATGTCAATTATGCCGGATTCGCCATCCGATCTGGTTCAGACCGACTGATTCAGTTCGTATAGTGGCAAATCCCCATTTCGCGCCAAAAAGCCGACACGAGAGGGGATAAACTGTCACAATAGCACGCAATCTATTTGCATACTTTTGCGCAAGTTTATGGCTTATATTCCTAGCTCGACTTACCGTAGTCTACCCTGCCTAGCCCTTTCATGGCTTTGTATAATGATGACTGCCTGCTGCTCCGTCAAGACCAAGGGTTGTGCCTTCGGAGGCTCATATCCTAACTTCCTCAAAGTTTCTAGAACAAACTGCCTTCGACTCTCAATTTCTGCTTCTCTTTCGCGTATGAAAAACTGTGGAATACAGGGCTCCACTTGGTTTGGTGTCACTTGGAGTTTGACCAATGCCTGGAAAAAAATACAATTGTGGTTTTATAAAGATGTAGATTATCACGATTTTAATATTTGTTCGTAGGTACCTATTTAATTTATTCAATAGTTTACCCTGTTATTCGGAAAAAAGCTTCAGTACCGTAAAACGAGGTTAGATTGGTTACTTTTAACATAAAGATCTTTAAGTGATTACTAAATAACGATCCTTAAATAAAAAAAAAATTACAAGTAGTTTCGGAAAAAATAAAAACGCGTTAAACTCAATTGTTTCACTGTTGTTCAAAGTCACCCTTATCTATAAATAACTTTTTATTAAAAAAAATAACCGACTTCCAAAAAACACTACAAAGTGAAAAATAACTTTAATTTCGGAAGTCGGTGTCTTTGGATCTGTATTTTAGTTTTTTGCCACCGACTTCCGAAATTAAAGTTATTTTTCACTTTGTAGTGTTTTTTGGAAGTCGGTTTTTTTTTTTATGAAAAGTTTTTTACTTTTTAGTGGGTCAGTTTTTAATGTATCTAAGTTACAATAGCCTTATGTCAACTGCTCATCACCTTTTACAAAATATTGCTTTTTTCGATGCTGGGACGTTAATTGTTGAGGAGTTCTCCTGGTAACAACCAGGAGAACTGTCACTCACCATATGCATTGTGACGAGCATAAATTGCTCAGCAACCATATTAAAGTACCTAATCGAATCGCAACCCGTTAAATACTTATTATTATATTGTTCCGGTGGCCATCTGTGGCCTCCATCATCAGTTCCACTTCACCAAATGGTGATTTCCAAGACCAAATGCATGACTTACTATAAAAAAATACCCAAATCGCTATAGGTTTGCCTATAAAATTTGAGGGTTTCCCTCGATTCCATGGGATCACCTCATCAGATCCTGACTTGGTAGCAATGGGACCACTTTGGGAGCATACCCTTACAAATAAAAAAAAATAATTTTCAATATCGGTCCATCATTGACGGAGATATCGGTGAACAAACATAAAAAAAAAAAAACATACAGCCGAACATATAACCTCCTCCTTTTTGGAAGTCAATTAAAAATCATATTTTAGAATTCAGAATAAACTTTGCAATGTTGTTTGGTCTATTAAGAACTAACTTTAATAGCTAACGCATTGGCAAAATTAGCCCGCCGAATTCAATTCTCAATGAAATATAATGATCGACTGGGTTCATTTCACGAGTAAAATTTTGTTAAACATTTCAATTTCGAATAATTACCAAAGTCACCCAAAGTTTTCAATCTCACCTCGTTTCATCGGTACTTATCTCCATACTTACAAAGATATGAAAAGTTATATTAACGAACAATTCATTAATAATAAAAATAAACTTATTCTGGTATGTTATACACGATTCTACTGACACTGGTCTCATTTTACACATTCACATTGTTACATAAACTTACCTCGTCATCATCAAAAGTATGATCGGTCAAACGCATCTCTACCAAATCATGTTTGATCTCAATCAATCTTCCCAAGCAGGACTCCAGCAGTCTTCTCACTATCATGCGCTTTTGTGGTTGCAGTAGCTGATCATATACCGCATCCAGCCTACTAAGCAGTATTGTGTACCTCACTCGAAGTTCTAAAAGGACTGGGAGGAGTGTATTTCTGTCAGCTGCGCCTGCTTCAAAAAGCGCTTCATCCGCTTGAGTAGCTTCTCCGATTAGTTCAGAAGTCTCGACTAATAACTGGTTGTATGTTTGGTTAGACATTTTTTAATTCTTTATTGTATCTGTTCGCTAATTCTGTTTCATTGGTAAGCAAATTAATTTTAAAAAGTTAACACTCTTTTTCTTTACGTGTTTTCATTTAATTATTTTATTGGACTGCCTCGTTAGTCACAAGCGCTACTGCTGAGCACGAGGTCCGGGGTTCGATTCCCAGGTCAGTCAAAGTGTTATTGGGTTTTCCCACCAGGAATTTCTCAGTAGCAGAGTCTGGAACTCTGGAGTAGTGCCCGGTTGATGGCAATAGGCTCGCCCCCTATAACATGGGACTTTAAACATAACTGCCGAAACGTTGGTGTACTATAGGTACACCTTTGTGTATCCCTTCGGGGATTACAAGCGTGATGTTATATTTATTTTATTGAATTAGTCAATTCATTTATTTTGTAAAAAAACTGTTCATCTTCAATCTCGATCTCGCATTGAATTCCTTCAGTGTACCCACAAATAAGTTTTCATTATTGTATACACTTTCTTAGTATTTCACTAACAAAACACAATACACAATCATTGATGTATTAAATAGGAAAATATGGTATGCGCTCCTCGATGTGGACCGCATAAATTAGGAGAAAAGACACAATCGACCTACATTACTCCCGGTTTGCGGGGAATACCCGAATCGTAGTTTGTTTGCGAGTTGTTATGGGTACGTAACAGTGACAATTATTGCGATCTCGTTCCCGCTATAGCCCGCGTATTATGTCTATCTCTTTCGGTTGTCGAGCACATGACGCACGACACCCGATGTCGTGCGTCATGTGCATTTAATATTTAAGTGATGTTAGAGAGTGGCTTATCTTCCTATTTAATACATCAATGTACACCTATTTAATACATCAATGTACACAATACACATTTTCACATTTTCACAATTCTCAAACCACTAAAACATAACAAAAAACCTTAAAATCAGTTTTAAATACATCGCACAACATCGTCACAGTATTGTATCGTGTGTTCAAGCTTTATCGAATCAACTTGCGTCGCTAGGCACCCTATCAGCTCCGTCACAGTTGAATTAACGTGTTTTTAGTCAAGTTATCGTGTTTAACTATTCATGTGTAAGCCAATGTTCCAATATATTATTATGTTTTATGCCTTTTTTGAAGAGTCTTCTTATAGTGGGGTTGGCGAATGTATCAACAATGAGCTTATTCGGCTGAAAATGTATTGATACTTTATTGTAGTTTTTGGTTTGAATGGAGAGAATTCTATCAATATTAAAATGTCAGTCACTTTCGAAATAGGTTTATTTAAAGATGTCAATGTGCTTTTGTGTTCACGAAATTATGTAAGTTCATATTATTATATTATATACAAAAAAATAAGACAATTAAAGGACATAAACATAAAAGTAGAGTGTAAAAGGTATTGCTCAAGTATTCTCTTTTAAACTACTGTTTTTATGCATACTGCAGTGTAACCTCTGCGGTTTACAACTTTTTGCTCGCATGCAGGCAAACAATAGTTATTATTAAAAAAAAAAAGCCTTATTAAACATCAAGTTTGATATAGAAGAACCTGCCAAATGCGTGTCGGACCACGAACAATGAAGGGTTCTGTATAGTTGAGATGAATTTATCCCAAAAACAAACTTAACTTTGTAGTAGAAAAAAATGTTCACACATCGTTGTTCGTCATTGTTAATTGTCCAACTGCAAATATAAGTTGGTCGATTATTACTCGTTAATTTGTAAAGCCAACTTAGCTGTGATAGTTTTCCTTTTAATTTCGATAGATTACCACTATCTGCGCTGGCGGGGGGGGGTTAGAGGGGGGGGAGGTGTCCCCCCTGGACACTTGATTCTAACAAAAACTTGCACTTTAAAGGCTTCTACAGACCGGCGCGACTCGCAACGCGACAGGCACCAAAGTAGACCTTTGTATCCAGCTTATGCGTATGAAGTTTCATTAAAATCGGTTCAGGCATTTCGAAAAACAAGGGTTTGAAAGTTTGTATGAAATGCCGTAAATCGTAAACGCTCATAAGTTCATTTATGAATTGATATTTCATGTTATTTGCATAAAAAAAAAAAAAAAAATTATAATTTTCTATTTATGCTAAGTTCTTACTAACATATTGTTTAAGTCAAATTGTTACTAACAAAGTGGACTAAATGTCTGAAATAAAGAATTTGAATAGAATTGAATTGAATTAACAGTGGTCGCGAACCGTAAACCGATTGTATATGATTGTATGTTGTATTCTCAGGTTTTGTAAACCGAATACGCAACCAACTTTTACCACCTGATGTTCCTTGAGTTTTTCTTGTGATCTCTCTAACTTTGAAACCAAATATTTGACTTTGGCAAACTTTTTAATCGCTTTACCCTCCTAAAAGTTTTCTACAAAAAATCCTGTTTTTGCTCTTTTAAGCATTTTTTTTCTACTAAAAATTAATATACGTGTGAAAATAAAGAAATAGTGCATCTTATTTCACTATAATACCTATCCACGAGAGCGTACATAAATTACATGGTAAAGTCCAGTGAAACTAATTGTTTATCAAATTGTCCACCAACTTAAAATTGTCTGAATTACCAAGGAATTAATTACCTTAAATTCTTTGACAGTTGTATGAAATAGCTATAACACTGCTAATGGACTTAGTGTGTCAATTTGATAAACAATTAATTTCTCTGAATAAATAAACAGAAATTTAGGCCAAAAAAGTAAATTGTGAAAGTTACTGTTCATGAAACCTCTTTTTGAATTGACGATTAAAAACCAAAGCAACTGTTTGTCAAAATAAAGTTTGAATTACAAAAAATCGCTCGATGGTTTAAGACACTGACAACAGCCAAACCGCGGTCACTGTCAGACTGCATATAAAAGAAAGAGAAGCGCGATGGCAGAATGCTTGTAATTTATTACAAAATATGAAGCAATTATCTATTTACTCAAAAATGAGTTGAGTAATCGAAAATAAAAAACAAGCAAGTTCTGCATATAAATAAGACGTTCTTGTTATTAAGTAATTAAATATCAACCGTACGTTGTTATTTAATAGATACAGATATTTTGGATTGAAACTCAAAGCAAAGTGTTAGTTTACCGTTAATTTGTATCGAGATTTTTTTTTCTAAACGTGTTTTGGTAACAACCAAATTCTGAGAAATATGTTCAAGAATAACATATATTTTTTCCGCTACCACAAATTAGCATTTGATTAGGTTTTTTTTTTGTTTAAGTCAAGCCTACTTTTATCATTTGTCTCTTCTCAGCGCCTTAAAGACCAGCGTTTGTATCTTTTCTGTGCCCACTATTTGTCAACTTCCAACCTAACCATTTGGTTAGACTGGAAGTTGACAAATATTGTTCCTGTTAAATGACATTAAGTTACTTGTCTAATATCCCAAGTAAAACTACACAACACTACCCTATTCTTCGCTAACTATACAAAATCACCTAATTACACAACATGTTCGCAGCATTCCTTCCTCACATAAACACATTGTAGGGTAGTTAGGCGCGTCTCAAGAGGCAGTTATCACGTCGCGCCCGAGCGCGTACCACAGAATAATACAGAAAATCGGCTCCAAACAACGAGCTAAAACATGCGCACGCTCACAGACGCGTACGTGGGGCGATCTTAAACTAACGGTGCGTTCCGAGTTGCGCTGTAATCAATTTGAGCGCGCTTACATCCGTACCGAATTAGCTTGAGCGCGAAAACGATGTCGCGCGAATCGTCATAGATGACGTCATGACATGCGCCATCTTGGGATAACGCCAACCATGCCCTAATTTAATATCACCATGAGCGCTGTCAAAAATGACAGTTGTGCTGTTTTGTTTGAAGTCGCATCGTATCTAATTAGCGTGGCATTTTAGAAATTGTGCTTCTGGCTACAGCCGCCATCTAACCAAAGAATAAGAAGTGTACACATGTGTGTGTGTGGTGTATACACAAAGAAATACTGTAATCAGGTCCAGTTGAAAACCAGCACTAGTTGTACATCCCAATGCTCAGTGGCTTGTCCCAAATTGGAGAGGGCCCGCAAATTCTTAGTCACGTGGTCAACCAAGAAACGCAACGATTTTTCAGACTCCTTATTTATATAATTAATGTTAAATAATGCACTGAGATGATGACTTATCAACAAACGTTTATTGTCGTAACGTTCAAGCAATAAGTTCCAAGCCTCCCGATAATTATCAGCAGATACTTCTAGATTTGAAACGGTTTGCGCTGCTTCGCCTTCTAAATAAGAAATTAAATAGTGAAACTTGTTTACTGACCTAATTCTACTATTTTCGTGTATTAAAGATCGGAACGTATCACGAAATTCCATCCATCGAAAATATGATCCGTCGAATTTAGATACCTGTATCAAAGGTAGCTTGAAACCCATTTCATTATGATCGACAGCGCAATGAGTAATATTGTGAGGACTGCTTGAGTCTTGGACGCTCTCATCCCTACCGTGCATTTGTAATAACTCTTGAGCCATTACAATATTGCTAATGAATTCCTTCTCAATATTTTCTCGTTCTTCAAGTTCATCTTCCAACCCACTAGAATTAAAGATTTCAATTTGACTTTGTAAGTCATCAAACCTTGAAGATAAGGTTTCAAATTTACTAAGTTTAAGTGTAAGTTCCGCCCTATGTGTTGTAGTAAAAGTGTCTAAACGCGATATTCTTTCCAAGTAATTTCTAAATTTTGTTACTTGGCCCTTGACTGACCTACGTCTAACATTTAATACCGACAAGTTCTTGGCATCATCACCTAAACCCATGATGATTGTTTATTTCAAACAGAATTCTCAAGAAAAAGAAATTAAAATTATGTAAGATTAAAATAAACTCAAGAAAAACTGATGTTAAAATGAACCAATAAAAATAAAAGAATACGCTCACGCCCCTGGTTGGTGGTCTCTGCCGCACGGGAGGCCGAAGTCGCAGGCACCGGTCTGCGGACCGCCTTAGGCTGCACGGACGCTGCGCGCTGCGGCAACGACGCTCAGCAATGTACGGGAAACTTGAGCAAATCTGAAATGTTCGGCGGAATAGTCTTTATACGGAACTAGATAGGCACGGCAGCCTGTGGAATTACTTTCCTAAAAGAAATACAACAAAAAACGAAACAAAGAAATCTATACTATTAACTTTAGGTATGTAGGTACTTTGAAATGTGAAATGTACTTGAAAAATCCACTCGAAATTCACCAAGACGGTGTAAAATTTTAAATATACAACTTAGTATCCTTGCGAATTGTTAATAACACAAATAATATCGGATTTATGGAAAAAAAGAGAAAGACATGTCATTTAAAAATGTATGACGCAATACTGTAACCTTAACAAAGGTGACCCTATAAAAAATATGAAATCGCACAAGTGAAAAACCATATAGAAATTGGATTAGGACGTAGGCTACGTGGTTTAAACGGAAGTTTAGGAATTAAGGAAGGGCACTTAGCTGCAGAAATGCTGCTGCGCTGCGGCGTGACGCTGTATGTAGCATCAAGGTCGGCGGTGCTAAGTACTGCTCGTAGTCTTCCGATATACTTGTTCCTCCCAAAGGCTGGATGTGGCGCGGTGCTGACCGACTTATTGTTGCGGCGCGGTGCTGGCCAACTTCAGCTAGACCTTGGTAATCCGAAGATTGCAGCTTCGCGTCCTGTAACGGTCGCCAATTATGTCTACTCCGAGACACTGGAGCTTGGTGCTCAATAAAACATAGAAGTTTTACTTTTAACAATAAATTTAATTGATAACTGTGTATAACTTTACAGTTCGTTATACTATGATTTAAACAGTATTTTTAATTTAAAACAAATATATTATGTGCTAACTGGTACGGACCGATGTTCGTCCATCATAGAGAATTGACCATCTCATATATCGAAAAAGTCAGGTAGATATTTTTCCTTAGCCGATTTATTATTTAAGTGAACTACCGTCACTTATGTGCGCCTTATCAAAACCCGTTAGCAGCAAATTGACACAGACACTATAAAGTCACTAAAGGATCAGGCGCAAACAGGGTGCATATTTGAGTGCCTTTTTGTATGTGCCAAATAAATGTATTTTCTTTCTTTCTAATCCAACTGTGAGCACCTTCACGAACGTTCCGAAGTGTTGACAGCTCTCAGCTGTCATAATTTAAAATCGGTACGCAAATTATTGATGTGAGCGCTGTGAGCGATTATGGTCTATTTCGGAATGCAGCTTAAGGCCAGTCGCAAGTGCACTTTGTACTCGCTGTACGTGAACCGTGTCTAAATGTATGTGCTTGCGTTTACACCTGTTGTATGGAATTGGCCTTCTCATCCTTCTCATCATAAGCTAAGCTTTTTTTCCAACAATGTCGGCATCCGTTCGGTTTCACATGAAGTGATGGCCTGCCTGACCCAGTAATTACTGTGACTATTGAGTTGACCTTCTTAATCAATTTATCAACTCAGCCTATAGCAGTCCCCTTCTGGACGTAGTCCTCTCCCCCAAGTTGCGCTACAACACCCGGTTCTCCATTTTCTACATCCAGTCTGTCCCGGCTACCTTTTTAAGGCCATCGATCCATCCAGCTGTGAAAGTCCTTCCTTAGTTGGGTTTCTGTACCTATCTATTTCGTGTCTCGTCATGCGTGTACTGTTCCAGCAATTTCCTGCGGGTGAAAGCTGCCACTTAAGCAAATAAGACTTGCATGTGTAACTTAATCGCAAGTTGAGTGGAGAGATGGATGGTTGTCTTTGAGAGGTTCTGTAGCTTGAGCTGGAAAATCTGAAAAGTAGTGGAATGGTATAAGTTTAGCTCAAGTTAAAAAGTTGTATTCAACACATTGTTTTTCCTCAATGCTTCTACTCATCTACGCTTTAATCGAAGCTCAAGCCGTGTGCCCGATGAAATTTCCTGCCGGCTGAAATGAAGAACATCCGTTCCCCATTAAACCCCTACAGGGGCAGAATTTTCAAAAATCTTTTCTTAGTTCTCATTTTTGCTATTTATGAGAAATAGCGAAAATGAGAATTAAGGAAAGATTTTTACTCTTGTGCAAAATTTCATGCCATATAAACAAAGTCCGACCACCATCCTTCCATCCCCGTCCCAGCCCTTGTTCGAGCCAGCCTGCGCCGCTGAGGCTGTAGCTTTGAATTCCTCTAATAATAGTAATACTAATCCACCAGTCTCTCCTGCTGCCCTCCCCCAGCGACACCCTGAGCCGAGTTCCTTACCCTACAAGCGATCCCCTTAGCTTGTAATCGCTTAGTTTGTAAGTTTTAAGGCTTCCACATACTGGCGCGACTAGTCGCGCGACGTGAAACCGGTAGAACAATTTCTATGATAAATTCTAGGAAATTGTTCTACCGGTGTGGCGTCGTGAGGCAAGTCGCGCCAGTATGTAGAAGCCTTTATGCCTTGGCTGGATGCCTTTAATTTGTTGGGGCACCCACAAAAAAGTCCGATTAAGCAGACGAAAACATTCTAGGGTCTAGGTTGACCAATCATAAAATTCTAGTCCCAGTGGTTTAGCCTGTGCGTGGTCTGTCAGTGAATGAATGAATGAATTTAAGATGATTGTTTAATTGGTCCAGTCGCAAGCGTAATTGCTGATCATGGTGTCCTGTGTTCAATTACCGGGTATGGCAAAGTGTTTTTAGATTCGACATATACGTATTGGTCAATGGTAACAGGTTCTACTTCTATTAAAAGGAATTTAAACATAACTGGCCAGTGTGGATCAACTGCAGAAAATAACTTAAAGTCAAATAATTTATTTCAAGTTTACAAGAAAATATAATTATTGATTCTAGTGGCCCTTTTCAAAAGGTAGATTCATATGGAGAAGAACGAGCAAAATATTTCAGAGTTAATCTAATGAATATATTTATTTATTTTATTATTTATAGAGAGATACGACTTAATTATAATTTTAGTACAAAGGTACTACATATTTCTTCTCAAATTTCTTCCAGCAGACCTGCGAAAGGAGAAATGAAATAGAAATTTAGACGTATGTGTAGTGTATGAGAACAAGAAGAGAAAAATATGATTATGCGAAGTCTTAAACTAAACTCTTTAGAATTATATCAATAAAAAGAAAAGTCCTGACTGACCGACTGACTCATCAACGCCCAGCCCAAACCCTCGGACCTAGAAACCTGATATTTTGTACAGAGGTTCCCTTTATAATGTACGCAAGGAATAAGGACTTTTAGAAATTCAACCCTTTAGGGAGTTAAATAGGGGATGAAAGTTTGTATGAAAGTCCGTCAGTTTTGATGTTAGGATCTTCAAATTTTGTGTTTAGGCTCACGATTGAAGAAGAAGAGAAGAAGAGAAAGAGAAAAATATGAATTATGTGAAGTATTAAACTAAAATGTCAAATAAAATAATGTAATAAGTATAATTACGTCGGATCCGGTCATTAGTACGGACACGTAACGAATCAAGCGTGCTAGTAGTGATGGACATCGGGTGATCTACCCACCTCTAGCGTGCTTCTAGAGAGTCGTGATGTTTTGAGCACGGAGGCGAGGAGGACGCGGTTTTGAGGTGGAGGCGAGGAGGACATTCAAGATTCAGTGTCTGGTCTGAGCGCATCGGAGTTAAGACGTCGCGAAACTGTACTCGATTCGTTATGCTCGGTTGAGTGGTGATTATAACTGCGTTAGGCTAGGCGTGCCCAGCGCTGGGTTGCGGCAGCAACCCAGCGCTGGGCACGCCACAATTGTGGCGATAATCCCCTCTTTAAGGAGTGGCTAGAGAGGCGCCACGGCGTCCTCACCTTCCGCCTGACACAGGTCCTCACCGGACACGGTTGTTTCGGGAGGTTCCTGTTCAGGATAAAGCGGGAGGAAACGCCCGAGGGAGAGAGAGAGAGGCGGAACGCGTGAGGGTGAGGCAGGGTTCACGCCCTCACGCCCTTAGCCGCCGCAGGAGACGCCCCGGGCGTCGGGAGTTGCAAGCTGATTTCCGGCCACCGTAGGCGCGGGCCTGCGGATGGTGAGCGATGGGTAGCTCGCCGTCCGATAAGGACCAGGCCCGGGTCGACGGCGCGTTGTGTTTCACGCGCACCTCAAAGAGATGTCAGGACCAACTAACGGGGTCCGTTAGGGCCAATGCCTGCCAGGGTGGCGAGTTTGTCCGAAAGGGATATCGTGGCCCCGGCACACAGGCAACGGAAGGAACACGGGTGGGTTTTAGTCAGTAAAAGTCTGATACGCCCTTCCGCTCAGCCCAGAGCGGGAGAAGTTATTTGATAATTTCCCACCCAAAAAAAAAAAAGAAGAAAATGGGAGACATTATACCTCTGCTGTGGTAAATTTATATCTAAATACAAAATAAAAACAGTGCAGAAATGTTGTATGAAATCTCATTGTTTCGATTAGATTACATTTCATGAACATTTCTGCACTGTTTTGGTTCTAAGCAAAAAATACGTGCTTTATGATCGGTTTTGTAACATTACTACGTAGTTGAAAGAAAAGTTATTTTTTGTCCTACGTAAAACATTGGATCAAGACAGCAGTAGACCAGACAAAAAATCAAGAGACTTAGAAGTCCTTTTCTATAGCCAGTAGGACAAAATCATGGACAAAAATAATCCGAATGCAATAAAAAGTTCAAAACAAGCTCACTTTTTAAGCGGTTGGGTGTAGTTTATTTATTTATACTGGTTCACCAACACATGTTTACACTGGTTTTATGGTAAAGGTAACATGCAAAACTCGTAAAAATGCAGTTAGTGGCTGTTATTTTAGTTCCATCTCAGATCTGACGCCACCAACTGCATCAGACTGCTTGAAAAGTGAGCTTATTTTGTACTTTCTATCGCACTCGGTTTTTTTTTGCATTTTCAGCCTTTTTCTGGTTTTATAATTTAGAATCGTCCCATGGTACCTACTCAACATTTTTTTAAGGCTTTACTTATTGACATGTAAAATCCGCCATTTTGATTTTATTCAAAACAAAACCTAGCACGACAAAAATGCAAACATACATAGATACGCGTGAAAAACATAACTTTGCTTTTGCTGTCGCGTAATAAGCTTGTTATCGATGTTATTCTGAACTTTAAAAATTACATCATCTTTTCCAATCAACTGCACATATAACTTTGTATATTATACCTGTAGTATAACGTCAATAAAGCTGAACTTTACTGAGACCTACTATGTAGCTCATCAAAATCTAATAAGATTGAGGAACGCGGCGTAAATTATAGTATAAAACTTACGCCCGGATGGGTTGCTGTTAAGGCTAGTGTACAACGTTGTAACTTCTTAGAACTATGGTATTAGTAAGAGGTTATTGCTTTTATCTGCTAGCTATGCGCATAGCAAATGCATAGCTATACGTACTTTTAATATGGAAAATAAATAAAATTATAATATTATAAAAATGGCATGAATTTGGACAAGACAAAAGTCATGTACAATACACGCGTCTTGCCGAGTCCAATCCACATCGAAGGGTCGCTTCTCGAAGTTGTGAAGGAGTATGTCTACCTAGGACAAGTCATCCAGCTCGGTAGACACAACTTTGAGAAAGAAGCCGACAGAAGGATCCAGTTGGGTGGGGCGGCATTTGGAAAACTGCGTCAAGTCTTCTCGTCGCCTATCCCGCAATGTTTGAAGACTAAGGTCTTTAACCAGTGCATACTGCCCGTCATGACATATGGTGCCGAAACGTGGACACTGAGAGTCGAGCTGGTCCACAAATTCAAGGTCGCCCAGCGCGCTATGGAGCGGGCTATGCTTGGAGTCTCTTTGAAGGATAAAATCAGGAATGAAATTATCCGGAATAGAACCGGAGTTACCGACATAGCTTGCAAAGTAAGCAAACTGAAGTGGCAGTGGGCTGACCATGTTTGTCGAAGGACCGATGGCCGATGGAGCAGACGAGTCCTGGAGTGGAGACCGCGTATCGGCAAGCGTAGTGTGGGACGCCCCCCAGCTAGATGGGCCGACGACCTTAAGAAGATGGCTGGGTCAGACTGGATGCGGAAGGCGGAGGACAGGGTGTTGTGTGGCAGCCTGGTAGAGGCTTATGTCAAGCAGTGGACTGCGATAGGCTGAGTTGATTATAAATATTATGAAGTAACTGAAGTAACGTAGTAGTAACTGATATTGAGATTTATTTTTGTTTATTGATTCTGTTTGGTCTATCAAAACTGATACCTACAACATACTTTGTAGTATTTGACAGAAACAGCTCAATTCAGTTGCTAAGGCTTTAAAATCTATTCACTGACAAACAACACACAACTGCTAGGACAAGAAGCATGAAAGTTTGCATAAGATTCTTCGATAAAGTTCCTTTTATAACGACGGTAACCATTAAGGAAGAATATTATAGAAAATTCATCCTCAATCGAGGCACCCCTGTAGGGGGTGAATTAAAAATAAGAGGATATGGGGGGATGAGTTACATATGGGCGGAATGTTTATAGGGAAGTTCATAATTATTGCCGATGGGAAATTTAATACCATCGAGTGCAGGGTTCGTTTTCAATCAATATTTATCTTTCTACTGTTTTTATTAGTTTTAATAAAAATTATGTAGATCAGTCTTTGACATCTCATGTTACAAGTTACAGGAGAATAGGGTATTTATTACGGTTCCTTAATCCACGGTTTCTTTTTTTTTATATAAGTGTTACTAAAAAAAAACGATTTCTGAAAAATTTATAAAATCGGTGGAAAAATGGAGAAGTAACACGTCTTTGAAATGATTCTACTGTCATTGTCACGCAATACGATAGTTGTGCTGAATGGCGCGGAGTTACTATGGCATTCGTAACTTCGGCATTTTTGAGATATTAAAACATTTTCTTTTACCATGGCTTAATTTTTTTGTTGTTTTCGAAAAATCTATTATTCAGCGATCTTGACACTACTACTAACATGCTACGTTGTACACTAAGCCTTATTTCAACCCATTATTACCTGTGTAGCCGGCCGATCAGTCGATATAAAGCAATTATGTGTTTCTTGTTTTTTCACCTTGCAACACTTAAATTAGCCATGATTGGGCAACACTCACGTAAATCCGTTAGGATTAAAGCTTTATGCCGCTTTTGATTTAAGGTGTAAGCAGAGGAAATATTACATTATGAATTTAGTATCTACCGTAGAAAATCAACTTTTGTCTTACCTGTTTTATAATAATTGAAAATGACAAAACAAGATTAATTTTAGTTCATTATTTAGTCTGTTTTTGACACTTAATTGTTTCATAAATTTCTTTCTACAATAGCCACTTAAGTGATTTATAAAAACCTGTTAAACTTTTATATTTCTGCTTTTATGATTGTGTCATGTTGGTGTTAGCAAAGACTATTGGTAGTCTAGTAATGGGCAGCCTTTGGCCTTTTAAACAGCTTCTTATCCCTGCATTTGAGAGGCGACACAGCGTCCTCACCTTCCGCCTGACGCAGGTCCTCACCAGATACGGTTGTTTTGGGAGGATCCTGTGTTCAGGATAAAGCGCGAGGAAACGCTCGGGTATTACCACTGCTGCACTGTGTGGATCACCCGGAGAACATGGTGGAGGTCTGCCCAGCTTAAGCGGAGCACTGCCCTGTCCTCGCAGAGGCGATCAGCGGTGGCGATCTCTCGCGTCCGGTCCTGGTTCAGGCCATGGTTCGGAGGGAGAGTGCATGGGAGGCCGTCACCTCTTTCTGCGGAGCAGTAATGCTCGCGAAGGAGGAGGCAGAACGCGTGAGGGAGAAGCAAAATTCGCGCCCTCACGGCTCTAATCGCCGCAGGAGACGCCTCGGGCGTCGGGAGTCGCAGGCCGATTCCCGCCCGCCGTAGGCTCGGGCTTGCGGATGGTGAGCGATGGGTAGCTCACCGTCTGATGAAGACCAGGCCAGGGTCCACGCGGACTTCAAAGAGATGTCAGCACGAACTGATGGATTCCGTTAGGGCCAATGCCTACCAGGGTTGCGAGTTGACACGCCCTCCGGAGAAGTTATTTGATAATTTCCCAACCAATAAAAAAAAGAGCATACAGCTTCTGTCATGTCAGCATTAAAAACCGTCAGTTTCTATACATTTGTTTGTAATTTATGGACAAGCTTATTTATTTATTACTATAAGCACACAAATGTACACAGGCGGACTTAACGCCAAAGGAATTTTCTACCAATCAAATAAACCTTTGGGTGATGCAGAGACAAACAGTGGTAAATGCAATACGAAAATTGAGGAATAAATATTTATTTAAATACGAAGGTATTAAACATTATTATTATTATTTACCTATTACAAACTATAATCAATATAATATTTATACCTAATTAAATATAAATTATAAGCACAAATAAATACACGAATATATAAACAAATAAGACAAACAATGGGAATTTTCTGGAGTCTTATTGTACGATACGATTGATTTTTAGGGTTCAGTAGTCAACAAGAAACTCCTATAGTTTCGCCATGTCCGTTTGTCTGTCTGTCTGTCAGTCCCCAGCTTAGCTCAGAGATCTTTAGTACTAGAAAGCTGTAATTTGGCATCGGGATACATATTAATCACGCCGACAAAGTGCTAAAATAAAATAAAATAAAAAATATGTTTAGGTTACCTCCCTTGCACGTAAAGTGGAGATGATATTTTTTTTCACACTACTACTCGCGGTCACGTGAGCAAGCGTGATAGGGCGGCAGGAGAAGGCTCTAAGGCGTTGATAGTTTAGGTTATATCTTTTTACGGTAAAAATAATGGAAATTTAAAAATAAATAAAAAATATAGTACCTATCTGCTTTATATTTAGTTCAGTTATCAGAGACCCATCCGTCCCAATGGCCACTGATTTTTCAGAGCTCAGTGGCCATTGGGACGGACGGGTCTATAATTGGCAAACGTTGCATGTCATGTCTCCGAGCTAGACGAACCGATGACCTTGTAAAGGCGCTTCAGACTGAAAGCAGCATGTTGTGGCACGGAATTTCACAAAATCAGCAGCAGCAGCAGTTTTTAAAAGAAGAGTCAAAGAACACTATATTATCTTTCCAGTTCGTCATAGTTGCATAATTATGTATTTATTATTTGTTGTTTATATAATAAATGCATATTTTAGTGATATTTATTATAGTAGTATGAATGATAAAATGATAAATGATATATTTAGTGAATAGTATTTTTTTTGTTAAGTATGTTTGTTATCTCTTCTACACTTACACACGTTGTCTACATCTCTTTGTCTACTTTCCTATCGCAGGTATGCTGGAAGAGATTTCTTTAGAAATAAGCATCACCTTTGTACGTATTTTTCTGTTCCTTTCTTCTTGTCTGTTCATGCTTATGTGTGTACATAAACTGTTAATAATAATACATAAATAATAAAAAGGAAACTAAAAAACGAGTAAGTATAATGGGAGTTGCTTACTCATCACCGAGAACTGAAAGCAATAATCCCTGATGCTCAGAGTAAACAAATCCATAAAAATTGAGCCCAAATCAAAATCCAAAGATTTCAATCTTTAGATTTACCCTCACCGTACGTAAGTCGCCGTCCGTACCAACTCGTACTGGGTCCGCGGATCACGGCCCACTCCCTCTCACAGAGTGGACGCCTGTGACTCAGCACGGCAGGTGTATGTGGGAACCATTGGGAACAATAAAGGCTGATTATTATTACGTAAGTCGCGCGGTAAAGTGTCCATAGTGAGAAGAGTGAATTTACAGTGATCTCAACTCAAGCATGGAACGATAGATACGATTTTCAGCAAAGAGATTGCGATTGATTCATTATTTTTTCAGCGACAATTTTACTCCTAAAGTCCATTTCACGAAAGAAGTCCCGCGGAAATAAGTGGAACTAATTATTATTATACGCTAAGTTAGCAACATTCCTAAAATAACCCATGCCTGCAGCGCCACGTCTGCGGGACTTCTTTCGTGAAATGGACTTTATTCAAATTTCAACGTCAACAAAACAGAAATGTGACTCTATCTGATCTTTTGTCAAAGTCAAAGTCAAATTATTTATTTCAAACAGGCACATAGGAGGCACTTTTGAACGTCAAAATTAAAAAAAAGTTGAATCGATTCTAGTTGCCCCTTCCAAAAGGTAGTTTCGTATGGAAAAGAATGGGCAAGAAACTCCACCGTTACTCTTTTAAAAATGTTTTACAATATTTTGTTTGAGTTTATTAATTATATGTTTATAGGTGAAGACGATGCACCTAGAAAAACATTACTATACCATAATAGGTAAAGAGAATTAGCAATGAATAATAACTTAATTATGAGATAGATACATGAAGCTCACATATTTACAAACATTGTAAAAGTACATGTTTCCCTAAAAGTTTTAAAATAATAAGTAAGTGTGTGAGTAAAGGTACTCGTAATCACAGAATGAAAAATCAATGTCATAAATATAACAAATTATACAATTATAACGATTAATTTGAATATAACGATTTAAATCTTTGCCAAAATGACTATCAATATGTTTCAAGTAATCCTTTCGACTAAACACGTTTTACTTATACCTACATAATTTCCTATAAAATTAACTCCTACATTATGATAAAAGGCAATTACTAACAAAAAGCTTGAGAAACAAGGCCGTGAACGATAAAATGTAGGAAGATGGACGCTCATAATAAAGTCATTATGTGAATAATGCTAACGACTATATTTACAAGGCGACTACGTGCCGGCCATTAGGGTTAAACATTGTGTCAAGGATTAGTTAGAACAGGATAGGTTTTTTGGTTTTAATTACGATGTTAGGCTAACGCTAAGGTATTTAACAATAACAGCCACACGGGTCGATTCATCAGGTTAAGCTTCGCTTGCCGAGGTTGGTCCGTGGATGGGTGAGCATCTTTACATACCGAGACTTCTCCGTGCCTCGGAAAGCACGTTAAGCCATTGGTCCCGTCTGTCATTCATTGTTGGGTGATATTCTCACAGCATAATATTTCTGTTTAGTTTATTCTATCACTTATTTAAATTATATTATTTTTCTTTACGTATGCTGTACCGGTACAGCATCATATTAATTGTTTGCTGCACCAGACGACGTCATTACGTCAGCGCCGGCTGTCGCTGAAAACCAGCGCTGGGGTTCTGTCTTGCATATGGTCGCAGTATAATGCTGAGCGATAGCCGTTTTTTTTATCCTTTTATTTCAGGCTACGCAGGCCCATATATTAATACCTTAACCTAAACATACATATTTTTATTATAGTAACATTAAATTATTGTACACGAAGTGATGACTGTGTCGGCGTCGTGTTGCGCTGCGTGGTGTCGAGTAACCTTCTACGAAAACGTGGGTAAGCCACACCTTTCGGCCAAAACTCTTCTTTCATGAAGGTTTCTAGGTACTGAGTTGGAAACCACCACAAACGACTTGAAGTTTATGTTATGGCGCGACTTCAACTTCTCAACTCTCAAGGTCCACTTGGTCTTCCATCTGATGTATTCCACGATGTATTCAGTCATCGTGGAGGGATGCAGACGGGATACGTACAGCTGCGTCGACGGTGTTGCAGGACGCAGCAACATATTTGGTCCCGCCAGAGCAGTACCACATCGATTACGGCAAGTGGACTTCCTTCGCTTCGACTCCACTGTCACGAAGCCCTCCTTGTCTGGCTGCCCTTTTTAGAGGCTGGGGACAAAATACTGGGAGCGGGTACATTGCGGCTCTTAGATGCCGCCTCGGTTGATTTTGCACTTTTAGCAAAAACTTTCTTCTTTGCGTGTTTTCGTTTTGCGTCGATGTGACGCACTTTTCCCCCAACTTTTTCTTATTTATGTTCTTTTTTGCGTCATGTTCACCGTAAATAAACGTATTTTCTTTCTTCTTTAATTCGTGGATAATTGACAGTCTTTAGGGGTCGTCAGAAGCCCGAGCATATATTGTTTTTTTATATTTCTATGACCATTTTTATACCCTATTACCCAGTAACTGGGTTGTGGAAGTCAGATAGGCAGTCGTTCCATGCAGGCAATTGCTCAAAGAGGAATTAGTCGCGCGCCATCCAGTGACGCGGCTACACGTCACAATCACTCGCAATTCTCAGCAATTATTTGTGAAGGGAATGCCTTCCCGTGTCGATACACGATGTACATATTACACTACTAATGTAGGAGTACAGAAAAACGTCTCATTTCATGCATAAGTACTTATTGTATTTTTCTATTATAAGAAAACGTTGTTTTTTTTTGTACTTGTACAGCCAGTCAGCCATTTTTCCTGACTGCTGCGACCGACGCGTACGCGCCAATGAACATGCAGCAGCTGGTGACGTAACTAAATATGTATGTTTATCTCTTTCTAACAACAGTTATCGGTAAGTATACTAAAGGTCTTTCCTTTTCTTCGCGCACTGCATGATTGTACGCAAGTATGTAGCTACATTCATGGCTTACGCCGTTTTTGAGTGCACTAATGTTCGTGTATGACGCGTCTATTTATAATAAGTCATTGCTTACAATGGCAATATTTTTCATTTTGACAGTTCAACAACATTCATTGCGTCATTTACGTAGTCGAGCAGACGAATATTTCAAACCAACTAATCAATTGATTAGAAATTTCCTTCAAAATCCTTCGGATGGTAACTGAAAGTGTGTTATGCAATTATATTTCAGGTCAATGAAAGATTCGGTACATTAGAGAACAGTAGATTACCGAAGTCAACAAGCTACACTTTTATAAATTTCTATTCCACGTTTCTCTAATCCAAGCCCATCACCTGATAGCAGATAGGTGGCGCAGTCGGCACCTCTTTGTTTCACATAACGAGCCCAACTAAAGAGCCCACTACGACTTTTTGTAATCGCCCTTTGGCACCCGTCCCACCGCTAGGAAGCGACTTGCTATCAACGATTTTGTCGCTCAAGAAACGTACCAAACATTGTATACAAAATTAGTGTTTGTTTACCCTAAACCCGAAAAGGGGTCATTGTACTCATCATTTTGAAAAACTTTTTCTATGGGACCAACCTTGAAATCGCGAAAAAAAAACAGCTGTTCCATACATTTGTGTTCACTTAAATCGACAAAATGTATGGAACTGCTGGTTTTTATTTCGCGATTTCAAGGTTGGTCCCATAGAAAAAGTTGTTCAAAATGATGAGTACAATGACTCCTTTTCGGGTTTAGTGTAAACAAAAACGAATGTTGTATATTAACAGTTGATCGCTGACTGTTCAAACCTCTCTGGCGAGAACTCTTTCTCAACTAGTGTGTCGTAGCGAAAGGAAAATACTCGCTCGACAACGCTCGCTTGGCGGTCAGAACACTCGCTATGAGTTTCTTTCTTGGTAAATACGCATACTAGCAGGAGACTGGGCAGTCATTCTACTCGTCGCACTCGTGCAATTGTTCATAGGCCAGCGAAAAAACTGTGGCGGCATTAACATCGCTACAGGCGAATTAGGCATCAAAGTGACGTCACGCAAAATCCTACATCGCGCAAGCAGAGTTTACCGCGCGACTAGTTTTTATACAACATCCCGACATCAACCGTCGCGCGTCTGGCAGCTGCCTACCAGACACGACACCCGTCTGGTCGGAGGATCCTCCCTTTATATAGAGGATGAGTGAACTTTACACCTTGTACCTCATCACATCACACTTATTATCATAAAGGCGAAAAATTGTGCGTGTGTGTGCTTGTCACTTCTTCACGCTCAAACGGCTGAACCAATTTTGATAAAATTTTGTATGGAGGTAGCTGACATTCTGGATTAATATATAGGCTACTTTTTATCCCGATATTCCTACGGGATCAAGACTTACGCGTATGAAATCGTGGGGCGCAGCTAGTACCTCTATAAAACTATCCGAACTACACACTCGCTGCTCGCCAACTCGTTTCTAGTCGCTAGCCCTACTTGCTTCTCGCTGGTCGTCGACGGTGTGACAGATGCCTAAAGAGCCCACTACGACTTTTTGCGATCGCCCTTTAACTTTCAAGGATGCCAACAAAAACAGACATTAGCTTTATTTCGGTGTTAATACCTGAACGATTCTTTTGGACGCTAAATCGGTTTTATGTTAGTACTAGTTAGGAATTTTATTTTATTGTGTGGGATTGTTAGTAAGGTACCTAATGTTTTTTTTAGGACGTCGATGTGTGGTGTTTAGTTTCTGCACATGTGGCTTCCCTGGTACCTCATTAACGGTAAAACTATGTAAGTGTCTATTATCTGTTCCCAAGTTACGATGTTTATTTTAATTCTATTTTTTTTTACATACTTCCCAGACATAATATTTTCTTTATTTGACAATAAATACCTACAATTTTAATTTCAACAAGGTTTTATTTTTTTAATATTTTCATAATATCATCGTTCAACATCGTTTAACACCGATTTTTTTTTTAATATTTTGTGAATTTTAAAAATTTGTGTAATTGGTAACGTTGCAAAGTGTGTTATAGTTTCCAACAGTGGACTACATGACAAAAAAATAATCTCTTGCTGTAAGAAACTTACGCAATACTTTATTAAAGCTCTATAAAATGATGCTAAAAAGACACTTTTAATTAAAGTACCTAATAAATATTTTTTTATTGCAATTAGTAGGTGTAAACAGTTTTTTTTTAAACTTTAACTGGATGAAAATTTATGAGATTTAAAAAAAAATATCTACTTGATTAAGCATA